>CM019063.1:399609141-400209141 GCA_009667805.1 Leptobrachium leishanense
TATAGGAATAAAAGACCCCAAACCAGTAAAAGATTGGCCAAACACATAAATTAATTCCTGCAGAAGGTTGATGGATGATCTGAGAGCGCCATCTGCTGGCCAGGTAATATAACACCTGGACAGACCCCTGGAGTTGATGAATTTATATATCCTCCAATCAAATGAGGCCACATAGTGATGGGCTAGATCTAAAACTGGGCGGAAGACCACTATATAGGGGGGACACTCCAGAGCAGAAGGGGGACACACACTGAGAAAAGCTTGGGGAGAGACCTGAGGGACGCTTGAAGGGAAGAAAGGCAATTATCATCGCCGCCCTTTTAAGACCGACCACACCCTAATCTTCCACCACTCTATCTTCACTAACCAGATGGTAAAGTATGCCTGAATAATATGATATCTATTTTCTAATTGCATAGCCCTGATTTTAGATGTCCATCACAAACTAAAGGAATATAAATGAATTATTTGCTGTTTGAGCCTAATAATCAGAATAGTAATTCCACCTTCCAGTCCCCTGCAGAGGACTGCTAAGGGAGAAACTATTACCGGCTGCATACTTGAGCCATAATTTAGTGAAATTATTTATATTCCGAGAATACTGTTTGTGGACATCTAAAAATCAATTATATACCTATAGTGAGATACGCTGGGACCGTGAAATAGCTTTTATATGTCAAGTACTGTCCGCCCCATTCGTAACCTAGCATAACTCCTTCCATATCCATCTTGCAGCCCTTTCGAATGAATGCATGCACTGTAGTCATTAAGAAGCGTTGGGTTAACGTATATCGAATGAAGTGCTGTGATTGATCTGTGGAAGAGATAGTATCCCTATCGAGTGTGTTATGTATCTCCCTGAAGGAAGTTGCATTTAGTGAATAGGCCCCCACAATAATAAATTGTGCTGCAGGTGATGCCCAGTAACTGAGAGTTTATCTTAGCCAGGTGGAGGATTGGTTTATAATGGGACAGGTTTAAGTGAATAGAATAGAGCTTGGTGTTTAAGAATTGAGGCGTGTATATCTGTGGTGCGGTCTATAAACCCAAAATATCTGTCCATTAGATTATTGCGTGTCGCAGTATCGCTACTAATCACGATCTATAATCACTTGTAAATTGTATTTTGCTAATCCGTTGCTAACATATGATTGTATGAAACTTGACGTGTAAATAAATTTTGGTTTGAATTGTTTTACCGTTACGCAGTCTCATATCATCTTTATTGATTTTATTGTGTTTAAAAATATCTAGATAGCATCAAAAGAACTCGGGATAACGCGCCATATATTTGTTAAGACGTATATTCATTGATTGGTTATTAATCCCTATCTTAGGGGTTAAATACCAATTTATACCACTGGTATTGGAGGCACTGTCAATAATATATATATATCTATATATATCTACAATAAGAAAAATATACGTCATAATTAATATATCCCTGACCTTTTAAAGAAGTCAATAATCTCTAACAGGGTAGGGGCTCCTGAGCCCTGTAAATTGTCTAGACACGTTCTCCAGATTTCTGTGTGCAATCTCGCTCCCAGGTAAACGCGCCATTGGGTTTTATCTTATCTTGTTTTCTGGATTATTATCAGACATGCTGCACAATCAGGGCTGGCCCAAGCCACTATGCTGCCTGGAGTGATGGACGAGATGCTGCCCCCCCCCCCAAAAAAAACATGTGACATGTATGAGTGTATCACAGAGCTCCACAGCCATAAAACTCACAGTAATGTGCGGCATGTATGAGTGTATCACAGAGCTCCACAGCCATAAAACTCACAGTAAAGTGTGGTGTGTATGAGTGTATCAACATTCAGTTTAAATAAATAAGAAATGTCTCTTAGAAGAAGGGTGAAGTATCTAAATTACACACTATGTTACAGTGTATAGCTGGGATTAGCACCTCAGCCCTCCAGAGGTTTTGTCACTACATCTCCATTGATGCTCAGCTACCCATTATATTGGCTGAGCCTCACAAGGAAATGTAGTGCCAAAACCTCAAAACAAGAACCAAGGTTGCTGACCCCTAGTTTAGACTCCCTGCTGGGGATTTTATAGTGTTGCTATATGGAGGAGAAACCCATAATCAAGGGTTATTGTTAGAGAAAAGTTTAACTGAGGGTAGGGCTCAATGTAGTGATAGTGCCTGCTTGACAGGTATGAGAAACCTGCCTGTGCAGTGTGTGGATGGAGCCGCTCTCGGCCTGTGTGGCCCTATTCACGTCCTGCTCTCCCAAAGCATTCTTGGGCTCTCTTGCGGCTGGAACTGGTTTACCTCGCTGGTGCTGGGGGAGGAGGCAACACTAGGGGTTGGGGATTGCTGCAGGGTGATCAGGGCCATGGCGGATGATTCCCTGGGGTCCGATTAGAGGATGGGGAAGTTGCTTTCCTGAGCCCAGAGCTGGCGGTTACGATGTGTGCGGGTCCAGTCTGTGTCTAGCGCAGTGACGTGCGGTGCAATCAGTGGCTGGTGAGGCACTGGCTAGTATCAGAGCCAAATATACACGGGACCCCCATAGTTACATGTACCTGGGCAGACAGACCCCATAATTATAGAGAATATAAATGGGTTTCTCTGTCTGGGGCTACCTAGTCACTGGTGCGTTGTGGGGTGTTTGGTCTAGGTTCAATTTGTGAAGGGTGTGTATAGCACCTCTATAAATAACCATTTTTTTTATGTATTCTCATCAATTACATATAATACCCGGTTTTGCGTTCATACACAGGGTTAGTCAAAGAGATCCGAATGGCTGGAGAAAGGTAACCGAATGCTGAAAATCAGCGTTCGGTTACCTTTCTTGGCCATTCGGCTATCCAGAGAGCAGGCAATACGCAAAATCCTGGCGAATTGCCTGCACATTCGGTGCCTGTTTGGTGCCTGTTCGAGGGCAGTGAAATCCCCATAAAAAAGCACTGCTTCGATACTTACCTGGCAGGGGAGACACTGTGATCACCAAGGCAGTTCTCCCAGGGCGAGGCTCACCCATTGCACTTCGGGTGTGCTGACCCCTGCGATTTCCCCAAATGCGGGAAACTCGACTGCATAATTTATGGTAGTGGGGGACTGCGTTCGCGCTTTCCCCTGTTTTTTTTTTTTTAAAAAAAAAAAAGCACTGCTTCGGCTATTCAGAGAACACAAACCAGCAGTGAAAGGTTCCCGAAATGCCCTGCCATTCGGTGGTTTAATTCGGCAAGTTTATTCAGGAGAATCCCATAGGCTTCAATGTTAAAAATATTCCCGTTTTAATTAAATATCTAATAAACCGTTCATTATAAAATTCTGCAGTAAAGAGTCTCTTTATTTATAGATTTTTTAGGATATTTTAAGCATTTTTCTGGATTTTTTTATATTTTTTTTTAACTTTACTTATTTTTTCTGAAACAGCCCTTTTTTATTATCATTCCCTGGACCTCCTGTGTAAATTTCAGACATTTTCGCTCAGTTGTTTCTTTGCAAACAGCGTTTTACTTTTCAAAGATTCATGCAAACTGTTTTGCTAATTTATTCACTGCCTCTTCTGCGGTGTCGGCTTTTTCCGGAGGCTTCGCTGCCTGTGATCAGCTCCTGCTCGGGTTTTTCCGACGTCTTCGACGGGTTAATCCAGATGCTTTTATGGGTTTTCGGCGTGCATTCGCCGGGTTTTCGCCAGCTTTTCGGCAGCTTTTCCCTGCACCTCGACAGCCCTGTGGTGCTTGCTGAATACACCGCAGGGTGGCCGAAATGGGAAAGCCGATTTGCACTGAATTGAAGAGAACGAAAAGTCACCGAACGTGCGGTGACTTTTCAAATCTCTTTGAATAACCCTGATAGTGTTTGTCCCATGCAAACAAAAAATTATTTGGTGCATAATTTATTTAAATAGAAAATAATCAAATTATGTTAAAATGTATTGTGCTAATATTTAGTTGCACACAAAGAAACAATGTGGAAACCACAACAAACTTTGATATGTAAGTCTTTTTGTTAAAAACCACAGAACCACCTGGTGGCTAAAAGTGCAAAACAAAATATAGATCTGATTGCAGATTGGTGTTACCTGGATATTTATAGTGCAATTTGGTAAATAGAAGTGCTTTATAATAAAGTGCTTCGTGCAAAACTCTTCATAAAAGCAACATAAGGAACTATTACAACTGTTATACAGAACTATTGCAGTGTTTAATTCATATGCATACTGAGCTCCTTTGTAAAAAAAAAAATGAGAGCCACCAAGTGGCTAAACTGCATATTGCAAAGTAAAAAAGAAGTTTGAATGAGCCACTTATACCCGTTCTCTGGATGATTGCGGGCAAAGAATTATCCGCGTATGGCAGTGTATAGAATTTTTTATTGTATTAATGGTGTTCTCTGGGGGGGTCCAGGCGGTTTCCCAATCTTGGTTTAAGGTGCTTTTGGACTCTAATGCAGTCCTGGTGTGCTGTCTTCCCTTTGTCCCCTCAAATGAAATAAAAGGGGTATCTCAGAACTGCAAAATCTTAGAACTGCAAATTGATCCACTCACTGGTTTGGACTGGAGCCTAGAAGGAACAATAAGGCCTACCTGGCAACATAGCAGCTAGCCCATTTCAAAATGCACACAGAGACGCATAATCATGTGACTAGAGTCCTTACACCATAAATCACTATAATGATTAATATCTGGAAAAAAAAATTGACCTCAGCTAGCTTGTTTTTCAGATTTTCTCACTGGCTAGTTAACTTTATACAGAAAGGATGCATAGGACACTATCCTGTCACATCCAGGAAAAGAGAGGTGCGTAATCTCCCTGGTGGTATTCCCGAGTGTGACTCGGGGTTACATTTCACTACCGCGACCAGTAACCCCGAGCCAAACTCGGACTGGATGCATACTCACCTCCTCCTGGCTCCCTGGCTGTCCCCCGCAGTGTGATCGCGGCGAGCTGCTTCCTGGTAAGGCTCCCTGCGAGTCACACAATGCAGGGGGCGGGTCCAGGCAGAAAATTTAGAAAAAAATTATAATACACTGTATAATCCAATGTGCAATGTCTATGAACGGCCACTACAGGATAAGAAACAGACCATACATCGTCTCATCCTTGTTTTCAGACAGATTTCAGTGTTTTTTGTTGTATTTTATTGAATATCATTAATTTGCATTATTTTGGATAATTATTTTTGGGATAATAAATTATTATGTCGTGTTTCAAACTTTATCGGACTCAGTGTATTTACTATTTTATTTATTTATAAAGGATTTTACCAGTAAGGACTCTTGATTGCACGGATTTCAGTGCGTGATTCCTAATTATTACAGGCTAACTATGTACAAACACACACTTCCTTTAAAAATAAATTGAGACGCTTTTAGACACGACATTTTGAAAAAATTAGACCGCCAGGGAGGTTGAAGGACTGAAAATTGTGAAGAGTGGTTCAATCATTGCTGATCCCCATTATAGGGTCAATTATGAGCCAGCCCGGTGCTATATTAACAGTTCGACCAAAACAAACCTGTACTCTTCTACTAACAGTCGTTCATGGAGTCCATAGGTCAGGGGACCCCTCGCAGAAACTCCCCATGATTGACGAGGCTAGTCACATGACTGTCCTGCATCAATCTATCCATGGTGAGCTCTGCCTCCCATAGGGGGCGTTTTCTTAAAAAAAGGAATGGCTTGCTCCAATTGCTCTCAGTGCTCTGAGGCACTGAAGGCATGATTCAGGGAGTAGGCCAGCTTGAGCTACACAATTAGCATAGCGTTCAGCTGCGCAAATTGCGTAGGCTAGGCTCAGTGCTGCCCCTGCTGTGTGTGTGATGA
This sequence comes from Leptobrachium leishanense, assembly GCA_009667805.1. NCBI lineage: Eukaryota > Metazoa > Chordata > Amphibia > Anura > Megophryidae > Leptobrachium > Leptobrachium leishanense. The sequence continues at coordinate 399,614,932 of CM019063.1, forward strand.
ATCTCACACACACAGCAGCCGGCAAACAAAGAAAAGAAAAAAAAGTGGACAGAGAAGGGCAGCGAGGGAGCGTGGAGCAGGTGAGTATGGAACTTTTATTCAATCTAAAACTTTATTTTATTTTAGTACAGATGCACAGCTGAGCACCATGACTTAATGGCAGGTGAGGCCTTGCCTCCCCTGCCGCCCCTGACTGCACGTCCCTCTAGAGGCAGCTCCTCCTTATGGCTGGCCACTATACAAGGACAGGCCGCGGTCCGCAGCTCATCCCGCTGCCCGAGGCGCCTCTGACTGGAGGGAGGACAGGCCACAGCCCAGCTGTATGCAGCTTGTGCAGGTTTCGTTAAGATGACTGTGCCCACACACATACAGCTGGCCAGGAGTGGGAGAGTGGTGGTGAGAGCCAGATTAAGGCGCGTGTGGGTGGGCCAGATCTCATTCTGCTGCAGAGCAGCGCTGTTCTGCTGCAGAATGAGATCCGGCCCACCCACACGCGCCTTAATCTGGCTCTTGCATCCGCTCTCGCTCTCCCACACCTGGCCGGCCACGTGTGTGTGGGCAGGTCTGCGGTCACTGTGCCATCTCTCAAGAGATGCTGATGCAGTGCCAATAAAAAAATGCAGCGGCTGACCTCGGCAGAAAACAAATTATGCCCTAAAAAAATTGCCGCTTGGAGCAACTGCTCCAAACGGCTCCATGGTCCAAAACCAGCTAATTACTGAATAGACGTCATGAAAATACTTCCTGACGCGTGAATAATCACATGGCGTTAAGGGACCAATGATTGGTCAGTTGTTGGTGTCCTAGCAACAAGAGACGCGATAGACAAAGTGGCAAAAGGCAATAAGATTCGATAAGCATAAGTGTAGAGAAAAATTTTGCTAACGCGTGATTAATCATGACATCAAAGGTCAAAACAATACATATATAGCCATCAAAAGTAATAATGTAACGAAAGACACCATAAGCTCCTAAGATCACAATATCCATTGATACTAAATAAAACGTCTGTAATAGCCACAGAAGTAACGCGATTATAGCGGGTGTAGTCAGGCAAAATCGTGCGGCCAGCTGCGAAACCAACTGATAACTAAGCATAGATGTCATGAAAATGCTTCCTGACACGTGAGTAGTCACATGGCGTCAGGGGACCAATGATTGGTCGGTTGTTCGTGTCCTAATGACAAGAGACGCGATAGACAAGGTGGCAAAAAACAATACATTTACATAAACATAAGTGTCAAGAACAACTTTCTAACACATAAGTAATCATGTGAAATCAAAAGCCAAGGTCATATATATATCGGGCTATTAATGATAACAAAGCAACGGAAGACACAATAGGTTCCTCAAGTCGTAATAATTGTAAATGCTAAAAGGAGCAATCTGTGATGGTCACAAAGGTGACAAGAATAGTAAAGTAACATAAAATAATGTAAATAACCAAAATGTACAAGGGACTATCAATAATCCAGGAAATAACCGAAATAAATTAATAATAACGCAGTGCATGTAAAACAGAAGCAAGAGGATAAATGAAGTGAAAGGACAATGTATCAAATCACCCATATTGGAACTGTCATAACATAATCGTATTTATTAACCATAAGATTACCAGAAGTTATCTAAAGGATAACGATTTTTTTTTTTTTAAGCTTAACAAAACCATGCCACGTCGGTAATCAAATCTCAAGGCAGTACAACAAGGTTGTGTTAGTGTGTGACATTTTTTGGCCAGGCAGGAAGTGTAGAATGTGCACAGTCACATTCATGGCCACAAATATGTTGACAAATTTATGACAAAGGGTCCATAGAAATGTCAATAAATTTATGTACATATAATTTTAACAGTGTGGAAACCAAGCAATACATATTAACTTATTAAGTAAGGAAAAGCAACGCACACAAACAGGAAAATATAGAAAAAATATAAAATTTATTTACAACATGCCACATGGCATTGGCAAACTGCCCACAGGGGCACAAACATAGGGGAGGAGGAGGCTGGTCTCTACTGCCGCTCCAGGATGTCAATGGCATTATTAAAATGCTCCCTAAATTCCTGGAGCAACTCCTGTATGGCATCGAGGTTGCTGCCAGCCAGGCGTACCTCGCCGATCGCCATCCTGACGCTGGACCTGTCAGTGTCCGGTCTGGCTTCTCCTTCTATATATCCAATAAATGAAAGAAGGAAAATACAGTAAGTAAAGCAGGTTTCTATTTTTGACTGAAAGTCTTGAAAAAATATAACAGTAGTATATACCAGAGCTGGCGGCCTCCTGAGGCTCTGACTCCTCCGACTCCTCCTCCTCCACCACCACCGTCAGCATCTCTTCCGGTGCTATATCTAAGAAATTAAAGAAATAAAAAATACAGTAAACAACAAAACTGATTTATTTTTGAACAAAAGTCGATGAAAAATAAAACAGTATATACCAGCGCTGGTGGTCGCCCGTGGCTCCCCCTCCTCCTCCTCCACTGGGGCACTGGTGCCCGCCGGGGCAGATGCTGCCTTTGCCTTCCTGTCTTCTGCCAAATCCAAAAAATAACACATAAATAATGCAGACTGGAAAATATGGTATATCTATACAATATATTGCCGAAAGTATTGCGACACCCCTCCACTACCCACTACCAGCTTGACCCACCACTACTCCCATCTCATAGGTCTAAAGTCACAAAATATTTATTTATTTCCTCTGCACATAGACATATATTACCGTTCAATTATATATTTTTTTCAGAAGTAAACATTACGTTTATTCAATAAAAACTATTATTTGTGTTGTGTGCGTACAAAACGCATTGTGCTGATGCTGACTGCTTTTAGTTATTTTATAGAAGGCCTCAGCCTCAGTTTCACTTTCAGTTTCTGCTAATAAAACTGCGGATATTGCAGAAACAACAGAAATCGTCCATTTTGTTTTGGAATTTGCATCTAAAGCGTTCAATAATGACACTGCTGCAGCAAACTGAATTGCTGCGCTGCAACAATTCAGCAGCTGCTGAGGACGTATTGAACGCGGCTCTGTTTGGATGCACTTTCCGAAGAACTACATGTCCCATCCTACCACTTAGCAGAGACACAGAGATTTTTGTTGATGCGCAGGTGGGAGCCAATATTGGGCAAGCTACGGGTCATCTCGTATGCATCACTCAATCACAACAACCCCCCCCAGCACACTACAGTACACAGTGCCAAAAGAAATCCAGCATTGTAATTTCATCTACATACATCAAATGTCACAATTTTCACGAATACGTAAAATCCCAAAAAAGAAGAGCTATGGCAAAAATGCATGTATGAGTCCTGAAAACGCAAAGGTATACAGAATCACATTGCATGAAAAAAGGACTAGATAAATCTACATATTTCTGTGCACATTAGCACATGCAAGCACATTACTATTATTATACAGAATTTATATAGCGCCAACAGTTTGCGCAGCGCTATACAATATAACATGACACTTACGTTTGGCTATGACGCGACGGATGTGCCTCAGCTGCTCCTGCTCGCGCGTCTTCAGATCGGACCAGCGTTTTCGGAGCTGGTCCTTCGTCCGGTCTTTCCCAAACAACTCCAGGATGGTGGTGCGTAGCTTATCAAGGATACGGTCCTTACGCGCATTATTCTTTCTGCCGTAAGGGCCCTTACAGCAGTCGTAATCTTTTTTATCAAAGATGCGGACCAGCTCCAACATCTCCTCAAATGCCATGTTGCTGGCCCGCTTCTTCCTGGGTGTCTCTGGGGTGGAAGCAGATGAGGAGGTGTCCGAATGGGACTCTCTGTCTCTTCCTTCAGCCATGATAAATTATAAATAATTTCTATGTTTTTTGGCCTGTCAAAAAATTGTCAAAACTCTCTACAAAAATGTCTCAATAAAGTTACGACATCCGCGAGCGAGCATTTGCGACCCACGGACGAATCGGATCCGACCCGATTACGACAGAATTATCGTATCGACACAATTATCGGATCATTGGAAACAAAAACAAGTGATACACATTTACAAATACAAAATTTACAGAATCAGCGATATAACCAATAATAGTTAAATATACGATGTCCAGAATTACCGAAATGGAAACAAAATCACGAATGGAACCAAAATTATGAATAGAGCGAAAATAAATTTCGATTTGACACATTTCAAGTCCATTCGAAAAATCCGAAATTTTTTCGTTTCGGCTCGGAAAACTTTTCAGATCTGTCGGTTTTCGAGTCCGATCCGATTCGGAAATTCGGCCAAATCCGAAGACACGAATCGGGAAATTTCGTGAAAATTCCGAAATTCCGAAACCCGAAGCGCACATCCCTACTTTTCGCGCGCAAATTACCACTGGTAATTACAATCCTCGCGGCTTTTTTCTTCCGCCGATCAATTGCGCGCAAACAGTACGCGCACAAATGCAGGCGCAGTGCCGTCTCGCACAAAAACCTTTGCAAGCGCAGTTTTTGCACCGATTCAGCCAATCAAAATGAAGAAACACACCTATCAAATGCAACTGAATCGCGTCTGGCAGAGGCATCGGAGACGGGTTCTGCGTCTATGATGCAAAATGAGCACATATGCTACAGTAATAATACACACACACCTGCCATCATCCATTATATTGTTGCTGCATTCCTTTTTATGTGCTGTTTTTTTTTTGGGGTTAGCCAGGTGTTCAGATATGCTGTTAGCACCAGCTTTTTGCAGTTGCTAAAATTATGCGCACAAAGGCCATGCGGTAATTATCGCGAATAGATTGTAATACCATCCTCGCATTTGCGCTCACAATGTTAAGTATAGGACGCGCAAAGTACAGTAAGCTCCCACAAGGTTTGTGTAGGTTCACCCGCGGTAGACGATTGTGTGCGGTTGTTGCACTGACTATGTAATATGGGATTAGGCGTAAATGGCTTTTAATGTTAATGTTTTTTTTTGCACTGGCGCAAACGTTTGTGTGGAGACTGTAATTTAGCCTATAGACTTTTGCTCACCATAAATGTTTTCATAAATCATGTTCCCAGGTATTTTAGCAGTTAAATATTACTTTTGTCAATAAGATGGTAAAATTTGTGTATGGCAGTATCTGGCTCATAGTACAGTTTCCTTCTAAGGTTTTCTTTCCTAATAAAATTTATCCTTATGGGTCTCAGTTGAGACTATGTACAGTGGTCGTCAACAGCCTCTGTGATACCGTAAGTCCTTATTTTGAAGGTGTTGAGGCAGAAGCATGTTTTTATCTGTAGAAATGTGGGAAATGGTGACAGAAATGATACACATGAACTGGTGTTTCTGTAATAATTATAATAACAATAATAAAACATAATGGTAACTATTATATACTGCCCGCTAAAACATGGACGCTAAGGTGTAAAAATGTTTTGCAGCCTCTGTATTACTATGCTATATCTTATGACTGTTCCCTTCATCATGTTGTCAAAAAGCCCAGAATATGGATGCCATTAAAATTTTGCCCCCCCCCCCGGAAAAATTTCTGCGGACACCCATGTCTGTGAGCTATTCATAGTGCATATTACATTAAAAATGGATGATCTGAAGTGGTCATAGTGGACTTGGAGGGGTCCAGTAAATGGGGATGGGGGATATGTTTTTGCCTACAGGAGGGGGGGCCTTCATGGATCCCCACAACAGAGCCCTGAGGTTTCTAGTTACGCCACTGGATCCAAACCGTGATTTGCCTTCATATTTAATTTGGCACCATAACTATTCTGAGCTGCTTCCCTCATTTGATCTCTAATTTTGACTTGGGTTCAAAACCCGATTGCAGTGTATCCTCTTTCCTTAATGAATAACTCCAGTCACTGTGGTAAATTAGCAAAGTCGTATGTACTTGGATTGATAAGGAAGAAAACAAAAACTGCACGTTTAAACAAAAAAAACACTGATCACCAAATAGAAGAACGTAACTTATATAAAACAGTGTATGAAAGACAGACAGAGACCTTTAACACTGATTCCAAAGCAGCCTCCTGATGTTTTGAAAGGCAGCAATACAGTGTGGATTGTAAGTCTCTGCTTCCAGTCAAGTAGAACTTTTGTATGTGTCACAATAAAATTCTAACCATGCTTTTCTCCACAACACCTTAATGCTCTCTCTCTGACAGAACATGCACAAAAAACGTTACTAAGTAAACAACAACAATCACACATTGCTCATATGAATAACAGTTACAGCACTATACCAATGTCTTCTCTAACCGTAACCCTAGCTAAAGCTCCAACTTTGATTAGGGCTCCAAATGGCACGCTAGCTTGTGCCCAGATGTAAACATTGTGCTTGATTTGAACTACACACCGATCACATTTAAGGTTCAAGTGTAAATTAGAGGTGCAGCTAGGGTAAGTTTTGAGCAAGTATTAGCTTCAAAGACCAAATCAAAGTTGGAGGCTGAAGATAGGCTTGAAACTAGATTGAGGGCTCCAACACCAGTATCAACTACTACCTTGAGTTGAGCTGCAAACCTCAAAAAAATGCCCAAACCCTGGATTTGCCTCCAGTTTTAATTTGGCACTGCACCTCATCTTTCCTTTAGCCCTAATTTAGCCTCCAATCTTGATTTGGTCTCTATAGCCATTGCTTTACTAACCTTAACCCTAGCTCAAACCTTAACTTAAACTCTAAGAATCATTCGGTCTCCAAGCCTGATGCTATATTCATCGCTTAATGAATCTTTAATTTTAATTTGGGTTTTAAACCTCATACAATTACATATGGAGGGTTAGATAGAGCTGCAGCAAGGGTGAGGGCTCCAACGCCAGCATAAACCCCTACCTTGATTGAAATAAACCCTGGATTTGCTTCCAGTTTTAATTTGGCACTGCACCCAGGCCAGTGCTAGACTATTTTGCGCCCTAGGCAAGACCAGCTACTTGCGCCCCCACAAAATAATTAACTCTTGAAATACCACACTGTCTGACAACACAGCACTACACTATCAGGTTATTCAAAGAGAATCGAAAAGTCACTGCACATTCGGTGACTTTTCGTTCCCTGCAATTCGGCGCGATTCGGCGATCCTAGTTCGCCAACCCTGCGGTGTATTCAGCGAGCACCACAGGGCCGCCGTACTGCAGGGAAAACCCGCGACAAACCCGACAAACACTCACTGCAAAACCCGCCGAACACTCACCGAAACCCGCAGAAAACAGCTGGATTAACCCCGCCAAACACGCCGGAGAAACCTGACTAACCGCCGATCACAGCACAGAGCAGCCGCAGTAAAAACCCGACACGCAGACGAATGAGGTGAAAAAAAAAAAGTACGCTTGAAAGTCTGAAATTTGAAATGCTGTTTGCAAAAAAACTACTGAACGAAATTGTCTGAAATTTACACATACGATCCAATGAATGATAATAAAAAGGTCTGTTACAAAATTAAAACACGATTTTAAAAAAAGGAATAAAATGTTGACAAAAAAATCCCAAAAAATGCCTAAAAGATCCTAAAAAATCTATAAATAAAGAGACTTTTTACTGTAGAATATAGTAATGAACGGTTTATTAGATATTGAATTAAAACGGGAATATTTAAAACATTGAAGCCTATGAGAATCGCATGGATAAATCTGTCGAATGAAACCACCGAACAGCAGAGCATTTCGGCAACTTTTTCCTGCTGTTTTGTGTTCTCTGAATAGACGAAGCATGGCTTTTCTATGGGGGATTTCACTGCCCTCGAACAGGCACCGAACAGGCACCGTATGTGCAGGTAATTCGTCAACATTTGGCGAACTCCCTGCTCTGAGAATAGCCGAATGGCCAGGAAAGGTAACCGTATGCTGAATTTCATTGTATATATCGCATCATATATACAAAGTCCAAGAGACCCCGCACACCGGTATACAAAAGTGTATCTTGCTCTGGTGCTCCACCTGACTGCAGACAGCATAGATAAATGGTGAAGTTTCAGGCGCACACAGAGTCTGTATTAAAAATAGAAAATATTTATTGCATAGGATTAACGTTAGGACTATATATATATATATATAGACATCTGCATATGCCCCAAAATCACCTCAAACTGAATACCCCCCATCTGTGGGGACACACACACTGCGCAGGGGGGCCTCACACGGTCGATTGGTGCCCGCCTTACCCCTCTGCTGGACGGGTCCTGGAATGGTCGCTCTGGTGCTTGCGCTGCTCATTGACCTGTCATGGCTCCTCGAGGTGGCAGAAGGAGCTTTTTTTCTCTTTTCTTCAGTCCAGCAGCGTACGGTGGTGCTGTCCTTGGTGCTGAAACGTATTTCAACACCAAGAACAGGTTCCCCCCCCCTTTGCAGTCTTCAGCAAGTTTTTCTTTATCTCTGCATTTGTCTGCATTCGCCGCTGATCTCCTTGGTGCTGAAACCCCATTTCAGCACCACGGAGAGGGTTTTTTCCCCCAGCAGCGTTTTTTTTTTATCTTTGTTCGGCAGCATGGGAGATGCTAAATCAATTGGTTTTAAGTACCCATCTCAGGGGCATACTTAGGGGGGCAGGGGGCAGGGGGCGGCATCCCACCCCGGGTACCAGGTGGAGCCAATGATATGGGGGTGCCACAGGGCAGCTGCAATCTGGAAGTGAGGGCGCGAGCTGCGAGCAGCCGCGAGCCAGGCTGCCACGGCCACACACTGTGAGGCCGAGGCAGGTGCCGGATCCGGCCTCCCTGGCCTTCGAATGTGTGTGTGCAGGCATGCGTCAGGCTGTGCGGACTGCGGAGCGGCAGCTTTCAACACATAACGTATCACGTCACATTCCTCGCCTGCACGTGCCAGGCTGCGTGAGAAGCGCAGACAGTGCGCAGGCGTGTGGATGAATCTGCTCAGCCTGCACTGTCTGTTGCCTGTCCTGCCCAGTCAATCGTCTGCAGTAACAAGAAAAGCAGCAGGGCCTGCCACCAGCCCAAAATTTGGGTCCACTCCAGACAAAGGTAAGAGGCACTGAGGGTCCTGTGCAGAAGAGGTTAAGAGGCAATGAGGGCCCTGTGCAGAGGAGCTTACAATCTAAATAACATTGAGGGCCCTGTGCAGAGGAGCAGACATTCTAAGAGGTAATGATGGTCCTGTGCAGTGGAGATTACAATCTAAGAGGCAATGAGGGCCATGTGCAGAAGAATTTATAATCTAAGAGGCAATGAAGGCCCGGTGCAGAGGAGCTTACAATCTAAATTAGGGCTGAAACAACTAATTGATTAATCAACAACAAATCGATAATAAAAATAGTTGACAATTATTTTCATTATCGATTAATCGGCTGTCGGTTAATCGATTTTGTGTACAGCACACACTGTTTAGAGTCAGACTGAGTTAAATGTTATAACCTCAGATTCTGCTTCGTCCTGGACCTTTCTCTCACTCAGTTTGTTAATGAAATTATTGTATAGGGACACTCTAATACAAAGGTAAAAATTTCCACCTGCCTGGAAATGGAGCTGGCACCGTGGACGTGGAAGCAAGCCTGGAGATGGAACTGGTACCGTGGACGTGGCCTGGAGATGGAGCTGGTACCGTGGACGTGGAAGCAAGCCTGGAGATGGAGCTGGTACTGTGGACGTGGAAGCAAGCCTGGAGATGGAGCTGGTACTGTGGACGTGGAAGCAAGCCTGGAGATGGAGCTGGTACCGTGGACATGGAAGCGAGCCTGGGGAAGGATCTGGATCTCAGGATTCACTTGGAACAGGAACGAAGAGGAAACACTGGATAACTGAAGCGATGAACCACAGTATAACGTGGCTAATGAACTGAGAAAGGCGGCAGGTTTAAATAGGGTTCAGAGGATCATAAGAACACCGTTCACCTGGGACTCGTAGGTGGAGTTGGGATACCTGAGTACTTGATAGGTTAATTGGTGGCATACGAGGATCTCCAGTGCAGGTGTAATGCAGTACCTTTACTTGACCAGCGGAGGGCCAGAGTACCAAGGTCTTCGTGCTTTAAGGAGATAGGCGATCGCGCATGCGCGCTTTGTCTCTCCTCAGTTGGATCCTGAAGGCGGTGTGGGACGCACCCTGGGTCTCCTCCTCCGAGCTATGGACCGGAACCAGGGAGTGACGCGCAACGAGGGACCTTGGGTAAGTATGCTGAGTGTCCCAACATGGCGGCTGCGGTCGGGCCGCAGCGCGGGGCATAACAGATACAGAAAATAATGTAACCGTGTCGCTAGCCCATATCGCACGGACAATGCAAAGGCTTACGGGCAGTAGAATGGTCTCATTCTATACCCCCTGTACCTCACCACACACAGGCAGGCGCAGTAGCCCTTGTGCTGCCATAAGTCCAGGGCTGAGTGATGCAGAGAGCATCACTCAGCACTCGATCGTGTGAAAAGCCCTGCGGGCTTCACAAACATGAAGCCTGCAGGGCTATCTGTAATGATTAAACCCTCACCATCTGTTCTGGATGGTAAGGGGTTAATATGAACCAGAGGTGGTCTTTAATCCAGACCCCCTCCGTATAATACCCATCATCCACTGAATCGATTCAGCGATGAAGGGATTTATTGAAACAAAACCCCTTCAGTGCCATCTTTACATAGGGTCACCACTCTATCACTGCAAGGAAAATGGGCAGTATGGGACTGGGTTAGGAAAGTTAACTGATGGCGAGTAACTTATAAGGCCTGACTAGTAGCTCAGGACCTGAAATTTTGAGCCCTGCTCTAATACGTTAAAGTGATCAGGCTGCGTGGAGTGCCCCCTTCTCACCCTGATTTCATGCTGACATCATCATGTCTACCTGAGCGCTTGTAGCAGCGTTTGTTTGCGGAGAAATCAGACATGGTCTTAAGCTGTGTATGCAGCATCAATTTATCACTGTGACCAGGTGCTCGTGTACCTTGCGTGCGAAAAGTATGAAATTTGCATATATTTTTCTTTTAACTGATGAATCGATTAATCAAAATAATAATCGGCCAACTAATTGATTATGAAAATAATCATTAGTTCAATCCCAAATCTAAATAGCAGTGAGGGTCCTGTGCAGAGGAGCTTACAATCTAAGTGACAATGAGGGTCCTGTGCAAAGGAGCTTACAATCTACAAGGCAATGAGGGTCCTGTGCAGAGGAGCTTAGAATCTAAGAGGCAAAAAGGGTCCTGTACAGAGGAGCTTACATTTTAAATGGCAATGAGGATCATTTTTTTACATTTTAAAGTTTGGGGGGGTGTCAAATATAGGATTTGCCCTGAGTGCCAAATGTTCTAGGTACGCCCCTGACCCAGCTCACAATATATTGCCATTAGTGGCACCAAGGAGATGCAGAAAAAAGGGGAATATAGAACAGGGAACCATAATTCAATATTCAGGCAGGTGTTCATATTCAGATTTTTATCAAAGAGACATCATACATAGCCTGAGATCATATTCAATTTCATTCTAGCACCACATTGATGGCAAATAATCATTCAGCAATATCGTGGCCCGCTATTCACTAAGCTAATAAATTGTTGATATTTACATTGGTCCCTGGCTCTAAACACTCCCAACGCGCGTTTGGCCCGTTAAAGGCTCATCAGGAGTGCTCAACCACAATGAGAAATATTCCGCTATTTAAACTTATTCAGATCCAACCTCTTCTGGCCAATTGACCAATAAGGAACTTCACATCTACGTATACAGGATAGTCACATGTATAGGCTGTGAGTGGCAGTCGCAGGCTTCCAACTCACGCTTTGCATTTTCGTGTTAACTTGGTAACAAGGAAAGGATATTATAATTTATTCTGAATCACAGCCGGCTAAGTGCAATATAGGCTGTATGCACAAATCAGTAGACATGTGCACAGCACAAAATTTCGTTTTGAACTAATGGATTAGTACTAAAATGCAATTTATTTAGTTGCTAAAGAAATTCGTTTTCAGTTCTTTAGTATGAAAACTAATTTCATTCATCCGAAAACCAGTTGATACAATTACTATTGTAGTGGCTCCTCAGAGGGCTGAGATCGCTGCTTGTTACAGTATCTCTCACTCTCAGCACAATGTGTCAGGCAAAGCTGTTACAGTAACTGACTGCTGCTCATCACAGCGCTCAGAGTTTCAGTAAAACTAGTAAATAATATTTTTATATATAAGAGGTTATAACAATATTATTTCCTTGTTTTAATGAAACTGAGCGCTGTTACGGTCAGTTACTGTAACAGCTGAGCCTGATACATTGTACTGAGAGATAATATAACGAGCAGTCGATCTCAGCGCTCACAGCCACAGGATTTAAAGGGCTAAAAAAAGGCTCCTCTCTGTATAATGTATAGAACATCCTCCTGCGTTAATTAATGCCCTCTCTGTATAGAACATCCTACTCAGTAGGACCTACTGCATTGGCATGTGGAGGGTGCAGAACTTCGGAATGCAATGCTTATCCAGCACAGGAGAGGGAACTTTTACTTAAACTTTGTATCTCTGTGGGGGAGAGAGACAGGAATATAAAAGTAGGGGCGAGGGCAAATATTAACATAAATCGGTCTGAAAGCTCAGAGAAGAGATGTCTGGTGCAAATTTATTTTTATAATAAAATTAAGCACTTTAAATCCAGGGAAAACGTTCAAATAAATCACACTGACAGCTCATAATAACAGAGTAACTGAGTTGGATACTAAATGTTTCAGACGTAAAAAAACCCTCTATGACCAGTAGCACTGGGAGAGGAGAGGGACTATATATAAAATGTGTATTATAGATGAGGAAAGGGGGATAGTGCTCCTGGATAATATAAAATGTATCAGACCTAAGCCCCTATTATGCAGAGTGGGAGGGGAGATAACACACGTTTTATAAAGTCCCTCTCTTCTCCCAGCGCTGCTTGTTATAAAGGGTTTTTTACTATCCAGCCCTCCTCTGTCATTAGCTTTCAGTGTGATTTATTTGAATGTTTTCCTTCTCCAGCTGCTTTTATCATCTTGTTTGCCTCATAAACATGCAAGGGTTAGGTAAAGGTTTCCTCTCCTGTGCTGGCTGTCTGTGCTGCGAGTGAGTATTCTGGAGCTCTATCACTGTTGGATTTTCGGGTAGGGGGTCGGGAAGGATTACGCATACAAACCTTTTCTGTAGCTTTGCGATGTTACACTCTTCATTGCTGGTCTCCTTCAATCCATGTAATATTACAAAAAGGACAAACTAAAATGTAGTGCATTTTATTTTAGTTTCTTTCGTTTTTTGTACTGAGCAGTTTCGTTTCTCTTGAGTCATACGAAAACTAAATTATCCCAAAATTCGGACTAAATCGTTTTAGTACTAAAACGAATGCACATGTCTACAAATCAGTGATAGATAAAGTTAGGGCTTCAACCCTAGCATGGACTATAAACCATGAGCTGCATTCCTAACCTCATTGTAGATCTAACCCTTTTATTTGCCTTCATATTTAATTTGGCACCATACCTATTCTGAGCTGCAACCCTCATTTGAGCTCTAATTTTGACATGGGCTCAAACCCTAATTGCAGTATATTTATTTATTTATTTGCAAAGGATTTTACCAGGAAGGATACTGTGACGGAATGGAGTATCCGCCTGCGGTCCTGCTCTATCTGACCCCCTCTTTGGTGTTGCCAAGCCCGACTACCGAGTGGCACGGCACCCGGCGTCTCGAGCGGCTTGGGTAGAAGCCTACGTGGCGGTGGAGATCTGGAGAGTAGATGGGGCACCCACGGTGGAAATCCGCCCGACTACCGAGTGGCACGGCACTCGGGTTCTGGGCAGCGGATCTACTGACCATTGAAAGGCTGGAGACGGTCTGCGTGGCGAACCGCGGTTCGGTAGAGTCTCCTTGACGATGCAGGCACGGCGCTGAGTCGAGGTCCCAATTCTGGTGGTTGCGGTATCCCAAAATAGGTGGCGCAACGGCGCGGCGAATAGAGGTTCTGCCGCAGAGTTGGAGTGACCCGTTCCTGGGTGTGGTGATATAGCCGACGTGAAAATAACACAGGCAGAGCTGTATGTTTCAAACACTCAGATGAACTGAATCCTTTAATGAACAACGCCACTATTTATGCTCCAGTACAACAGTCATAATTTGCATACCCATACTAATTAGAGCCTACCCATACAATGAGGTATGGCAGTTATTTACAATCAACATTCTTCACATTCTCTTAGCCTTCAGTCCACATAACATTTGTACATCTATTGTTCCAGCACATCAGATTAAACACACACTCTATCAGAGATCCCTTAAATTAAACATGTACTTAGATAATGGGGAAAATCCCTGACGCATAATTTACACAGCAGCAAAGCTTGTTTACTGTTTTATACAAAGACACATTTACCTACAGGAATATAATATTTTAAAACCAAAGCTATGTCATTTTTCACTAAACTAAATTAAACTAAAACCAAACGATGTAAAACATATTTAAAACCACACAATATAAATGAACATAAGGTCTTCCCCAAAGCAACGGTCTATGTCTTTTGGGGTTTTCGCCATGGAAATAAAAGTCTTGGGGTTTGACGTGGGGAGCGCTACGTCAGTTCCATGACATATCTCCCCTCCCCAAAGGAGTCCGACGGCCACAGTTGGACCCCAACTGGTCGACGCGGGGTCGTTGGAGCAATAGTCCATACCTGGGTCCATAGTCTGTTGGGAGGAGGCGAGCCACCAGGCTTCTCCATTTGTCCTTGCGGCAGTGCCTGGCGTGTTGGGGGTACAAATCTTTGGGGGTACCCCTCCGGAATAAGGGTCCTGTGGTCGGGGAGGGGTACCACCTGTACCACCTCCAGAGGTATCGCGCACCCGGGAAAACGGGTGCTAAATGCACGCGCCCCGAGTGCCCTGGTCAGCCGTTGGAAAAAACAGTGGCTGCATGGGGCCTCCGGGCCAAAGGGGTGTGGAGATGGGTAGAGTTGAAACAGGCTCTGCCCCATTGCCAGCGCGTCGGCTGGGAGGTTCAAGGCCGAGGAAGGGTCCCCGGGCAGGAGAATGGCGTCCTCCATCTCCGGTGGGGTCAGTGGCTGCGGGATAAGCAGCCCGGGTGTATCCTCTTTCTGCTCCTCGGGACAGACGAGAGAGGGTGGGCAGAGGCCAGCGGCATTCTGCCGCATTGCCAGATCTTCTGCTGGGGAGGTGGGTACAGGAACAAAGTCCAGGGGGTTGGATGGGGTAAGCGGCTGCGGGATAAGCAGCTCGAGGGTATCCCCCTTCTGCTCCTCAGGGCAGATGGTGGAGGATGGGCAGAGGCCAGCGGCACTCTGTCCGGTTGCCAGCTCTTCTGCTGGGGAAGCGGGTGCAGGAATGACGTCCAGGCGGTTGGATGGGGTCAACGGCTGCGGGATAAGCAGCTCGGGTAAATCCTCCTTCGGCTCCTCAGGGCAGACGATGGAGGGTGGGCAGAGGCCAGCGGCACTCTGCCGCATTGCCAGATCTTCTGCTGGGGAGGTGGGTATAGGAACAAAGTCCAGGGGGTCGGATGGGGTCAACGGCTGTGGGATAAGCAGCTCAGGTAAATCCTCCTTCTGCTCCTCGGGGCAGATGAGGGAGGGTGGGCAGAGGCCAGCGGCACTCTGCCCCGTTGCCAGCTCTTCTGCTGGGGAGGTGGGTACAGGAACAAAGTCCAGGGGTTGGATGGGGTAAGCGGCTGCGTGATAAGCAGCTCGGGGAAATCCTCCTTCTGCTCCTCGGGGCAGACGAGGGAGGGTGGGCAGAGGCCAGCGGCACTCTGCCCCATTGCCAGCTCTTCTGCTGGGTAAACGGACACTGCCACAGTGTCTTCTTGCGGGGGTGGGAGGATAACTTCCTCACTGGGCCACTCGGACCCTTTACGCGGCCCATTCTGGTCGCTTGGCACCTGCCGTGCTTCTTCTGAGCTGGCCGGCTCATTTACTGTGGTCCCGACGGGGACCCATGGGAGCATCTCGGGCTCCAATACTTCAGTGTCACTTGGGCTGTCTGCTTCTTCCGCTAGACAGTCCCAGGTAATGGGGCTCAGGCCTAGCTGTGGAGCGTCGTCGAACAGCCTTTTGTAGGCCTTTTCGAGCTCCCATTCCTGCTCAACCAGAAACTCCAGTTCCTCTGCCTCACGGTCATCGTCAAGGTCTTCCAGTTCCTCATACCGGAGGTCCAGGAGTTGTTCCCGCCGCCACTCTGTGTCGTCCCCAAAACCGGGGTCTTTGCCCATCCTTGTATACAGCAGCCCTGTGCTGCCGTAGTCAAAGCCTTTTGTTGGGCCGCTGTCTGCTGTGCTGGGCATTAGTTGGGACGTAAACCACTGGAGGGCTCTGTAGCTGGTGTCCAGTATAATTTCGCTCTGGACCAGTTCACCTATCTCCGTCAGCCATTCCTCTCGGGGCTGTGCTCCCAAAAAGGGCACCCGTAAGTACCACTGGTGCTCGAACCTCTCCGTATAAGTGGGAAGGGCTTCTTCAGGGCAGTCCTCCTCCTGTTGAATGGCTTCGTTCCACATCTCCTGGCGGACAAAATCTTTCCACCAGTGCTCGTCCTGCCAGGTACCAGGTGCATCCGCCTGGGCCTGGGCCATCGCCCTCCTTACTCTTCGCTGGAACCGGTCTCTTATGGACGGGGGTCCTGTGTCCTCAATTACAACTCCAGGCGCGCTGTAAATCACAAAAGAGGTATCGCTGGGGGGTGTGGCGTCCTCGGATGCAGCTCCAGGCGAGCTGTAAGCCTCCATCCAAGGGTCGCTGGGATGTGCGGTGTCCTCAATTACAACCCCAGGCGCGCTGTAAATCACAAAAGAGGTATCGCTGAGGGGTGTAGATTCCTTGGATGAAGCTCCAGGCGTGCTGTAAACCTCGAACCAGGGTTCTACGGGGTTGGGGATGCTTATCAGTTGCTGGTCCATCCTGTGAAGCTCCTTCACCAGGGTTTTCTTATTTTTGTTGCCGGGATTTCCTCCCCGAGTCTCCAACATGCCACGTAGGGTGTCCCTGGTGTAGTGACTGTACACCACCATGGCGAGGGTCTTCTTGGGGGGTGCAGAGAGCTATCCCACCGCTTGCCACCAATGTGACGGAATGGAGTATCCGCCTGCGGTCCTGCTCTATCTGACCCCCTCTTTTGGTGTTGCCAAGCCCGACTACCGAGTGGCACGGCACCCGGCGTCTCGAGCGGCTTGGGTAGAAGCCTACGTGGCGGTGGAGATCTGGAGAGTAGATGGGGCACCCACGGTGGAAATCCGCCCGACTACCGAGTGGCACGGCACTCGGCGTCTTGGGCAGCGGATCTACTGACCATTGAAAGGCTGGAGACGGTCTGCGTGGCGAACCGCGGTTCGGTAGAGTCTCCTTGACGATGCAGGCACGGCGCTGAGTCGAGGTCCCAATTCTGGGTGGTTGCGGTATCCCAAAATAGGTGGCGCAACGGCGCGGCGAATAGAGGTTCTGCCGCAGAGTTGGAGTGACCCGTTCCTGGGTGGTGGTGAGATATAGCCGACGTGAAATGATAACACCAGGCAGAGCTGTATGTTTCAAACACTCAGATGAACTGAATCCTTTAATGAACAACGCCACTATTTATGCTCCAGTACAACAGTCATAATTTGCATACCCATACTAATTAGGAGCCTACCCATACAATGAGGTATGGCAGTTATTTACAATCAACATTCTTCACATTCTCTTAGCCTTCAGTCCACATAACATTTGTACATCTGTTCCAGCACATCAGATTAAACACACACTCTATCAGAGATCCCTTAAATTAAACATGTACTTAGATAATGGGGAAAATCCCTGACGCATAATTTACACAGCAGCAAAGCTTGTTTACTGTTTTATACAAAGACACATTTACCTACAGGAATATAATATTTTAAAACCAAAGCTATGTCATTTTTCACTAAACTAAATTAAACTAAAACCAAACGATGTAAAACATATTTAAAACCACACAATATAAATGAACATAAGGTCTTCCCCAAAGCAACGGTCTATGTCTTTTGGGGTTTTCGCCATGGAAATAAAAGTCTTGGGGTTTGACGTGGGGAGCGCTACGTCAGTTCCATGACAGATACCACTGAGATTTCTCTCATTTTCAAGTATGTCCTGGGTTCAAGAACATTGAGTTGTTACAGTCGTTACAGAAATATTTCAGTGTATCCTCTTTTCTTAACCCCATTCACTGCGATGATGTGTGGGGGACGTCCTCATGTGTGCCCACTGTATGAGGAGGATGTTACCCACATGTCATGGCTTTGAAGTCCCCCATGTGCGTTTCATTTCGTTTCGAATCAAAATTCGGATGAAAATTTGCCAATTCGGAAGCATTTCCAAAATACGAAAACCAGTCATCTGAATTTTCGGATCAGTCCGAAATACGAATCGTGATAACTTAATGAAAGAAACCGAAATGAAAAATCCGAACAAAAATTATCCTAAAATGATCCGAAAAGAAATAAAAAAACAGAACGAAAATGACCCAAAAAAAAAATGGAATGAAATGATCCGAAATGAATAAAAACGGGGACTTTTTGATTGTCTGATTAAACCTGTCGAACGGACAACCGAAACTCAGGGTTAGAAATTAGGAATAGACTCTAGGGTTAGAAATTAGGGTTAGAAATTCCAACCCTAGCTTCTAACCCTAATTTCTAACTCTAACCCTAATTTCTAACCCTAACCCTAATTTCTAACCCTAGCTTCTAATTTAGAAGCTAGGGTTAGATATTAGGGTTAGACACTAGGGTTAGAAATTAGGCTTAGAATGCCCAAAGAGCTAAAACTGTGTAAAATCAGATAACTGGATGTCCTGACAGTGGACATTCAGCAAGCTGATAAAGTTGCAGCCCGTGGTTCACTGCAACAAATATAACTCAATTTGGCAGTAGATGGCACCATCTACTGGCCAAATATGTTAGGGCACTAAAAAATTCATTGGGAGTATTTTCTTAAAGTATAATTAGTTAAAAATTATTTTTCAAAAAACCATTGGTTCCTGACAATGATTTTTTGGAAAATCACTTGGTAGTGAAGGGGTTAAGGTGTAGGACCAATGGGTAATCAGTTCCCTCTGCAAAAATAGTGCAGGAACATGTTCCCTCTGGATTTGACCCCCGGGTTAGAAGAAATAGGATGCCTGGCTGCCCATAGGATGTCACATTGGCTGTGATGGGGAAAGGAAATGCTGCTGGTCGCTGAGCATGAATGAGTCGGGCTCCGCCATGAAAGGTGAATTGTTACACACACGTTCTGTTATTGGCTATAATAACCCCTTCACTACCAAACAATTTTTGTTGAATAAACTTTTATCGTAACATTTGAAACATGGAATGTAAAGTTAGCAAATAAATCTAAAATAAAATAAAAACTTGGTGCAAAAATTGTTGTTCTGAGAAAAAAAAACTAAATAATGTAAACTTGCTCATTTTAAATTTTTCCATGTATTTGATCTTTACAGAAATATTGTTGGAATGAAAGATTTTGAAATCATCATGGTGTCCTTTATCTTGTATAATTTCACAATTGGTCTGAATTATTAGCATACAGGCAGAAATGGCCTTTGTGCCAATACAGTAAATGTTGAAACTATAGATAATTCATATCGTCAGATCTCATGCTTATGGGGATTTGCAGTGATCCTAATGAGTTTATTAGCAATACAGCTTCCACAAAATAGCCCTTAGAATATAAAAATAGTATCTGTATGAGGCATAATGCCTTTGAATGGAAATTCCAGTAACACTTTGTAACTGTACTGTACAGTGATTTTTCACTGAATATAACCTCCTGAATCTTGCCCCTGTATAGCATTGTGTGATCCCAGAGCTCTCCTTGTACTTTACCTTATCCCTGACTGTTATAAGGTAGCAGCAAAGTGTTTAAACTTGTTGTTACACTGAGGTTTGGGGCTGCCATTTGCAGCGTGTTTTATCTCAGTCCAGGGTGACTGGAGAGAGATAAAACAGTGGATTTTCTTTCTCCACAGGGAGCTCACTAATCTTGCTTTAAAAGGGTATGTGAATGGGGTTTGTAATGCTAATGTTTGCTTTTCAATATATTACAGAGCAAAATCTAGTTAAATTTGTTATATACTGTATATGCATCTCTTTTAAAAGTATTATTGTTCATGTTTTAAAATGAACATCAATTACCATGAATATATACTGTGTCAAATAACATATTTTCATAATGAAATCTAACTACATAATGTACTATTATGATATTATTATTATTATTACTACAGCTGCAAAATGTGCTATTAATATATAAAAATCATGAATATTATCCATAAAATAATTACTGCACACAGTTTTCATCTAGACTTTACCTCTTAGTTTCTAACACTTATCTATTTTCTATCACATCCATCTAACCCACGAGATGGATGTCATACTGATATTATGAGATCTGATACTGTCAAAATCATATTTAGGTCTCAGCCATACTTTTTAATAACCACACATTCAAGGAGGGTTGTATGTGGAAAATATAAATCAATACTTACATTGTGAGAAGTTTACGGGCTCTATTACAATCTCCGTGCAAAAAAGCTCACGCAAAGCGTGAATTTGCGCGCCAAGCGTTAAACGTGCAAATCACCACTGGAATTACAATCCTCGCGCGGTTTTTCATCCATCAAGCAATAGTGCGTGTAAGCCAGATGCGCACAAATGCTCGCGCAGTACCGTTGCGCGCAGAAATCAGTGTGCGCACTGTTTTTTTTCTCACGATTCAGCCAATCAGAATTAAGAACCACAATTATCTCACGTTAAGAAATTGCGCCTGCCAAAGTTAATCTGAGCATATATGCTGCAGCAATAATAAATGCACACACAACTTCTCCATTTTATTGGTTTGGTATGAGTAGAATGTGTAACTATACTTTGCTGCATTTTTTTTATGGGCTGGTGTATTTGGGTTCGGCCAGGCTGTTCAGATTTGCCATTAACACCAGCTTTTAGGAGTTGCTAAAATTATACGCGCAAAGGCTATGCGCTAATTCCTGCGCATAGATTGTAATACCATCCGCGTACCAGCGCACATATGCATTTGCGCTCACAATGTTAAGTATATGACGCGCAACGTACAGCTCGCAAAGCATTCGCGCAGGTTCACCAGCGGTAGACGATTACGAGCGTTTGTTGCACTGACTATGTAATATAGGATTCGGCGCAGAGGGTTTTACCACTCACTTTAATGTTTAATTTAATTAGAACATTTTTAAAACAATGTAAAAAATATTTGGTCTATGCTTTGTGCTAGTCAAGCATTCGATTATAATAATATATTATAATTACTATTACTATATATATATATATATATTATTTTTTTTACCAGATTAAGATTCTCTTTTTATAGTGTTCATACAATATACATTTTATTCCTTTTTTTTTTATTTGGTCATATAGAAAATGTATTTAAAGTGAAAATGAAGTATTCGAAAACAATAGCAAACATGAGGGCCTATGACTCTACAAGTGCCAAAGCTATATGGTAACCCAACACACAGAACCCGGAGACAAGAAGGAAATTCTGCCTACCTAAATGGTCCTTGGATTATTGGACTAAACAGAAAAAATGAATTAGAATGATATGACGGCACTCCAGGACTGTCAATTTGTAGTTTATTTGATCATGAGTGTCAACGTTTCAGCTCCCAAACCGGAGCTTTCCTCAGGACAAAAGATATTGAGTTGTACAATGCAACAGTATGCTTTTATACATAAAGAGTAAAATACACTTACCCCACCCCACACCTGCGGCGTCGCCAGTGTCCCTGGGCGCATGCGCGTATTCATCGCGGTCGCTCCCAGATGACGTTATACGTTGGCATAGCAACCCAGACACGCATTTTCATTCCCTAACACCAAGTGCAAAAAAATAGAGACAATACAGCAGCAAAAATCAGCGCTCTTTTACAACCAATGCTTGGGATGTGTTACGTGTGGCCACATGATTCCTGCCAAAACATTTTCACACCCTCATACAGGGAAGGTGTTTAAAATACGTTATAACATAACGTGCAAAACGGATCATGTGGTGTACAAAATAACATGTCCCTGCGAACTCGCCTATATAGGGAAGACCTCTACCCCTCTTTGTGAACGTATTAGGAACCATCGTTCCAATATATGTATAGCCTACCGGGATGGCGCATCCGATAAACCTGTTGCCCGTCATTTCTTAGAATTAAATCATCCCTTGAGTTCATTAAAATTCATTGCAATAGATCATATTCCAGTGCCACATAGGGGTGGAGACCGGGGGTTAATGTTACTTAGAAAGGAAATGTTTTGGATCCACCATCTACGTACGATTTATCCCGATGGTTTAAATGAAAAAATAATGTATTCCATGTTTTGAACACTCCCCTCGTACCGATGTGCTGGGTGATTGGGAGGCTCCACCTACTAGTGGGCCACCCAGACACATAGTTTACTCTTGCTGGGTCTTTATTGACGATCTTGATTTTTTTTTATTTTGATTTTTTCGCTCCTTATTGTTTGGGTCCCATGATATGTATGTCTTGCTGTAATGTTGACATTTCTAATTGTACCCTTGGGGTTTAAAATCCGCAGCTGTGGTGCATCATGAAGCGCTGATTTTTGCTGCTGTATTGTCTCTATTTTTTTTGCACTTGGTGTTAGGGAAAGAAAATGCGCGTCTGGGTTGCTATGCCAACGTATCACGTCATCTGGGAGCGACCGCGATGCATGCGCCCAGGGACACTGGCGACGCCGCAGGTGTGGGGTAAGTGTATTTTACTCTTTATGTATAAAAGCATACTGTTGCATTGTACAACTCAATATCTTTTGTCCTGAGGAAAGCTCCGGTTTGGGAGCTGAAATGTTGACACTCATGATCAAATAAACTACAAATTGACAGTCCTGGAGTGCCGTCATATCTTCCTTTTCAAGATATATATATATATATGTATATATGTATGTATGTATGTATGTATGTATACTGATAAGGATCCAGGTGAAATGGAGACTTGGTCTGTACAATATGACTGTAGAAGATAAGGTTAGACGTAGCCAAACTGGTCTTGGAAGTTTTATTTAGGAATATCAGTGTGGTCGAGGTCACAGGCAGAGTTTGGCAACTTGGGCAACAGGATAACGTGATCGAGGTCACAAACAGGGTTCAAAAACTTGGGCAGCAAAAGATAACGTGGTCGAGGTCACAAGCAGAGTTCAGCAATTTGGGCAACAGAAGATTTACATGGTCGAGGTCACAGGTAGGGTTTCAGCAACTTGGGCGGTAGAATATAATGTGGTCGAGGTCACAGGCAGGGTTCAGCAACTTGGGCAGCAGAAGATAGCGTTGTCGAGGTCACAGCAAAGGTTTAGCAACTTGGGTAGCAGAAGATAACGTTGTCGAGGTCACATGCAGGGTTCAGCAACTTGGGCAGCAGAAGATAACGTTGTCGAGGTCACAGGCAGGTTTCAGCAACTTGGGCAGCAGAAAATAGCGTTCTCGAGGTCACAGGCAGGGTTCAGCAACTTGGGCAGCAGAAAATAGCGTTGTCGAGGTCACAGGCAGGGTTCAGCAACTTGGGCAGCAGAAGATAGCGTTGTCGAGGTCACAGGCAGGTTTCAGCAACATGGGTATCAGGATCAAGAGGCTAAGATAGAATGGTTAGCTCAAGGTAGGGAGGACAATAATTGAGCAATGACTTACCCAGCAAGCATCTCTTTTATGGGCCTGTGAGTGGTGTGAGATTGATCTCAGGTGCTTTCTGAGTATATCTCTGTAATCCCGGCGCTCTTCTGATGACATCATTGAGATGCTGATCTTTACACACATACTAGACGCTCTGGTGGCTAGTTTGGGGTAAGGAGATATTTCTGAGTGGTGTTGATAATGGAGGCAGTGCGGTAGGTCCGTGACAGTGTATATGTGGATGTGTGTGTCATTGTGGGTGTGTGTGTTTGTGTGTGTGTGTAACAGTGGGCTATGTGGTATTATGGGATACATTCATACACACCGCATACTACTGTGAGTTTTAGTGATGTGGCACTCTGTGATACGCTCATACACGATGTATGTTTTTTTTTGGGGGAAGCAATTCATCCATTGCTCTAGACAGCACAGTGGCTTGGGTCGGCCCTGATATGACTTGTTACTCAAGGGAGTGTGTGGGAAATTTCAATGAGTTCCTGTGCTCTTTTTTATAACTTGATCCCTGATGCATCGCTACATAAAATTACACAAGCACCTTGAGAGTCTGCAATTCTACAAACATTACATTATAGGTATATCAACAAGTGTATTTTGTTTCACAGAACAATCTATCGTTTTTGAGAGACTTGTCAGCTAATATTCAATCCTGGAAATATTATTTCTATAACGCTGATTCAATTTGTAGTTCTAATTAACCACAGAAAACCTGCAAATGAAAATTTCATTTGAGTGTATAGCCAAAAGACAGTGTGAATTCAATTGGAAATCCATCCACTGTGCATAATTTACAAGACTGAGAAGCAGACAGCAGTGTTTTCAGCACTTTCAAATTGATGCACTTATATATTATTTGTTGCCATTTTCAACATGGCATATATCTAAGTGTGGTATTTAAATCTGATATTTTTCATATTGTATTGCATTGCAGAGCAGAGCAAGTACTGTTGAAATAAACTCATGGGCTGTAATCTCACAGGGTTATTCAGAGAATGGTGAAAACCAGGAGAACTGGCAGGAGAAGAGAACAATCTAGAGTTAGACCAAAAAGCCGATTTGGAAAGTGAGATAAATGGGAGAATTTTTCTGGTTTGGCTATTTTGACCTAGAATTTTCTCTTCTCCAGTCATTCTCCTGAGTTTCACCTTTCTTTGAATAGACCTGTCAGTGTGGTATTTCTTTTAACCTACATAGAGGTTTGCTTCCAGCTGAGAATACATTTTTTTCCACCAATTCAGTTCCCCTTTTGCTCAAAGCAGGGTTTATAAATGTATTATGGTAGTATATAGTCCAATTGGGGCAGCATCCACCAAGTAATTGTGCATATAATACATAGTTACATAGTTACATAGTTATATAGGCTGAAAAAAGACATGCGTCCATCGGGTTCAGCCTCTCCCACATAACCTACTGCTGTTGATCCAAAAGAAGGCAAAAACAACAGTCTGAAATGCTTGCTAATATGCAACATACTGGGAAAAAATTCCTTCTTGACCCCAGAATGACAGTCAGATTTCTCCTTGGATCAAGAAGCTGTTACCCACATATTAAATATTATAACCCTTAATATTCTGTGTCTGCAGGAAGTCATCTAGTCGTTTTTTAAAAGTCTGTACAGACTCTGACCCAACCACCTCAACAGGCAGAGAATTCCACAGCTTTATTGTTCTCACCGTAAAATAACCCTTCCTATGCTTTAAGCTAAATTTTCTTTCTTCCAGTCTAAATGGATGACCCCTTGTCCTATGTATAGTCCTGTTAATGAATAGGTTATCAGACAATGGTTGATAATGGCCCCGTATATATTTATATAAGGTTATCAGATCCCCTCTAAGGCGCCGTTTCTCTAATCTAAACAGGTTTAAGCTTGTTAATCTTGCCTCATAACTTAACCCTTCCATTCCCCTTATTAATTTAGTTGCCCGTCTCTGCACTTTTTCTAACGCTATAATATCTTTTTTTAAGACCGGTGCCCAAAATTGCACGGCATATTCAAGGTGCGGCCTGACCATTGATTTATACAGAGGCAAAATTATGTTTTCATCCCGTGAGTGAACTCCCCTTTTAATGCATGCCAATACTTTGCTTGCCTTGGCGGCTGCTGTTTGACATTGCACATTGTTACTTAGTTTGAAGTCTATGATTATTCCCAAATCCTTCTCCTGTTTGGATTTCCCTCACTCCGTACCATTTAGGGTATAAATTACTTGTGTGTTCTTCACTCCAAAGTGCATAACTTTGCATTTATCTACATTAAATTTCATCTGCCATTTAAGTGCCCAGTCCCCCAATCTATCTAAATCCCTCTGTAGCGAAGTAACATCCTGCTCACATTGTCTTACTTTTCCTAGTTTTGTGTCATCTGCAAACACTGATACATGACTTTCAATGCCTATCTCAAGGTCATTTATAAATAAATTGAATAGTATTGGTCCTATAACAGACCCCTGAGGGACACCACTTACCACTGGTGTCCATCTTGAAAATGTACCATTTATGACCACTCTCTGTACCCTATCTTTTAGCCAGTTTTCTATCCAAGAACAAGTATTTTCATCTAGACCAATTTTTCTTAATTTAAATAGTAACCTTTTGTGTGGAACTGTGTCGAAAGCTTTGGCAAAATCTAAGTAAATCACATCCACTGCGACCCCCTGATCTATACTTCTACTTACTTCCTCATAGAACGTAATTAGGTTAGTCTGACATGATCTGTGTTTCATGAAACCATGCTGATTTTTGCCAATAACATTATACCTCCCAATAAATTCCTGAATATTATCCCTTAGTAACCCCTCGAATACATTCCCAGCCACAGATGTTAAGCTCACAGGTCTATAATTCCCAGGCACAAATTTTAAACCTTTCTTAAATATAGGGACGACGTCAGCTTTTCTCCAATCCTCTGGTACTATTCCTGAAAGAAAAGAATCTTGAAAGATTAAGAACAGAGGTTTACATATTTCAACACATAGCTCTCTCAGTACTCGCGGGTGAATTCCATCTGGCCCTGGGGCTTTATTCACATTCACATTGTTTAATTTCTGCAAAACCTTGTCCTGAGTCAACCAGTCACTTTGTATTAGTAAGTTTTTATTAATGAATTGCATGTCTCCTGTTATAGGTTTCTCTTTGATAAATACTGAAGAAAAATAATCATTTAAAATTTCTGCCTTATCCTGATCTTCAGTTAACAATAACCCTGACTCAGATTTTAGTGAACCTACATTTTCACTCTTGGGTTTTTTAGAATTGATGTACCTAAAGAATCTTTTAGGGTTGGTCTTGCTCTCTTTGGCTATTTCTTTTTCATTTTCTAGTTTAGCCCATCTAATCGCATTTTTACATGCTTTATTGGCTGCCCTATATGCTTTATAGGATGCCTCAGATTTATCAGATTTAAAAGCTTTAAATGCCTTCTTTTTATTTTTCATTTCCTTAGTTACCTTCCTACTAAGCCACATTGGTTTCAGTCTGTTTCTTTTATATTTATTAACCAGTGGAATATATTGAGACGTGTACTTTTCTAGTGTTAGTTTAAAGATATTCCACTTATCCTCAGTGTTTTTCCCGTGAAAGAGTTTCTGCCAGTCAATGACATTGAGAGCTTCCTTTATTTTAATAAAGTTGGCCTTTTTAAAATTATATGTTTTAGCATGCCCCTTATGAATGTGTTTTTTTGAGTTTATTTCAAAAGTCACCATATTATGGTCACTGTTTCCCAACTGTTCCTTTACATTAATATTTGAGAAAAGATCCACATTATTTGTTATAACCAGGTCCAGACAGTTATCCTCTCTAGTTGGTGTTTCTACCAGTTGTGACATGAAGGTATCATTTAAAATGTTCAGAAACCGGATTCCCTTTGCTGAATTACTAGTCCCACTATCCCAATTAATGTCCGGGTAATTAAAATCTCCAATAATTAAAGTGCTACCATGATCTGCAGCCTTCCTAATTTGCTCTAAAAGTTGTTCTTCCTTATCATTATCTATATTAGGTGGTTTATAGCATATGCCAACCAATAGTTGACTTCCCTGTTTATTCCCCAACGAAATATTTACCCATAAGGATTCCACATTTCCCTCATCGCTTTCCAGTTGTGTAATATTAGGCTTTAAATCCTGATTTACATATAAACACACTCCACCCCCTTTCTTATGTTTCCTATCCTTTCTAAACAATGTATAACCGTTTAAGTTTACAGCCCAGTCATGCGTTTCGTCCCACCACGTTTCTGTTATTCCTATTATGTCGTATTGCTTAGTGTATGCTATTACCTCTAGTTCCCCCATCTTGTTATTGAGGCTCCTTGCATTAGCAAGCATACATTTAATGTTGTCTCTACCCACACATGCTGAAGGCAACTTTACATTACATGCCTCCACTGTTCTGACATTACCCATCCCCCCGGCTCCACCCCCTTAGTCTGAGCTGAAACCCTTGCGCTATCTACTCTGTCTCCATTTTGTAAGATACTGTATCCCTCCCCCCCTTCCACTAGTTTAAAGTCTCCTCCAACCTTTTAACCATCCTCTCCCCTAGCACAGCAGACCCTCTTCCATTCAGGTGCAATCTATCACAACTATACAGATTGTACCCCAGTGCAAAATGAGCCCAGTGCTCTAAAAACCCAAAGCCCTCCTTCCTGCACCAAGCTTTAAGCCACGCATTGACCTCCCTAATCTCCCGCTGCCTTTCCACTGTAGCACGTGGCACAGGTAGGATCTCAGAGAATACTACCTTGGAGGACCTCTTCTTCAGTTTACTTCCTAATTCCCTGAAATCATTCTTCAGGTCCTTCCATCTTCCTCTTTGTCATTGGTACCAATATGGACCATGACAGCTGGGTCATCTCCAGCCCCTCCCAATAATCTATCAACTCTGTCAACCACATGCCTAACACGGGCACCCGGCAGACAGCAAACTGTCTGGTTAAGGCGATCAGCGCGACAGATTACCCTATCTACTCTCTTAATAATAGAGTCCCCTACCACCACAACCTGTCTAGGCTTACTTGCCCTCTTTATCCCTCCCTTACTTGGTGGGCTGATCCCCCTGCTGTTAGAGGGAGCAGCCTCCTCCAGTACTGCTACACCTGAGCTGATGCACCCAACATCTTCGCTCAAAGGGGCAAATCTGTTGGTGTGCGCAAGATCAGGACTAGCCAACCTTTTCCTCTTCCCTCCCCCCCTGCTACCACGTGTCACTGACACCCAGCTACCAACCTGTTCCCCGGTTAACTCCACTCCTCCCACACCCCTAGATTCCTCAACTATACTTTGCTCTGTGAGAAGCAGGCTCCTTTCAAGATTGTCAATCTGCCTCAGCGTTACGATTTGCCCTTCCAGATCTCCAATATGAGCTTCCAGAAGAGCTACACGTTCACACCTGCTACAGAGATATGGACCCTGGAAGGATTTCTCCAGACATGCATACATGCAGCAGGATGTGCACTGGGTCAAACCTTCAAGCTTGCTAACACTCATACCCACAACAAGAGAATATATCACAATTGATACCTGTTATTTGAACTCCTGTTTTTAAACTCCACTTGAAAATAGCCCACTTAGGAGTAGACCACTACAAGCCCTTGTGAGCAAGCTCAGTGAGCTGCCATTGAGTTTATGCAGCCATACAAGTGAAATCACCTGACAGGCTACACACCCCCAATTAACAAGTCACCAGCCACCCAGGAAAAAAAAACAACCAAAAAGCACAACAGAAAAAAAAAAAAAACAGCAAAGAGAAATTAGACAAATAAATAAACCAGAGGTTTCTCTCCCTCTAGAGATACAAACCACAGACCAGTACAGGTAGAATTCCTGTTTTTAAACTCCACTTGAAAATAGCCCACTTAGGAGTAGACCACTACAAGCCCTACCAATTTAATGTTATTAACAATGTAAAAGCTGCTGAATTTACTGTAATTTTCCCACACTGCAGAGTTAAATACAAATATAAAAATGTATATAGTTGATAATAAATACAGCAATAAAATTTTTATATCTGAATACAACGTTTATATGTCAGTCTCTTTAATGAATAGAGTACTGCTCCGTCCAGGGCCAGATTTACATCTTATGACCATGTAGGCACAGAAATATCAGATCGCCCGATATCATTTTCAGATCACTTCGTTTTCTGTTTTAATCGGTTATTTCATTTTTCGGATCATTTTGTTTTAATGCTTAATTACGTGATTTCGGCCGATTCGTAACTTCAGACGGCCGATATTTCGTTTTCCAGATCACTTCATTTTATGTGTTTATGTTATTCCATATTATGGGTTGATTTGTATTTCGTTTTTAAGAGTTAATTAATTTTTTAGCAGTTATTTCAGAATGTGAAATAGATTACTGCCAATAAAATGAAAATACCAGCCGTCATCCTTTTTTTTTTTAACTGCAGCAAAAGGTTTCTTTTACTTATTATGGACCCTATTACAATCTTCGCTCATACGTTTGCGCCCGCGCAAAGATGCATTAACGCGAGGGGCAAAGCCCTTTGCGCTGAACGTCGTCTTACAATGTCAGCGCAACAAACGCACGTGTACGTCTACCGCGGGTGAAACTGTGCGAACGCTGCACGAGCTTACTGTACGTCGCGCGTCCTATACTTAACATTGTGAGCGCAAATGCATTTGTGCGCTGGTACGTGGATGGTATTACAATCGCATAATTTTAGCAACTCCTAAAAGCTGGTGTTAATGGTAAATTCGATCAACCTGGACAAAACCAAATATACCAGCCCAAAAAAAAAATGCAGCAAAGTATAGTTACACATTCTACTCATACCAAACCAATAAATTGGAGAAGTTGTGTGTGCATTTTTTATTGATGCAGCATATATGCGCAGATTGACTTTGACAGGCGCAAAAAATTAACGTGAGACAATTGTGGTTCTTAATTCTGATTAGCTGAATCGCGTGAAAAAAACAGTCCGCACACTGATTTCTGCTCGCAACGTTGCTGCGCACGCGTTTTTGCATGTCCGTTTTATGTGCATTATTGCTCGATGGATGAAAAAATGCGTGAGGAATGTAATTCCAGCGTTGATTTATGCACGTTAACATTTAATGCTGGACGCACAAACCTTTTAGGATTTTTTTGCCATTTTTTGGGTGAAATTTCAAGTTTCCTAACTTATTTTAAGAAACTAGACTTTTTGTCCCCATAGGTTTCAATGTAAAAAAGTATTCCCGTTTTTAGTAAATATTTCTGAAACAGTTTATTTTTTCACTTGCAGCAATAAGCCATTTTGTTTATTTTTTTTAGGGTTTTTTGCATTTTTCAGGGTGATTTTTTGGGTGAAATTTTATTGATCCTAATTTATTATTTCAACACTATGGTGAGTTCCATAGCCCTGTCCAATGTTCTGATACATTTTCAATGAAAGAACACTATGTATCAGACCAGCAGTTCAGCACTATGGACATCATGTATTGAGTAACTAACCATGGTGCTGAAATATCAGTGTTAGCTACTCAATAGCTGCTGTCCATAGTGCTGAACTGCTCTGTGATACTCATACACACCACAGCATTCCTGTGAGTTTTATTGCTGTGGCACTCTGTGATATGCTCATTAGCCACACATTTCTGTATCACAGAGCTCCACAGCAATAAAACTCACAGTAATATGTGGTATGTATGAGTATGTGTTTTATTGCTGTGGAGCGCTATGATACAATAATACGCAGTGCACATTACTGTGAGTTTTATTGCTGTGGAGCTTTGTAATACGCTCATACATGCTGCGTGTTTTTTTGAGAGGGGTCAGCATATCATCCTTGGACGCAAGCAGCAGAGTGTCTTGGGCCGGCCCTGCTTATTCTACAGTTCGGTAATGAAGCACTTGCTTTGTAGCCCATTATAATCAATATTATGACAAAAGGCCTGTCCAATTCACTTTTTTTATGAATTGTTTTCTAGATAACTTATTATAGGCGGTTTTGAAAAGGATAACTTTGCAGAGCTGGGGCATACTCAAACTCCAGTGCCCCACCATCTTAAAACTTCACTAGTTGTCATTGGACACCTGAATGGAATAATGTATGGAGCATTCTGGATACACATAATGACACAGAATGAAATATTTGAAGGCAGCTGTTAATGCCTTTCTAAAGGGCAGAGATTTAGCGGAACTGTTCTCACCTGGGGTGCAAAACATCATCATACAGTCATGGCCAAAAATAGTGGCACCCCTGCATTTCTGGCAGAAAGTGCACTAGTTTGTCCAGAAAATTGTTGTAATTACAAATGTTTAGGCATTCTCATGTTTATTTCTTTTGTTTGTGTTGGTTTGACACCAAAAAATGGAGAAAAAAAAAAATCAAATCTGACACATTCCACGCAAAACTCCAAAAATGGGCTGGACAAAATTATTGGCAACCTCATATTTAATATTTGGTAGCACACCCCTTGGAAACAATAACTGAAACCAATCGCTTCCTGTAACCAACAATGAGCTTCTTACACCTCTCTACTGGTATTTTGGACCACTCTTCTCTTGCCAACTGCTCCAGGTCTCTCGGATTGGAAGGGTTGCTCTTCCCAACTACTGTTTTGAGATCTCTCCACAGATGCTCTATGGGATTTAGAACTCATGACTGTGGGGGGTGGGGGTTAGGATAAAGTGTAGAGGCACATTCAAGATTCTTTATATCAAAAACAGCATGTGGTGCTCCGTTGTGCACCCCTGTCTTAAGTCATCAGAGGAAGCATTATATAGGTACAGACATGGAAGGAAAACAGACCAACAGCGGAGTTACATGTACATAAAGATCTTAACAGTGGCAGTTGGTAAAGTTTTAACTTAGTGTAGGTTCCACAACCTACATGAAGAAGCCCATCTTTTGATCGGTTGTGGTCCACAAGCTTAAACCCAACTAAACATAGAAAGGTTAACATACAGCCAGTCATAGAAAACTGTAGATAGATGAGCAACTAGCCAAATATAAACACAGATTGCAGTACAATTTAAATCTGTTTTCATCCTTTCTTCTTACAAATATTACTGAGAACCTTAATAAAGACTTATAAACCATTCTGCAAAATGCATTAACAGTAACAATCTATAAGATAACTGCCTTTTAAGGCTTGATTAGCCATGCTGATTTAAACACATTTTTGAGGGGCTGCTAATCTAACCCGCAACGGCCCTGTAAGAGAAGCCTTGGCAAAGAACCCAGTTATTGTATTTTATATGTATACTTTAG
Organism: Leptobrachium leishanense; assembly: GCA_009667805.1. NCBI lineage: Eukaryota > Metazoa > Chordata > Amphibia > Anura > Megophryidae > Leptobrachium > Leptobrachium leishanense. Next base: position 399,647,721 of record CM019063.1, read on the forward strand.
CACAGGGCTCAAAATTTCAAGTCCCAAGCTACTAACCAGGCCATAAGAGTTACTCACCACCAGTTGCTCCACCTATCCCCTACCCAGCCCATAACTCTGCCCCTAAACACACACCCCCTGAAATTACACTGTTAAAGGTTTTAGTTAGAATAAAGTTACAAAAATAACATTAATACACAGACATCAGACCCCAGATATATGTATACCGAGTCATCAGACCCCATTGTGAGCAGAGAGAGGCGGCAGGGAAGCTCCTCTCTACCCCCCTGCCAGTGACAGAGATGACCTGGGTCAGGTTAGGCAGCTGATCCCTGCCACCATGCAGCCTGGGGAAGGGGGAGCTGCATGGTGGCCCCACCGAAATACACAGCACGAAATAATTTATTGGGCTGCCTGCGTGTGCATTTCCACTCGCCCTCACTTGATTTCCACTCACCAAATGCGAGTAGGCGAGTGGAAATTTTGTGCCCTGCTTTAGCATATTCATACATATTTATAGTCTTGCCTTTTTGACAGAATAGTCATTTTCACCTCTTCCTCATGCAGAATTGTAATTAGACACTTATGTCTTCCTTTTTTACTATATCCATTCTACTAAAAATTGGTATATCGGACTACTGATATAGATTAAAGATAAAAAAAAAGGGAAATAACTGTGTAAATGGTACTGATATAGTCTGAAACGTTTCACTGGGGGTTATTTACAAACTTTTGTATAGTTATTATTATTACAGGTTTGTGTTAATTGGGTTTACTAATCCAGTATTCCCCTAAAGAACATGCAGGCTGTCCCCTTTGTTTTTAATAATTTTTCATTGTGATATTCTTTTTCTTTTGGTTTTTGTCTCTTGTCCATTTTGGTATATTTAGTTTACTATAGTTTTGTGTTTTTGGTTAGGGGAAGGTGCTGACTAACATCCCCTACTCTAGCCTGCTCACCGCAAAACCAGCTCCTAACAAACCCCACTCATCACGATCAATCCAAAACCTACACTTTCAAGTCTAGGGTGTGTTTTAAGCCATGAAGAAAATACATTCATGTTTGTTTCATTCATTCATATTTATTTCAGAGCCAAAAATGTCAAATACAAACTTAGAGATACTCCTATGGTATTGGGCAATAATGGTTAGTAAACAATTTCTTAACAAACCTTTGTATTTTTAATTTATAAATCTTGCTTATAAAAGAGCTCTATTTCAGGCCTTGTTATCAAAACAGTCTTAGATTATATTTCTGCTGCTTAGAGATAGGAACACCAAATCAAAATCCCTTATAAGCCTAATTACATGAATAATTTAAGATGTTAAATAAAATAATGGGCATAAACATAGAAATATAATGGATTATAATTGAAAGGATAATTAGAATCAGTCTTGGTTGTTCAACGGACAATCATTCTGTTTAGTTTCTTAGAGTATTCTGAAATACTAAGGAAGAATTGCCAAAATATTTGTGTAAATAACATTATGTACCATTCCTTTCATTAAAATGAAGAAAGCCTATAGTGAAAGAAGACACAGTCAAGCAGCAGACAAACACATTGACATTGTACACCATGGTATGGGGAGGAAACCTAGGGCGAATATATGTTCTCTCAACTCTCATCTCTCCTTCACTCCACACATTAGGTCACTGACCAAATCTTTCTACTTCCACTTAAAAACCATTGCACACATTAGCCCCTATCTTAATCAGTACGCTAAAATGCTAATCCATCCTTATTATCTCCCGTCTGGACTACTGTAACCCCCTTTCACTGGCCTTAAGAGATCCCAGATTCAACCTCTGCAATCTGTAATGAATGCCTGCGCCAGGCTCATCCACCTCACATCCAGGTCTTCTCACACCACACCCCTTTGCCAATCTCTGCACTGGCTCCCTGTCTCTTTTAGAATCCAATTCAAAATAATGGTCACATACAAAGCTCTCCATAACTACAACCCTGCCTATATCTCTGCCCTTATTAGCTGGTATATCCCATCCTGTCCACATCGCACTGCCAATGATCTGATAATACTTTCTGGGTGAGAGCAGGCTGATTTGCATATGGAGCATTCGTCCCTGTAATGGCACAATCGAGCAAAACCCTGTGAGACCTGAGCGGGCCTCACCGTAGAGCAGGCCACTAGTGCAGCTGCTCGTCCTCAGGATCCTCACACACCTCTTTTTTCTCAGAATAAATACAATAGAATAGTCAGATAACCAGGCCAAAGTCATACGCAGGAGTTCAATATCACAGAAAAAAATACAGGATAAACAATAAGGTAACAGACAAGACACTAAGATGAGCAGACAAAGGAAACAAGAAACCAGAAATAAATTGAACACCGGACAAGGAAAAATAACAGAAGGAAATACCAACTCGGGAACTAGCAGAATCTCAAGGAGAAAAGCAACCTAGAAACCACTCATATGCAGGGGCCCTGGTCAATGGGAGAAGCTGCCTTATAAAGGGAGCAGATTAGGTGATCCAAGACCAGAGTGGCTATGGGGAATTCCTGGAGCAGAAGAAGAGGAATGGACAGCCCAGACATGGCTCCAACATGTGCGAACATCTATATGTCTGAATTTGAGGAAAATGTGGTCTATAAATGTAATCTTTTTCAACAATATGCCCACCATTGGTACCGGTATATAGATGACATCATTTTTGTATGGGAAGGCCCTAAAGAGTCTTTAGATCAATTCTTTACTATACTGAACACCAGGTCACCATCTATTATATTTACAATGTCATTTAGCTTTACACAAATTAGTTTCTTAGACACTTTTGGTTGGTAAAAAAGATGGCAAATTATTCACAGATCTTTACCGTAAACAAACAGATAGGAATTCCCTACTAAGGTACGACAGTGCACACCCCACCGCATTATTAGATTCCCTTCCGCGTAGTCAATTAATGCGAGTAGAGAGGGTGGTCAATTTACCTGATGTTAAAGAGAAGAGACTTGAAGAAATGGTTGAGAGATTCAGAGTAAGGGGGTATCCCAAACGATTATTGAGACAAGAAATGTCCAGACTTAAGCAACAGATAACACCCCATAGGCGCCAGAATCAGAAATATGGGTGAATTCCATTTGTGTCCAAATATGGAACCCATACACAACAAGTTAAGAATATCTTATGCAAATACTGGTATATTTTGAGGGATGCGTATCCTATGATACCAGAGTTTCAGACAACTCCATTAATGTACTTGAACCCAGGACATACTTGAAAACGAGAGAAATCTCAATGTATCCTTCCTGGTAAAATCCTTTATAAATAAATAAATAAAATAAAATGTCCTTTAAGAAAGGGAGATCATTTAGAGAGACGCTAGTGAAGGCGGAATTTCAACATGATACAGGTGGAAGACAATTCTTTGGGAAACCAAAGAATGGTACTTTCCCATGTCTTAACTGTTCATGTTGCAATGCAGTTCTTCTCACACCCTCATTTGGGGAGGAAGTTCAAAATCAAAGGGTACTTCACTTGTAATTCCACCTACGTGGTTTACTTATTGAAGTGCCCATGTGGTCTGATCTATGTGAGTGAGACCACACAAAAAGTCAAGAATTAGTTTAACAAACATAGATCGGACATTAGAACAAGAAAAATTGAACTCCCAGTTCCAGAACATTTTTTATCTAGTGGACATGATATTTCACAGTTCCGTTATCAAGTCATTGACAAAGTACCTAAAGTAACACGAGGTGGGGATAGAGAAAAATTACTTAAGAGAAGAGAATTATATTGGATCCACCATCTCAATACTCTCTCCCCACATGGCCTCAATAGAGAAGCAGACTTTTCACCATTTTTTAATTATGTCCTTTTTTCCCCTTGGACATATACGATTGCGTATATATTTTTCTGTATATACTTTTTCATACTGTGTATAATTAATAAAAAATGTTTTACAATCCTTTTTTATCAGATATAAGAGAGTGAAAAATACTTTTGAGAATGGCAGTGTAGCTGTAATAGTAAGGTGTTTTATTTATCTGAAATTTCTATAAATTTCATCATTGGCGAACTTACGTCTATTACCTGGCATATAGTTAATATATGAATAATAATCTTTTTTGTAATAAAAATGATGTGAACTAATGTGTTAATTAAAAGAACCAGTATATAGGCATATATGGTTTTAATCACTGGGCTAAGTATGCACAGACTGTTTGCAACAATTGATTAATTGTTAATTGATCTGTGATGCTATTTAATTCCTGTTCATGGCATTTTGAAATAGGCTTGACAAAGACCAGTTGTGGTCGAAACGTCGTTGTTGTTGTTGTTGTTATTACTAGGTGTTGGAATAAATCCACTTGAAATAATATTGTGGAATTCAGAGTTTATTTATTTTTTCCGAGTATTGAGGCTGTACAGCAAGAGACCTCTACTCCGTTGACCCACCAAGGGGGATGGTGCCTGAGCCCATTTTTTTGTGCAGACAGGGCAAGAGCTGGCCCAGATCGCTCTGACCACCAGGGCTGGAATGTGTGGAAACGTGACAGTTTGCCATAATAAAAAAAAAATGAAAATAGAAAATTATTTTTGTGTCATTTAAAATGTGCCTGATTGATAAACTGTGTTATGTCCCTGTAAGCAGTGCCATTGTCTCCTCAACTGTTGCTATGCAGTGTTAAAAAAAAGAAGAAAGCTTACGCGACTATTTGGCTTTGACCTGCGTCCAGAAATCTAATAAGGGCTCTAGGGGAGATCTTAGAAAGAGAAAACCACAGCAGTACCTAATCCCCCTTGCTGGCTAATTGAGCTTTACTTGGCATCAAACAAAGCGCCCAAAGCAATCTCCCAGCTGAGCTGGTTTTATCTAGTACACACACAACGTGCCTGCCTTAATGACAGAAAAGGCATCAAACATTTACCTTAATTTGTTAAATACAAAAAAAATTAAAAAATAAATGTGCAGCAGTAAATAGGATTTCATTCACACACTGAAGTTTTGTATACTCAGTTATTTAAAATAAAGTGGGTGGGATCAGCGTTCACTTTTACTTTTTAGCAAATACTAATAAAAGCATTTTTTTTCACTTTTAGATTTTTTTATACTGAATAATGTATTATGTAAGCATATTGTGGCTGATTTATGGATTACATTTGTAATCATTGAATATAGGGCCATTTTACTTGCCTCATTAATTGGAATATGTCTGTATGGTTTATTCCCTATACATGGGATCGCCCACATATTTTGGAGGTACTAGCGCCATATGGACAGATTCCTATTCAAGATTAAAAACATTCATGTTTCCAGTCTGACGCCCCACCAACCTGAAATGTCACAAGCCGCCACTGAGCTTTATAAATACTTGTAACTATTATTATTATTGTCATAATTTATATAGTGCCAATAGTTTCCGCAGCGCCTTACAATAACCAAAGGGAACGAGATACATATAAATGGACATATGATGGAAACAAGAGGCGTAGAGGGCCCTGCACATAGGAGTTTACAGTCTAGAGAGATTGGGGTTGAGGAAGACAAGAGGAACTAGATAGCAGGATCATTAGTGCCAGTGGTTTGGGAATGGTGGGGCCATAGAAGCAGCTTCAATCATGTGTGAGTAGGTGAGCAGAGGGAGGAGTTGCATCAGTGATGTGGTACGCTATTCTGAAGAGATGGGTTTTGAGGGATTTCTTGAAGGCCTGAAGGTCAGGGGAGAGTTTGATAGGACGAGGCAAGTCATTCCGCAGGACCGGTGCTGCCCTTGAGAAGTCTTGGAGGTGAGAGTTGGTCGTGCGTGTGTAGAGCGATGACAGGTGGAGATCACCTGCTGACCGGAGTTGTCTAGACAGGACGTGCTTGCAGAGTAACGAAGACATGTAGGGAGGAGTTGAGTTATTGAGAGATTTGAATGTGAGCATCAGTATTTTAAACTGTATCCTGGAACGTACAGGAAGCCAATGGAGGGACCAGCAGAGTGGGGAGGTACGCGAGGTGCGTTTGGTGTGAAAAATAAGTCTGGCCCCTGCATTCATTATAGATTACAAAGGGGCAATACGGGAGTTGGGGAGGCCAATAAGGAGCAAGTTTCAGTAGTCAAGTTGTGAAATGACAAGAGCATGAATCAGCACTTGTGGCATCTTGTGTCAGAAAGTGGTGGACACGGGCAATGTTTTTGAGTTAAAAGTAACAGGATTTGGTCACTGTCTGGATGTGGGAAGAGAATGGTAGGTCAGAGTCAAAAGTGACACCAAGGCAGCGAGCTTGGGGTGTTGGGCTAATGGGCGTTCCATTTACTCAGAAGCACTTTGAAAAAGACTACGGTCGAAATGCGTTGTGTAATCTTTTATAAACCCCTTAGTGACCGGGCGGTTTTACACAAATCCGTCCTTTAGTGACCGCTGCTGTTTTTACGTTTATGCGCTGTTCAGGTTTAGGTCAAATTTTCCTCTTACTCGTTTATTTTTATACACTGTTTTTTCCGCCATTAAATGGACTTTCTAAAAATGCCATTATTTCCATCATATCAAATAATTTACTATAAAAAAAATATGAAATATGATGAAAAAATGGTAAAAACACACTTTTTCGTACTTTAATCCCCAAAATCTACAGCCACCAAAAAGACCCCGACTAAATAGTTTCTGAATTTTGTCCCGAGAATAGAAATACCCAATTTGTACATGTTTTTGCTTTTTAACCCCTTCATTGCTGAGCCAGTTCACCTATGTGCCTTGAGCTCATTCTGACTGTTTTGTGATCATTATTTTTAGATGACAGCCTAGTTCCTATTTAACTAAACCCCCCCAGACAATTTTTTTTTTAAAAAACAATTTATTTTAATTTTTTATTTTTTTTATTTTTAGCTTTGTTTACACCAAATCTAGTCATGCTTGGTATTATTGGAAAGGCCATGAGCAGGATGTCACGGATCGGGAGATAACGAGATCCAAATGATCTCCCAATCTCCCCTTGGCAGCTAGGGGGTTAACTGGCCCACTGACATCCCCACACATATGGTGGGGATGACAGTGGGTGGGGAGTAACCTGGAGGCTTGGCTGACATCCACGATGTCAGCCCCCTCCAGGTTTGAATCACGATTTGGCGCAAATTTGTTAATTGTTAATGTTAAGACTCTCCCCATTCCAGCGGTGCAACTTGCAGCACTCTAGCTTCAATGGTTGGGGAGATAAAGGGCTCCGGAGGAGCCCCCCTCCCCTCCATTGATTTCAATGGGGGCACCTGCTGATGACGTCACCACGCAGCGTGGTGATGTCATCGAGCTCGCCGGCCCATCTAAATCACATGGGCAGGCTTCCTCCCTGCCAGATCTGCGAGGGATCCAGCGAGGGAGGTAAGTATCGGGCAGGGATGGATGTTAGGAGCCGCTGACGTACTATGTACGTCCGTGGGTCTAAGGGAGACCCGTGGGCAGGACGTACATAGTACGTCAGCTGTCATTAAGGGGTTAAATCTGGCCGGTTTATAGCCTTTTATACATATGTTCACCGAGCCTTCTTCCACAAGGATCTAACTTCCTCCTTGGAATAAGGTGTCCCACTGCGGATGGACTAAGGGGAGATCAAACGTGGGAGAGGTGAGACCAGAAACTGTTTACACATTTGTGTTCATGCTGTTATAGTTCAGAGCTGGCTGCTAATTGGCTCTTGAAAAAGTGAGCAATTTTCTTGGCTGGGATACTGGAGGGTACATTATACAGAATATACTACGCTATGTGCAATTTATTTCTTGTATTTCAGGACCGGTCCAAGTGAGAAATATTTGAGAATCACTCACCAACGTGCTGGGATCTGCATGCCCCCCCTTTCCATTTACTTGTAGAGAGATAGGTGGTATTGGGTTCTTCTTGGAGGGAGGAATGACAAGAATTTCAATTTTGGCAAGAATGAGTTTAAGGAAGCAGGAAGCCATCCAATTTGAGACAGTCAATGTCAATCCAGGAGAGCTGGAGAGAGATCAGGGGAGGAGAGGTAAATTTGAGTGTCATCAGCATATAGGTGGTACTGGAATCCAAAGGAGCTGATCAGTTTTCCTAGAGAGGCAGTGCAGACTGAAAAAAGTAGAGGGCTCAGTACTGAACCTTGGGGCACCCCAAAAGAGACAGGCTGCTGGGAGGAGGTACTTCCTACAAGTGAGACACTAAATGATCGTTGGGACAGGTAGGAAGCGAACCATGAAAGAACAGTTCTTTGAAGGCCTATATCCAGTGGCCTCCTTAGGGGGGGCGGGGGGCCACACTGGGTGACCCCCCCTAGGTGACACCCTAAAAAAAAACTCTTTTTTTTTTACTTTTACAAAGTATTTTACCAGGAAGGATACATTGAGATTTCACTAATTTTCAAGTATGTCCTGGGTAGGCAAGGCCTAGGCTGGCGCTTTCCAGGGGGCGGCAAAAAAACCCACCACTAAACGGGTTACTCACAGAGCACCGAAATGACCCCAACATTTTGGTGTTCTGTTATTCCCTGCACTTCGGGGAATCAAATTTCCCCACCCTGCAGTAAATTCACCATTCACCGCAGGGTCCCCGAAGTGCAGGGCGTCGGAGTATTAGATATTGCATATAAACGGGAATATTTCTAACATTGAAACCTATGGGGTTCGCCCGAATAAACCTGCTGAATGAAACCACCGAACATCAGGGCATTTCACTGGCATTTCTCTGCTGTTCGGTGTTCTCTGAATAGATTAACCATTACTTCTCTATGGGAATTTGCACTGCCTTCGAACAGCACCGTACTTGCTGGCAGTTGGCCAAAATTTGTGTGTGAACATATCACAGAGCTCCAGTGGCCTACTTAGGGGAGGGGAGGGGGGCATGCTGCCCCAGGTACCAGTGATTATTGGGGTGTCATTAGGGGTACTAGGAGGTGCCATTGTCACTGTGTGTCAGCTCTGAGCTGTGTTCTCAAACAACAAGCAGTGGAGTAGGGTGTTTGCATTAGGAGAATAAAAATCCCCCTCTCCTCCCTCCATAGCTCCTCCCCTGCCCTGCAGCAGCTCTAGGAGGGGGCAGGGGGTTGTGATTTGTGTGCAGAGAGAGCAGATGACAGTTAACGGCAGGTATCAGCAGAATATGAAGCCCTGTCTGCTTACTGCTCTTTAAAGTGGACCTTTCCTTAACCAGCACTACAGTGATCAGAAATTTGTCACTGAGCTGCCTGGCTCCTGGTGAGGTCCTGCATAGAGGGGCCAGGCTGCATTCACTGCAACACCAGGGAATAGGTAGCCCAGGGTAAACAGGGACAAGGACGGGGGAGTGATAAAAAACTGGAATAGCAAAGAAAAAAGACCATAGCAGCATCACATACCTGCAAAACACACACCCATTCTCTGCTCAGCAACTCCAATGCACAAACCCAGCCACCCAGCACACGCATGCACACACACACACACACACACACACACAAACTCCAATCCGCAAAACCAGCCACCCAGCACACACACACAACTCCAATCCACAAAACTAGCCACCCACACACACACACAACTCCAATCCACAAACCCAGCCACCCAGCGCACACACACACACACAACTCCAATCCTCAAATCCAGCCACCCACACACACACAACTCCCATTACACAAAACCAGCCACCCAGTGCACACACACAACTCCCATCACACATAACCAGCCACCCACAAACACAACTCTCATCATACAAAACCAGCCACCCACACACACACACAAGTCCCATCAAACAAAACCAGCCACCCACACACAACCCCATCACACAAAACCAGCCACCCACACAATTCCATCACACAAAACCAACCAACACACAACCCCAACACACAACTCCCATCAACAAAACCAGCAACATGTGTACTTTTGTTCATAGCATGAGGATGGATATGTTGTGAGCTTGCAAAATCACTTAAAAATTACGATTATTCAAAAATAATCTACACTCACCTCTTATTGCACAGCACAGAGGACGCATGATCCACCATCGGCAGATTCATAATATATCATTATTATATGTATACAGTCAGGTCCAGAAATATTGGGACATTGACACAATTCTAACATCTTTGGCTCTATACATCACCACAATGGAGTTGGAATGAGGAAAAAAGAGGTTCGTGAGGGTCCTGAGAACGAGCAGCACCAGTGGCCTGCTTTATTGTGGGGCCTTTTCAGGTCTCACAAGGTTTTAGCTCGATTGTGCCATTATGGGGATGACTCCTCCATATGCAAATCAGACTGCTGCACCCAGAAACGGTCGCCAGTACTGAAGGACGTCATCCCTGCACAAGAGGTGTAGCAACCACTGAGGATCGTTTCAGCCACATCAGGTGGGTATAGGTGACACCCCTCTAGGCACCTTGAGCCAGGGGTCCACATCTGGATTACCCTGTAAATTTATAGTGAGGAAAAAAGAGGTTTGTGAGGGCTGCTCCATATGCAACTCAGACTGCTACACCCAGAAAGGGTGGCCGGTACTGAAATGCCAAGGAAGTCATCCCTGCAAAAGAGATGCAGCAACTGTATTATGCAATGTAACATTGGTCTGCCAAAAAAAATATTTTAGAAATTGAAGTTGTGGAGAATTGTATATTTCTACCAAAACTAGTTGAGCTGAACCAATATTGAGGTAGGATTAAAAGTTTCTAACAATAATCTTCTATTGTAGCCTAAAATATGCAATTTCACAGCAATGCTCACAAAATTAACAATTTAGAATAATGAATACAAGATTAGAGACGCCTCATTTAGGCACAGACACTGTAGGAACCGGCTTGTGGTTGCAGCAGGAAATATAGGTTAATATGGTGGCTTAATATTATATTCTATAGGCATAATGGACAAGGACATGCAAATCAACCACTTTCAGCCAAGAACTTCAACATAGCGAGATAGTATCTGCAAAATCTACCAAGACACAAGCTTCCTTACCTTCTTTGTTTATGGCAAAGTGATATCACTTTTTTTAGCAACATCTGTGTAGCAAGAGCAAACAACAGTTAGCAGCGCATAAATGAAGTTTCACAGCTTGCCGCACTTGCTACATAAATCCTATCCAAAATGACTTTTCAAAGATTCATTTTATACTTTGTGGTAAGGCTTGATTATTCCAGAAAGATTTTTATAATTAAACCAACAACAGCATTCAGTCTAGCAATGGTAAAAAAAAATACAAGCTTCATACTTTGGAAGAACCTTGTGTTTAATTAGCTTGTCAGATGTAACTGTATTTTCTGCGATAAAAAATGTGTGTACTCTTTTTAGAAAATGAATATACAGATGTGGTAAAATAAATTTGCCATAAAATACTGATTACTCCGTTCTGGGATCGTGTATCGGAACCACTGCTTTTTAGGTTTATTAGACACAAACAGTAAACATAGAAACATAGAAACATAGAAAAATGTCGGCAGATAAGAACCTTTCGGCCCATCTAGTCTGCTCAATTACATGGATACTTTACCTGGATTTATCTTTTGTTTAGGATAGCCTTATGCCTATCCCATGCCTGCTTAAATTCAATTACTGTTTTGGCCTCTACCACTTCAACTGGAAGACTGTTCCATGTATCCACCACCCTCTCAGTAAAATAATGCTTTCTGATGTTACTTTTAAACCTTTGCCCCTCTAATCTAAGACTATGTCCTCTTGTTTTTCTACTTTGTTTCCTTTTAAATATACTCCCTTCCTCTACCTTGTGGATTTCCTTTACGTATTTAAATGTTTCTATCATATCTCCTCTGCCTCGTCTTTTTTCCAAGCTGTACATGTTAAGATCATTAAGCCTTTCCTGGTAACTTTTCTCCTTCAAGCCGTACACCATTTTAGTAGCCCTTCTCTGAACTCTCTCTAAGATGTCTATATCCTTCTGGAGATACGGTCTCCAGTACTGCACACAGTACTCCAAGTGAGGTCTCACCAGTGCTCTGTACAGTGGCATGAGCACTTCCCTTTTCCTACTGCTAATACCTCTCCCTACACAACCAAGCTACTACAACCAAGCTACATTGACTACTTACCCTTAGATCCTCTGAAATAATAACCCCTAAATCCCTTTCCTCAGATGTTGAGGTTAGGACTGTATCAAATATTCTATATTCAGCCCTTGGGTTTTTACGTCCCAGGTGCATTATCTTGCACTTATCCACATTAAAACTCAATTGCCACAGCTCCGACTATTTTTTTAGTTTACCTAAATCATTTGTCACTTGGCTGATCCCTCCAGGAACGTCAACCCTGTTGCAAATCTTTGTGTCATCAGCAAAAAGACATACTTTTCCATTAATACCTTCTGCAATATCACTAATAAAAATATTAAATAGAATGGGTCCAAGTACTGACCCCTGAGGTACCCCACTGGTAACAAGACCTTGCGCCGAATAAACTCCATTTACCACAACCCTCTGTTGCCTGTCACTCAGCCACTGCCTAATCCATTCAACAATATTGGAATCCAAGCTCAAAGATTGCAATTTATTGATAAGCCTTCTATGCGGAACAGTATCAAAAGCCTTACTGAAATCTAAATAAGCAATGTCTACTGCACCACCTGTGTCTATTATTTTTGTTACCCAATGAAAAAAATCAATAAGATTAGTTTGGCAGGATCTCCCTGAGGTAAACCCATGTTGTTTCTGATCCTGTAATCTATGTGTTTTTAGATGTTCAACAATCCTTTCCTTTAACATGGTTTCCATTAATTTCCCCACTACTGACGTAAGACTAACTGGCCTATAGTTCCCAGATTCCTCCCTACTACCCTTCTTGTGAATGGGCACAACATTTGCTAATTTCCAGTCTTCTGGGACGACTCCCATTAGCAAGGATTGGTTAAATAAATCTGTTAACGGTTTTGCTATTACATCACTGAGCTCTTTTAACAATTTAGGGTGGATCCCATCAGGCCCCATTGACTTATTTGTCTTTACTTTAGACAGCTGCTGTAGAACCTCCTCCTCTGTAAACTGATATGTAATTGTCTCGTTAGTGTTTCCTCCTAACTGAGGTCCCTTTCCTTCCTTTTCTTCTGCAAAGACTGAACAAAAATATTCATTGAGGGAGTCAGCGAGACTTTTATCCTCTTCTACATACCTTCCTTCCTTTGTTTTTAATCTAACTGATCCTTGTTTTACTTTTCTTTTCTCGTTTATGTATCTAAAAAATGTTTTGTCCCCCTTTTTTACTGACTGAGCTATTTTCTCTTCTGCGTGTGCTTTGGAAGCCCTTATAAATTGCTTTGCCTCTTTCTGCCTAATCTTATAGGTTTGCCTATCTTCTTCACTCTGAGTTTTTTTTATAATTATTGAATGCTGTCTTTTTGTTCTTCACTATTTTGGCCACTTCTGCAGAGTACCACAGTGGTTTCTTCCCTTTTTTGTTTTTGCTAACAAGTCGAATGCAATTGCCTGTGGCCTTCAATAATGCTTCCTTTAAATAATCCCATTTCTCCTGGACTCCCTTTAAACTCCTCCAGTCTGATAATGACTCCTTCACACAAAATCTCATTTTAGAAAAATCTGTTTTTTTGTGGTGCGGCTCCATCCCTGTTCTTATATTAAACCATACTGACTGGTGATCACTAGATCCCAAATTTTCACCTACAACAACGTCCGATACCAAACCTCCATTTGTGAGTATTAAATCCAATATGGCCTCTTTACGGGTCGGCTCCTCAACTACTTGTGTTAGAGATAATCCCAGTAGGGAGTTTAGAATATTTGTACTCCTGGTGCACCCAGCTGTTTTGGTTTTCCAGTTCACATCAGGAAGATTAAAGTCCCCCATGATAATAACTTCCCCCTTCATTGCCATTTTGGCTATTTCCTCAAGAAGCAGATTATCTAGCTCTTCTACTTGTCCAGGGGGTCTATAGATCACACCTACACGAGCTACTGTCTGATTGCCAAATGTTAGCGTAACCCAAACTGACTCTATGTTCACCTCGCTCACTTTTATTTGGCTGATTTTTATGTTGTTTTTCACATACAGGGCCACTCCTCCTTTCCTACCTTCTCTGTCTTTTCTATATAAAGAGTACCCCGGTATTGTTATGTCCCAGTTATTTTTCTCACTGAACCATGTCTCAGTAACCGCAACTAAATCTACTTTTTCAGCTGCCATCATTGCCTCCAGTTCATTGATTTTATTGACTAAACTGCGAGCAGAATTACAGTCAATTCTGGTAGAACATTATATGTTTTTTAAATTGTTTATAAATATATGTATAAATGTTCGTCCTTTAATTATTTTAAACAGCACTTCCATTTCAGAACAAAATATGGTGTCTGACAGTATGTAGTGTTCTGCATTTGTTTATTTGCATGTTTTCCTGTTATCAAAGCCCAAAGTAATAGAAAAATTGTTGTTAACTCCTTCCCTACCAAGTTGTTTTCAATAAAACCACTGCCAGGAACCAGTAGATTTATTGAATGCAAATTTGCAGTAGCCACACAGTGAAAATGTACCTGAAAATCTTAAAAGCATATTTTCAAACTATATGCACTATTTGACTGGCAACATCTGCTGGCTAAAAAGCATTACAACATCTACAAAAAACAGCTTGGGCTCCGTTCTTACAGACCTCCATGTTGTTCAAACTGTTTTAGCATCTCAGCTGTCATGCCCAAGGTGTTAAAACATTTGGAGGATATTTAGGAGCCCCTCTGCAAATGCATTTCATTTGCAGTAAATTCAATTCCTATGCATTGATCCTGGCAAGAGCACCTCTCCAGTAAGTGTCCTTGGGCATTACACCTAACGGTACATACTCACCACCCAGGACATACTTGAAAACAAGAGAAATCTCAATGTATCCTTCCTGTTAAAATCCTTTCTCAAAAAGAAAAAAAAATAGACTGAATCAGGAATAATAATAATAATAATAATCTTTATTTATAAAGCGCAGGCATATTCCGCAGCGCTGTACAATAGGCACAGTATAGACAGGCTTATAATACATTGAACAACATTTGACAAACAGTACAGGAGGAAACGAGGGCCCTATTCCCGTAGCAACTCACAATCTAGGAGGGTTAGGGTTGGAAACAGGAGGAGAGGACTGCAAGGTGAGAGTAATTGATGGTTGCATCAGTGAGTTAGGTGGTAGGCTTACCTAAATAGGAATGTTTTAAGGGAGCGCTTGAAGGAAGAGAAGTAAGGGGAAAGTCTGACTGTAGGAGGGAGAGCGTTCCAGAGGATGGGGGCTGCACATGAGAAATCTTGAAGTCTATCATGGGAAGAGGTGGTGCGGGGGGAAGCGTAGGTCATTGTTTGATCTTAGGGAGCGGGCTGGGGTGTATTTGGTGATTAGTGAGGACAAGTAGTGGGGAGCTGAGGTTTGAGGGTTTTGTAGGTCAGGGCAAGGTATACTCGATATTGGGGCAGCAACAGTTGTTTTGATCATTATAATACTCCAAAGCTCTACAAGAGCTTGTGTGAGAGCCCATCCAGTCTCCATGGAGTCTTATGGACTCCTGGATCAGGTAACAGCAGCAGCACTTAGGACTGATGGTGTTATCTCTTAGGCTGGGTTCACACCTGAGCGTTTTACAGCGCGCTCCTGCGCGCTGTAAAACGCTCAAACAATGAAATCCCATGATTCCCTATGTGGGCATGTCACACCTGGCCGTTTCTCAGCGCGCATGAACGCGCTGATAAACGCCCTACGTCCAAAGAAGTGCAGGAGCTTCTTTGGGGCAGTTATCAGCGCGTTCGCGGCCATAGAGTTTGATGTGAACGCGCGTTTGCGCGTTTTCCAATTCAAAAACGTGCGTTTTCGAACAGTGCGCGTGCGCGTTCTGCAGATGCCAGGCACATGGCAGGAAGACACCACACCCCTGGGGAAGTCAGACGCCGCTGTGTGAAGATGGATGCTGGAGCTGGAGCTGGAGCTGGCGTAGGTCTGGGCGACGCAGAGGTGTTCATCCGTTTGGTGCATGGGAAACCATGCATCTATGACCAGCGGAGGAGTGAATACAAAAACCGCACAGCGAGGCTGCGAGTATGGCAGGAGATCGGGGAGAAGTTGTGGGCGGATTGGAAGACCTGCAGCAACTGAGAACGTGATACGAGAGGTACATAAAACAAGAATACCCATATGTGACCTAGGGGCAATAAATACCCATGTGTGACCAAGGGGCAATAAATACCCATGTGTGGCCTAGGGGCAATAAATACCCATGTGTGACCAAGGGGCAATAAATACCCATGTGTGACCTAGGGGCAATAAATACCCATGTGTGGCCTAGGGGCAATAAATACCCATGTGTGACCTAGGGGCAATAAATACCCATGTGTGGCCTAGGGGCAATAAATACCCATGTGTGACCTAGGGGCAATAAATACCCATGTGTGGCCTAGGGGCAATAAATACCCATGTGTGGCCTAGGGGCAATAAATACCCATGTGTGACCTAGGGGCAATAAATACCCATGTGTGACCTAGGGGCAATAAATACCCATGTGTGGCCTAGGGGCAATGAATACCCATGACAGCTGCTGTGGCAATGGCTATAAAAACCGGAGAAACACACAGCGTGTATTTTTTTTTAAAAAAAATACAAAAAGGTCTGAAATCCGTTATATACAAACAAATTTTTTTTGAAATTCAAAATTTTTTATTATTGCAAAGTTAGGCAACAAACAGAGGTCCATAAGAATACATCTAACAGGTGATATAGCACTCATAAAAAGGTACATCAATAATATCAGGAAAAAGGAGAAAGAGAAAAGAAAGAAGAAGAAAAAAAAAAAAAAAAAACAACACCCACTCCCCCTTAAAAGGATGGGGATATTCTTGCCATCTGGAGTTGAGCAGCAGGTGCGGTCAGTCGCACCACTTTCAGCCCCATACCTCAACGACCTAGTGAGGGTGCGAAAGAGATGTCGTACAGAAGAGAATGAGGGGATGGGGAGAAAAGAGAGGAGAGAAAAGTCATATGAGAGAAAGAGAAGAAAAGAAAAAAGGGGGGAGGGAGGGGGGGGACCACAGACACACATATAACAAAGACAAGATAAGAGAAGGCCATCCACACGTTAAAAACTCAGATCTTAGACTCAGACCCTTCACAGACTAGGGGGATTTACCCAATATGCGTCACAGCATGAGAAGCACGATTACTAGCGGTGAATTGTTCCCAATGATACCACTTCATAGCGGAGTCCGCCGATTTTCCCCTATATTCCGCGTCGAGGAGATCAACTGAGCGGTATTCTTCCACCCGACGAATCCAGTCATCTATGGAAGGGCTACGTGTCGACTTCCACAGTGTAGGTATCAAGGCACGGGATGCGAAAAGCATGAGAAGTAGGACTGATCGTTTCAGAGCTTTGAATGAGAGCGGAATGTGCAGAAGGAGGAAGCACTCAGGGGTGAGTGGCAAGTTTACATCCGTGACCTGAAGAATAATGTCTCGGATGCGGGTCCAATAAGAACCGAGGTTCGGGCAAGACCACCAAATATGAAGGTAGGTACCCGACTCAAGCTCGCAACGCCAACATTCAGATGCATTCGATGGGTAGACTTGGTGCAAGAAGCTCGGGGACCGGTACCAGAACGCTGCAATCTTATAGGAAGTTTCCTGAATTTTCGCCGCACAGCTACCTTTGTGGATCAAAACGAATGTTTGAGTCCATTTTTCCTCAGGGATGACAATGGCAAGTTCACGGTCCCAACGCGAGAAAAAGGTAGGGATTGTGGCGTCAGCTGCCTGCAAGAGGGAATACAGAGCCGAAATCCCATGCGTCAAAGATGTGCCAGCTTGACAGAGGAGTTCGAATGGAAGCAGTTGGCGACCAAGGCTGTATCCAGAGTGAAGACTCCGTAGATACGACTTAATCTGCAAAAAGTTAAAGCTATCAAGCGGGGAGAGGGGACCTCCCGGCGAGGTAGTGGGCAGTACATCCAAGTTACCATCAGAGGGCAAGTCTATCGCTCTTAATCTGCTCCCCTCGGTCAAGCGAGTTCTCAGAGATGGACGAATCCCGCCCGGAAGAGATGGATTATGGACCAGGGGCAGGAGAGGGGAAATAGCAGTTGAAAGACCGTATGTCAGTTTATACTTGTGCCATAAGCGCAAGGTTGCGGATACCGGGTCTGGGTCGGTCTTTGCGATCTGAAATGAACCAGGTGGGAGCCATGGAAGTGTCCATAGTGGATAACCTGCAAGGGCAGACTCCAAATCCAACCATCTTTTATTGGAGTGCTCTGCTGACCAATCGATAAGTCGGGTCAGGTGGCTAGAAAGGTAATAGCGTCTGGAATCCGGTAGAGCCAATCCCCCTCGATGTTTTGGATTACATAACGTGGCGAAACTCACACGGGGTCGTCCTGTTGGCCAGATGAATTTAAGAAGAGCCGTTCTCAGGGCGGTGAAAAAGGTCAGTGGTACCAGAATCGGAAGTGCACCAAATAGGTATAGGAGTCTTGGCAATAAGTTCATTTTTAGGGCAGCAATCCTACCCATCCAAGAGATCATGCGTCCGTTCCATTCGGATAAGTCCGACCTAAAAGTTTTCAGAATGGCAAAGAAGTTAGATTCAAGTATCTGCTTGGTAGAGGGAGCCAACCACACCCCTAAGTATTTCATTTGGTGGGCACAGTATCGGAAAGGGTAGGCATGACGAATTCTGCGTATGGCAGTTTGGTCAAGCGTGATATTAAGCAATTCCGATTTATCGCGGTTGATCCGATAGCCGGAGACCTCGCCGTATGTATCGAGGACAGCCGTGATAGCTGGTAAGGATGTGTTAGGGTCAGTAATCAGGAAAAGGAGGTCGTCCGCATATGCTGAAATTTTATGACAAGAGTGCTGGCCGTCCAATCCCTTAATGTCTACGTTACTCCGGATCGACGTCAAGAGTGGTTCAAGAGTGAGAGAGAACAGTAACGGGGATAGTGGGCATCCCTGGCGTGTACCGTTATGGATGTCGAAGGTAGCCGACAGTGCGCCGTTGGCTCGAACCCGGGCCGTGGGATTGTCGTAGAGCGCCCGTATCCAACTCAGAAAACAGTCTCCGGACCCAATTCGCTGGAGCACGGCGAACATAAAGCTCCATCTGACCCTATCGAAGGCCTTCTCCGCATCGGTAGAGAGCAGGAGAAGGCCTTTCCGCAAGCGGCGCGCTAAGCCTATTGCCCCTAGGACTCGAGTTGTGGCGTCTCGTGCTTCCCTACCAGGGACAAAACCCACCTGGTCCGGGTGGATCAGAGATGGGAGAAGAGGGGCAAGCCTGACCGCCAAGACCTTAGCCAAGATCTTGAGATCGGTGTTCAGTAGGGATATAGGCCGGTAACTCCGGACATCAGTCCCCTCCTTTCCAGGTTTGCAAATGACTGCGATAGTGGCCGAAAGCGTGTGCGTGTGAAACTTAACTCCATCTCTGAGGGAGGAAAAAAGGGACAGTAATTTCGGTGTTAGGGTCGACGAAAAAGTTCTGTAATATTCTGCAGGCAGACCATCCGGTCCCGGACATTTGCCCCTCTTGAGGTTCCGTAGGACGGACAGGAGTTCGTCGCTCGTCACCGGCGCATCTAGTAGATCAATCATGGCAGGTGAAAGAGTACGCGTGACCGTGTTTGATAAATAGGCCGCAATGGTCGTCGCGGAAGGGCCAGAGCCAGGCAGTTGGTCCATGTCATATAGATTTCGGTAAAAATGCTGAAAAGCGTTCAGTATGTGGTCCGGACGAGAAGAAAAGGTCCCATCCGGGAGTTTAATCCGCGCTATATATGACGCAGTTTGGCGTTTCCGTAGTATACGAGCGAGGAGTCTGCCTGGTTTGTTTTCAAGAAGGGCAAAATGACATTTAGCCTTTTGCGCCGCAAATCGTATGTCAGAATTCAATAAGTCATTAAGTTCTTTACGTTTAGATGTTAACTGTTCATAGTCCGAGTCAAGCGCCGAGGAGTGATGTAACAATTCAAGGCTTCGAATATCGTTTATCAAATTTTGGATGAGGTTAGATCTGGTCCGTTTAAGTGCCGTAGCACGACTTATGAGAGCTCCTCTCACCACCGCCTTATGGGCTTCCCAGATAGTAGGATTAGGTAGGTCCGGTGAGTCATTCTCCTCAAAGAACGTGCGAAGGCAGGTATCTATTTCCGCAACCACGACCGGGTTCGAAAGCATGGAAGTATTAAGACGCCACTGTCGGTCCGTCGGGCGAAAGAGCGGCGAAGACAGGACCGCTAATAAAGGGCAATGGTCCGACCACGTCTGCGCCAATATAGATGCTTCTTCCGTCAGAAGAATGTCCCGTTGCCTCACAAACAGGTAATCAAGTCTGGAGTAAGAGGCGTGCACAGGGGAGTAAAAGGAATAATCCCGTTCTCCCGCATGATAGGCCCTCCAAACGTCGACCAACTGAAGGTCATCAAGGGATCGGCGAATTTGACGCAATACATTCGAGGGTATCGAAGACTTGCCCGCCGAAGTATCGAATCGCGGATCTAAGGGAGCATTAAGATCTCCCGCTACCACTAGCATGCCCTCCGTGAAGGAGGAAAGGCGTCGGAGGATGGTTCTCAAACATTGGTGTTGGTTATGATTTGGGAGATAGATCGAGGCAAATGTGTACATTTCCCCTGCAACCCTGCCTTTCACAAACAGGTATACAAACAAATTTTATTAATCGAAACATAAACTTTTTAAACGAAGAAACAGGGTTTTTTTGCATACAAAGATGTTTTATTTATTCATTATTGATGGCTTGCAACTGCCAAGACAGCTCACCCTCTGGTGACATGAAATATGCTGCAAAGTTGTCGCGGACAGAGCCACCAAGTCTGCTACCACGGCTGGCAAGCAGATCAGTACTCTCCATAAAATGGGCTAAAGAGTCCTCAAAACTGAACCCATCTCTGCAACGGACGAAATTGTGCAGTACACAAACTGCCTTCACCACCGAGATGGCATTCTCCAATTTTAAATTTATAGGACGGTGTAGAATGCGCCACTTATTGCTGAGGATCCCAAAGGCACATTCCACCACCCTGCGTGCTCGGGTCAGTCTGTAGTTAAACACCCTCTTCTCCACACTGAGTCCACGGTTCGAGTAGGGCCTCATCAAATGCTCAGCGAGAGCAAAAGCCTCGTCTCCCACAAACACAAAAGGCATAGGATCAGTGGTGCCAGGCAGTGTGGTGTTCGCTGGAAGGTCTAGTTCATCCCGCTGCAGCATTTGCCCAAATTCAGAATGGGCAAATACTGCTGCGTCCGAGCTGCTCCCGTAGGATCCGATGTCTATGTACATGAAGCAGTAATTTGCATCGGATACCGCAAACAGGACAAAAGAAAAATATTTTTTATAATTGAAAAACCGGCTACCACTACCCTTCGGCTTAATTATCCGTATATGTTTCCCATCCAGCGCTCCCAAACAATTTGGAAAATTGCAGGTCTTGGCAAAAACGTCTGCAATCGCCATCCACTCCTCTTTGTTGGGTTTCTTCATAACGACATCATGAAGGATATCCCATAGGGCACAGCATGTTTCCCGAATGATGTTGCTAGCTGTTGATTGTCCGATCATGAAGGCATAGTGCAGACTGACCAACGACTTTCCGGTTGCTAAATACCTATGAAATTTATGAAAAAAACAATTAGTTCATGCTTACATTTTGTTTCAACAGTCAATAACATGAAGCAGAAGTGGAAGAGCATCAAAGATGCTTTCATCCGCCACCGGCGGAAAGAAAAGGAATACCGCAGTGGAGCGGCTGCCAGTGCGCCATCGCGCTATGTACATGCTGACCAGCTGGAATTTCTCATCCCATGCGTGGAAATGCGTAGGTAAGTCAAACCAATAACAATATTTATGAGGGTCGTGGATATTGTTTTAAACATGTAAATAATAATATAATGCACCCACTAATGTATTATTTGCTATTGACAGCACTGACAGCAGCTGGGAGAGGCAGGAGGAGAACAATGAGGAGGAGGAGGACACGGCCACCCAAGATCCACAGCCATGCACCTCGATTAACATGTCGGAAACCCAACCCTCACCGTCACCATCACCATCACAAACTGAGACAGAGGCACCCACAACATCTGTCCCAAGATCTGCCACACCAGCCATGACACCTCCTGTACGGAGACGTACAATTGTAAGGGGCCGTCGACAGAGGAACCAGCGTGAGGAGGACAGACTTATCAGTGTCATGCAGGACATGGCGCATAATGTCCAGAGAATGTCCTGTGAGGCCCATTTCCTCCTCAGCTTGGAGGACAAAATGAAAAGGGTGCCTAGGAGTCAACAGACAGAGGCATGTGATGCCATCACCCGTGCCCTCGACTCCTTCCTTCCACCTGAAGAACGCTCCTCCCAACAACATACACCAGCTACAACACAAACACCTCTACATACCACACACCTGCACACACACACTCCTCCACCTACCACCTACTACCCACAAACACCCATGCACCACCCCCCTGAAACATGGTACTCACACACACAGCCCCCTTTCAGATATCCCACACCCAGCTGTGGAAGGAGGGAGGAGATGCAGGGTGACGAGCACCACTATCAAAATCTATAATCTCTGTATCCCTAGGCACCTTTTTCATTTTCTTTACCTTGCTGAGGAGGGAAAATGCCTTGCCCGTTGGCTGTTTTTTGTTTGTTTAGCCAATATGTGGCGAACTGCCCTGCCATTATGTGGTTTAATTTGTATAGTTGTTTAGGATAATATTTTTATTTTTTTATACATATTTCTAGAATAAACCGTTCTTTGTTTAATGCAACAGTAAAAAGTATCTTTATTTATTTTATTGACCGGCGGGTGCTCTGCGTTCTGATCGACTCGTGCTCGGGTTTCTCCGGTGTGTTCGGCGGGGTTAATCCAGATGTTTTTGCAGGGTTTGGGCAAGCAATTGCCGGTTTATGGGGTGAGTGTTCAGCAGGTTTGCGGCGGCTTTTCCCTACACTACATCGGCCCTGTGGCACTTGCTGAAACCACCGCAGGGTAGGTGAAGGGATCGCCAATCTGCTCCGTATTGGATGAAAAGTAACCAAACATGCAGTGACGGCTTGATTCACTTTGAATAACCCCGACAGCACATCGCACTGTATTATGTGTGTAGTGATGTTAGTTGACGTAATCAGCAATCTTTCCACCGGTGCAATGCTCTCACGCATGAAGGTGTCCTGGCTGAAACCACCGCAGGGTAGGTGAAGGGATCGCCAATCTGCTCCGTATTGGATGAAAAGTAACCAAACATGCAGTGACGGCTTGATTCACTTTGAATAACCCCGACAGCACATCGCACTGTATTATGTGTGTAGTGATGTTAGTTGACGTAATCAGCAATCTTTCCACCGGTGCAATGCTCTCACGCATGAAGGTGTCCTGCCGTTGCAAGGTGGGGGACATCAAGTCCAGCAGCTCATCAAAACTATTGTAAAATAAAATAAAAAAAAGGGGGGGAATTAATAGCAATGAAACGGTGCTTATGGGCCATGTCGTCACAACAACATACCATCTTACACAGGTTAATTTGATGCTAGCTTTATTTTCTATCTTGCTATCCCGCCTGTTTCCAAAATCAAATCTCTGATGGTACTATCATATGGGACACAACAACAATAAAAGCAGGGTACATGTACTAACCTCTTTACCGTGTGTATTGCATAAACTTCTCCTCGTGTGCACGCAGAGTTGCAAACAACGCCCAGACCTGACCTCGTTGTCGGTCTGCAATGGTCGGATGCACCCAGTAGCGTCGCCTGGCCATCGCCTGCCTCCTTCTCCTCAAGCGCAGATAGTGGAAAGCTGCGATTGTTGCAATGGTGCGTCTTGGGCAGATCTCCATTTTGCAACTTTGGTTCCTGCACAGGGAAGTCTTTTTCATTGGTCGCCTCCGTAATTAAGACAGTAAATTTTCTATTGGACACCTCCGTAGTCAATCAAAAAACACGCGTACAACGCGCGTTTCGATTTTGCAAAAACGCTCGTGAAACGCAAGGAAAACGCCGGTGAAAAACGTGCATTAAAACGCGCGTATTAAAAACGCTTAGGTGTGAACCCAGCCTTAACGCCTTGCCAGAATTACGAATGGAGCTGCTGAGAAAGCGGCTCTGTCATAATATGGGTGTTAGACGGCAGGCGCTAATGGAGAATGGCAGACGCTCAGTTTTCCCATTAGCATCTAAAAATTTAACGCTAACATTGGAATAGGACTCTCAATGTTTGGAAGTCATTGATTATGTGGTTTTGCTCTATAACAATGCAAACAAATGCAATTTTATACAATAAATACACTCTAGAGGGTTATGTTTTTAATATTCTCAGTTCACTTATAACAGCTGCAATAGTTGCAAATATATTTTGTGCTGATTATGCTTTCCTATACTTCTTTATTCCCAAATGTGTAACATTGTGTAAAAAGGCATGTTGGTTATTAAACGACCTTTACATGATCCTAAATATCTTGAGTTTCCTCAGTTCTCATTAAAATTCCACCTATGCGCAGATTGTAGAATCTAAAAAAATTGAGAAAAAATATATCAAATTAAACACCTTGACACAAGACGAGCCTCCTGCATTACTCAGCTCTCTATTGCTCACGCAGTGATCTCCTTGTCCCCTGGCTGATCGATCTGTATATTGTTAAAAAACTTAACAAGAAAAAAAAGAGTTGTCATTTACGCTTACCCCTATGGCTGCGTAAAACAGAAATATTCAGCCCACTTCGGGCTATATTACATTCTTCACGCAAAAAGCCTCGCAAAAAATCTTTGCACCAAGCGTTAAACTTTTGCACGCGCAAATTACCGCTGGAATTACAATCCTCGTGGCTTTTTTCTTCCGCCAATCAATTGCGCGTGCAAACAGTACTCGCACAAATGCAGAAGCAGTACTGTCTCGCCCATAAATCTTTGCGCGCGCAGTTTTTTGCACCCATTCAGCCAATCAAAATGAAGAAACACACCTATCAAACGCAACTGAATTGCGTCTGCCAGAGGCATCGGAGACAGGTTCTGCTTCTATGATGCAAAATGAGCACATATGCTACAGTAATAATACACACACACCTGCCATCATCCATTATAATGTTGCTGCATTCCTTTTTATGAGCTGTTTTTTTCTTTTGGGTTCGCCAGGTTGTTCAGATATGCCGATAGCACCAGCTTTTAGGAGTTGCTAAAATTATGCGCGCAAAGGCTATGCGGTAATTACCGCTAATAGATTGTAATACCATCCTCGCACCAGCGCACATTCACATTTGCGCTCACAATGTTAACTATAAGATGTGCGCAGTAAAGTAAGCTCGCGCAGGGTTCGCACAGGTTCACCCGCGAAGTGGCGTCACAAGGGGACGGGGGTGCGGCCCGCACCAGGTGACCCCACCCCCTAAGGGGACACCCTAAAAAAAAACTTTTTTTTTTTTTTATTTATTTATTTTTTTACACAAAAATATTTTACTAGGAAGGATACATTGAGATTTCTGTCATTTTCAAGTATGTCCTGGGTAGGCAAGTCCTAGGCTGGCACTTTCAAGGGGGCAGCAAAAAAAACACCACTAAAGGGGATGTTCACAGAGCAACTAAATGACGCAGACATTTCAGTATTCTGTTGTTCCACGCACTTTGGGGGAATCAAAGTTTCTGTGAATTCACGGCAGGGTCCCTGAAGTGCAGGGAAACAGGCACCGAAAGACGCCACAAACTCGTTGCCCCTCTATTTTCAAAAAAACTACCGAACGAAAATGTCTGTAATTAACATATAATGTCCTACGAATGATAATAAAAAGGTCTGTTATGGAAAAAAGAAAAACTGCTATTAGAAAAAAATTTTTTATTTTTTTTTAAAAAATGCCTAAAAGATACTAAAATAAATTAATAAATAAATAAATAGACTTTTTACTACAGATTAAAGGAATAAACGGTTTATAAGATACTGAATAAAAACGGGATACATTTTTAACATTGAAAACCTATGGTGTTCGCCTGAATAAACCTGCCAAATGAAAACACCGGACATCACGACAATTCACTGCTGTTCGGTGTTCTCTGAACAGATTAACCATTACTTCTCTTTGGGGACTCTCACTGCCTTCGAACAGGCATCGTACTTGCTGGCAGTTCATCAAAATTTGTGTGTGAGCATGTCACAGAGCTCTACAGCAATAAACCTCACAGTAATGTGCACCGTGTATTATGAGCACTCAGTGTTATATGGGAGTACTGATTTACGAGTAAGTAGTTAAAAAAAACGTAAAACTCGGGGGGGGGTGACAACATAAGTTACCGCACTGGGTGGCACCAACCCTAGTGACGCCACTGCACCCGCAGTAGACGATTGTGCGCGGTTGTTGCGCTGACTATGTAATACGGGATTAGGCACAAATGGTTTTACCCCTCGCGTTAATGTTTTTTTGCGCTGGCGCAAACATTTGCGTGAAGATTGTAATGTGGCCCTTCACGTATGAAACATAACAAGGAAAAAAAATGGTTTATGCAGCCGCCCTGGTAGGGAAAAGTGAGCAAAACCGCTTTTTGTGCATATTTGTATATTTTGTTGTAACCCCAGCTAAGTCATGTTTTGATGCTGTCACTTTCCATGTTTTCTTTTTCATTCCCAAAGTGGAAATGTCTTGGTGAGGGTATAAATATAAACCAGCAAAAAAGAGGATTTGCGAGGGTCTTGTGAAAGAGCAACAGCACTAGTGGCCTGCTCTACGGTGGGGCCCGCTCAGGTCTCACAAGGGTTTAGCTCAATTGTGCCATTACAGGGATGAATGCTCCATATGGAAATCAGTCTGCTCTCATCCTAAGAGGGTGGCCAGTACTGATTGCCAAGGACGTCATCCCTGCATGAGAGATGCAGCAACCCCCGACTAACTTTCGGCCTTGTTAGGCGTCATCAGGATGGTATAGCTGAAACCCCTCTAGGCACCTCAAGCAAGGGGTCCACATCTGGATTACCCTGTATACCTATGATGAGCAAAAAAGAGGGTTTGTGAGGGTCCTGAGAACAAACAACGGCAATAGTCACCTGCTCTATGGTGGGGCCCGTCCAGGTCTCTCAAGGGTTTAGCTCGATTGTGCCATTACAGGGACAGCTGCTCCATAATTCCTTTTTGCTGTTGCCAGCCTCTGTCCAATTATTTCAGGGCACAAAATGGAAACTCTATTTTTTAATAGAGTGTTCCTTTAACGATGGGTGGGTGGCACCTATCTGGAGGGGGGTTAACGCTGTATAATATTTATGTTTTCACAGCTTTCTCTTTGGTACATGCTTTGCCTGTTTAAAATTCCCCTTTTGTTAATGTAGTTGTTTACATAAAGTGGCAAATAACTGATTTGAAAAAAGTGTTTTGCTTCACAGGTAAGTCTTTAATATTTTTCTACAGTACTTTAATGAATAATAATTGAACAACGTTGCATTTCTTTAAACAAACCAGTTCTATTATCCCTTACAATAACAGATGCATTATTTAGCAGCATGCTTAGTTGAGAAAATTGCTTAATGTGGCAAAGCATTCATTACTTAAAGCGTCAAGAAAAAATACAATAATGGAAAATGGCGGCCAAACTGGTTATTTTATCTTAGAAAACAAGTTAGCGGACTCTAATTTAGTATAGTATTGCTTTTGCCTTTTTTCCATTACCTTTCTTTAAATTTGTCAAATTCAGAGGTTTAAGACCTGGTTCTTCATTAGTGTATAAAGCTACGTCCTACATATAACTATTGTTACATATAAAAACGTGTTCTTTATTATTGAATGTAATGATTTTTTTTATAATTTATTTTTTTCTGTTCAGTGACTTTTAATAATGTAATATAATTAAATTTTTACCAGAATCATGCAAATGATGAATATATATGTGTCTATTTAAGAAAAAACAAATCAGGACTTGTACAGCAGTACACCAAATGATTAATTAAATCCCTTCACTGCCAAGTTGTTTTCCATAAAACTGCCAGGAACCAGTGGATTCATGGAAAACAAATTTGCAGTAGCCATACAATGAAAACGTGTCTGAAAATCATAAAACTACATGTTCAAAATGAGTGCTCTGTTTGACAGGCAGTTGGTGACATCTACTGGCCATAAAGTGCTACTACATCTTCATATTTATAGCTTGTGTTCCATTTTCACTTAGAATGTTTTGGCAGATCAACTGTCATGTCCGAGGTGCTAAAACTTTGGTTGCAGATTCTGGAGCCCATATGCAAACAAATTTAATTTGCAATTAAACAAAACTAACCTTTTCGCTGCATACCAACGTGTGGGGAACGTCCTCGGGTCTGCATGATGTGTGCAGAGGACATCTCCCAAATGTCGTCCGGTCTCGCGGCTCTCCCTCCCTATACTTACCTCTCTAGGTGCACTGACATCATTGCACCGGCACGCGATGACGTCAGTTACAGGTGCCCCCCCAGGCAAAGACAGTAGAGTGCCTGAAAGGGAGAACCCCTTTCCCTTCCTTGGAGAGAATTGAGAGAGAAAAGAGAGGCATCGCTGGAAAGGTCACAGTCTGACCTTTTCAGTGATGCCCCTCTTTAACCCCTTAGGTGCCAGTCGGCGATCCGGCACTAATCGGCGTTGGATCGTGGACTTCTTTCAGAGGTGGCTGATATCTTGGATGTCATTGCATGGGCACGATGATGCCAGTCAGGAAATTAACCCCTAGCTGCCCAGGGATTTCCTATGGAAATCCCAATTTTTGGAGATAGGAGAGTCTTTTGGACCCCCGTATCTCCCGATCAGTGGCAGCTAGAGGGTCATGGCCTTTCCAAAGGTGCCAAACATGACCATGCTGTGTAAAGAAAATAATTTTAAAAACAATAAAAAAATTTAGTTGACATTATTGAGGTAGAACAGGTAGGTACAAATAAAACATTTAGGGGCATATTACATACTTGGTGCTAACTTAACCAGAGCTGTTGTAAACTTCCCAGAGCCATTATAGTCTATGGAGGTTTTCAGTTTACAACAGCTCTGGTTAAGTTAGCACCAACTATGTAATATGGCCCTTAAAATTCTCAAAAGAAAAAGACTATGTTCCATGCGTTTTTTTTACATTTTTAACCATCTCCCCAGAAAGGGGGAGACGACAGAGTACAGAATTTTTCTGTTTTTGTAGAAAAAAATTATTAATCCAGCACTATTATTCAATTTTCAGCTATAATGTGAACAATGATGCTGCACTAACGAAAAATGTGTTGTTTTAGCTAAAATCGTGTATTTTCTCAGAAAAATACAGTAACAGGTTCCAATTTCTAATTTTAACCCTTTCGCTGCTGAGGCTTTTCCCGCCCCTATGCTGAGGTCATTTTTACCTGTTTTGCGCATCATGTTTAAACGTGTTTTGAAGGCTTATTTTAGTATATGACCCAGACATATTATATATCGTTCTTTCCGTCAGACTCGGTAGATTCATAATATGTCATTATTATATGTATACGTTATGTCATGTCTGTATATTATAACAAAAAATGCAATAAAATATGTATTTTCAATAATTTACAATGTGTAAAGTGTTTTTTTCCACATTTTAACATGCGAGCAATTGCGGTTATATTTTGTATGGGGTGCGCTTGTTAAAAAAATTAGAGATGGGGTCTCATTACATTTTTTTTTGGGGAAAATGACACTATTTTTAACAAACGCACCGCATACAAAAATCGTTAGTGCAGCATCATTGTTCACATTATAATTGAAATGGGAACAATATTGCTGCATTAACAAACCAAAAAAAAAAAAAAAAAGTGTTTAATTTTTTTTTTTTTTTTTTTTTTATATTTATTTTTCATTTTTTTTTTTTTACAACATTTTTCACTGTAGTGTTTGGTATCGTTGGAACGGCCATGCTCTGGCCGATCCAACCATACCAAAATTTAACCCCTAGCTGCCACGGATCGGGAGATAGGGAGTTCATTGGAACTCCCTATCTCCACAGTTGGTGGCAGTTAGGGGTTAACTCTAGGACTGGCGTCATCGTGCGTAGCACGATGACGCCAGTCCTCTGGGGGAGTTCCCGGAGGCTTGGCCGACATCCAAGATGTCGGCCAGCTCCGGGAAAGGATCGCGAACCGGCGCTTTTCAGCGCCGACTCGCGATCCAGCTCCCCAGGGGTTAATGCCAGGCATCATTTGGAAGGGCAGGCTGTGCCCTTCCAAATGATGCCTGGGTTAACCCCCTGTGCGCCGCCGATCGGGAGGGAGAGAGGTCCGAAGGACCTCCCCCCCCTCCCTTTCAGGCGCCTCCTCCGCACATGCGGGGGGGGCCTGAATTAGGTATCATCGCGCCCCCGCGATGACACCTAATTCTGGCGGCTGCTGGTCCGGATGCCGGGCTGACATCCAGGATGTCAGCCCGCACCGGAGGGGCCAGCGATCGGCCGGAACTCGGCCGAACGCTGACCCCAATGTGAGGACGCGCTCAGCGCGTCCTCAGCACACCAGCGGGACTGCTGAGGACGCGCTGAGCGCGTCCTCAGCAGCGAAGTGGTTAACAAGTGTACCCCAAAGAATATGTAACCGTAAAGGCTTGGATGATAAAATGTTAAAAAAATATTTTACATGCTGTAGATGATTGAAATTTTAATGGGAGGGGGGCGTGGCCGACTGCCGAAGGGAGCGGACGTGTTTCTAAGGAGCTCCGCACGTCTGCTGCCTTTAGGGCCCAATAACGGATTTTCAGCAGTGTATCTTTGATTCTCGGGCCCCGGCTAGCTGGCCAACGGAACTGAGCTGCCCGGAGGCCGTTCTGTCCCCCCCTCCGGACCTGAGAAGACCTCCGCAGCTGCGGGTATGTGGCTGGCACGAGGTGCCGGCGACCATGTTGCGGCCTTTGATCTGGCGCCTGCGGTCTTTGTTCCGGGCTGTTCTACCGCCTTAGCCCGATCCCAAGATGTTCTGGAGGCTGGGGAGACAGAGGGTTCTTGTCTCCCGACCGCCCGGACAGAAAGCCTGATGAAGGGGACGGATGGGCCGGCGGACGGATGGCGGGACGGTCACCCTCCCCCTGCGGGGAACTCTGACGCCTTCCTTACAGGCCTGGAGGCCTGTCTGCGCTTGATGGACGGGGTGGAAGAAGATGCCCCGCTCACCAGAGGAGTTTGGAGGCAGATGCTATCTGCACTGAGGGGCTGCCGAGGGTGGAGGACTCGAGCTTGGGGGAGAAGGTGGCTGCTCCGGCTGGTCGCCTGGTTGAGGCCTGTCCCGCGACTGTGACGGAGGACCGCGATGTGGATGATGTCCTGGCCGAGACGCTGATTGCTTGCGCCCCTGCGGGGGAGGAGCAGGGCCCAGAGCAGATCGAGGAGGAGAGGAAGCCGGCAGAGCCCGATGAAGCGGTGGACCCCATGCAGAATGCTGTGATCCCCCTCTCTACGTCGATCGAGAAGGGAGCGTGGAGGGCCTCTAAAAAGATGGCTACGGATGGAGTGGCGCACTTACCTGAGACCTGCGGCGCTGTCCTGGCTGCGGTGGAGCTGACCAGGTGGTCGCCTGTCTGCCACACCATCCAGGAGCTGACTCGATGCAATGGGGGTATTCGCGCAGCTTTTCCTGCTGTAGAGAGGACTGACGAGCTGGACACCGTTGCCCTCTTCGTGGATTGTGCGCTGATGGCATTGTATGAGGCCGGGGGTTTTCTCACTGAGGGGAGACGGGCTCGGTCTTGGCCCCCAACGGCGATTGATGAGGCTATAGCAGAGACCTGGATGTTGCAGGACTGGAGAACAGAGAGGTGCACGGACAGGACTGTGGAGGGTCTTCACGCTACGTTTCCATGGGACACGGGCTGAGGAGGTCTATCCTGCTTACCTGTTTCTTGCCCGACTGTGCCCTGACCCGTTAAGTTTGCTGACCGTTCACCCTCTGAAGCTTTCTGAAACTACAGGCCGACTTTATGTTTTTATTTTTTCATGTTGTCTTATGCTGGTTACAAGCTGACTTTTTCTCTGTGCTAATAACAAACAATTCTGCATAACAGTGGTTTTGATTTGTCCCCTAGCTGAGCATGTTCCCTTGATGACTCCTATCCCCCCCCCCGTTTTTCCTCCCTTTCCCCTTAATTTTGCATACCACTTCGTGCTGCAGACTCCCCTCCCCTGCCTTTTTTTAATTTTATTACTTTTTCTTTTGGCGTTTGGGGCCAACTCGGGGTGTGCCATTGTGGTGGCCACCATGGCTCTGCCCACCATACCTGGCCCCCGAGTACCCCGGCCTTGTGACCTGCACATTTCCATGGCCTCCTACCTTAGGAGCGAGCCAGGAAAGTCACATACTTGGCCTTTGCCACCCTTCCCTTTTTTTTTTTTTTCTCTTCTATTCTCCTGGAGCACTTTTTGTTATGTCTCCCCCCCCCTTTCCTATTTGAATATTGTTTTATTACTTGCTGAATACCTGTATGTTGATCCGGTGTTATTTTCATTTATTTTTAACCAGCTGATTGTGCCGCTGACTTTTTCAAAATAAAAATTTTGAATACAAAAAAAAAAAGAAATTTTAATGGGAGTTCACATAATTTTTTAATTTTTTGTTGTAGCATTCTGGCAGGACATGGCGTATACATATAATAATGATATATTATGAATCTGCCGAGCCTGCCGAAATAAAGGATAAATAATTTGTCTGGGTCGTACAATAAAACATGACTTCAAATTGCGTTTAAATATGATGAGCACAAAACGGTAAAAGATGAGCTCAGCACACAGGTGAAATGGCTCAGCAGTGAAAGGGTTACTTTACATTGCTCCAGAATTAGACCAAATAAATTATACCCAATATCGTGGCACCAGCAGGTGCTTTGATGATTGAGTACTCTATAATAGATGTTGGTAATGAAGGTCTTAAGACATTAGAAAAACGGATCCAATAAAAATAAGCCTTTAAATAATCCATTCAATATAAATCAAATTATAGCGCTTACAATTTTAAGAGATGGTCTGGTTTGAAGCCATTAGTGTTCCATTTAGAGTCCTTTCCCTTAATACTATTTAATTATTGTGAATAAAAAAGCCTTCTTTAACATGAAAAGCATATTTCATTGTTCTCTTTTGAGAGAAGTGTCAGAAAAATGTTTTTAGTTGCTCATTTTTTATAGTCACAAAATATTACACTAAAAGCAAATTAACCCCTTCAATGCTGCACCTTTCAAAACTGTGTGCTGAGCTCATTGTGTCGATTTTTCAAAATTATTTTTAATACTTTTTTATTCACAGGTTCATATGGCAAATTACAGAATACATCCTTCCAAAGGTCAAGTACAATAATTGTCTCAATATATAAAGAATAACAAGAAACCGGCATATAGTATCAAAAGAGTAACAAAAATAAAAAAACGACACAAGGCAACCAAATTACCAGGTGACAGTAATTCTTTTGCTGGGTGAGGGGGCTGGTGAAGGTGTTGATAAGCGCATGTTATGCACTGTGAATTCCTGGTGTTTGGAATAAGTCAAGCAGGTAATGAGTAATGAAGCAGGAATGGGATAGATTGGGGTATACTTAAGATATTAAGGGCCATATTCCATGGTGGTAGCTAACATGGCAATTGCAAATCTGTGCTTGCAGATTTTCCCTTACCGCCTCCATGTTAACGACCTATTGCGGGGAAGTTGCTATCTTCGCACCACCCTCCGAACGCAGCGCTAACCTCCCTGATACCCACAGTGGCACTTCCGTGCCACCGAGAGTATCAGCTTCTGGAATCCATAGGACTCCGTGGAGGCTTGCGTTTCCAGGCCTTGAGCTTTGTGTGACCTACCTTTTGTGCGATTGCGCAGCACCGGGGAGTAGGGAGAGTGAGCACTATTTGTTCCCCAGTCTCACTATACTCGCAGTGAGAAGACACAGTGGAACGGGCCACCATGGGATGAGAGGTGTGAATGGGATTTTTAGAGAGGGTTTGGAGCGTTTGCATTTGCAGAATCACTTAGCACCAGCTTTTAGTTGTTAGAATTTTTGCTTGTGCGTCCCTGTAACTGAAACTCTGCTCTACCTTTGTGCCCTCATCCTCCTTGGCACCCTTGCCCACACTATACAGGCCCTCTGTGTCTGTTGAAGTGTGGATGACCTCCTGCCAAGAGATCGTGGACCAATATGGCAAAGCCAGTTCTGAAGAGCAATGGGCATAAGGGTCAGCTAAGGGTTAATGAGTTAGAAATACATTTACGGTAAATGTATTTCTAACTCATTAACCCTTAGCTGACCCTTATGCCCATTGCTCTTCAGAACTGGCTTTGCCAAATTGGTCCATGATCTCTTTATTTGTTTGAGAGTTTAGCGGAATTTGCCAATGCCAATTTTGCGCAATTCAGCGGTTAACTAGTCCAGATACCATAGCCAGGGTCAGTACACAGAATAAACCAAACAGGGACAAGAGTAGAAACCAGAACTGAGAATACTTAACCAGGGGTCAAACCAAAGGATCACAGATATACAGGTACACGTTGAGGGGTCTACTGGAAACCAGGACAGGGTCCAGAGCTCTGTCAGCTGCTGTATTTAAAGGCCTCCTATATCTATGACCAGCTGCAGAAATTCCAGAGTACAGGTGTCCAGAAATGCGTCCTCTCTGCCAAGGAGGCCTTAATACGGCACAAGCAGGCACAGCACAACCAGCTGGCATGACACCATTCAACATATCAGAGATGTGAATCTGTCACCTGAGAGAAAGATGGTTGCGGACACCAGGGTCAAGTCAGCGGATATATTTCCCCAATATGGGCTGGTCTCAGGGAGATCATGCCCTCCCACAGAGGTATGGACACCTCTACCCGTCCTCCTACTTCCAGTCAAATTTTTTTTTTAAATTGCTCAAACTACTTTTACACAGGTGAGTAAGGTTCACAAGCTAAGTGAATATCTAGCATTTAAAA
Source organism: Leptobrachium leishanense (assembly GCA_009667805.1). Lineage (NCBI taxonomy): Eukaryota > Metazoa > Chordata > Amphibia > Anura > Megophryidae > Leptobrachium > Leptobrachium leishanense. Next base: position 399,682,502 of record CM019063.1, read on the forward strand.
AGGCTACAACATCTCACAAGCCAAATGATTATACTCTCCTTCCCAGCAGGTCCTACAACACACAGTTTATGCCTTTTTCTGAACTCATTGAAAGATATTGAAAACCACCATACATATGGATATTTTTTTCCATGACAAGATATGAAAGAAAAAATTATTTTGATCTTTATTTGATGAATCTGCAAATCATACATTTGCTAGATTGAATATTGTATACTTCGTATTTCTCTGTTCTTAATTACTATCTAGGAGAAGGTTATACTCATTTTGTTTCACTGTACTGTCGGGACAGGGAATAACTTCAGAATCTTTATTACTTTGCATTGAACAGAGAAATAAATGGCTCTTACCAGATATTTAGTAAACAACATTTATCCTCTGCTGACAGTGTTATTCATAATTGCTCAGAAGATATTCATGACTTTATTTCACAACCAGAAAACCACTTTTAAAATGTCACTGATTTTACTTCCTTGCTGAATACGTTTTGTACGGAACTGTGAAGATTGGAAGACAGAATCATTACAGCAACAAATTGTTCTGCATGATTGACAGAAAAAGAATTGTGCATGCAGAATGTAGCAGAAATTCCTAATTGTTCTGTTACTGGAGTGGATGACAGCTACTCATGGCTAAGAGCTCATCATTATCGACCATTGCCAAGGATACATTACTACAAATGATAAATTTATTTAACTGTATAATTTATATTTAAATATACTTATTATTATTAATATTTATAAAGCGCCAGCTTATTCCATAGCGCTGTACAATAGGCACAGTATAGACATGGTTACAATACATTGAACATTTTGACAAACCAGTACAGGAGGAAACGAGGGACTTATTCCCATGGGAACTTACAATCTAGAAGGGTTGGGGGTGGAAACAGGAGGAGAGGACTGCAAGGTAATAGTGATGGACTGGTTGCGTCAGTGAGTCGGGTGGTAGGCTTCCCTAAATAGGAATGTATTAAGGGAGCATTTGAAGGAAGAGAAACTAGGGGAAAGTCTGACTGTAGGAGGGAGAGCGTTCCAGGGTATGGGGGCTGCATGTGACAAATCCTGCAGTCTATCATGGGAAGAGGTGATGTGGGGAGAAGCTAGGCGCAAGTCACAGGGATTCTAGGGTTAAAGGGCAAATCATGCGGTGAACAGAAATTATGTCTATGGGTGAAGAGTGCAATGTCAACAATAACCATTCCAGAAATAATATTTACTCTCTAAGCATTAAAATTAATCCATAAATATGTAATCATGTTGCAAACAAGTGGAACTCTTATGTTATTATGCTTCCAGGCCAGCAGGTCATCCTGGTATAAAAAGGACATTGTCTGTCATTACACCGATGTACTGGTAGCCAGACATTGCCAAAGATGTGACGGAATACGTACAAGCATCTGTGGTGTGTGCACATTCCAAATCATCTGCTCGATGTCCAGCAGGACTATTGCAACCACTAGCCATCCCTGATAAACCTTGGTCACACAACTCTATGGATTTTATTATCGATTTGCCACCTTTTGAAGGGCATACAGTGATTATGACCATTGTAGATCACTTTATTAAAATGGTTCCTCTCGTTCCTCTCAAGGAATTGCCAACATCTAAAGGTCTAGTCAACATCTTTGCCAAGGAAGTATTCAGAATTCATGGTTTGACCCATGAAATAGTCTCTGATTGAGGTCCCCAGTTTATCTCTGGATTCTGGAGAAATTTCTGTTTACAGCTAGGCATTAAAGTATAATTTTCTTCTGCTTACCATCCGCAGTCTTTCTATTGAGAACTACATTTGTAGATTCTCATCTCAAGGCCAGGATGATTGGGTGTCTTTACTTCCATGAGCTGAATTTGCTCTGAACAGTAATGTGAAAGTCTCATCTGGTCATTCCCTGTTTTGCTCTGCCCACGATTTCCAGCCTACCTTTTTGCCATCCTCTAGTTCTGAGGCTGGTCTCCCCGACTTAGACTCTAATGTTCAGTCTCTACATCAAGTATGAAATCTGGTACATTCCAATCTCCATCATGCTGCTGTCCAACAGAAGACCTATGCAGATCGGCATAGGCAGATGGGTCCATCCTATGTGCCAAGTCAGAGCGTCTGGTTGTCATTCAGGTACATGTGCCGTCCATGAAATTTGCTCCTCAGTATATTGGTCCATTAAAGGTCCTGAGATGTGTCAACATCGTACTTATGCTTTAGTCCTACCTCATACCCTCATGTACCAAATACCTTTCCCACCTCCTTGTTGAAGCCCCTTCTGCACAACCGGTTCACATTATATGTTCACATTATATACGATATTCCTCATCCTGTCCTAGTCCAGGGTCATGAGGAAATTGAGGTCCAGTCCATCATTGATTCCCATTATTCTCATGGTGATCTTCAATATTTGGTACACTGGAGACAATATGAGCCGGAGGAGCTCAATACTGCCCTAATACTTTTATCCCCTACTGTATGGCTTTTTCCTGGCTATCCCAAGTACAACAATGACACTTATGGACATAATTTTTACTCACATCTTTCAGCTCCTGACGAGTCTTTCTTCAATCCGGAGCTCCTCCATGAGCTGCAACACCATAAAGGGAACTGCTGAGACATGGCACTGTATCAGGACAGGTTGGTATTGGAATGTATATAGATTGCAGTCCTTGTTTAACCAAAGGAGATAACATAAACAGTATCTGACAGGCTTATTTCCAGATCGTTTATGGTCAAGGGGTCCACAAATAAAAACCATTAGTAAATGCCCCTTGGCCATAAAACTCTGCACCATATATATTTCCTTGTTCTTTGAGGGTTACAAGAAGGAGGATTTCACTTTAGGAAACACATACCACCCCCTCTGGAAAGCATAATATAAGAACGGACTACAAGAACATTTACTAACTGTTTTTATGTATGGATAATCTCTTTAGATTGCTTTTGAGGAGTATTAGCTCAGTATGTTTAATCTGGAAATAAGCCTTTCTATCGGATACTGTTTACGTTATCTCCTCCAGTTTACATGAGGACTGTAATCTTTATACACTCCCAAACAAACCTGTCCTGATACAGCACCTACCTATTTCTGTTAGAATTACTGTGTTATGAATGTTGCATACCTAGGATTGTAACATTTCAGAGTTATTGTGGCTGCAGTAACATACCTAATTAGAGCAAACGCCACTATTTTTGTTTCTTATTATTGTAACTGCTGGGACATGTTGTGCAACTCCAGCATGTGCCGTGCTGCACAAAGCCAGAGCCACCGAGCGAGATGCTGGCTCTGCACAGCACAACCCTCACAAAGTGCTGCACAATGTCTCCCAGCATGTATTTCACTGGTGCTGCATTAACCTGAGCCTCATGGTTCCTCTGCTGTGTCCCCCTTTCCCTCCAGCTTCAGATTCCTATTCTGATCCTGAAAACCAGAAGAAAAAACTCTGGAATGTTTGTGATTCAGAGCATTCTGGATAAGGGGGAGCTCACCTGAACCATTCCATTTAGAAAAATATGCCAGTTTTCCTTACAATGATTTCTATTCTGTGGTTTTAGAACTGACAGAAGTGGAGATACTCGAGTCCTCAATATGTCACACTTCATTTTCCTATTCAGGGACAAGAGTTTTAGTGATTTTATTTGTTGAGTGTGTGTATTTTGGAGTGTTCCACAGTAATCTCACTTGAGCAGGGCCTTCGTTTCCTATTATTTTCCACGTGTCAAACTTGTTTGAGAATGTTATGTGTTTTTTTATGTTTGTATTGCCCTATCCATTGTATAGTGCTGCAGAATATGTGTGTGTTTATTACAGGTTTTTACCATACAGTGTGACTGTGTATGTGTTTCCAAGGAGAAAAGCTAATTTTTGCTCTGCCATTGGTCCAAATATTTCCTTCATTATCTTCACTAGGGATGAGCCGAACACTCCCCGAGTTCGGTTCGAGCCCGAACCCGAACTTCCCATTTGTTCGGGATCGAACCCGAACCCCCATGCAAGTCAATGGGGCTGAAAATTAGGTTTTTTAGAGTGCCCTCCAAGAGGGCATATATGCTACATATTTGCCATAAAAGGTGTATGGGGGTCCGGGTAGTGCCCTGGGGGACAGGAAACAAGGACAAAAGGTTTTAAAAAAAACGTTTTTAAAGGGACAGTGAGTTTTCCATGAAATAAGGGTTAAAAATAAAAACGAAAAATTCCTTCAAATATCGTGCCTAGGAGGTCCCCATCTCTTCTCTCTTCTTCTCTCTTGTTCGTCCGTCGAATCGACGAGGACCTTCTAGTCATCCGTTTAGGGAATAGGGTGGGTAACGGTGAGTGCGTAGATGGCTTTCCAAACCAATTCGCGCTCGAAATAGTCTCTGACAATGTGGACAGTGAATAGCCGCAGAAGATAGTAGTATATCACTACCTTTCCTGGCCAACCTTTTTTGCTCAGCTGCCGCTGCCCTGCTGGTTTCATAGGATTGAGCTCCGTTCTTAATAGCTGATCTCCACTTGGTTTTGTCCTGAGCAGCAAGCTCCCAGTTAATGGGGTTAATATTGAAGGCCTTTAGAGCTGCTTTCAGTGTGTCTTTGTAGTGCTTTTTTTGACCTCCTTGGGAGCGCTTGCCTTGTGTAAGTTCGCCAAATAACAACATCTTTGGAAGTCGATTGTTTTTCATACGAGCTACGTGTCCTGCCCATCGTAATTGAGACTGCGCCAGGATGGTGAAGATGCTGGGTAGGTCCACTCTAACAAGGACCTCGGTGTCAGGCACTTTGTCTTGCCACTTAATACCAAGAAGTTTTCTAAGAGATGTTGTGTGAAAATGGTTTAATTTCTTGGCGTGACGCTGGTAGATTGTCCACGTTTCACATCCATGGAGCAACGTCGAAAGGACTGCTGCGCGATACACCTTGATCTTGTTTTTTTGTCTGATACCTCTCCTGTCCCACACATTTTTGCGGAGTCTTCCAAATGCTGCGTTTGCTTTGCGAGTCTAGCAATCAACTCGTCGTCCATGACGACAGATCTAGAAAGGATACTGCCCAAGTACCTGAATTTGTCCACCGCGTTTAGATGCTGCCCACTGATGGTGATGCTGGGTTCAGCGTAAGGCTTCCTGGGAGCTGGCTGATACATCACTTCAGTTTTCTTTCTATTGATAGTGAGACCAAAGTTATTGCAGGCATCAGCAAAAATGTCAGCGCTGTGTTGCATATCGCCTTCCGAAGCAGCGTTGAGGGCACAGTCGTCTGCGAACAGAAACTCATTTATGATGTTATGTTTGACCTTGGTTTTCGCTTGAAGCCTTCTGAGATTAAAGACTGATCCATCAGTACGAAATCGAATTGGCAAGCCCGTGGTGGATTCCTTGAACGCATCAGACAGTATTGCAGAAAACATGATGCTGAAGAGTGTGGGAGCCAGGACACAGCCCTGATTCACTCCATTTGTAACAGGAAATGCTTGAGATGATTGACCGTTTTCCTGGACACGAGCCAACATGCCCTCATGTAGCTGCCGGATGATAGCGGTGAACTTGTCTGGGCATCCATACTTCTTCATGATTTTCCACAGGCCATCTCTGCTGACCATGTCAAAAGGCTTGTTTAGGTCAATGAATATGGAATATAGGTCCGAGTTTTGTTCCTGACATTTCTCTTGAAGCTGCCTAGCAGCAAACACCATGTCAATAGTCCCACGTGCTTTACGGAAGCCACATTGACTCTCGGGAAGGAGACCTTGCTCTAGATGTACATTCAGGTGGTTCAGCAGGGCTCGGGCAAGATCTTGCCTGCAATGGATAGCAGTGAGATTCCGTGGTGGTTGTCACAGGCCTGCCGATTTCCTTTTCGTTTGTACAGATGGATAATGGAAGCATCTTTAAAGGTCCTGTGGTACAGTTTCTGTCTGCCAGATGATCTGGATTAGACAGAGCAACTTATCCGTCAGCGCTGGTCCACCCTCTTTATAGATTTCAGCAGGAATCATGTCGGAACCAGGTGCTTTGCCACTGGACAGCTGGCGGATGGCTGTTTGTATCTCGTCCAGAGTTGGAACAGCGTCCAGTGACTTATTCGCTGGGACCTGGGGTAGTCTTTCGATGGCTTCATCATTTATGACAGAAGGCGTATTCAACACACTAGCAAAGTGTTCCGCCCATCTTTCCAAGATTTGCTCCTTTTCTGTGATGAGTGTAGTACCATCAGCACTGAGGAGAGGAGAAGACCCTGAGGCGGTAGGGCCATAGATTTCTCTGAGGCCGCTGTAAAAGTTCTTCATATCTTTCCTGTCTGCAAAGCCCTGAAGCTCTTCAGCTTTCGCACTCAGCCAGGAGTCTTCCATCTGGCGCAGTTGCAACTGGATGTTGCTGCGGATGTTTCGCAGTGCAACTTTCTTTGCCATTGACATTGGGTCATCATAGAGTGCCTTGTACGCCCGACGTTTTTGCTCGAGTAGCAGTTGAATCGTTATGTTGTTTTCATCATACCAGTCCTTGTGTTTTCTGGTAGAGGGTCCGAGGTGCTCAATGGCTGTGCTATACACCATCTCGCGAAGTGTGGTCCACGCTGCTCCCGCATCCAGATTATCCAGTGTGATTGAAGCAAGGCGTTCATCCAGGGTGTCAACAAAAGTCTGTTTGACATCAGGACGCTTCAACTTGCTGATGTTGAGGCGTTTCAGAGCTATGGCGGCATGAGGTCTTCTCTTAGGTTGAATGTGGATTTTCATCTTTGAAACGATGAGACGGTGATCCGTCCAGCAATCTGCGCCGCACATGGCCTTAGTCACCTTCACATCCTGCCGGTCCCGATTTCTGACGATGACATAGTCTATTAAATGCCAGTGTTTTGAACGGGGGTGCATCCATGATGTCTTGTTGCGTGCGGGAAGGCTAAAGATGGTATTTGTCACCAGGAGGCCATGCTCAACACAGGTCTGAAGGAGCAGCAGGCCGTTGCTGTTACACTTTCCAACCCCATGCTTCCCCATCACTCCGTCCCAGGAAGTGTGATCACTCCCAACACGAGCATTAAAATCTCCAAGGACAATGAGTTTATCAGCAATAGGAGTGGAGGAGATGACGGTGTTCAGATCATCATAGAACTTATCTATGGTCTCTTCTGGATTTGTCATGGTGGGTGCATAGGCGCTGACTATGGTGGCAAACTTCTTTCCATGGCAGAGAGGGAGTTTCAGCGTCATAAGACGATCATTAATTCCTTTCGGGGAGCCAGAGAGTTTACTCACAAGAGAAGTTTTAATAGCAAAACCAACTCCCGCTTCTCGCTGTGCATGAGAGTCGCGTCCACTCCAGAAGAAGGAGTAGCCAGCAAGCCTTTCTGTGAGTTCTCCTTCACCGGAGAGTCTGGTCTCACTTAGGGCGGCGATGTCTATATTGTATCTGGCAAGTTCATGGGCAATGAGCGCCATGCGTCGTTGGGGCCTATTTGCGGTATCCCTGTCAAGAAGAGTGCGGATGTTCCATGTAGCAAATTTTATTGTGATTGAATTTGTTTTTGATTTTCGACCGCATAATTGGGTCCCCGCCGACCGCGGTTAGCCGGCCAGGGTGTAAGGAGCAGGCAATGTTTAGGGTACCTTTTCTAGCCCCTTCCTCATGAATGGAGGTGAGCAGTGCTACCCTGAATAGGACTGCTCAGACACTCAGGTGGCTGCCGAACTTCACTTCTGCTCCGGTCAGTGAAGAGCGACCCTATAGCCTGAGTCGCCTGTGTGCAGGCTTGCGGCTACGACTCCCAGTGCACCACACCTGCCGCTTCGTCGCTTGCCCATCGCCACAGGACTTGAATTGTGGATGACTGATGACTTGCGCAGAAAACTTTGTTTAAAGTGAAGAAGAGTTGCGCTGCGTCGACCTCACTCTCTCGTCCGGGCCCACCAGTATCCAGTGGCAAGAAGAAATCAAGACAACCAGAGATGGGCACGGATGCAGTGGAGGACCAAGAAGATACGTGCCTCGTATTAGGGGTGTTCAGGTAGAGGTAGTACCTCTGATGGGGAACATGTGGTGCTCCTCGGAGCAGTTCGTCCACCTTGGTCCTCACCTGTCACTCAGTTCTCACCTGTGGCTCCTCGTAGCTGTTAGCATGTGTAGCGCTGTGTTTAATTCCCTGTCGTGGCAGTAGCTATTTTTGGCCACCAGAGGGAGACAAGCGTGATGAGAGACATTGAACATTGGGACTACATTTCCCGGCATGCTTTGGGAGCGGACACAGGAAGTGGGTGGGACACAGACACTTACATCCTGAGCCTCGTGGAGAGAGCTGGCAGAGCACGCCAGGGAGTGAGAGGAGCAAGACGCAGAGCAGCAGAACGAGACAGTGACTAGGTCGGAGCACAGCTGGGGCCTGACAGAGCTAAAGACCGGGTTATTCAGCCTTACCAGAGGAAGACCCAGTGATTCACAAGACTACCCACGCTGATATTGAGGACGCTGGAAATCCCCGAGTTAGGAGTACCGCAGATCGATCGGACAGGGAGAGCAGGCGGTGAGCTGGACATTCTTGCGGCAGGTGCAGAAAGCCAGGCAGCGGATCCAGTAACCAAGAGAACCCCAGTCAACATCGAGCGGAGAGACGTCCTAGGTCGAGCGGCGCATCAAGTATCTGGCGGATGGGTGAGAGGCCTTCCAGGCCGTTGTGAAAAGAAAGCACGTTGCTGTTTGTTTCCAAAACCCACAGGGCCCCAACTTGACTAGTCGAAGATACCTCATAAGCAATTCACTGGCCAGTTGAATATTGTACCCGGGTACCATAACACACACACACACTTACATTCTCGGACATAACCTGTGCGGGACTCACTCCCCAAACACAAGAAAGGGGTTAAAGATTTATTTTCGTTTCTTTTCCGCTGCGCGTTTCTCGAATTACGAAGCATCATATTTCTTTTCCGCTGCGCGTTTCCCGCATTACGAAGTACTGTAAAAATGTATACGAACACTGTGTTATCTATTATATGCCATTCATTCTAGTAAACTATATAATTTATAAAATCCACAATGGTGCTGGAGTATATTTATTCCCTAGTGCGGGGAGACTGACCCGAGGTTTAATTTCAGCGGCTCCTCCGGGAGTGAGCGCTACACATGGGGGCTCGTCCGGGATCCAGTCTCTGGAAAAACTGCATCTAAAGGGTTAAATATGGATCCAGACACTGCTGCCGAATGGTGTGAGGAGCACAGTAGTCAGTTAGAATTTTGTATAATCATGGATATTCCCGCAGACACTTGGGCCGAAGATCAGATTCGCCAGGCCGTGGCCGCGCTGACACCAGATCATCGGGGGTTAATCCTGGACATTAAAGAGAACCCAGATACCTCTCACACGTATGTTCTTTTCGAGTGGAGAAAGGGTGTTCCAGTGTGTTTTCAGGGTGCGAGCGTGAAGCTGACCGATGAGGTGGAAGTCCAACTGATTCAGCCAAGTGCGCCACGTGGCGAATCCGCAAGTGTTCCTGCGCCCAGTCCGTTGGCCATGATCGGGCCTGAATTTATAGTGGCTATTGGAGATTTGCTGGCTAAGTGTCAGAGAACAAGCCCTCTGCACACTAACTTCGGTTATCGACGGTTGAGAAATTTTACAGGAAACGTACCAACTCCGGCGGGAGAAGAAACCTTCGAAGAATGGGTGGAACAGGCGATGCAGGCTCTGGATGAGTGGGACGTCCCTGAAGCCCAGAAAAAGCAAAGGATCACCGAGAGCTTAAAGGGACCTGCGTCAGAGGCTGTAAGAAACCTAAAATTGAGTAAGAAAGACTGCACTGCTTTAGATTATTTAAATGTTCTGGAGGAAGTTTTTGGGCAAACGGAAAAGGCTGCAGAGCTCGTATATCAGTATGAACACACCTACCAGCGGAAAGGTGAGAGAATGACCGAATACATGAGGCGCCTAGATAAGATTGTGCACCAGATACTCCTCAAGAAAGGGGCCGAACCGGCTGAAGTGGATAAGATCCGAATAAAACAGATCCTGAGGGGCTCTCAACCTCTAGATCCAGTGATGCTGCAGCTGAGAAGCAGAAAAGGTAATCAAGAACTGAAGTACCTAGAACTGATCCGAGCTGTCAGAGAAGAGGAGGCTTTACTGGAAGAAAAATCCTTCAGGCGAGGAGAAAGAGCTTACGCGCAACCTGTGAGGCATAATGACTGTTTCCAGCCTGAAAGCGACTCGTTGGATACCTACAGATCCAACGTGGACGAACAAGAGCATCTGAACGCTTTTAAATCCACAGAGAAGGCTGTCAAATAATTAAACCTCTCGGCACAAGGCGAGTTGCGAAAAACTGTTAAGGAGGTACAAGAAGCTCAAGCTGAACTGCAACAGGCGTACGCGGAACTGTGCCGAGTATTGTTGAAGGTGACAGAGACACAGACAGAGATGCAGAAGTTCCTGACGGACATGCAGACAACCGGAGTTGCTGTGGTGTCTAGCCAGGGTCCTTCAACCGAACCACAGCGGGTGAATGCGTCTCCGCCTTCTAAGAAGAGATGTTTCGGTTGTGGAGAAATGCGCCACTTCCGCGCACAATGCAAAGGCCGAAAGCCTGAAGGGAATAGAGTTGAGGAGCTTTTGAAAGCCTTAGAAGGACTGTTATCTACCTCACCGGTGGGAAACGCCAGAGGGCACAAGTGAAGGAGCAACCTAGGTGTCCGAAGGTTGAAACCCGCTCCAAAAATCAAGCCAGGACTAAGAGGGTGAGAGGGCCCAAGGTCTGGCCAACTGCTGAGCCTGCCAGGACTGAAAGAGTCACTCCCTTAGCATCCGGACCTACGTCATGGGGAAGCAATGCACACCCAAAACCTACACGGGCCAAGAAGAAGGCCAGGGTACAACAAACTGGGTCTAAGTGTCCTGGTGCCACCACCAAGTTTCCTGACCAGCTGATAGGTCCTTCTCCTATTGTGCCAATCCACGTGGAGGGAGTCTACACTAAAGCCCAATTGGATTCAGGGGCTCAAGTGACATTGATCTACCGAGACTTCTACGAGAAACACTTGAAACACATTCCTCTACAGAAATTGAAGGACCTGGAAATCTGGGGTATTGGAACTGAGAAACTCCCTTATGACGGGTATCTACAGGTGAAGTTGGAGATCGGATCCGAAGTCATCGGACAGTCCGGAGGTTGTGATGCATTGGCCATTGTGTGTCCTCGGCCTTCAGGGGCAAACAGGAGTTCCATGATAGTGGGGATGAATACTGATTTGGTGCGACGTCTCCTGACACCTATCGTATTGGAAGAAGGTTCTACTCAAATAGTACACCCAATGTTACGTCCAGTCTATCAGAGGATGGTCGAAGAACAGAAGGCACCTGCTGAAGTGGGGCGCCTATGGAGATTGGAAGGAACAGAGAAGGTTCGGCAAGCAGGAGAAGTAGCGAGCTTCCGGGCTTCAGTCAAGTTGAACGGATCGCAACCAGGTCCCTATGTGGTACTGGAAACCGATTTTAATCATGGGAGTGAAGCCGGAGTCGAAGTAATTCCTGAAATAATCTCAACTAAAGCTTTGAAAAGAACATGAGGAAGAGTCTCAGTCAGCGTGTGCAATGTGTCTGATTCTCCAGTAGTCCTTAAAGCACGAATGCCTATCGGGCAAGTAGCGTCTGCTACGCCTCTCTCTCCTACCGATTTAGGAGGGGGAGTGGATAAAGAGATTACAGATGAAAGGTTCTACCCCAAGGACACTCCCATTTCACCTGAATGGAAGAAACGTCTTCAGTCTCAAGTTCTAAAGTGGAGAGAATTGTTCTCAAAAGATGAGTTCGACGTAGGCCTAGCTAAAAGTACTGAGCACCGCATTCGATTACAAGAAGACAAGCCGTTTCGTGAAAGGCCAAGACGAGTTCCGCTGGGAGACTTGGATGGTCTGCAAGAACAGCTGAATGAACTGCAAAGAACCAAGGTGATCCAAGAGTCCAGGAGTCCATACGCATCTCCAATAGTGATGGTCCGGAAGAAGAATGGTTCTGTCCGCCTATGCATAGACTATCGCACGCTGAATCGGAGAACCATCCCAGACCAATATGCTACTCCTCGGATAGAAGATGCCTTACAGTGTTTGTCTGGAGCAAAATGGTTTAGTGTACTAGACCTGCGAAGTGGGTATCACCAGATACCAATGCATCCTGAAGACAAAGAGAAGACTGCGTTCATCTGTCCACTGGGGTTCTTTGAATTCAACAGAATGCCTCAAGGCCTTACGGGGGCTCCAGCCACGTTCCAACGGTTAATGGAGAAGACAGTCGGGGACATGAATCTGATCGAAGTATTAGTGTACCTGGATGACATAATTGTGTTCGGGAAGACTCTGGAAGAACATGAGCAACGTTTGGAGAAAGTCTTGAAGAGGCTCCATGAAGAGGGATTGAAACTGTCTCTGGAGAAATGTCAATTCTGTCTACCGTCCGTTACGTATTTGGGACATGTGGTCTCAGCAGACGGTGTTTCGACAGATCCTCGGAAGTTGGAGGCCGTAGCTTCTTGGCCTAGACCCCGAAACGTCACTGAACTTAGATCTTTCTTGGAGTTCTGTTCCTATTATCGAAGATTTGTAGAAGGATTCGCAAAAATATCTCAACCACTGAACAAACTCCTACAGAAGGAAAGCACAGAAGAAGGCTGCAAGGCCTCTGACCGAAACCCGTCAGCTCCAGGACCAAGGAAAGCTCGAGAGTCCATACAGAGAGAATGGACTAGTCAATGTGAAGGTGCTTTCTTGAAGCTGAAAGAGAGTCTAACTCGAGCTCCTGTCTTGGCCTATGCGGACCTTCACAAGCTGTATGAGTTACATGTGGATGCCAGCAGAGAAGGTCTAGGAGGAGTCCTGTATCAAGAGTATGGTGGATTGCTGAGGCCTGTAGCGTACGTGAGCCGGAGCCTTACGCCTTCAGAGAAGAACTACCCTACCCACAAGTTGGAGTTCCTAGCCTTAAAGTGGGCAGTGGTAGACAAGCTAAAGGACTATCTGTATGGAGCCGAGTTTGTGATAAAGACGGATAACAATCCTCTTACCTACATCCTTACTACTGCGAAACTGGACGCAACAGGACATCGGTGGTTGGCCGCTCTGTCAGGGTTTCGGTTCAGCCTGAAGTATCGCCCTGGGGTGAATAATCGAGATGCTGATGCTTTGTCGAGAAGACCCTACACTACAGAATGGACTCAGTTAACTCCAGACGGGGTCCAAGCTTTGTGTCAAGGAGCAGAGCGCCGGGTAAAGGGAGGGATTGAAGCGGAGGCCATAGGAGTCATGACTGCAGCTGTTCCTGAGTTCTACTGCAACCCTACGCAGTTGAGGGATGAAAGTCTACCTACCTTTTCAAAACAGGACCTGAAAGCTGATCAGGCCAGAGACCCTTTAATTGCGTTAACCATAAAGGCCCTAACTGCGAACCAGCGGGAAATTCTGCTGACCAATTCCCCAGATGGAGCCAGATTGGTCTACAAAGAGTGGGAATGGTTGAAGATGTTGAATGGGGTGGTCTACCGAAGGGGCCCCTCAACCAATGCTGAAGAGACCCAACAGTTATTCCTTCCCACTAAACATAGGGAGAGTGTGCTGCGATCGCTACCTGATGAGCATGGACATTTGGGCGCTGAAAGGACTTTTAAGCTGGTGCGAGATAGGTTCTATTGGCCTTGCATGAGAGCTGAAGTGGAAAGTTACTGCCATTCATGTCTGAGGTGTATTCAGAGGAAGACTCTACCGACCCGAACTGCTCCAATGAGCCATCTGCAGAGTCAGGGACCCATGGATTTGGTGTGCATTGACTTCCTGTGCTTAGAGCCGGATGCTAGTGGGCAAGGGAATATTTTAATAGTGACTGATCACTTCACACGTTACGCCCAAGCCTTTTCCACGAAAGACCAACGCGCTCCGACAGTAGCAAAGGTTTTGATGGAGAAGTTCTTTGTTCACTACGGCCTACCAAGGAGAATACACTCTGATCAGGGTAGAGACTTTGAAAGCCGACTTGTTGGGCAATTGTTGGAACTGTTGGGAATCCAAAAGACCCGAACTACACCATATCACCCTCAAGGTGATGCTCAGCCTGAAAGGTTTAATCGCACGTTGCTAAATATGCTGGGGACATTGTCAAACACAGAGAAGCAGAGTTGGAGTCGTCACATAGCTACTCTGGTGCATGCATATAACAGTACGGAGAGTGATGCCACTGGATACTCACCGTACCGTCTTATGGTCGGAAGAGAAGCTCGACTGCCGGTTGATTTGGCGTTTGGGTTATCTCTGGACCAGACGTCGGTAGCTTCCCATAGAAATTACGTGGATAGACTTCGAAAGAATCTGGCCTCTGCGTTTGAACAGGCCCGTTTGACCTCAGGAAACAGGGAGCAAAGGAACAAAAGGAACTATGATTTGAAAGTTCGGATACAGGATCTACAACCCGGTGATAGGGTTTTGTTGAAGAACTTTGGTGCTGCTGCGAGGCAAAAGTTGGTGGATAGATGGAGTTCTCAAGTCTACATTGTCTTCAAGCAACTGCCGGGTCTGCCGGTGTATCAAATCCGGCAAGATGGAAAGGCTGGGCCTCTTAAGAACTGGCATCAGAATCATTTGTTACCTTTGAGAGAGGCTGTGAGGATACCAGTTGGGGACGAACTTCCTCTGCCAAATCCACCTGCTCCACATTTGCCTCCTGTTACTCGGTCTCAGCAGACCCGGGCTGTAGAAGAGAGCGAAAGGGACAGTGAGGAAGAGAGTTTTTGTCTGGACTGGATGCGCTCACCAGAACCTGAAGAGGTTATCGCGGTTCCTGAACGGTGGGAAAGTAATTTGAGGCCTGAAGCTCCTGAATTTCAGTTAGAAGTTCCTGAGACTATTGCATCCCTGTAGTTCCTGAAGTCGAATCTTATGACTACAGTTCTATGCCTTCACTGGAAGGATCATACTCCGAAGAGATGTCTGCTCCAGTGGTAGAAAGAAGAACGGAACCAGCGCCTATAGTACTTCCACCTGAAGAGGAACTGATTGAGCCAGAACCAAAACGCTCTGTTCGACCGCCCCAGCGACTCACCTACGACTCACCAGGACATAGCACTGAAGAGGCCGTCACCACAGTGCGAAGGTTGCCCGAAGTGTCTGCTATGTTAGCTGAGGTAGCCCAAAGCATGAGTCAACTTGAGGAAGTGTATCTAACCCACTGTATGCTTGCTGCTGAGCCTGTATATGTTACCTAAACTGTGT
Organism: Leptobrachium leishanense; assembly: GCA_009667805.1. Lineage (NCBI taxonomy): Eukaryota > Metazoa > Chordata > Amphibia > Anura > Megophryidae > Leptobrachium > Leptobrachium leishanense. The sequence continues at coordinate 399,697,703 of CM019063.1, forward strand.
TGAAATGTAATGCAACTGTTGTACCTCCTTGGAGAGACCCAAGAGTTCTAGGAGGGGGAGAGTGTAGCGCTGTGTTTAATTCCCTGTCGTGGCAGTACCTATTTTTGGCCACTGGAGGAAGACAAGCGCGATGAGAGACATTGAACATTGGGACTACATTTCCCGGCATGCTTTGGGAGCGGACACAGGAAGTGGGTGGGACACAGACACTTACATCCTGAGCCTCGTGGAGAGAGCTGGCAGAGCGCACCAGGGAGTGAGAGGAGCAAGACGCAGAGCAGCAGAACGAGACAGTGACTAGGCTGGAGCGCAGCTGGGGCCTGACAGAGCTAAAGACCGGGTTATTCAGCCTTACCAGAGGAAGACCCAGTGATTCACAAGACTACCCACGCTGATATTGAGGACGCTGGAAATCCCTGAGTTAGGAGTACCGCAGATCGATCAGACAGGGAGAGCAGGCGGTGAGCTGGACATTCTTGCGGCAGGTGCAGAAAGCCAGGCAGCGGATCCAGTAACCAAGAGAACCCCAGTCAACATCGAGCGGAGAGATGTCCTGGGTCGAGCGGAGCATCAAGTATCTGGCGGATGGGTGAGAGGCCTTCCAGGCCGTTGTGAAAAGAAAGCACGCTGCTGTTTCTTTCCAAACCCACAGGGCCCCAACTTGACTAGTCGAAGATACCTCATAAGCAATTCACTGGCCAGTTGAATATTGTACCCGGGTACCATAACACACACACACACACTTACATTCTGGGACATAACCTGTGCGTGACTCCCCAAACACAAGAAAGGGGTTAAAGATTTATTTTCGTTTCTTTTCCATGCCCTGGCCTTCACCGCTATTCCTCTGATCACCTGCAGCCTCAAAAGCACGTGTGTCATCACTTGGTAATCTAACAGTGCCTGGAAAGGTGTTACACAAGTTTCGCTTTAGAGCGTCCTCAAGTTTTGTCATCCTGTGCTTCCTCTGTGCGGGCAGGATGAGCTCTGCAACTTTCCCCTTGTATCGTGGATCAAGAAGGGTTGCCAACCAGTAATGATCCCTCTCCTTGATAGCACGAATCCTGGGGTCCTTTAGCAGGCTTTGCATCATTAGGGAGCCCATGCAGCGTAGGTTGGAGATGGCATTAGCTGCCGAGTCTTCCTGGTCAATGAGGAGGAACGTATCGTGCACTTCCTCCTCCCAGCCACGCACAAGCCCTTCTGTTTCTGGGCACACAAAACCCTGCCTTGAGGAATCCCCACCTTCAATGCCCCCACTACTTAAATAGTTCTCCTCCTCCTTATCCTCCTCCTGTCTGATCTGAGTAGGACCCGCTGGAATGCTGTCTGCGGAAAGACTGGGGCCTTGAGAGCTAGGGAAGGCCTCCTCTTCCTCCCGCTGCTCTGCCTCTAGAGCCACATCTATAATTCCCTGCAGAGTGTGCTCCAGCAGGAACACTAAAGGAATTGTGTCACTGATGCATGCACTGTCCCTGCTCACCATCCTCGTTCCCTTCTCAAATGGTGACAGTACAGTGCATGCATCCTTGATCATCAGCCACTGCGGGGGGAGGAAAAAAAACAAGTTGACCTGAACCTGTCCTTGTGCCATACTCACACAGGTACTCGTTGATGGCCCTCTGCTGCTTGTGCAGACGCTGCAGCATTGCTAATGTCGAATTCCACCTGGTGGGCATGTCACAGATCAGACGGTTTGTGGGAAGGTGTAATTCTCTTTGAATTTCTGTCAGGCAAACGCTTGCTGGGAATGACTATCTGAAGTGGCTGCAGACTTTTCTGGCCTGGATGAGAAGCTCTGGCAGCCCTGGGTACTTGGTTAGGAAACGCTGTACCACCAGATTTAGGACGTGTGCTAGGCATGGTACATGCGTCAATTTACCCTTGCTTAGGGTGGAGAGAAGGTTGCTGCCATTATCGCAGATAATCATTCCCAGCTCAAGCTGGCGTGGTGTTAACCATCTCTGCACCTGCCCCTGCAGAGCTGACACAATTTCTGACCCGGTGTGGCTCCTGTCCCCTAAACAAACCAGCTCAAGCACAGTATGGCATCTTTTTGCTTGAGCCATTGCGTAGACCCTGTCAGGCGTCGGTTTAACTGCCACTTCGCCAGAGACAGAGAAGGAGGAGGAGGAGGAGGAAGAGGTGGTGGCGGTGGAGCAGACAGACCTCATACAAGCAGCTTTCTGGAGGCGTGGTGGATGAACAAGCTCCAGCACAGAGCCCCGTCTTGGATCCCTCCCAGCTGCAATCAGAGTTACCCAGTGTGCCGTGAAGGAAATGTAATGACCCTGTCCATGCTTGCTGGACCACGTGTCTAAAGTCACATGCACCTTGCTGCTGACTGCCTTTCCCAATGACTGGATAACATTGTCTTCCACGTGCTGGTATAGTGCTGGAATGGCCTTGCGTGAAAAGTAATGGCGTTTTGGAACCTGCCACTGTGGTACAGCGCATTCAGCAAATTCACGCATTCAGCAAATTCAATAGAGTCTACCAGCTGGAAAGGCAGCATTCTGCAATGCGAGTAATTTTGCTAAGCTGGCATTTAGATGCTGTGCTTGGGGATGGTTGGGACTATATTTTTTCTTTCGCTGCAGCAGTTGCAGCAACGTAATCTGACTGCGTAAATCTTCAGCTACTGGGATGATGTCACATTGTGAGGAAGGACCTGCTGGTACATCCATTACTGTAGCATCATCCCTGTCGGTGGAGGTTGTAGGCAATTGCATGGCAGGACATACAGTGTGGGTAGAGACAGATGAGGAGGAGGAGGACCTACGCAAAGTTTTGCCCCAACGGGATGTGTGGCACTTGTTCATATGTCGCCTCAAGCATGTGGTACCCAAGTGTCCGGTGTTTATCCCACGCTTCAGCCTCCTCTGACATAGATTACAAATAGCAACGGTGGGGTCTGCTGCACAGTTCTTAAAGAACTCCCAGACAGCAGAGTTCCTGCATGTGTTCTTTGAGACAACAGCGCTCTGCACCAGAGCAGCTCTGACATGCAGGGCCGCCATCAGGGCATTACGCCCAATGCTGCCATAAGAGGCCCGGGCCCGGTGTGGGCCCGGGCCGCCGGGGCCCGGGGGGATCCCGGGACCCCGACGGCAGCGGCGTCGCCCTTTAACAGCTCCGGTATCGGACTCGATGAGTCCGAATCCGGAGCTGTGTCCCTGCTGCTGCTGCAGGAGCCGGAGGAGACACTGTGTCTCCTCCGGCTCCTGGCAGCTTCACTTCCTGGCTGGGCGGGGCCAAGAAGCGTGTGAGGGCCTCCCAAGCACGTTGCTTTGGCTCCGCCCCTCCACTCAGTGAAGCTGCACACCGGAGCTGGAGGGACCGGGAAGAAAAGAAGATAGAAGAGAAGAAGATTAAAGAAATGGTGAAGAAAAGAAGAGCTGAAGAGCAGAAGACAGAAGAAAAGAAGATAGAAGACAGCGAGTGGTGAGCCAGGGCCCAGACCCCTAGGCCCAAACCCAGGGCCCAGACCCCAAGGCCCAGGACCCAGACCCTAAGGCCCAGACCCCAGGGCCCAGACCCCAAGGCCCAGACCCAGTGCCCAGACCCCTAGGCCCAGACCCCTAGGCCCAGACCCTAGGGCCCAGACCCCTAGGCCCAAACCCAGGGCCCAGACCCCTAGGCCCAGGACCCAGACCCTAAGGCCCAGACCCAGGGCCCAGACCCAGGGCCCAGACCCCAAGGCCCAGGGCCCAGACCCCAAGGCCCAGACCCAGACCCTAGGGCCCAGACCTAAGGCCCAGGGCCCAGACCCTGGGCCCAAGGCCCAGACCCTGGGCCCAGACCCTGGGCCCAGACCCCAGGGCCCAGACCCCAAGGCCCAGACCCAGAGCCCAGACCCTAAGGCCCAGACCCCTAGGCCCAAACCCAGGGCCCAGACCCCAAGGCCCAGGACCCAGACCCCAAGGCCCAGACCCCAGACCCTATGGCCCAGACCCAGGGCAAATGCCCAGGGCCCAGACCCCAAGACCCAAAGCCCAAAAAGAAGAAGATAGAAGAGAAGAAGATTAAAGAAATGGTGAAGAAAAGAAGAGCTGAAGAGCAGAAGACAGAAGAAAAGAAGATAGAAGACAGCGAGTGGTGAGCCAGGGCCCAGACCCCTAGGCCCAAACCCAGGGCCCAGACCCCAAGGCCCAGGACCCAGACCCTAAGGCCCAGACCCAGGGCCCAGACCCCAGGGCCCAGACCCCAAGGCCCAGACCCAGTGCCCAGACCCCTAGGCCCAGACCCCTAGGCCCAGACCATAGGGCCCAGACCCCTAGGCCCAAACCCAGGGCCCAGACCCCTAGGCCCAGGACCCAGACCCTAAGGCCCAGACCCAGGGCCCAGACCCCAAGGCCCAGACCCAGGGCCCAGACCCCTAGGCCCAGACCCCAAGGCCCAGACCCCAGGGCCCAGACCCAGGGCCCAGACCCCAAGGCCCAAACCCAGGGCCCAGACCCCAAGGCCCAGGGCCCAGACCCCAAGGCCCAGACCCAGACCCTAGGGCCCAGACCTAAGGCCCAGGGCCCAGACCCTGGGCCCAAGGCCCAGACCCTGGGCCCAGACCCTGGGCCCAGACCCCAGGGCCCAGACCCCAAGGCCCAGACCCAGGGCCCAGACCCTAAGGCCCAGACCCCTAGGCCCAAACCCAGGGCCCAGACCCCAAGGCCCAGGACCCAGACCCCAAGGCCCAGACCCAGGGCCCAGACCCTATGGCCCAGACCCAGGGCAAATGCCCAGGGCCCAGACCCCAAGACCCAAAGCCCAAACCCAGGGCCCAGACCCTATGACCCAGACCCAGGGCAAAGGCCCAGGGCCCAGACCCCTATGCCCAGACCCAGGGCCCAGACCCCAAGGCCCAAACCCAGGGCCCAGACCCCAAGGCCCAGACCCCTAGGCCCAAACACAGGGCCCAGACCCCAAGGCCCAACCCAGGGCCCAGACCCCAAGACCCAGGGCCCAGACCCCAAAGCCCAAACCCTAGGCCCAGACTGCAGGGCCCAGACCCCAAGCCCCAGGGCCCAGACCCCAAAGCCCAAACCCTAGGCCCAGACCGCAGGGCCCAGACCCCAAGCCCCAGGGCCCAGACCCCAAGGCCCAGACCCCAAAACCCAGGGCCCAGACCCCTAGGTCCAAACCCAGGGCCCAGACCCCAAGGCCCAGAACCCAGGGCCCAGACCCCAAGGCCCAGACCCAGGGCCCAGACCCTAGGACCCAGACCCCAAGGCCCAGGGACCAGACCCAGAGACCAGGGCCCAGGCTAGACCCCAGGGACCAGACCCCAGGCCAGACCCAGACCTCAGGGCCCAGACCTCAGGGCCCAGACCTCAGGGCCCAGTCCCAGGGACCAGACCCAGGGCCCAGGCCCAGACCCAAAGGCCATCATACACAGCCTGTTTCTGTGAGATTTATTGCTGTGGATTCTGTGATATGTTCAGACACACCGCTCATTACTGTGAGTTTTATTGCTGTGGATACTGTGATAAGCTAATACACACTGCACATTACTGGGAGTTTTATTGCTGTGGTGCTATGTTATGTCCTTTTTTTGAAGGGCGAGAAAAGCTGTTAGAGGTTGAGGGGGGGCCCTGGGGGGCCCCATCGTGAGGTTTAGTAAGGGGCCCCATAATTTCTGATGGCTGCCCTGCTGACATGTGATGCCTTGGACTGGCTAGTGCTACGGTTGGTCACAGAGGATGTTGTGCCTCGTGTTTGCTGTGCCTCCTCCTCCTCCCCCTCCTCCTCACTTGATTCCTCAGTTCGATCTGGCACCCAGGTGTAGTCTGTGACCTCATCATCATCAATGTCATCTTCACCCCCTATCTCCTCGTCACTGGAGCCAACTTGGAAGTATGCTGCAGCTGCTGGGGCAACATGAGTGGCAGTTATTTGTGTGTCATCACTGGCACCCCCTTCCTCTAGGTTGATTATACTCCCTTGCTCAACCTCAGGGATTGAATCAGAGCACTGTACTTGCTGCGCATTTTCAAGCAGCATGTCACTCTCATTGTAGTCAAACAATTCAGCTGACTCCTCCGTGTGTGATAGCGAGGCTACGCAGGGCTCGAGTCGAGCGGGAACGGCATTCCCGCACTTCTCCCACAGCGGGAACGCTGCGGGAACGCAGCGCTCCCGCTGTGGCCCGAGCCCGAACGCTTTAGCAGGCAGCCGCCGCACATTGCCGGCGGCCGCGTGTTTCCTATTAGAACCGCCGGTTACCGGAAGTGGAGCTGCTCGCCTGGCTGTTTCATAGATCCCAGGCGAGCGGCTGCACTTCCTGTCAGCGGCCGCTGAAGCACGTGGCCGCCAGCAATGTGCGGCAGGAGCAGCAGAGGTGAGCTGGGCTGGGGGCAGTTTCTATGAGACCAGGGGGTAATATCCATGAGACCAGGGGGTAATATCCATGAGACCTGGGGGCAGTATCTATGAGACCAGGGGGTAATATCCATGAGACCAGGGGGTAATATCCATGAGTCCTGGGGCAGTATCCATGAGACCTGGGGCATATCCATGAGAGCTGGGGGCATTATCCATGAGAGTTGGGGCATATCCATGAGAGCTGGGGACATTATCCATGAGAGTTGGGGCATTATCCATGAGAGCTGGGGGCATTATCCATGAGAGCTGGGGGCATTATCCATGAGAGCTGGGGGCAGTATCCATGAGAGCCGGGGGCATTATCCATGAGACCTGGGGGCATATCCATGAGACCTGGGGCATTATCCATGAGACCTGGGGGCATATCCATGAGACCTGGGGCATTATCCATGAGAGCTGGGGGGGCACTATCCATGAGAGCTGGGGCAATATATACCCATATGAGCTGGGGCAATTATATCCATGTGAACTGGGGAAAATATATCCATATAACCAGTGCTGTGCATATTATTCTTGGGGTTCAGTGCTGTGTATATTATTATGGGGGCTCTGTGCTGTGCATGTTATTATGTTATTCTTGGGGCTCAGTGCTGTGTATATTATCCTGGATGCTCAGTGCTGTGTATGTTATCCTGGAGGCTCAGTGCTGTGTATATTATTCTGGGGGCTCAGTGTTGTGTATGTTATTCTGGGGGCTCAGTGCTGTGTATATTATTCTGGGGGCTCAGTGCTGTGTATATTATTCTGGGGGCACAGTGCTGTGTATATTATTCTGGGGGGTCAGTGCTGTGTATATTATTCTGGGGGCACAGTGCTGTGTATATTATTCTGGGGGGCCTGTGCCTGGATATATATATATTATATATAAAATGCGTTAGTCCAGTTGCGACAATCACGAGTATACCTGTACGTAGTGATACCTTTCACTGATCAGTATAGTTTCCAGTTTACACTCTTGAAAGCTTGTCTTTTAAATGTAAAGTTAACCCAATAAAAATGGTATCACCACGTACTGCTATACTCGTGATATATATATATATTTTCTTAAGGTAATGGGGGTTGTGGAATTCGTGGGTGAGTTCCCTCACTTTTTTTCCCAGGACTTGACCCCTGAGGCTACGGCAGGAGTAGCTGTGGACATGTAGGCTGCATTAGATGCTTTGGCAGCTGAGGTGGACTGTAAAGCACTAGAAGCCTGGCTGGCAGAGGACTCGGAGGATGAGGATGGCCTGGTTAGCCAATCCACCAAGTCCTCTGTATGTTGCTGCTGCTAAAGACGCCAGCACCAGTTAGAAAGGACAAGCATGCCCCTGCAGAGGATGCACCACGTCCACCACGACCAGAGACACAGCCTCCCGACACAGGGGCTGCTTGCCCTCTTATCTGTGGCTGGGAGCGTCTGCCTGTCCTTTTTGTTCTTTCAGACATGGTGAGTGATATATAGATTAATATATACAGAACTCTGATTCAACTCTGGTATAAAGATTTAAATAACTCTGGTATAACTCAGTGAGACACACTAATAGCTGGCAGCCAGTGACAAGAGACAGATCACCTTAATTCCCAAGTGTTTTAAACAAATTAGTGAGCCCCAAAATACAGCGTGGTACATTTTGTATGACGAGACACAGATCACCTTAATTCCCAAGTGTTTTAAAGAAATTAGTGAGCCCCAAAATACAGTGTGGTACTGTTTGTATGACGAGACACAGATCACCTTAATTCCCAAGTGTTTTAAAGAAATTAGTGAGCCCCAAAATACAGTGTGGTACTGTTTGTATGACGAGACACAGATCACCTTAATTCACAAGTGTTTTAAAGAAATTAGTGAGCCCCAAAAATAATTGCTGGCTGTGTGACGAGACCCAGAAGATCACCTCAATTCACAAATGTTTTAAAGAAAGTTGTAAACCTCAAAAAAAATTGCTGGCACAATGACAAGACACACATCACCTAAATTCCCTGATATTTGGTAAAAATGACACCCAAAAAGACTTGCTGGCACAGTGGTGACAAGACCCAGAAAATCACCTCAATTCACAAATGTTTTAAATAAAGTTGTAAACCCCAAAAAAACTTGCTGGCAAAGTGACAAGACACACATCACCTAAATTCCCTGATATTTGGTATAAATGAGACCCAAAAAGACCTGCTGGCACAGTGTGACAAGACCCAGAAAATCACCTCAATACACAAATGTTTTAAATAAAGTTGTAAACCCCCAAAAAACTTGCTGGCACAGTGACAAGACACACATCACCTAAATTCCCTGATATTTGGTCAAAATGAGACCCCCCCAGACCCCCCCAGTAGCGTGGCAGACCGGCAGTAACAACACACACAACTATCTTCTTTGAAATCTCGTCTGAAATGCGTGCAGAAAGCGCTGCGTTGAAACCTTATATAGTGTGCTGCGGGACTGCCCAATCAGGACTCTGAGCGGTGATTGGCATAGTGTTCAACCAGTCTTGCACCAGACCTGTGGTCAGGTGCAAGGCTGTAGCCAATTACGAGCTTCAGGCAGTGGGAAAATGCATTGTGGTCCATTGTGGTCGAACATGCGGCGAACACCCGGAAATGTTCGGGGTTCGCGATCTGCTCGAACAGGCTAAGCGAACAGCTCATCCCTAATCTTCACCCCTTTTTCAGGGGTACTTCAGATTTCTGTGCCTATAGGCCCCCGAGATATAAAACCGGCCCTGGTTACAGTTACAAATGTTAAAATATGCATTTGTATTTGATGATATTGTCTTTTTTTAAGTAAGCAATATACATTGTTTTCTTAATAGAAAACTGTGAAATATTATATATTAGAGGAAGTTTTCTTATTATATTGCAGAATAATATCTGTATAGCAATAGGCTAGCCCTAGGTCTGAAATGGATCTAGCAGACTTTTCAATACCAAAATTGAATTTGCTAAATCATGATTACAAATAAAATTGTATAATGATTTCATAGAATAAAATATGCTACTGGCTACAATGAAAAATGTATGCAATGTATTCAATAACATCATGTCACAGGAGGATGCAAGAGATGGGTTTTAAAACACCTTGTCTGACAAGACTAGACATTTTATATGAAAGGCCATACCTGGAATAACAAATGCTGTATTATAGCAAAATGATATTTAATCTAGACAATCTGAAAGGAGCTACGATAGAATGCTTTTATAATACCAGATTTCATCCTAACAAATGGAACAAAATATTGTATTTTTATGCGTTCCGGTATCTACCCAAGAACTAGATGGTAATATCATTTATACAAAGTCTTATATTCCTCAGTTAGCATTGCCAGTAAATAGTAATGTCTTTTATCCATACTATAAAAGAGTAAGGGCTGGCGTGTCCGTCGCCAAAACCCTACTGCGCATGCGCGGCAACCTGCGGCGGTTGGCTGCGCGCGCATCTAACTGCCGCGGCACGCGCACAGCCGGCGTGCGAGAGGGACAAAACAAATCCGATCCATTGGAGAGGTGCACAGCACAGCGCCTCTCCAATGGATCGGATTTGTTTTGTATATCTCCTCCTTGCTGGCCTCCATCTCCTCCATGCCCGGCCTGCATCTCCTCCGTGCCCGGCCTGCATCGCCTCCGTGCCCAGCCTGCCAGCCATATTACCAGTCTGCCATGTACAATACCAGTTCCCAGCCATATTACCAGTCTACCATGCACAATACCAGTCTGCCGTGCATATTACCAGTCTGCCATGCATATTACCGGTCTGCCATGCATATTACCAGTCTGCCATGCACAATACCAGTTCCCAGCCATATTACCAGTCTGCCATGCATATTACCAGTCTGCCATGCACAATACCAGTTCCCAGCCATATTACCAGTCTGCAATGCATATTACCAGTCTGCCATGCACATTACCAGTCTGCCATGCACAATACCAGTCTGCCATGCACAATACCAGTTCCCAGTCATATTACCAGTCTGCCATAGATATTACCAGTCTGCCATGTATATTACCAGTCTGCCATGCATATTACCAGTCTGCCATGCACAATACCAGTTCCCAGCCATATTACCAGTCTGCCATGCATATTACCAGTCTGCCATGCACAATACCAGTTCCCAGCCATATTACCAGTCTGCAATGCATATTACCAGTCTGCCATGCACAATACCAGTCTGCCATGCACAATACCAGTCTGCCATGCACAATACCAGTTCCCAGCCATATTACCAGTCTGCCATGCATATTACCAGTCTGCCATGCACAATAACAGTCTGCCATGCACAATACCAATTCCCAGCCATATTACAAGTCTGCCATGCATATTGCCAGTCTGCCATGCACAATACAAGTCTGCCATGCATATTACCAGTCTTCCATGCACAATACCAGTCTGCCATGCATATTACCAGTCTGCCATGCACAATACCAGTTCCCAGCCATATTACCAGTCTGCCATGCATATTACCAGTCTGCCATGCACAATAACAGTCTGCCATGCACAATACCAATTCCCAGCCATATTACAAGTCTGCCATGCATATTGCCAGTCTGCCATGCACAATACCAGTCTGCCATGCATATTACCAGTCTTCCATGCACAATACCAGTCTGCCATGCATATTACCAGTCTGCCATGCACAATACCAGTTCCCAGCCATATTACCAGTCTGCCAGCCATATTACCAGTCTGCCATGCACAATACCAGTCTGCCATGCATATTACCAGTCTGCCATGCACAATACCAGTCTGCCATGCATATTACCAGTCTGCCATGCACAATACCAGTCTGCCATGCATATTACCAGTCTGCTGTGCACAATACCAGTCTGCCATGCAGAATACCAGTTCCCAGCCATATTACCAGTCTGCCAGCCATATTACCAGTCTGCCATGCACAATACCAGTCTGCCATGCACAATACCAGTCTACCATGCACATTACCAGTCTGCCATGCACAATACCAGTTCCCAGCCATATTACCAGTCTGCCAGCCATATTACCAGTCTGCCAGCCATATTACCAGTTCGGCAGCCATATTACCAGTCTGCCATGCACAATACCAGTCTGCCAGGCATATTGCCAGTCTGCCAGCCATATTACCAGTCTGCCAGCCACATTACCAGTTCGCCAGCCATATTACCAGTTCGCCAGCCATATTACCAGTCTGCCAGCCATATTACCAGTCTCCCATGCACATTACCAGTCTGCCATGCACAATACCAGTTCCCAGCCATATTACCAGTCTGCCATGCACAAAACCAGTCTGCCAGCCATATTACCAGTCTGCCAGCCATATTACCAGTTCGACAGCCATATTACCAGTTCGGCTGCCATATTACCAGTCCGCCAGCCATATTACCAGTCTGCCATGCACAATACCAGTCTGCCATGCACAATACCAGTTCGCCAGCCATATTACCAGTCTGCCATGCACAATACCAGTCTGCCAGCCATATTACCAGTCTGCCAGCCATATTACCAGTTCACCTGCCATATTACCAGTCTGCCATGCACAATGCCAGTCTGCCATTCATAATACCAGTGTCTCATAATACCAGTGTGCCTAAATACCAGCCTGCCATGCCATGCATACCACGTGCCATTAAATATACGCATAATGTATACGCTACAAAAAAATTGCCCGCCCAAGCCCAACACAATCTAAGGGGCCCCATGAGTTTACAATTTAAGGGGCCACATGAGTTTACAATCTGAGGGGTCCCACGAGTTTACAATCTGAGGGGTCCCACGAGTTTACAATCTGAGGGTCCAGTTCCCGTGAGCTTACAATCTAAGAGGGAAGAGGAACCTACTCTAATATATAAATTCCTTTGTAATGCGTTGTCAGCTGTGCGCGCACCCATCACAGCTGCTCAGTCGGCCCTCCTGTTGCGGATGGGATGGCGATGGACGCGTTACAAACGTATTTATATAGAGAGATACTCTTGGATAGGACATTGAAAAAAAACTATGTGGACGTGAATTCTGACCTGGCGAAAACAACAATAGACTGCCCTTTGGGCAGGCTTTCCACCTAGTATGCATATAAAAGATTACATAAGATTTTTACAAAAATAATCTGTAGTTTAATTGCCTATTTCCCGTTAGACATGTGCACAGCCAAAATGTTCGTTTTGCTTCGGATTATTTCTGTTCATTTTTTGTTTTTTTTGCTCCGGTTCATTATGTTACCATGATACATATTTTCAGACGATTTGTATTTTCGGACAGACGTTGTTTCGTATTTTGTGTTTATGAGGTATTTTGGGTTGATTCCTATTTAGTTTTTTATTTCATTACCACCACTACAATAAAATAAATACCAGCTGTACAAAATAATCCCATAGGTTGCAATGTAAAAAATATTTCCTGTTTTCATTAAATATTTATTAAACCGTTTAGTAACGCTGCCTTTTTCTTTGCTAAATGCAGCTGTATTATTTTCTTTCAGGAATGAATACTATCAGGGTTATCCAAAGAGATCCGAATTGCTTGAGAAAGGTAACCGAATGCTGAAAATCAGCGTTCGGTTACCTTTCCTGGCCATTCGGCTATCCAGATTGCAGGCAATTCGCCAAATCCTGGCGAATTGCCTGCACATACGGTGCCTGTTCGGTGCCTGTTCGAGGGCAGTGAAATCCCCATGAAAAAGCACTGCTTCGGCTATTCAGAGAACACAAACCAGCAGTGAAAGGTTCCCCTAATGCCCTGCCATTCGGTGGTTTAATTCGGCAAATTTATTCAGGAGAATCCCATAGACTTCAATGTTAAAAATATTCCCGTTTTAATTCAATATCTAATAAACCATTCATTATAAAATTCTGCAGCAAAAAGTCTCTTTATTAATAGATTTTTTTAGGATACTTTAAGCATTTTTCAGATTTTTTTTTAAAGGCCGATTTTTTCTTATTTATTTTTTTAAGTTTACTTATTTTTTTTGTAACAGCCCTTTTTATTATCATTCCCTGGACCTCCTGTGTAAATTTCAGCCATTTTCGCTCAGTAGTTTCTTTGCAAACAGCGTTTCATTTTCACAGATTCATACAAACGGTTTTGCTAATTTATTCACTGCCTCCTCTGCGACTCAGCTGCTTCGGCTCTGTGTGATTCGGCTCCTGTTCGGCTGCTTCGCTGCGTGTGATCGGCTCCTGCTTGGGTTTTTCGAAGGTTAATCCAGATGTTTTTGCTTGTTTTCGGCTTGCATTCGGTGGGTTTTGCGGTTCGTTTTCGTCGGGTTTGCGGCAGCTTTTCCCTGCAATTCGGGGACCCTGTGGTGCTTGCTGAATACACCGCAGGGTCACCGAAATGGGATCGGCAAAAGGAACCGAATTGAAGAGAACGAAAAGTCACCGAACGTGCGGTGACTTTTCGAATCTCTTTGAATAACCCTGTTAGTTTCAGCACCATAGATAGCTCTGGAGCCCTGCGGGGCTGCCGCCCTTGGTTCTGAATCAGCACCGTTGATAACTCTAGAGCCCCGCACTGTATGCGGAATTCGCCACGGGGTGGGGAAATTTGATTTCCCAAAGCACAGGTAACGATAGAGCACCGAAATGTCAGCGACATTTCAGTCCTCTGTGAATAGCCTCTTTGATGTTATCGATCTCACTCTCTCATACTGGTCACTGGATCTGAAATTTTGTTTGTTGCTCTACATAAAGATGGCCTAGGCCAAGACCCTGAAACTCAGCTGCAGCACGTTGGCCAAGACCATACAGTGGCTTAACAGGACAGGTTCCACTTAGAACAGGCCTCACCATGGTCGATCAAAGAAGTTGAGCGCACATGGTCAGTGGCGTCATATCCAGAGGTGGTCTTTGGGATATAGACATATGAGTGCTGCCAGCATTGCTGAAGAGATTGAAGGGGTGGGGGTCAGCCTGTCAGTGTTCAGACCATACCCCACACACTGCATAAAATTGGTCTGCATAGCTGTCATCCCAGAAAGAAGCTTCTTCTAAAGGTGATGCACATGAAAGCCCGCAAAACGTTTGCTGAAGACAAGCAGACTAGGACATGGATTACTGGAACCATGTTCTGTGGTCTGATGAGACCAAGATAAACTTATTTGGTTCAGCTGGTGTCAAGCGTTTGTGGCGGCAACCAGGTGAGGAGTACAAAGACAAGTGTGTCTTGCCTACAGTCAAGCATGGTGGTATGATGTCATGGTCTGGGGCTGCATGAGTGCTGCCGGCCTTGGTGAGCTACAGTTCATTTGAGGGAACCATGAATGCCAACATGTACGGTGACATACTGAATCAGAGCATGATCCCCTCCCCTCAGAGACTGGGCCACAGGGCAGTATTCCAACATGATAACGGCCCCAAACACACCTCCAAGACAACCACTGCCTTGCTAAAGAAGCAGAGTAAAGGGGATGGAGTGTCCAAGCATGTCTCCGACCTAAACCCTATTGAGCATCTGTTGGGCATCCTCAAACAGAAGGTGGAGCAGCGCAAGGTTTCTAACATCCACCGGTTCCGTGAAGTCATAATGGAAGAGGACTCCAGTGACAATCTGTGAACCTCTGGTGAACTCCATGCCCAAGAGGGTTAAGGTAGTGCTGGAAAATAATGGTGGCAACCAGGGGCGAACTGACCAGTTGGGCAAATCGGACCTCGGCCGAGGGCCGGGGCCTAGCTGAGGACCCGGGCCTGGCCAGGGCCTTGCCTGCTGGTAGTCAGCCCAACTTCCAAAATAATTCAAATGTACCGCCTGTACTGCGGTCATCGCGATTTGCAAAGGCAAATGTGCTGATGATCCATCCATAGGATCATGGGGATTGCATGGGCTCTGACGTTCAAGGGGGTGGTCACATGGGGAGTGGAGGTCACATGTTTCCTGTGGAGCTCCAGTCTGCAGCCAGACCCCTCTCGAATGAGCTTCTGTAGGGTTGGGACAGCGGCATTAAGAAACAGTGCATGCTGCACCATGTGGTGATGGAAACAAGGTACTTGGGGATTATAAATCTAAACGTGGGGGGGCTGGGGATTATTAATTAATATGGGGGACCTGGGGATTATTAATTAATACATGGGCATGGGGGGCCTGGGGATTATTAATTAATACATGGGGGACCTGGGAACTATTAATTTATGCATGGGGGGCCTGGGGATTATTAATACATGGGGGGACCTGGGGATTATTAATTAATATGGGGACCTGGGGATTATTAATACATGGGGGGACCTGGGGATTATTAATTAATACATGGGGCATGGGGGGGGCCTGGGGATTATTAATTAATATGGGGGGACCTGGGGATTATTAATTAATACATGGGGGCTTGGGGATTATTAATTAATACATGGGGGGCCTGGGGATTATTAATTTATACATGGGGGCCTGGGGATTATTAATTTATACATGGGGGGACATGGGGATTATTAATACATGGGGGGACCTGGGTATTATTTATACATGGGGGATCTGGGGATTATTAATTAATACATGGGGGGACCTGGGGATTATTAATTTATACATGGGGGGAACCTGGGGTTATTCATTTATACATGGGGAAACTGGGGATTATACAGTGGCAAGAAAAAGTATGTGAACCCTTTGGGATTACGTGGAGTTTTGCATGAATTGGTCATAAAATGTGCTCTGATCTTCATCTAAGTCACAACAATTTGAAAAACACAGTCTGCTTAAAATAATATAACACAAACATTATATGTTTTCATGTTTTTATTGAACAGAACATGTAAACATTCAGAGTGCAGGGTGGAAAAAGTATGTGAACATTTGGACTTAATAACTGGTTGACCCTCCTTTGGCAGCAATAACCTCAACCAAACGTTTACTGTAGTTGCAGATCAGACCTGCACAACGATCTGGAGTAATTTTGGACCACTCCTCTTCACAAAACTGTTTCAGTGTAGCAATATTCTTGGGATGTCTGGTGTGAATCGCTCTCTTAAGGTCATGCCACAGCATTTCAATCGGGTTGAGGTCAGGACTCTGACTGGGCCACTCCAGAAGGTGTATTTTGTTTTGTTGAAGCCATTCTTTTGTTGAATTACTTGTATCCTTTGGGTCATTGTCCTGGTGCATCACCCATCCTCTGCGGAGCTTCAGTTGGCGGACAGATGGTCTTACGTTTTCCAGTAAAATGTCTTGATAAACTCTGGAATTCATTTTCCATCAATGACAACAATCCGTCCAGGCCCTGAGGCAGCAAAGCAGCCCCAAACCATGATGCTCCCTCCGCCATGTTTCACAGTGGGGATGAGGTTTTGATGTTGGTGTGCTGTGCATTTTTTTCTCCACACATAGTGTTGTGTGTTTTTTCCAAACAACTCAATTTTGGTTTTATCTGTCCACAGAATATTTTGCCAGTAGTGCTGTAGAACATCCAGGTGCTCTTTTTCAAACTTCAAACGTGCTGCAATATTCTTTTTGGACAGCAATGGCTTCCTCCGTGGTGTCCTCCCATGTACTCCATTCTTGTTTATTGTTTTCCTTATTGTAGGTGTCAACAAAAATGTTAGCATATGCCAGAGATTTCTGTAAATTAGCTGACACTCTAGGATTCTTCTTTACCTCATTAAGCATTCTGCGCTATGCTCTTGCAGTCATCTTTACAGGAAGACAATGCCTAGGGAGAGTAGCAACAGTGCTGAACTTTCTCCATTTGTAGACAGTCTGTCTTACCATGGACACATGAACATCAAGGCTTTTGGAGATACTTTTGTAACCCTTTCAAGCTTCATACAAGTCAACAATTCTTGATCGTAGGTCTTCTGAGAGCTCTTTTCTGCGAGGCATGGTTCACATCAGGCCGTGCTTCTTGAAACCAGTAAACCCAAAACTGGTGTGTGTTTTTAAAGGGCAGGACAGCTTTCAACAACACATCCAATAATATCACACTAATTGGACTCAAGGTTGGCTCACTCCTGGCTCCAATTAGCTCTTGGAGAAGTCATTAGGCTAGGGGTTCACATACTTTTTCCACCCTGCACTGTACTAGATAATGTTTACATGTTATGTTTAATAAACACATGAAAACATATAATGTTTGTGTTGTATTATTTTAAGCAGTCTGTGTTTTTCAAATTGTTGTGACTTAGATGAAGATCAGAGCACATTTTATGACCAATTCATGCAAAACTCCACGTAATCCCAAAGGGTTCACATACTTTTTCTTGCCACTGTAAATGTATGGGGGACTTGGGGGAGCATTATATATGGGGGGACCTGGGGAGTTTTATATATGGGGACTTGGGGAGTATTATATATGGGGGGGTCTGGGGGTTATTAATTATATATACTGTATATGGGGAGAAGAAATGCAATCATTATAAATAAATGGCATGGCTGCATTAAGCTCTCGAAAAGGGTCCTCTCTCCTGTTCTGTGTGTTTTGTGTAATGTATGTATATGTTCTGTCTCTCCCATAGTACAGCGCTACGGAACTTGCTGGCGCTTTATAAATGCTTGTAACTGTAATTAATTGAAATATTTATTTTATATTAATGACATGGCAATTGCCTGCCTTATGTGATCTTATCTGAAGAGTTGGGTCATGAATGGAGTCTGGGGAGGCCCTTGCTTTATTTGGTCCGGGGGCCCTGAGTCTCGTCAGTCTGCCCCTGGTGGCAACACAAAATTTTTCACTGTTATACAAGCTGTGCACTCACTACTTTACATTGTAGCAAAGTGTCATTTCTTCAGTGGTGTCACATGAAAAGATATAGCTAAATATTTACAAAAATGTGAGGGGTGTACTCACTTCTGTGAGATACTGTATATGGGAGTATGTATATGTATAATGAAAAATGGCACTCGGGAAAAGTTCTGGAATAATTCAAACAGTATCCTATCATCAGGTTATTATCTTGTTGCCATGGATGATATTTGATGTGGTATAAAAAGCTTATTTTAAAAACGTGCAAGCTACAACTATACAGTCACTTTTTTTCTGCAAGTATGGAGCAGAAATAATGCTAGTGTAAGTTAGGGATGCAGGAAAAAAGTTCACTTACTGTATATTAGAAAGCTACAGAAAGTAAGTATTTTACCCTTGAGCTGTCTGTTAAAACTGGCATTCATCATGCATGTGCTATCTATTCACATCCCTTGCCCTCCTCCTATATGTAATCCCAGGGAGGGGAGAGTATACATCATATAGCCTACAACTCCAGTCTATGATGTATCCATATTATCAAACCTCTGTCCACTTGACCCAACAAAGACAAATGAGGGAAAATTATTTACTCACTATGTACACCATCAATCCCAAACAATAGTATATACTTGGGAAAAATATAAGATATACTGCAAACAATATCCCAAAATGTAATGTTCATTGTTGTAGAGCTATTGGCTAAAGACAAAACGCATTGTCATTCAAGCAGATTATGAAATGGGCATGTTCCAAAAAAAAATCCCAAATCCCTGAACACAATTATAATGAATACTTACAGTTTGTATAAGGGAACAAAACAGTTCAATCTGTCATGACATCACTGGTAGCCAGGCATTTTGATGAGAAGGTACATGGAAATATGTTTTGCTTTGTAACTCATTATATGCTGGCCTGGACTGTTGGTCTGGGGAAAATGATATTCTCTGGGAGGAACACATGCTAAATTAACACCAACCCTAAAACCCTTATACTAGCCTTAACCCTAATCCGAAACATAAAATGTGGATGTAAGATTAATAATAAAAATGTTTTCATTGCAGTGCCCCAGAGTACTCATTTTGGCGTCCTCAGTAAAAATAACACGACAAGATAAACAGTCTTTGAAGACATTAAGTTTGAGCCCTTGACATTATAGTTGTATCAGCCAAAAGATGACTCATACTTGAATACGCCATTTGAACTTCTCAACTAGTGTACAGTATATAATATTTTCCATTAGGGTGATTTCGATTTTTATTCTGCGGCCTTGTTTATTCACCCTATTTGAACTGTGCATGTCGAAGTTACAGCCTGGCCAGCTCTTCTATTACACAAATTGCAGTATCCAAACGCTTCAGACTTCAATAACAAACATACAAAAAATATTATCCTGAGAAAACCAGAAAGGATGAAATTGCAGCAGTTCAGATTTTAGACCATCTTCTCTGCAAGATATTCCTGACACGTGAAACTGTTCTTTCCTGAGAGCTGTGCATTTTATTTTCCTGTGCAACCTGGTAATCTTTTTCACCTCCAGTTGTGCTCAGAGCATGACAATCAGCAAGACAGTGATGATAGATTTCCAATTAGACATTTTCATCTATTTATCACTGCTTGATACAAACACTGTAAACAACTTCATTTGTAGAGTGCTGAAATTCACACAACAGCAGCACAGATGAAAATCCAGTGTATCAAATGCCAAAACAAAAACGAATTCTGTAGTCTAGGCATTAACACTCATAGATCATCTATCTAAGGAGTCAACATTTTATTCTCTATAGAGATAAATTCATATGAATGTGATTTAAATTACCGGTAAATCTCAGTGCAAAATAAAAACCTTAAAAAATATTCAACAAATCTGATGGGGTAAACTTTACATGTATTATATGATGCAAAGTATAGCAGCATACAGGTAGCACTTTAATGCCCTAATTGCCAACCACATATACTGTATCTTATACAGTTGGTAAAGTAGACTCAGTAAGCCATCCATGTTAATTATACGTGTTCTTCTTTCCTTATGAACAGGGTTAGAGTTTATAAATAGAGATAGAACTAGGGCTAGGGTAGGATTAGATTTAGGAGTGTAGTAGGTATAGTATAGGATTAGAGGCTGGATTAGAATTAGGTGATACTGTGCAGAGTAGATGCTCTCAAACCTAAACGTGTGCAATTTATTTATAAAGGATTTTACCAGGAAGGATACATTGAGATTTCTCTCATTTTCAAGTATGTCCTGGGTTCAAGAACATTGAATTGTTACAGTCGTTACAGAAATACAAAGTAGTAAAATGCAAGATATTAACACAAAACAAATATACAGCTTAACAGAAAATAAATATGTAGGAAATAGTCATTATGTTACATGTTTACAGGTCCATTCTGTATTGAGGTATGTTAACCCTTTCGCTGCTGATTCTTTTCCCGCCTCTGTGCTGTGCTCATTTTTACCTGTTTCGCTCATCATGTTTAAACGTGTTTTGAAGGCTTATTTTATTATATGACCCAAACATGTTATATATCGTTCTTTCCGTCAGACTCGGCAGATTCATAATATGTCATTATTATATGTATACGTCATGTCCTGTCTTTATATTATAACAAAAAATGCAATAAAATATGAATTTTCAATAATTTACAACGTGTAAAGTGTTTTTTTCACATTTTAACATGCGAGCAATTGCGGTTATATTTTGTATGGGGTGCGCTTGTTAAAAAAATTAGAAATGGGGTCTCATTACATTTTTTTGGGGGAAAATTACACGATTTTTAACAAACGCACCGCATACAAAAATCGTTAGTGCAGCATCATTGTTCACATTATAATTGAAATGGGAACAATATTGCTGCATTAACGAACCAAAAAAAAAAAAAAATTGTTTCTTTTCTTTTTTTTATTTTTTTAAAAAAAAACTTTTTCCACAGTCATGCTCTGGCCGATCCAACAGTACCAAATATTAACCCCTAGCTGCCACGGATCGGGAGATAGGGGGTTCATTGGAACCCCCTATCTCCACCATTGGTGGCAGTTAGGGGTTAACTCCAGGACTGGCGTCATCGTGCTATGCACGATGACGCCAGTCCTCAGGGGGAGTTCCCGGAGGCTTGGCCGACATCCAAGATGTCGGCCAGCTCCGGAAAAGAATCACGAACCGGCGCTTTTCGGCGCCGATTCGTGATCCGGCCCCCATGGGGTTAATTCCAGGCACCGTTAAAGGCTGTGCCCTTCCAAACGGTGCCTGGATTAACCCCCTGCACCCTGGCAATCGGGAGGGAGAGAGGTCCGAAGGACCTCCCCCCCCCTCCCTTTCAGGCGCCTCCTCCGCATACGGGCGCCGCCGCGATGACATCTAATTCGGCTGCCGGCGGTTCCGGGGCTGGGCTGAACCCGGCCGATCGCTGGCCCCAAAGGGAAGACGCGCTGAGCGCGTCCTCCGCACGGAACGCTACCTGCGGGTGGACGCGCTGAGCGCCTCCACCGCAGTGAAAGGGTTAATAGGGAGCTCTTAAGGGACTTTAGACTGGGGGAGGATTTGATGGCATCTGAATTTCATTCTTATTCAGTAATATTATCTTGAGTTTAGCCATGCTATGCCTAATGATGGATTCTGGATGATTGATAGAGACATGGGTGTTGGAACCAGTGGAGACATAGGACGATCACCGCAGCAATTTATCTGGAGGGAGGAATTCAGTAAAATTCCTCAAATTTCTGAGAGACATAACTTGTTTTCAGCTGCTGTTTTTTTCAGCTGCTATTCCTGCATGCTCCTGGTTACAGGGGATCAGAGGGGTTAATCGTCGGAGTCAAACGGGGAAAACAGAGGTGAGAATAGTCAGGAGAGAAGAGCCAAAACAAATACACGAAAATGTGATAGAAACGCACTCTCGACCAATGGAAACCGTGACAGGGCACCGTTAAGGGAATCCCGGCATTTAAAACTGGTTGGCACTACCGGTTGGCACCCGTGAGTGCCACCAATATAAAACGGCCGCTGGCAAACATCCACTAAGGGGGACACTGTTGGCTGCCAGAGGGGCCAGGAGCCCCCACCGTGACAGTACCCCCCTATGGGAGGTCATTGGATGACCACCTGGAAAATCAAGATGAGCAGAATGGAACCAAATGAGCACAAGCCAAACGAGAAGCATGAACTTCAGAAGCAGGGAGTCAGGACCTGTCTTCTGGACCATAAACCTTACACTCAACCAGATACTGCAATCACCCCCTAGATAGCCTGGAGTCAAGAATGGAACAAACCTCATACCTTTCTTCGCCTTCAACCATTACTGGACGAGGAGGTATATTGCACTTCATAAACCAATTGCACAATAAAATGTGATTCAATAAATTGACATGAAACACATTTGGGATATGCAATTCTTGGCAAAGAGAGAGCGTAAGACACTGGCTTAATGTGGTGTAATACCTTATATGGACCTTTATAACGAGGAGCCATTTTCATGGAAAGAACATGAAAAATAATATTTCTGGTGGAAAACCATACTCTGTCCATTGTATGTAGGTGCGCAAAGTCTGTGTCTATAGACCTTTTGGTTTCTAGACAGCAATGTTCTTTTCCATGACAAATTTCACAGTTCACCAAGTCTAATGTAATAACTTCAAGTGGTCATTCAAGGCAGGCAGACTTTGAGTAGGGAACTAAGATGGAAAGGCTGGAGGGTCAAACCCATATACCGCATAAAACGGAGAACGGCACATGGTCTCATTTCTTGCATCATTTCGTGTGTATTCTGCCCAGGGCAACAGATCTGACCAGACATCTTGCTGCTGGGAAGTATAACAACACAAAAACAGCATGGAGATGCTCCCAGAATGGAAAGGAAACAATCTGGTGAGGGTATAAATAAAACCCTCCTTCTTGTCTTTTAGCTGAAAAGCAGCATGAGAATATGTGGTGTTTTTTAAAAGCAGCTCTTGGTTTAACTAAGTTTGGACTCCCCTGACCAGAGGTGCCATGACATGGCAGGTGAGCTTACACTTTATTGGTCTTTCAAGTAACATACTTGAAAATGAGAGAAATCTCAATGTATCCTTCCTGGTAAAATACATTGCAAATAAATAAATAAATAAAAACCTCTGATTGTGTTTTGTTTCACATGGAGCTATAGGGATAAGCGCAGATTACACCTTTTTTCTCTTGCAAGGATACGACCTAGAGGAATACTGAGATTTTGATCTTGTCCATGACTTCATATGTATCATATTTTCTGGAAAATACATCTGCCTTAGTGTTACGAGCATCAGGCCTTTACGTGAGGCTGAAGTTGAATCTTGCCAGCAACAATGACCATCTGGTTTGTCTGGCATCTCCGTCCTATATACAATTGTGTTTTGTTTCACACGGTATAATGGGAATAAGTGCAGATGATTTTTTCTCCTTGTTATGTTTTATACATGTTGCTGGGCTGGGTACATTTGGTGGTTGCAGCCGCCCCATCGGGGAATAGGCGCGACCCCACCCCTCCTGTACTATGTATGTTTTATTGTACCTACAGCTAGGTCATCATTGCTGTATGTTCTGCTCCGTGTCTTTGTTTTTTGATCCCTTTCTCTGGGCCTCTAGGTGTTAAAAGCTGTCTTCCATTCATATCCCTTTATAATGCAAACAAGGTTGTATGCATCTTGAAGGTCAAGCTTGGTATAAAAACTGGAACCCTTCAGCCTGTCAAACAATTTGGTTATCAAGGGTATAGGACAGTGATGGTAGACCTTGGCACTCCAGATGTTTCTGAACTACATGTCCCATGTGGCTCAATCAGTCTAAAGAGTGACTATGTATCATAGGACATGTAATTCAGAAACATCTGGGGTGCCAAGGTTTGCCTTCACTGGTATAGGGTATATATTCCTGATGGTTATTTGGTTCAGGCCCTTATAGGCGAAGAGCAATGTCTTCTGAAACTTTGAGATAAAATGTCCTTGATCTATTACTCCATTTTCTGATTCTCCTTTTGCGACAAAGGGTACACTCTCCCTCTAGGAAGCACAGAACCTGGAAAGGGATCAATAGCACAATCATAAGGCCTGTGGAAGGGGTAGTTTTACTGCTTTCTTTTTGTCAAACACCTCCTTTAAATCCCTGTAACACTAATGAATTTCAGTAGATAAGAAAGTGCTGGAAGGACATTTAGAGAATTGATACACTGTATCGGTATCAGACACTGAAACAAACGATAAGGATTCCAGGATTGGATATCACCTTGGGATCAGTCAAAAGAGGATTATGTTCAGATAGCCATGGAAAGCCAAGAACAGCAGGACTGGAAGGGGAATCAATAACTTGAAACGTAATGGTTTCTTTACAGAAATCACCTGTAGTAAGCAGGACTGATACAGTGTCATTGCCAGGGTAAAGAGTAACCCAGCATGCAGACAAAACTCAATTAAGCAGGGAAACCCCTAATCTGAAAGGCTAGTTCTTAGAATGGCCAGTACTAAACTGAATACGATATATGAACAATACAAATAAGTACTGAACCCACAGGGACAAGAAATATATCACAGAACAAACACAAAGTCAGAGGTCAGTACACAGAAACAATATAAATTAAACAGGGACAAGAGCTGAATTCAGAACTGTGAAAACTTAGCCAGAAGTCAAACTAGGGGATCAAGAACACTGATAATCATGAACACACTGAGAGGTCACTAGGAACCATGGAAGGGCACAGAGCTCATTCAGTTGCTTCTATTTAAAGCTCTCCTATGTCTCTGACCAGGTACAGCAGTGCCAGATGCTAGACTCCTCTCTGTTCAGGAAACCTCACTGCAGCACCACCACCTTGCATGACAGTACCTCCCCAGGAGAGCCCTCCAGGCGCTGAGACCCCAGGGTAGGATGAGAGCGGTGAAAGGCATGGACTATACAGGGGGGGGGTGAAGATCAGAAACTGGAATCCATGAGCGGTCTTCCAGTCCATAACCCTTCGTCTTTGGCCTAGAACATAGACATAGATGGGTGGGTTCTTTCTATCTGCATAGGTTTTCTGTTGGACCAGAGCGTGATGGAGGTTGGAATGCACCTAGTTCCACACTTGATCTAGAGACTGAACATAGGAGTCTAAGTTGGGAAGATCTGTGTCAGAACTAGAGGATGGCAGAAAGGTTGGCTGGAAACCATGGGCAAAGTAAAATGGGAAATGACCAGATTCAGAGCAAATTCAACCCTTGGAAGTAAAGATACCCATCCTCCTGCCCTTGAGAATACAAGCTATGAATATAGTTTTCATTAGACTGATTAGCGCATTCTGCAGCTCCATTTGACTGCGGATGGTAAGCAGAAGAAAATTCTACTTTAATACCCAGTTGAGAAGAGCAATTTCTCCAGAATTTAGATATGAACTGGGGACCTCGATTGGAGACTATTTCATGGGCAAACCATGTAATCTGAATCTCCTTAGCAATTATGTTGACTAGACCTTTAGACGTTGGCAATCTCTTGAGAGGAACAAGATGAACCATTTCAGTAAAGCGATCTGCAATGGTCAAAATTACTGTATGCCCTTCAGAAGGTGGCAAAGCGACTTTGAAAGCCATCAAGATGTGTGACCAAGGTTTATCAGGGATAGCTAGCAGTTGCAATAGCACTGCTGGACATTGAGTAGAGGATTTGGATTGTGCACATACCACAAATGCCTGTACATATTCCTTCACATCTTCGGTAATATCTGGCCACCAGTACATCGGTAAAGTGGCTGACAATGTCCTCTTTATGCCAGGATGACCTCCTGGCCTAGAAGCATGATAAGCATGAGAGGAGTTCCTCTCTTTTTGCTTCAGGAACAAACAACATGTCTAAGGAGTCTCAGGGGGAGCTGTACTTTGCTTAGCTTGGACAAGAACATCTTAAAAACAATAAACCCTGCTCACTATTTAAGGCTTTGCAGTTAACACAATTAATCTCCTCCCCCACTCGCATTAATATAAAAAAAAACCTAACCATACATTGCTGGACTGGATTCTCTCCTCGTGTCCTGATAGAATAGAAGAGGCAGACATTTTCCCAAATAGTTTCAGTGACCACTGTCTAGTGTACTGTGTGCACAAAATAAAGGCCACAAAATCTCCCCCAAAGGTAATAATCACCAGGTCTTTCAGGAAATTTAATCTTGAATCCTTTTCAAGTGATCTCAAACAGCTGCCATGGATGGTACAGACTAAACCTAATCCCAGAAATCACAGTCCCTAATCTCTGGACTGTGCAATTGAATACTTTTAATCCTCGCTCCTGCAAATCTGGAATTCCCATGCCCCGCTGTGTAAAGTGAAAGTAAAAGGGGCACATCTCCCTTGGGTTACAGTTGACCTCACACAAATGTACCAGTTTAGAGCTTCAGCGTGGTCAAATTTCAAGCGTACTGTTTCCATGAATGATCACTGTGCTTACTGAAAATGGCGGAATGTGTGCAGAAGAACAAACAAAAATGGCTAAAGCCTAATACTTCAATGAAACTCTAAACAATAACATTTATACTCAAGAAATTTTTGGAAAATCATAAGTAACATACAATACCCCCCCCCCATCCACTCCCAACCAGAACATATTAAAGTAAACAACCAAACCCTGCAACAGCCCCTAGATGTAGCAAATGCCTTTAATAACTACTTTGTTGGATGCGCCACCACCCTGATTGCTAAGATAACGAATGACACGCTTTCAGAAAGGCTGCACGCAGGTCAGGCCCCACAAACTGTGTAAAGACCCTGTATTGTAAAGAAATTCAATTTTAGACCTGTGCCTGTCAGTGTCGTTACTAAACTTCTCCTTAATCAAAAGATGAAAAAACAGTCTGGACCTGATCAAATCCCAGCAATACTGCCGAAAATCTGTCCGTCGGCAATTGCAAATCTTGTCGCAACCCTAATCAAGGATCACTGATGACTGGATACATACCCAAACTCTGGAAGACTGCAAGAGTGGCACCGATCCATAAAAATGGTGACAGTACTTTGGTATCCAACCAGCGTCCCATGTCATTGCTCCCTGTTATGTCAAAAACTTTAGAAAACTGTGTCTACACGCAATTATGTGATTATTATCAATACTTGAACAACTTAACCCCAGATCAATCTGGCATTTGTCCAAATCAATCAACTACACCTGCCCTTTTAAAAGTTTGCAATAATATCCAAGCTGGCATGGAACAAGGAAACCTAACTTCGAGCCATCTTCCTTAATTCTGCCAAGGCCTTTGACACAGTAGACCATGGCATCCTATTACAAAAACTTAAAAAACTCCGGTATTTGGGGATTAGGGATGGGCCGAACACCCCCGTGTTCGATTCGCATTCGAACTCGAACATTTGAAAAAGTTTGAATTCGAACGCAAACACAATTCGAATGCAATGCAAGTCAATGGGGCTCAAAAGTTTGAAAATTAAGGTCCCCTCCAGAGGGCATATATGGAAGATATTGGACATAAAAGGTGTATGGGGGTCCGGGTACTGTCCTGGGGAACAGGAAACAATGAAAAACAAATTTAAAAAAAGCGGTTTTAACAAAAAAAAACGTTTTTTTGAGCAATTTCACCGCTGTCCGCTGAGCTAATTTTTACCACTTTTGCTCATGTTTAAACGCGATTTGAAGCCATGGGAAATGTTTGAGCAACTAGTGGGAAAAATGACGATCTTAATGCAAACGTTAAAGCTTACTTGCGTGAGCAGTAACGTTTGCTGCGTTGTTCACCGCATATTTGTAATGATTCCCCAGGACAGACCTGGTAGGATCCCTGGTAACAGACCTCTAACCCTCTGATCCTTAGGATGGCCGGGACCACTAAACCTAACCTCTAGCAGCCACACAGGCCAGAGAGACAGCACCAGCAATATATACCACAGACTGAGATCAATATAAGTTTGTACTGCGCTACAGTGTATGGCAGGATGGAAGTGCACAAGTAACAAGCAGCAGAATATACCAGACAGGGTCACAGAGCGAGAGTAGTCGTTATAACAAAACCGGGTCAGCAACGTTTAGGCACTTGTACTGCGCTACTGTAAATGGTAAGAATTGGCACACACCAGTAGCAACAAGAGGCAAACAGAACAGGGAGTACACAGAATAGTCAAATGGCAGGCAAAGTCGGCAACAGATCGGGTCCTCAGAACAAGCAGGGTCAGTAACAAGTATACAAACTGATTCGGTAAGCTAGCGATGCGGGAATGATACTCCACGGCAAGGCAAGCTGTACAACGCGCACTCCTGATTTAAAGGTCCCAGCGGCTCCGCGTCATCAAGCCGCGCCCTGCCCCCTGATCACTCACAGCTGCCGGAGCTCCTGGCATTCGGCCAGCTGGCGGCACCATGCGTCCGGGGCCCCCCCAATCACCACCAGGGGCCCTGGATGTCACAATATTACAATCCAAATGCAAACGGGTTAAGTAACCAAATTTGTAAGAAAAATAATTAATGCAGCATATCAATCCTCACACTGCCGGGAAATGTGTCGCCTTAATCTGTAATCTATACCAGAAAACCAAAGCTCCCGCAGCTGGAGGCAGTGCAGCAAGAACAATTCACAGAGGTAGAAAAGTGGATTGCAGATAACAAACTTTTTCTAAATACTGACAAAACTGTTACGATGCTATTAGGAACAGTACCTAAACTACATAAATTGCAAACTCCCCATCTAAGTGTCAGGACAAAATCAAATGGCACGTTGACCACAGTCAGTTCTCTCAAATATCTTGGTATGTGGTTAGACCCAAATCTATCCTTTGGGCCCCACATCGAAAAACCCTCATCTAATCTTCTTTACCCACAACTAGGTGCACTGTACAACAGTGGCGACTCTAGGAACAATATTTAGGGGGGACACATAAGAGACCGCAGTCAAAACTGGGGGGGGGCACTAATAATTTTCACCACAAAATCATACCACTGAATAAAACCAAGAGCCCTATCACCTGGTGTGAGCTAAAACACCATCGCTAAAGGAAAAATTTAGTGTGAGTCGCTAAAACTTAGCACCTGGCGACCTACTAACAGATCACCTTGTCCGCGGTGGTCCATGTACAAAGTCATTTGGCGAATGCTAGTGAAACGCTAAGACCCGGGCAGAGACCCAGCGGTAATGCAGTTGTGTACAGGATTGTTTTTTCCCAGTGCAGAGTGCCCGGCCATACCTATCCCCTGCTCTCACAAGCTTGAATATGAACACATCCAGTGAATAACCTCACACTCATGCATTATTAAAATCCTCCAAGGTGACCATATCATTCATGTTTATATGCACACACATATTAAGGCTGATGAGCATTGCATGATAAATGCCGCCCAACAGCATGTAGAATCATTACACTGCATTTAATAGATTGAAAAGGAAGGCCAGGTGAGCGACAAATATTTCCCTGCTGCAGCATATAAATAATACATGTTACAGGGCAAGACTTATCCATTTGTCCTTTTAAACATGGTCCACATGGTCACCCTAATAATCAACCGCTTACATACTATGAATAACCCCCAGCATAAAATGTTTAAAATTAGGCAATATATTAGAATCTATACTATAAAAGAATAAGCTAAAAACTGTCCGTCGCCAAAAGCCTACTGCGCATGCGCGACGGACATTTGAAAGCGGCCGTTAGAACACACAGGTAGCTGCGCGTGCCGGCCGCGTGAAAAAAAAAAAAAAAACGGCACGAGCCGCGCGCAGCTACCCGTGTGTTTACACGGCCAGATGCCCCGATCCTCCAGCGGTGACCGTCCTCCGGCTGCCGGCGGGCCTCCAGGCTCAGGCGAGCCCCCGGCTCGGTTTGGGCCTACAGGCCCAGCCGAGCCGGGGACTCGCCTAAGCCTAGAGGCCCGCCGAGCAGCCAGCGGCAGCCGGAGAAGGTCACCGCTGGAGGATCGGGGCCGAAGTTCCCAAACAAATACCCCAAAATCGGCCCTGAGCTCCAGCGGAGACCTCCTCCGGCTGCCGCTGGCTGCTCGGCGGCCCTCTAGGCTCAGGCGAGCCCCCGGCTCGGTTTGGGCCTACAGGCCCAGCCGAGCCGGGGACTCGCCTAAGCCTAGAGGCCCGCCGAGCAGCCAGCGGCAGCCGGAGAAGGTCACCGCTGGAGGATCGGGGCCGAAGTTCCCAAACAAATACCCCAAAATCGGCCCTGAGCTCCAGCGGAGACCTCCTCCGGCTGCCGCTGGCTGCTCGGCGGCCCTCTAGGCTCAGGCGAGCCCCCGGCTCGGTTTGGGCCTACAGGCCCAGCCGAGCCGGGGACTCGCCTAAGCCTAGAGGCCCGCCGAGCAGCCAGCGGCAGCCGGAGAAGGTCACCGCTGGAGGATCGGGGCCGAAGTTCCCAAACAAATACACCCAAAATCGGCCCTGAGCTCCAGCGGAGACCTCCTCCGGCTGCCGCTGGCTGCTCGGCGGCCCTCTAGGCTTAGGCGAGCCCCCGGCTCGGTTTGGGCCTACAGGCCCAGCCGAGCCGGGGACTCGCCTAAGCCCAGAGGCCCGCCGAGCAGCCAGCGGCAGCCGGAGAAGGTCACCGCTGGAGGATCGGGGCCGAAGTTCCCAAACAAACACCCCAAAATCGGCCCTGAGCTCCAGCGGAGACCTCCTCCGGCTGCCGCTGGCTGCTCGGCGGCCCTCTAGGCTTAGGCGAGCCCCCGGCTCGGTTTGGGCCTACAGGCCCAGCCGAGCCGGGGACTCGCCTAAGCCTAGAGGCCCGCCAAGCAGCCAGCGGCAGCCGGAGAAGGTCACCGCTGGAGGATCGGGGCCGAAGTTCCCAAACAAACACACCCCAAAATCGGCCCTGAGCTCCAGCGGAGACCTCCTCCAGCTGCCGCTGGCTGCTCGGCGGGCCTCTAGGCTTAGGCGAGCCCCCGGCTTGGCTTGGGCCTACAGGCCCAGCCGAGCCGGGGATTCGCCTAAGCGTAGAGGCCGGCCGAGCAGCCTGCTCGGCCGGAGGAGGTCACCGCTGGAGCTCAGGGCCGATGTTGCCTAACACATACTCACCGACATCGGCCCTTAGCTCCTCCAGCGATGGCGGTCCCGCTTGCAGCATCCCTCTCTCTCCGTTGTTCGCCGGAATGACGTCACGAAAGCCTTTGACCCCGGGGGTCAAAGGCTTTCGTGACGTCATTCCGGCGAGCAACGGAGAGAGGATGCTGCAAGCGGGACCGCCATCGCTGGAGGAGCTAAGGGCCGATGTCGGTGAGTATGTGTGGAACCGGTGGAGGACTCGAGGCCGATGTAGGTGAGTATGTGCTCTACACACACACACACACACACCCTGCTTGCTCGGCCGGTATCCAAGCTTAGGCGAGCCCCCGGCTTGGCGTGGGCCTAGAGGCCCTGCCGAGCCGGGGACTCGCCTGAGCATGGAGGCCGGTCGAGTTGCATGCTCGGGCGTCCTCCAGGCTCAGGCGAGTCCCCGGCTCGGCTGGGCCTCTAGGCCCACGCCAAGCCGGGGGCTCGCCTAAGCTTGGTCGGCATCCAGGCTCAGGCGAGCCCCCGGCTTGGCTTGGGCCTAGAGGCCCAGCCGAGCCAGGGACTCACCTGAGCCTGGAGGACGGCCGAGCATGCAACTCGACCGGCCTCCATGCTCAGGCGAGTCCCCGGCTCTGCTGGGCCTCTAGGCCCAAGCCGGGGGCTCGCCTAAGCTTGGATACCGGCCGAGTAAGCAGGGTGGGTGTGGAGAGCACATACTCACCTACATTAGCCCTGAGCTCCAGCGGTGACTGTCCTCCGGCTGTCGCAGGCTGCTCGGCCGGCCTCCAGGCTCAGGCGAGCCCCCGGCTTGGCTTGGGCCTACAGGCCCAGCCGAGCCGGGGGCTCGCCTAAGCCTGGAGGCCGGCCGAGCAGCCTACGACAGCCACCGCTGAGGCTCCGGGCCAATGTAGGGGGATGTTGCCTAACACATACTCACCTACATCGGCCCTTAGCTCCTCCAGCGATGGCGGTCCCGCTTCCAGCGTCCTCTCTCGCTCCGTTGTTCGCCGGAATGACGTCACGAAAGCCTTTGACCCCGGGGGTCAAAGGCTTTCGTGACGTCATCCCGGCGACCAACGGAGCGAGAGAGGACGCTGGAAGCGGGACGCGGGACCGCCATCGCTGGAGGGCCGATGTAGGTGAGTATATCCACGAGCGGGGGGGCCATATCCACGAGCGGGGGGGCCATATCCACGAGCGGGGGGGCCATATCCACGAGCGGGGGGGGGGGCGATATCCACGAGCTGGGGCAGTATCCACGTGCTGGGGCAGTATCAATCCACGTGCTGGGGCAGTATCAATCCACGTGCTGGGGCAGTATCCACGTGCTGGGGCAGTATCCACGTGCTGGGGCAGTATCCACGTGCTGGGGCAGTATCAATCCACGTGCTGGGGCAGTATCAATCCACGTGCTGGGGCAGTATCCACGTGCTGGGGCAGTATCCACGTGCTGGGGGCAGTATCCACGAGCTGGGGCAGTATCCACGTGCTGGGTCAATATCCACGTGCTGGGGCAGTATCAATCCACGTGCTGGGGCAGTATCCATGTGCTGGGGCAGTATCCACGTGCTGGGTCAATATCCACGTGCTGGGGCAGTATCAATCCACGTGCTGGGGCAGTATCCACGTGCTGGGGCAGTATCCACGTGCTGGGTCAATATCCACGTGCTGGGGCAGTATCAATCCACGTGCTGGGGCAGTATCCACGTGCTGGGGCAGTATCCACGTGCTGGGTCAATATCCACGTGCTGGGGCAGTATCAATCCACGTGCTGGGGCAGTATCCACGTGCTGGGCAGTATCCACGTGCTGGGTCATATCCACGTGCTGGGGCAGTATCAATCCACGTGCTGGGGCAGTATATCCATGTGCTGGGCAGTATCCACGTGCTGGGGCAGTATCCACGAGCTGGGGCAATATCCACGTGCTGGGGCAGTATCCACGTGCTGGGGCAGTATCCACGTGCTGGGGCAATATCCACGTGCTGGGGCAATATCCACGTGCTGGGGCAATATCCAGGAGCTGGGGCAGTATCCACGAGCTGGGGCAATATCCACGTGCTGGGGCAGTATCAATCCACGTGCTGGGGCAGTATCCACGTGCTGGGGCAGTATCCACGTGCTGGGTCAATATCCACGTGCTGGGGCAGTATCAATCCACGTGCTGGGGCAGTATCCACGTGCTGGGGCAGTATCCACGTGCTGGGTCAATATCCACGTGCTGGGGCAGTATCAATCCACGTGCTGGGGCAGTATCCACGTGCTGGGGCAGTATCCACGTGCTGGGTCAATATCCACGTGCTGGGGCAGTATCAATCCACGTGCTGGGGCAGTATATCCATGTGCTGGGCAGTATCCACGTGCTGGGGCAGTATCCACGAGCTGGGGCAATATCCACGTGCTGGGGCAGTATCCACGTGCTGGGGCAGTATCCACGTGCTGGGGCAATATCCACGTGCTGGGGCAATATCCACGTGCTGGGGCAATATCCAGGAGCTGGGGCAGTATCCACGAGCTGGGGCAATATCCACGTGCTGGGGCAGTATCCATCCACGTGCTGGGGCAATATCCACGTGCTAGGGCAGTATCCACGAGCTGGGGCAGTATCCACGAGCTGGGGCAATATCCACGTGCTGGGGCAGTATCCACGAGCTGGGGCAGTATCCACGTGCTGCGGCAATATCCACGTGCTGCGGCAATATCCACGTGCTGGGGCAATATCCACGTGCTGGGGCAGTATCCACGTGCTGGGGCAGTATCCACGTGCTGGGGCAATATCCACGTGCTGGGGCAGTATCCACGTGCTGGGGCAGTATCCACGTGCTGGGTCAATATCCACGTGCTGGGGCAGTATCAATCCACGTGCTGGGGCAGTATCCACGTGCTGGGCAGTATCCACGTGCTGGGTCAATATCCACGTGCTGGGGCAGTATCAATCCACGTGCTGGGGCAGTATCCACTTGCTGGGCAGTATCCACGTGCTGGGTCAATATCCACGTGCTGGGGCAGTATCAATCCACGTGCTGGGGCAGTATCCACGTGCTGGGGCAGTATCCACGTGCTGGGTCAATATCCACGTGCTGGGGCAGTATCAATCCACGTGCTGGGGCAGTATATCCATGTGCTGGGCAGTATCCACGTGCTGGGCAGTATCCACGTGCTGCTGGGGCAGTATCCACGAGCTGGGGCAATATCCACGTGCTGGGGCAGTATCCACGTGCTGGGGCAGTATCCACGTGCTGGGGCAATATCCACGTGCTGGGGCAATATCCAGGAGCTGGGGCAGTATCCACGAGCTGGGGCAATATCCACGTGCTGGGGCAGTATCCATCCACGTGCTGGGGCAATATCCACGTGCTAGGGCAGTATCCACGAGCTGGGGCAGTATCCACGAGCTGGGGCAATATCCACGTGCTGGGGCAGTATCCACGAGCTGGGGCAGTATCCACGTGCTGCGGCAATATCCACGTGCTGCGGCAATATCCACGTGCTGGGGCAATATCCACGTGCTGGGGCAGTATCCACGTGCTGGGGCAGTATCCACGTGCTGGGGCAATATCCACGTGCTGGGGCAATATCCACGTGCTGGGGCAGTATCCACGTGCTGGGGCAATATCCACGTGCTGGGGCAGTATCCACGTGCTGGGGCAGTATCCACGTGCTGGGGCAGTATCCACGTGATGGGGCAGTATCCACGTGCTGGGGCAGTATCCACGTTCTGGGGCAGTATCCACGTGCTGGGGCAGTATCCACGTGCTGGGGCAATATCCACGTGCTGGGGCAGTATCCACGTGCTGGGGCAATATCCACGAGCTGGGGCAATATCCACGAGCTGGGGCAGTATACATGAGCAGGGGCAGTATATCCACAATAGACTGCCCTCTGGGCAGGCTTTACAACTAGTTAAGATATAAATGTATCCTTTATCCACATATAATAGAGCCTACTGCAACAGCAGCCACATTGCTGACCAGATCCATTACTATGGTGTATGGGGCCAAGAGAACACCTGTCCTGCATTCCTTTCAATTGCCTGTTAATTTTGGGACAGAACCTGTTTTTTCTGTTTTTTTGGAGTTCACACCATAGATGAGCAGTAAGTAAAATGTTGCAATTAGCGCCCCTCAAAAAAATTAGCACTGGCACTAAGTGATCTGTTAGTTGCAAAAGCGCTAGAGATTTCTAGCGCTCCCAGTTTTAAGTATAGGACGTGGAAAGTACAGTAAGCTCGCGGTACAAATCGCTAATAGCGATGCGCTAAGCTATTTTTACCATTTGTAGCGGGAGGCAAACAATCTGTTGGTCAGGCGCTAGACTCAATCAGGCGCTAACGCAAAACCATGCCGACGCTAAGGTTAGCTCACACCAGGTAATAGTGCCCTAAATAAGTATATATAAATAAGATACCTAAACCCCAGAGTAATATAATGCAATGAGTAATGTGATGCAAGGAATAATGTGATGCAATGATGCCTTTTTGTTGTACTAACTTGATACGTAAATTCAATATTTTATTTGCCGCTATTCGGCAGTTTTCGCTGAATGTCCGATATCTGCTTCAGTGACTCAAATTTTAGCAAATTACAGTGACCATTCGCTAAATAGAGAATTCACCATATTTTCGGGGAAATGAAGTCCCTGAAATGTGAAGAGAAGCAGAGGATCTAAAGTTGATTGGATTCTAACTTCCATAATAACCCCTAAAATGCCATAAACCCAGGGAAATAAAATAAAAATAATAAACAAAGTGGCATGTAGCCTACCCGTTAACCCCTAAAATGCCATTAATCAAGGAAAAAATTAAATGTATACTGTGAAGCCTACCCATTAATCCTTAATATACAACTAAACCAAAGCAAAAACTAATGTAATACACAATGCAATGTATAGCCTGAACATTAACCACTTCACTGCTGAGCCATTTCAACCCTGTGAAAATGTTTAAGTGAACGTTTTTATGTAATGTTTTATGACTTTTACTTTCCACTGAATATGGTCATGTTGGATATCATTGGAAAGGCCAGAATCTGCCCTTTAAAATTACACATAGATTGTATACGATGCACAGGAATTGAGATACGGCGGTCCAAGGAAGTGTTGGAAGCCGGATGCTGATTTCTGGTGGGGGGGGCACATGGGGGGAGACGCCTATGTAGAGACGCCTATGCTGTACAGAAACAAATCCTGCCTGAGCCCCATGGTAAGAAAGCCGATTGTACAAATGCTTATGCCAGCTATTGAATACGGATATTATGTAGTGTACGCAGCTATCCCACAAACGCACCTTCATAAACTTACTACAGTGTGTAATTCATTCTGCTGCTTTGTGCTACAATATAACTACATGACCCACCATTGTGACGTTAAAAGAGCTAAACTGTCCGTCGTTGGAATCTGGAAGCACCCATTACCTTTCCAACCTGTTATTTATTTATTTATAAAGGATTTTACCAGGAAGGATACATTGAGATTTCTCTAGTTTTCAAGTATGTCCTGGGTTCAACAACATTGAAGTGTTACAGTTACAGAAATACAAAGTAATACAATGCAAGATATTAAAAAAAACCACAAATATACAGATTAACAGAAAATAAATATGTAGGAAATAGTCATTATGTTACATGTTTACAGGTGCATTCTGTATTGAGGTATGTTAGTAAGGAGCTCTTGAGTGACTTAAGACCGGGAGAAGATTTGATGGTGTCTGGGAGGTTATTCCATAATTGTGGTGCTCTGTAGGAAAATGAGGACCGAGCCACTGTCTTTTTGTATTGGGGTATTGCAAGTAAGGTGCTGGTCCTGGATCGGAGGTTATAGGATGAGTGAGCTGCTGGGGGAAGCAGTCTATTCAGATAGGGTGGCAGCTTCCCAGAAAAGCTCTTAAACACCAGGCTGGAAAAGTGAAGGGTGCGTTTAGACTCCAGCGATGGCCAATTTAGCTCTTTTAACATGTCACAATGGTGGGTCATGTAGTTACATTGTAATGCAAAGCGGCACAATGAGTTATACAATGTAGTAAGTTTATGAAGGTGTGTTTGCGGGGCGGCTGCGTACACTACATCTCCGTATTCAATAGCCGGCATAAGCATTTGTTGTACAATCTACTTTCTTACCGCGGGGCTCAGGCAGGATTTGTTTCTGTACAGGGCACCTAGTTTGGGGTAAAGTTTAGATGAGAGTTTTTCAATGTGGGGGCCAAAGGATAGATTAGAGTCCAACCACATACCTAGGTATTTGAGAGAAGTGACTGTGGTCAGCGTGCCACTTGATTTTGTCCCGACACATAAGTGGGGATTTTGCAATTTGTGTAGTTCAGGTTTTGTTCCAAAGAGCATCGTTACAGTTTTGTCATTATTTAAAAAAAGTTTGTTGTGTATGATCCACTTTTCTACCTCTGAATTGTTCTTGCAGCACAGTCTCCAGCTGCGGGAGATTTGGTTTGCTGGTATAGATTACAGTGTCGTCTGCATACATATGTACAGTTGAGGCTTTGCAGACGTTGGGCAGATCATTTATGAATATTGTGAATAGCAGGGGGCATAGTATTGAGCCTTGGGGTACACCGCAAGTGACAGGGAGGGGGAGGGAGGAGCTGCCAGAAATTGACACATATTGTGATCGGTCGGATACATATGATTGAAACCAGGTTAGCGTGCGATCACCAATGACAGAGTTTTTAAGTTTTTATAACAAGATGCCATGGTCTACCGTGTCAAAGGCCTTGGCAAAATCAAGGAAGATGGCTCCAGTTAGGTTTCCTTGTTCCATCCCAGCTTGGATATCATTGCAGACTTTTAAAAGGGCGGTTGTTGTTTAATAGGGATGAGCTGTTCGGTTCGATCGGTTCGATCAGTTCGGAGTTCGATTCGAACTTTGGCAGTTCGAAAGTTCGCGAACTTCGAACTTTTTGGCGTGTTCGGTTCGAGTTCGAATTTTTTTTAGAAAAAATATAAAAAATGCTTAAAAAATACTAAAAAAATCTAAAAATAAAGAGACTCTTTACTGCAGAATATTATAAGCAATGGTTTATTAGATATTGAATTAAAACGGGAATATTTTTAACATTGAAGCCTATGGGATAAAACATTCTTGTTGCTAAAACATCAGGCAGACGAGGCCCTCTAAATCAGGCACTGTGGGGGGGGCCCAGACGAATGGTGCCGCCAGCTGACCGAATGCCAGGAGCTCCGGCGGCACCTGGGGCAGCTGTGAGTGATCAGGGGGCAGGGCGCGGCGTGATGACGCAGAGCCGCCGGGACTGGTGTGCGCCAGTTCTCACCATATACAGTAGCGCAGTACTAGTGCCTAAACGTTGTTGAGCTGATTTTGTTATAACAACTACTCTCGCTCTGTGCCCCTGTCTGGTATATTCTGCTGCTTGTTACTGCTGGTTCGCTTCCATCCTGCCATACACTATAGCGCAGTAATATTTTGGTGCATTGCCACTGACGGCTATATTACCAGATTCATATAATTTTAATATTGGACCGCAAGGTCCAACCCTGCACTCTTCCACAATACCACAAAAGGGTTACGGTGTGAAGGCACTTGCTGCCACCAAAGGCCCAATATTTGGGTGCACTGACACCTTTACCAGATTCATATCTTTGAAAGGCACTCTTCCACAATACCACAAAAGGGTTACGGTTTGAAGACACTGTTGCCGACACTAAAGGCCCAATTTTAAAGCACCTATTGTTACTTTCATCCAAAGCCTGCATAAGTTTCACCATAATTTAGCCAAAAAATTACTAAACTTGTTCTGCACGTCCTAAAATGTCTTTTCATACAGGCTGCCAGCCCATGCAGTTGTTTATGAATAGATTAAAGGAAAAACATTTACCGTCATTTGAAATGTCATTTTTTGTTTTTAAATGTTTCTATACATCCTAGAAATTCATCACTTCACGGGCAGGTTATGGGGACCTCCTAGGCACGATATTTGAAGGTATTTTTCGTTTTTATTTTTAACCCTCATTTCATGGAAACCTCACTGTTCCTTTAAAAATGTTTTTTTTAAAACTTTTTGTCCTTGTTTCCTGTCCCCCAGGGCACTACCCAGACCCCCATACACCTTTTATGGCAAATATCTTGCATATAGGCCCTCTTGCAGGGCACTCTAAAAATTTAACTTTTGAGTCCCATTAGCTTGCATTGAGTTCGGTTCGAGTTCGTGTTCGAACTCAAACTTTTGAAATTGTTCGAGTTCGAATGCGAACCGAACACAGGGGTGTTCGGCTCATCCCTATTGTTTAAGAGGTTTTCTGGGAAGCTACCACCCTACTTGAATAGACTGCTTCCCCTAGCAGTTCCCTCATCCTATAACCTGCGATCCAGGACCTGCACCTTACTTGCTGTGCTACAATACAAAAAGAAAGTGGCCCGATCCTCATTTTCCTACAGAGTACCGCGATTATGGAATAACCTCCCAGACACCATCAAATTTTCCCCCAGTCTTAAAGGGACACTCTAGGCAACATGACCACCTAAGCTATTTTAGGTGGTCATGATGCCCGGAGTATTCTGCCCTCTGTCCCCCCTCCCTCCGCTCGGCAGTTCAGCTGAAAAAAGCTGAGAGAGGCGGAGGACTTTACTCCGCCCTCCCAGCTGTCAGTCAGCAGAGTGGGAATCATATTTCCCGCTTCTGCCGACTTTTGCAGAGTAGGAGACGTCATCGCGCTTTCAGCGCGATGACGTCTCCAACTCACCGCAGAAGCTGGTGGCTCCCTCTGAGGGTTAGTGTTGCGCGCATCCTCTTGCGCGCAACACTAATCCTCAGAGGGAGCCGGGAGGAAGCCTGCTGATTGGCTGGCTTATGTGAGAGGCGCGCATGCGCGTTTCTCACGTAAACCAGAAGCCAAGAAGCATGAAGAAGGACGGGAGCGGAAGAGGAGGGAGGTGAGTATAAAAAAAAAAAAACACCGCTGGAAAGAAGTGGATTTTAGGGTAAGTATTACAGTTACAAAAAAAAAAAAAAAACGAAAGATTTATTAAGGAAATAGGGATAGGTTAGGATAAAAAAAAAGGGGGGGGGTGATTTTTTGAGTAGTGTCCCTTTAAGTCAGTTAAGAGATCTCTGTTAACATACCTCGATACAGAATGCACCTGTCAACATGTAACATAGTGAGTATATTTGCTACATATTTATTTACTGTGTTAATCTGTATATGAGTTTTGTTTTTAATATCTTGCATTTATTACTTTATATTTCTGTAACAACTGTAAAAATGTCAATGTTCTTGAACCCAGGACCTATTTGAATTGAGAAAAATCTCAATGTGTCCTTGGTAAAATATGTTGCCAATAAATATTCAGGTGTTCAATCACATTTCCGTTAATGCATACTTGGTACCGGATTTATCATTTATTTTTGCTTAAATCCACATATATAGATAAATATATCAGATTTGAGTGTACGTTTGTGTTAAGGGCAAGAAGATGCTTGCTAATTGGGGGACAGAAATCTTGGTGAGTTCCTCACTATTTTAAGGACCTGACCCATGGAATAACACAATAGGTAAAGAAAGAGGATACATTACAACACACTCCATATCCATCACATGCCTTACGAGAATGGTGGTCATGGATTGCATTTAGGTCCATAAAGTAACTATAGAGAGAACTGTCACTTTATTTTCAGGGCGACATACAAAGACATCACTACCCTAAAGGGGAAGCGACAACACAAGTTAGCGCGTGCGCCTCTTTACTTAGAACGCCTGCCAGCACTTGATGACGTCATCTGAACTGCGACTCCTGTAATCGGCGCTTGCGCGATGTGTCGCATGTTTTTCGTGTTAGTTAGTTCCCCTCTCGGAATGGAAACATGTGTTAAGCTGTGAACATGCTTTTCAATAAATTTATTTGTCACGTTTATCCGGCGAGCCCGGCATTTCTTGTTCCCCGTTTGAGGAGGCTTTGGGAGCGCGCTTTTGCCGGCTGTCCCGCTCCCTCCCGGTAAGCAGACCCCGATACCCTTTGAGAGCACCCGAACGCCCTGTCACAACTGGATGTTCCTTTTAGATTTGCTGTAGTGTAGTCTGTGCATTCAGTTCTTAATTGATTCTCTGTCCGGATGTAGTTTTTGCAGATTCTCTGTCCTAGAAAAAAAATTAATAAACTTATTCGGGTTTGCCCTCATTTGACTTTGACACTGACTTTTGTTTAACAATAATCTAAATAAAACATAGGCTGTAATCACATTTGTGTCATTAATGATCCTTGTTTTGTTTTTATCCAAAGAAATGGAGTTATTCAAATTATTGAAGCTTTGGCCAGCTCTCTGCTGCAAATTAGAAAAAAAAAGCATTGCAAACAAGTACTAAAGCTGTCAGATCTGCGCTATATATATATAGTGTAAATATAATAACTTTTTTTATTTAAAATGACTTTCCATTTGCTGGTGATGTGACAGGGGATACAGACAGGTTTTATTTGCATTAATCCTTATCTATCAAGGGATCTATAGAGTATTTCTCACTGGATTTAGAGTGCAGGTCAGTCAAAGCTCATGTCAAGTATATATTCTCAGGTGGGAGTGCTAAACGTCATAATAGATCCTACTCCCTGGTACAGGTTCAAGTTATTCACTATAATACAATTCTATTATGCTAAACTCCACTACTGTCCTGCTGTTACAAGGCGTCTGGACCTTCTGAACCTGTTGCACTCATTTCCTAGAGAATTTCTCTAAATTGCTTTTATTTTTGCGTGCATATATTTGGGAAGGTGTGGGGTAAAGACATTCCATGTCAACGTTTCTACTACATTGGATGCATGGCATACCTTCACGAAGAGCCCTGTCCTGGCTAGTGGAGAGACCGGAGGCGCGTTCAGTTCCTCAGCAGCTGCTGAATTGTTCCATCGCAGCAGTTCAGTTTGCTGCAGCGGTCTCCCTGAACGCTTTGACTGTGAATATTGAAGCACAAGGACGGAGGATTGCTTATTGAAAGGTGCTGTTTCTGCAAAATCCACTGTTGTCCATTTTGTTACCTCTTTAAGTGTTAATGTTTACCATGTTCCAATAATGTTCTTGAACCCAGGACATACTTGAAAACGAGAGAAATCTCAATGTATCCTTCCTGGTAAAATCCTTTATAAATAAATAAATATTTGGTGTTTTAATCCACCAAACCTTCAAACTGAACATTTTATTATTGGTTTATTTGCTGCGTGGAGGCAGCTAACTCCGCAGCACCTCTCGACGTGGCTGCAAGTGCTAAATTAGCAGTGCTGAGCTGCAGAACGGTGTTCAGTGGCAAGTTGCTAACTTAGCTCTTGCAACGACTGAGCGTGCCTCTGGTGCTACGTCAATGAGGCCCACCTATACCTCTCTAGAACATCTACAAATCAATCACGGCATGCAACACCGGTAACGTGTCATAATCCAATGGATGAGGCTTTATTGGAAAGCATGCAGCAGAAAAAAACTAAATACAATATTTTGGTCCTAAAAGACCTTAATCATGATACATGATTAAGGTCTTTTAGGAATGAAACGTCGTATTTTTATTTTTTTTCTGCTGCACGCTTTCCAATAAAGACCCTCCGTTTGATTACGTTACCTGTGTTGCATGCCGTGATTGATTTGTGAAAGTTCCTACTACAACACAGACCAGAGAGCGGTCCTACAGGGCAGCGCTCTACTCTGCACAGCTGATCGGGTGCTGAGTTGGAGAGCAACCTGAGCCCTGTTCAATACCTCAGCAGCTGCTGAATTGCTGCAGTGCAGCAATTCAGTTTGCTGCAGCAGTGTCA
Source organism: Leptobrachium leishanense (assembly GCA_009667805.1). Lineage (NCBI taxonomy): Eukaryota > Metazoa > Chordata > Amphibia > Anura > Megophryidae > Leptobrachium > Leptobrachium leishanense. The sequence goes on from CM019063.1 coordinate 399,740,396, forward strand.
TTGAACGCTTTGGATGCGAATTTTGAATTCAAAATGGCCGATTTCTTAAAGGGACACTCTAGGCAACATGACCACCTAAGCTATTTTAGGTGGTCATGATGCCCAGAGTATGCCGCCCTCTGTCCCCCCTCCCTCCGCTCAGCGGTTCAGCTGTAAATGCTGAAAACAGCTGAGAGGCGGAGAACTTTACTCCGCCCTCCCAGCTGTCAGTCAGCAGAGCGGGAATCATATTTCCCGCTTCTGCCGACTTTTGCCGAGTAGGAGACGTCATCGCGCTTTCAGCGCGATGACGTCTCCAACTCACCGCAGAAGCTGGCGGCTCCCCCTGAGGGTTAGTGTTGCGCGCATCCTCTTGCGCGCAACACTAATCCTCAGAGGGTCCCGGGAGGAAGCCTGCCGATCGGCTGGCTTACGTGAGAGGCGCGCATGCGCACTTCTCACGTAAACCAGAAGGCAAGAAGAAGAAACAAGGACAGGAGCGGAAGAGGAGGGAGGGAAGTATAAAAATAAAAAAAACAGCGCTGGAAACGAGGATTTTAGGGTAAGTATTACAGTTAAAAACACAAAAACAAAAAATAACTGTTAAGGGAATAGGGATGGGTTAGGATTAAAAAACGGGGGGGGGTGATTTTTTGTTAGTGTCCCTTTTAATGAAAAATTCAGATTGTTTTTCGGATCACTCGGACAAAATATGATAAAGAAAAGCAGTCAGCACAATTCCGTTTTGTATGCACGCACCACAAATGATAGTTTTTAATGAATAAATTTATGTTTACTTCTGAAACAATATAAAAATTGAACTGTAATATATGTCTGTGCAGGGGTAAATAATAAATATTTTGTGCTTTGGTGAACAAAAACCTCAAAATTAACATTGCTGTACGGAATTATTACTTGCTTCGTGGCGGCGGCCATCTTACTGTACGGAATTGTTACTTGCTTCATGGCGGCGGCCATCTTTAATACGTGACACTCAGCTGCTAGCAGCATCTCTTCGGGTCGCTGCAAGTGCTAAGTTAGCACTGCTGAGCGGTTGAACGGCGTTCAATGGCAAGTTGCTAACTTAGCACTTGCTGAGGTATTGAACGCGGCTCTGGTCCTGCCTGTGTGAGTTTGTGTGGTTCTGTCAGGATGTCTGTGTGTGTGATTCTAAGGACCCCAGTTTTGCACTCTACAGATCAGAAGTGTGATCCTTATCTTCCTTGTTCACAGCAGTGGGTGGAGCGTTTTATCATGTGTTCAGTGGTAGAAGATCATTATCAGTTCTTGAACCCAGGACATACTTGAAAACGAGAGAAATCTCAATGTATCCTTCCTGGTAAAATCCTTTATAAATAAATAAATAAATTTAGAATTGGAGACCAAGAACCAGCTATAAAATACTAGCCAAATACATCTGTTCTACTGTCAAAAAGGTAACCAATGTTATTATTTAGCAAACCTTGCCTAATATTTGAAGGTGTAATTGATTCTGACTTCTGTGAAAGAGTAGAGTAGATTACAAACTAATCTAAAATTCTGAAATTCACATAGGTTCATTTAAAGATTCTCTCTTTTACTTTTTTTTCTTTAGCATATTTACCTGGAAACCCTTCACATTAAATTGCTTCAATAATTGTTAATTGGCACATTGAATTACGTTACATAATAAATATATAAGTAACGAAAAAGAAGGAAGGCTGGGGCCTCGCTTCCAAAGAAAAATGCTGTAAGCAAAGGCTTCTTGCAGCTGAGAGTGTATGCCCTGATGCAGGCTCCCCAAAATAGGCATATCATCAAAAATAGGATAGAGGGAGTCACTCAGGGTCTTGCTAAAAAAAGCAATGAACTTAATTGTGGTTGCATTTAAAAGGACGACATTTTGGCCCCGCAGGGGCCTTTATCAAGGTTACGTGGCATAATATATATATATATATATATAATTTACCCTATGGGTCCAAGCATCCACTGCAACTGGTCATGCCTAGCTCCTGTTGTAGAGAGTGCAATAAACCTGAAATAGCGCTGTCCAAGAGTGGCTTTGACCAGTTGCATAAACCTGATCTCTGCTAAAAAAAAAAACAAAAACATCTAGTATGGCATTGATTAGGGGATGCACCGATACCACTTTTTTAAGACCGAGTACGAGTACCGATACTTTTGTTCAAGTACTCACCGATACCAAGTACCGATACTTTTATTTTATGTCACGTGACGCTTTCCAATAAGAACAGACCTCATATAAAGCCCCCAGGTCTCATGCCCCCCCCCAGCTCATGGATATTGCCCCCCAGCTCGTGGATATTGCCCCCCAGCTCGTGGATAATGCCCCCCAGCTCGTGGATAATGCCCCCCAGCTCGTGGATAATGCCCCCCAGCTCGTGGATAATGCCCCCCAGCTCGTGGATAATGCCCCCCAGCTCGTGGATAATGCCCCCCAGCTCGTGGATATTGCCCCCCAGCACGTGGATATTGCCCCCCAGCTCATGGATATTGCCCCCCAGCTCATGGATATTGCCCCCCAGCTCATGGATAATGCCCCCCAGCTCATGGATAATGCCCCCCAGCTCCTGGATCTGCCCCAGCGTGGATAATGCCTCCCAGCTCGTGGATAATGCCCCCCAGCACATGGATTTGCCCCCCCTCCCCTCATTCTTACCTTCCTTTAGCGACGCCGGGAAAGTCTTCGCGCGCGCGCGCTCCTTGGAAGGTCCCCAGCCGCGACCACGTGGGACCATGTGATCGTGGCTGGGGTCCTTCCAACGAGCGCATGCGCGGAAACTTTCCCGGCGTCGCTCAGGAAGGTAAGTATGAGCGGAGAGCAGCTGCAGGGCCTGTCCGAATACCGATAGAGCATTCAGACAGGCCCTGCAGCTGCTCATCGGTATTCGGACAGGCCCTGCAGCTGCTCACTTTGTTTATACTTACCTTCCTTAGCGACGCCGGGAAAGTTCCCGCGCGTGCGCTCGTTGGAAGGAACCCAGCCGCAATCACATGGTCCCACGTGGTCGCGGCTGGGGACCTTCCAAGGAGCGAGCGCGCGAAGACTTTCCCGGCGGCGCCCAGGAAGGTAAGTATAAACAATGCGGAGAGCAGCTGCAGGGCCTGTCCGAATGCCGATAGAGCATTCGGACAGCCGCCGCAGCCCCTCGGATGCCGGCAAGCCGGCTCAATGCCGGCTTCCGGTATCGGAAAAAAATATCGGGGGTACTGCAGGAGTACCAAGTACTCCTGCAGTACCCGGTATCGGCACCGATATCGATACTAGTATCGGTATCGGTGCAACCCTAGCATTGATTGAAGGGTTCTGTGTGAAAACACCCAGGATGCATAAAAGTGAGATGTCTTTTGCATGTCTTACCCAGAGTTCCTTGCTGCATATGGGGAATGTGGCACAGGGGCTCTAGGATGCAGTTCTTTGAATTGCTGTGATGTGCAAGTGGCTTCTGCAATAATAAACTTACAATACAATACATATATATCTATATATATATTTCGGACTTGAAAAAGACCTTCCACGGTTTGAAACCTCTTGGTTCTGACTCTGGAAGCAACTTTCAACCAACCTTATATCTACTTTTACCCATAGTAGCTAAGATGGTGTGTATTTGGTGCTGGAAACCTTCCCTTGGCTGTGTCTTCTAAAATTGAAGTGTTACAGTGTAATTTTCACTCATTCGCAACTTAGCACAACGGGACTTGCGCACTTCGCATATGCAGGTTCCTGGGTGCCTGCCCCGAATGATAAATTAGATTTGTGCACGCATTCGCAGATGCGATCTATCAGCTTCCTCTGTGACCGATGTCCAAACATTCTGAATATATGCCTAGACACAAAAAAGAAAAAAATTAAAAGGATATACCTTTTCTAATATGGTTTGTGTTAGATATTAATGTATACTAGTTTCCAGTCAAAGTTGTCAAGTGTTGTTTTACTGTTGTCACCATAGTTTCTTCTAGGGAGTTCAATGAAAATTGCCACTAAATTATCCTTCCCCATCCCAATTATTATTTTTCATAATTGTTTTAGTTGAAGTTAAATGCTCACTTTTTCTTCGGTGGCGCTGGGCTGCTCCTCCTCTATAGCTCCAGGTTTCCTGAAATGCAAAAGTCCCTGGAATTTCTTATGAAAATTGCGTAGCCTACGTAACAGTGTGGAATAAATTCAATTTTTATAATTGTTTCTAGCTATGGTGAACTTCGAATAAACAATTGTTCTTAGTAAATGCAGCAGAAGCATTGAGGTGTTGGACTATCAATTCAGTATAATTATTATTTATTAAGCATCAACACATTCTGCAGTGCTTTAGAGTGGGACAATTTTACAATACAACAAGACGGCAAGTCAGTATTTCCCCAACAGATACAAGCGGAATTGAGGGCCCTCTTCCCATGGGAATTTACAATCTAGATGGGAAAAGGGGTGAGAAACCGGAGAGGAGGACTGCAGTGATAAAATGTTAATGCAGAGTGAGATGCAAACTGTTATTGGGACGGTTGGATATTTTTTTACGTAGTTAGGCTAGCGTCAGACGAACGCAGTCATCCCGTCCGTTGTAGCATTGATTTGTGATCAATAGAGACTAGACATGTGCATTCGTTTTAGTACTAAAACGATTTAGTCCGAATTTTGGGATAATTTAGTTTTAGTATGACTCAAGAGAAACGAAACTGCTCAGTCCAAAAAACGAAAGAAACTAAAATAAAATGCACTACATTTTAGTTTCAGTCCTTTTTGTGATATTACATTGATGAGTGAAGGAGACCAGCAATGAAGAGCGCAACATCCGAAGTTCTGCACCCTCCACATGACAATGCTGTAGGATGTTCTATACAGAGAGGGGCATTAATTAATGCAGGAGGATGTTCTATATATTATACAGAGAGGGGTATTAATGCAGGAAGATGTTATATACATTATACAGAGAAAGGTATAAATTGAGGAGGATGTTCTATACAGAGAGGGACATTAATTAATTCAGGAGGATGTTCTATATATTATACAGAGAGGGGTATTAATTAATGCAGGTGGATGTTGTATACATTATACAGAGAGGGGTATTAATTAATGCAGGAGGATGTTCTAAACATACAGAGAGGATCCTTTTTTTTTTTTAAAGCCCTTTAAATCCAGTGGCTGTGAGCGCGGAGATCGGCTGCTTGTTACATTATCTCAGTACAATGTATCAGGCTCAGCTGTTACAGTAACTGACTAACAGCGCTCAGAGTTTCAGTAAAACAAGGAAATAATATTGTTCGAACGTCTTATAAATAAAAATATTATTTACTAGTTTTACTGAAACTCTGAGCGCTGTGATGAGCAGCAGTCAGTTACTGTAACAGCTTTGCCTGACACGGGGCAGTATTACAATGTTGGTGCTAACTTAACGAGAGCTGTTGTAAACTGAAAACCTCCATAGGCTACAATGGCTCTGGGAAGTTTACAACAGCTATGGTTAAGTTAGCACCAACTATGTAATATGGCCCACATTGTGCTGAGAGTGAGAGATACTGTAACAAGCAGCGATCTCAGCCCTCTGAGGAGCCACTACAATAGTAATTGTATCCATTGGTTTTCGGATGAATGAAATTAGTTTTCATACTAAAGAACTGAAAACGAATTTCTTTAGCAACTAAATAAATTGCATTTTAGGACTAATCCATTAGTTCAAAACGAAATTTTGTGCTGTGCACATGTCTAATAGAGACCAACACACGAAGTACGTGCGCACCGAAGTGCGCACGCACCACGCAGGTGACAACAGACGCCATTTAGCCCTCGACGTAAAAGAGCTACCTCAGAGACCCAGAGTGTGCAGCATCCGCGTAGCGGCCTGTGTGCGTGATGACGCAGCGTCAGACGCAGCGCATTTGTGACATCTGTAACGTTGAAGCTCAGAAGTTTTTTTTTTTTGGTCCCTGTCATTTTAATTTTAATTAATTTTGTTTCCCATATTAATTTTGTTTCCCATATTTGCCTTTTTTTTTCCTACATCCGTCAAAAAATACCAGACCGTGTGGTGTCTACAGTATCTTCCGTCAGTACGTCTGTCCGTTATGCACGCACGCAGAGTGCGCTCAGACTGCGTTCGTCTGACATTACCCTTAGGTGGTAAGCTTCCTTAAACAGAAGTATCTTTAGGGAGTGTTGAAATTAAGTCAAATTGAGAGGACAATCTGGCGAGCAGGGCCGCCATCAGGGGGGTACTGGTATTACAGCTGTATGGGGCCCAGTGCCTCAAAGGGGCCCTTGAGGGATCACTGCCACACCTGGCTATGCCTAGCTGCCATGGAGACCCTGAAGCTGCTGGGCTCCTGTTATGGGCGGACTGACACTATGGGCACTTGAGGGCCCGGGACGGCAGCACATCGTGAGGTTTGGGGCCCTGCCACCTGCCTTTACAGAGTTACACACTGCAGCAGGAAGCTGGCTGTGGCCCCGCCCCCAAATCTCACTGACTCGCAGGGCAGGCGGAGCCAAGAGCTCATGCAGAAAGGCAGTGAGCCTGGGTCCAGCAATGGAGCTCTCCTTCCTCTTGTCCCAGGCAGCAGAGAGGATGCAGCCACTCACCAGTGCAATTGTAAGTATCTGTTCTTGGAGGCTGCCCTGGGCTCCTCATTAAAATGCTGCAGCCAGGGCTGGTAAATTGTGCAGGCAGGGGATGAAAGGGAGAAACTGCCCTGCACTGACATTCCCACAAAGCAAGGATCCCCATCTGTTTGGGGTGCTAATCCCACTACTTTATACCCACTTTACAATCTCAATGGGGATAGAAAAATACCCCACCTAACACACAGCTGCCTCCATCCCACTCAGCTTTCTCAGAGGGAAAATGCTTGGCAGGAGCCTTGTGGAGGATGAGAGTTGCTCTAGGGTCTCCTGCTTAATGAGGAGGCCTTCCATGTGTAGTGTGTGTGTGCATGTATGTGATACACCTGAGTGTTAAGCCTGCATGATGTGTGTGTGTGTGTGACCTGTGTGTTTAGCCTGTATGTTGTGTGTGTGACCTGTGTGTTCAGCCTGCATGACGTGTGTGTGTGACCTGTGAAGTATAGCCTGCAAGATGTGTGTGTGTGTGAGCTGTGTGTTCAGCCTGCATGATGTGTATGTGTTCAGCCCGCATGCATGGGGGGGGGCAGGGTCTCCGTGTGCTTGTGTGTGAGTAATGTTGTATATTTTTTTAATACAAAAATAATATGTCTGCGGTGGGGCCCCGATCTGAGCTTCGGTATGGGGCCCCAAGATTTCTGATGGCAACCCTGCTGGCGAGGTAGTGCTTTCCATAGGGTCGACGCCGTTCGAGAAAAGTCCTGCCGTCTGCAATGTGAAAAGGTGATGGAGGTTGCCAGGAGACTGATCAAGAGTCTGGAAGGCTGTCCAGCAGGTGGTGGGAGTGGAAGATGTCAGGAGGGGGTCAAGAAACGTATTGTTTGTTTAGAAGCATATTAGAAGAAATATAGAAAAAAATATTTACCAACTCTTGTGTGTGATGAATAAAAAGGTTTTATTCCATGGTGAGCACAGGAAAAAGACAACGTTTCGACCTTCACAGGTCTTTGTCAAGTCTAAACATACAAAGTATTTTGCACATATATAAATAGGTATGTTTAGACTTGACAAAGACCGGTGAAGGTCGAAACGTTGTCTTTTTTCCTGTGCTCACCATGGAATAAAACCTTTTTATTCATCACACACAAGAGTTGGTAAATATTTTTCTATATTTGTATCTGGATTTGGAAGTCTTCCATACCGACCTGGATCTTTGTGGCTGCAACAAATTTTTGGTATTAGAAGAAATAGACACAACCAACCACTTAAAAATTAAAACCACCTTAATGAAGGCTGTCCTGAATAATTAAAGGGTTAATCTACTGTTTTAAATGTAAGCCTTCGTAAATCCAGTCTGGTAAAATAAGCATTGTAGTTAGGGTTGCACCGATACCGATACTAGTATCGGTATCGGGGCCGATACTGGGTACTGCAGGAGTACTTGGTACTCGTGCAGTACCCCCCGATATTTTTTCCGATACCGGAAGCCGGCATTTTGCCGGCATCCGAGGGGCTGCGGCGGCTGTCCGAATGCTCTATCGGCATTCAGACAGCCGCCCCTGGAGCTCTCTGAGATACTTACCTTCCTGGGCGCCGCCGGGAATGTCTCCGCGCGTGCGCTCGTTGGAAGGACCCCAGCCGCGACCACGTGGGACCATGTGATCACGGCTGGGGTCCTTCCAACGAGCGCACGCGCGGAGACATTCCCGGCAGCGCCCAGGAAGGTAAGTATAAACACACTAAGCAGCTGCAGGGCCTGTCCGAATGCTGATAGAGCATTCAGACAGGCCCTGCAGCTGCTCTCCGCGACGATACTTACCTTCCTGGGCGACGCCGGGAAAGTTTCCCCGCGCGCGCTCGTTGGAAGGACCGCAGCCTGATCACATGGTCCCACGTGGTCGCGGCTGGGGTCCTTCCAACGAGCGCGCGCGGAGACATTCCCGGCGGCGCCCAGGAAGGTAAGTATCGTTGGGGGGGATCCATGAGCTGGGGGCATGCCCATGTGTGAGCTGGGGGGGGGCATATCCATGAGCTGGGGGGGCATATCCATGAGCTGGGGGGGCATACCCATGTGAGAGCTGGGGGGGCATATCCATGAGCTGGGGGGCATATCCATGAGCTGGGGGGGGGCATACCCATGAGCTGGGGGGCATACCCATGTGAGAGCTGGGGGGCATATCCATGAGCTGGGGGGCATATCCATGAGCTGGGGGGCATACCCATGTGAGAGCTGGGGGGCATACCCATGTGAGAGCTGGGGGGCATATCCATGAGCTGGGGGGCATACCCATGTGAGAGCTGGGGGGCATATCCATGAGCTGGGGGGCATAACCATGTGTGAGCTGGGGGGGAAAATCCATAAACTGGGGGGCAAATCCATGTGTGAGCTGGGGCAAATCCATGAGCTGGGGCAGTATGAATATATTATATATATATATAGCGGGGGGGATTTACATGTGAGCTGGGGGCATTTTTATATGGTCTGTTCTTATTGGAAAGTGTCACATGACATTAAAGAAAAGTATCGGTACTCGGTATCAGTGAGTACTTTTAAAAAGTATCGGTACTCGTACTCGGTCTTAAAAAAGTGGTATCGGTGCATCCCTAATTGTAGTAATTTAGATATTTGTTCAGGCAGAGCTAATTTTACTTATTCAGAAGCCTTGAGGATGCTAAAGTCTCAGCTGTTACTTTTATTCCCATAGTTCACAGCAGGTGGTTTGCGTTTATGCCCTGTGTTTTCAAATTATCATTGTATATAGGAATGGAGGGCCCCACAATGCAGGGCAAGGTGTTCAATGATTTTAAGAGAATCGTGATGCCGTTGGTAGTAGATAGGATATGCTTTTAAAGTGCTGAATGTACACTGGAGTGTGAGAATCAAACATGTGAAGTGTTCTCTTTGCTGCTGGCTGTTGTCCATTGTCTTTGCTTTTAGAACTAAAAGATCAATAAACAATAGTGCTCGCGGATGACTGTCAGAGCTGAAAGGTTCCTGAAAGAGAATCGTTGAATAAAAACACAACCTGTGCATTGTGTGCTGATACTCCCCAATAAACTCATTGATTATTCCACCTACACAGGTATACCGCATATGATATATCTTAAATTCAAAAGGGCTTTGCCCTAAGAACACTTGTTATGACTTTATTACAACAAGGATGCATGTTTTATGACCCATAATATCTACATTAACTGTCTGGGTGCTCCTCCTCCCTATGACTTCACTATGTAAAGCAAAATTAGATTTTTCTTTTATCTATAAAACTCCATAAATTTATTTTCATTCCTTTAAATGCTTTTTTATTATCCAATGCAGTAGAAAGCAGGTTATTGGATCAATGTTTTATCTTTGTGGATGCCAGGTCCCTTTTTGTAATACCATTTACCTAGGGCAAGTCAATACTTTGTCCTGCTGGAACAGGTAATAGACAATCGGAAGATGGTATGTGCTTTTGTATTGTGATACTTGTAGCAAGTGGTTTTGGCAACCGCCAAGGTGTATCTTCCTTTTCTGCACTGATATTCTTGGATTGCTTTCATATTTAGCTCCATGTAGATGAACCTATCAGAATCCTCCCCCATCACGCACTCGCAGAAATCTGAATGCTGTGGATCCCAATCAATTTGCCTATCTACTTCAACATCTCCCTCACACCTCAACCCTCACCTGCCCTGATGCTGCCACTACCCACTATAACGCTACACTTATCTCTGCTCTAGACACGCTTGCTCCTCCTCGACTCTGTAAGGACCCACGCCGCCAGCTTCAGCCCTGGCGCACCCTCCAGATGCGCTTCCTGCATAGATGCTCCTGCACTGCAGAGCGTGCCTGGAGGAAATTCCCTCTCTAAAGCTGATTTCATTCACCTCATGTTTATTCTGCGGTTTTACAACTCTGCCCTTCACTTGGCCAAACAAGCGCTCTTCTCATTTCTTATCTACTCTGTCCTCCAACCCTAAACGACTCTGGTCCACCTTCAACTATCTCCTCTACCCACCCGCACCTCCCCCCTCATCTGCCTTTAGCGCTCAAGACCTGGCAGATTACTTCCTAAATAAATCTCTAACTATCAGAAGCAACATCCCAACGCAAGATAGTAATCTGCCACCTCCACTCCCAGAAGCCCCCTCTGCTACCCTCTGCCGCTTCCTCCCAGCCACTGAGGAGGAAGTGAATTCATTACTGTCCTCTTCACATCTCGCCATGTGCCCACTTGACCCCATTCCCCATCTAATTCTTTCACCCCTACTCTCACACACCTCTTCAACCTTTCTCTCACCACCGGCTCTTTCCCATCCGCCTTCAAACACGCCCAGGTTACTCCTATAGTAAAGAAACCCTCCCTCGATCCCAACTCTCCAACTACCATCCTGTATCCCTGCTTCCGATCACATCTAAGCTCTCGGAAAAACTAGTTTTTAACCACCTATCCCTCTTCCTGTCCTCTAATTCCCTACTCGACCCCCTGCAATCAGGCTTCTGTCCTCTACACTCAACCGAAACTGCCCTCACCAAAGTCACCAATGACCTCCTAACTGCTAAACACCACGACCACTATTCTATTCTCATCCTGCTTGACCTCTCGGCTGCTTTTGACACGGTCGACCACCCCCTCCTTCTACAGACTCTCCGCTCTCTTGGTCTCTGTGACACTGCACTCGCTTGGGTCAACTCCTATCTATCCAAGAGATCCTTCTTTGTCCTTTGCTGGCATCTCCTCCTCTTCACTGCCTTTATCTGTTGGTGAACCTCAAGGCTCTGTCCTAGGTCCTCTGCTCTTCTCTATCTACACCTCCTCCCTGGGCAAAATCATTAACAGCTTTGGCTTCAATTATCGCATCTATGCTAATGATACTCAGATCTACCTCTCTACCCCTGATCTCTCTCCGTGTGTCCTTTCCAAAGTCAGTGACTGTTTATCTGGCTTTTCCTCCTGGATGGCTTCTCACCAACTAAAGATTAACATGTCAAAGACTGAGCTCCTAATAATTCCTCCCTCTAATGCCTCCCCACCTCCTGACTTTTCTATCGAGGTCGATGGTTTCACTATCTTCCCACCAAACCAGGTTCGCTGTCTCGGAGTTACACTTGACTCTGCTCTTTCCTTCATCTCCCACATTCAATCTCTCTTCTCCAGCCACTACCAACTATGTAATATTTCCAGAATTTGGCCATTTCTTACCGCTGACACCACAAAGCAACTCAGCCACACCCTTCTAATCTCCAGACTTGCCTATTGTAGTAATCTTCTTGCTGGCCTCCCTCTCTCCCACCACAACCCCCTACAATCCATTCTGAATGGCTCTGCCAGGCTCATCCACCTCACCCGCCGCTCTGTCTCTGCTGCTCCCCTCTGAGAGTCCCAACACTGGCTCCCCACCCACTGCAGAATTAAATTTAAAATCCTTACCCTGACCTACAAATCTCACTAACTCAGCTCCCCACTACCTGTCCTCACTAATCCCCAAATACACCCCAGCCCGCTCCCTAGGGTCAAACTGACCTTCTTCTCTCCGCATCACCTCTTCCCATTTAAAGACTGCAGGATTTGTCATGTGCAGCCCCCATCCTCTGGAACGCTCTCCCTCGGACTGTCAGACTTTCCTCAGTTTCCCTTCCTTCAAACGCTCTCTTAAGACATTCCTATTCAGGAAAGCCTACCACCCGACTCACTGATACACCTATATCACTGCCCCAAACAGTTCATTGCTCTCATCTTGCAGTCCTCTCCTCCTGTTTCCACCCCAACCCTTCTAGATTGTGAGTTCCCACGGGAATAGGGCCTTCATTTCCTCCTGTACTGGTTTGTCAAAATGTTGTTCAAATTTATTGTAGCCCTGTCTATACTGTGCCCATTGTACAACGCTTCGGAATATGCTGGCGCTTTCTTGGCAGAATTTTTAGCCAGGTTCTTTGGGAAATTCCTGTGTGACCACAGGCAGCTCTTTGGATGGTCTATGTGCTTAATGAAACTTCGTAGGCACCTGTTGTCGAACAAGAATATTTTTTCTAGCTACTTTCTAGCTTCTTATATTTGTGATTATTGTGTATTGCAGATAGACATAAGCTCATTAAAGTGTCACTTTAACCACCATGACCAATTTAACTTAATTGGTCATGGTGTGTTAGAAGTCCTCCCCTACCTCCTCCCACCCCAGGATATCTGTAAGAGCTTTCCAAAGTGGAGGGTTTCACTCAGCTGAAGGCCGTCTATGGTCTCACACTTGGAGAGCTTTCCTAGGTTCTAGTCTGTTTTGCTGAAGTTGTACAGTGCTTATCAACCAATGTCTCTCAATCAATTTGCGTTTAAAGCAGGGCTATCAAATGTCATCCATGAAGTGCCGTTCAATCATTTGGCTGACTCTGGGCTGACAGTATATCTCTAATCACTGCTGAATTCATTCGACTGCTTCTGTCACATTATTAATAAACAACAATGACCCAGTTCCACTGGAAGCCATGCATACCCATACCATCACACTGCCTCCTCCATATTTTATAGAGGACATTGTGTGCTTTGGATCATGAGCCGTTTCAAGCCTTCTCCACACTTTTTTCTTCCCATCATTATGGTACAGATTAATCTTGGTTTCATCCGTCCAAAGTATGCTTTTCTGGGACTGGTCTGTTTTGTTTTTTGTTAAGTGTAATCGGGCTTTCTATTCTTCAGATTTATGAATGGTTTGCACCTTGTGGTGAACCCTCTGTATTTGCTCTCGTGAAGTCTTTTCTTGATTTTGTAGACTTTGACAATGATATGCCCACCTCCTGGAGAGTGTCCTGCACTTGTCTGGATGTTGTGAATGGGGTTTTCTTTACCATAGAGAGGATCTCGCGGTCATCCACCACTGTTGTCTTCCGTGGACATCAGTCCTTTTTATGTTGTTGAGCTCACCAGTGCAAGCTGTTGATTTGGCCACTCCTAATGTTGCTGCTGTCTCTGATGGAATTGTTTTGGTTTTCAAGCCTTACAATGTCTTGTTTCACTTGCATGGACAACACCTTTGAATGCATGATGTCAGTTCACAGCAATAGATTCCAAATACAACACTTAGACTCAAGTCCAGACCTTTTTTTACCTGCTTAATTGATGAATGGATAACTGAGTAGTCCACACCTGGCCATGAAACCGCTTTTTATTCAACTCTGCAATTACTTTTAGTTCCTTGAAAAAGGGGACTGGCTACTCTTAAGAACTGTAATTCCTAAACCCTTCTTCTAATTTGGATGTACATACCTTCAAATTAAACCTGAGAATGCACTTTCAGCCCATATCCATTATATAACTATAGCTTGAATATGTTTTGGTAAATACCATAAAAAAACTAAAATTGTGCCTGTGTTCAAATAATATATATATGGACCTTATTGTAATGTATATATACACCTCAGACATTGGGGCGGCTGGCAGAATGCACTAACAGCATTCTGCCAGGCCCCTCCATCTGGCAGTGTTCTAGCGAGAGGCTGTTGGCATGTGATGGTTGTAACGTTGCTCTGCTGCTGCTGAGGTCTCACAAGTGCGCGGCCCCAGCGGAGCCGAGCAACAACCTTCACATGCCGGTGGCCGTTCACTGGAACGCGGCCAGCAGGAGTGGCCTGGCAGAATGTTGTTAGTGATAAGTGCTTCAGCAGCTCCAATTTCGGCAAAATACAGTGATCATTCACTAAATGGTTAATTCATTTTATTTTCAGAATTCACTTTATTTTGGAATCGCTGAAATGGACTGAAACGCAAAGCTCTGAAATTGAAATTGTTCTGAACCAATTTAGTTTTTTTGAATAAACCCTTTAGAATTTAGACACCAGAGTCAAATGCAGCTAGTAAATATGTCAAGAGATCGCTTTAAGTATGGCTTTCTTGCTTTGATCTTCTACTCAAAAACATACAGGTATACAGAGACATGTATGTACTTATGTAAGTTGTGCCTCAAACAAAAATACCATATTAACAACATGCTTACACTTAAAGAGATTCTCTTTTGGTAATAGTTTCTTTACTGCCCCTAAATAATTGGGCAGAGGCTGCTTACAGTCCCTGCCCACTTATTTTTTTTCTTTTTGGTGATTTTACTCACCTTTTCTCCTTTGTTGCACACAGCTCCTCCTCTTCGGCTCAGGGACACGGGTAAATAATTGTGTAGAAAAAAATAATAAAACCGGTACAAGACGGTAACGTGACTTATTCTAGTACAATGATTTGTTAAATCGGAGTGTGAATGCTGTCTAGCAAGTAACAACATATTGTTTTCTATTCCAGCTCTCACAGTTGGAAAAGCGTTGTTGGCCTTGAAATCCATGCCCAGATCAATTCAGAATCCAAACTGTTCTCAAGTTCCCGTGTTCAGTTTGCTGCTCCTCCTAATTCTACGGTTTCATTTTTTGATGCTTCATTGCCAGGAACCCTGCCTGTAAGTACTACATATCTGTTGCATTATTAATAATGTTGTGTTTAAACATGGAGTGATGTTTACCTTACATATATTTTTTAAATGGCTCTTGCCTGTGGGTATAGATGACGCAAATGTTACAGTGCTTTTATCTGTCTCCCACATATATTTCCTGTGGCCTCTTCTGTTGTAGTAGCTGTCAAACACATCAAGGTTTTCATCTCTTGCCCATGAACGCTTTGTTCCAGTATCTTACTTCTCATCAGATTCTGAAGAGCCTGGTTCTCTGAACACCTGACACTTTTCTTGTTCCTATTGGCTGGTATGACTCTCTTGGTTCTTGAAACTCTTCCTGTTCTGCATTGAGCTCAACCCCCTTAGACCATTTTTTATCGTAAAGGGACATGCATGCTTTGCTAGTGTGCTTTTCAAACCATGCTATGCCTTTTGAATGAGTCAGTAGTCTCATTCAGCAGACCTAAAAAGCAAGTAAATATGATATCATTTCATATTTACCTGCTTTTCTTTCATGACGATTTCCACGACCACCTCAGGAGGCACTTTCAGCTAACCAATCAGTGTGCATAGAATGGTATACATAAAAAACGCACTGAGCATGTGCGACTGAGTTGCTCCTCCTCCATCCTGCACTGTGAGCTGGGGGAGGGCTGAACTTTCACCCCCAGCTACTGCAGAGACAGGGAAGGAAAGCAAACACACAGGGAGAAAAAAGAGACAACAGAGAAAAGGACAACACAGAAAAGCATAGAGACACAGCAAGAAAAGGTAAAGAAAGTACAAGAAAAGGTACAATGAGAGAGAACGCACACAAGAGACAGCGCAAGAAAAGGTGCAATAAGACAAGACAGCACAAGAAAGAGTGAGTGACTCTGTAAAGGAGTTTGAGTGAGACAGCGGGCCATATTACATAGTTGGTGCTAACTTAACCAGAGCTGTTGTAAACTTACCAGAGCCATTATAGCCTATGGAGGTTTTAAGTTTACAACAGCTCTGGTTAAGTTAGCACCAACTATGTAATATGGCCCAGTGAGTATGTAAACCATGAAAGAGCGCAAGTGAGCGGGTCAGTGAGGGAGTGAGTCTGTGGGTGAGTGTGTTTTGCTTTCATAGTTGCAGAGATAGTGAATACTCAGTTCTTCAGTTTCCCCAGTCAGGTCCTGTACCTTGTTCATACAGTCACAGGTATATATAAAGCGATAGCAAGTTCCGTAGTGTTGTACAATGGAAGAGGCAGAATAACAAATGTCCACACAAGTTAAACACAAGGAACAGTAGGAGAGAGGACCATGCCCAAGAGCTTACAATCTTAAGAGAAGGGTGACATACTAGGTGAAGGTAATAGCTGAGTATGTGTAGTAGTGGGGTGCATGGGGGCTGTGGGCAAGCAATGTAAATCATGTGATGCTTTGATGGGTAGAGTAGTAGGCGTGGAGTATTCAGGAAGTAGGAGCTAAAGAAACACCCCTAGCTGAGGGGCATGGCCAGAGAAGATGAAATGAGTTTAAAGCAAGAAAATTAAAAAATTTTACACATTTTTAAAGCTTTTGATTATTTCTAGTTTGTCTATATGTATAAGTGTTCAAACGTCAATTAAAAAAAAATAATTCTATACATGCATATCCTTTTTAATGAGTTGCTTTGAGAATTTGTTGGGATTCTTGGTGCACATCAGTTTTAAAGCTATTTCACAATTATAGGAGATACGTTAACCAGTTCGCTGCGGCGAACCTGGTAATATTTGGTATCACTGGAAAGGCTATAATCTGACCCTCTCGCCCTTAAGGCTCCATAGATATAGTGGTCTAAATTATTGCAAATTGTAAAAAAAATAAAAAAAATTTACACCTAGAGCAAGGCGCCCGCTTGTGGCAGGCGCCTGTAGGCACATGCCTAATTATAAATCCGGCCCTGGCTGCCACCTATGGTGGAGATAGGGGGTTCATTGGAACTCCCATCTCCTGATCCGTGGCAGCTAGGGTTTAATGTATCATTGGAACGGCCAGAGAATGGCCTTTCCAATGATACCAAACATGACTATGTTAAATCTAAAGGAAAGAAGTGTAAAAATAAAAATATAAATAAAAAATTTTTTTTTTTTTTTTTATTCATGCAGCAATATTGTTCCCATTTAGATTATAATGTTAACAATGATACAGCGTTAACGATTGTTTTTATGGGAGGCGTTTGCTAAAAATAACGTAATTCCCCCCCAAAAAAAATTCAAAATTTTTTAACAAGCGCACCCCATAGAAAATATAACCGCAAATGCTAGGATGATAAAATGTGGGAAAAAACCCACTTTACACGCTGTAGATTATTGAAAATTCGAATTTTATTGCAATTTTTTGTTATAATATTCAGGCAGGACATGACCTATACATATAATAATGATATATTATGAATCTGCTGAGTCTACCGGAAAGAACGATATATAATTTGTCTGGGCTGTATAATAAAATTTGACTTCAAATCACGTTTAAACATGATGAGCGAAAGCGGTAAAAATGAGCTCAGCACACAGGGGTGAAATGGCTGAGCAGCGAAAGGGTTAAAACAGGTTAATTGGGCTAATAGTGATAAATCATAGAGAAAATTATTTTTCTTGACCGTGCATCTGATGTACCTGCTGTTTTTGTTTATACGTAGCTGTTTAACCCCTTAAGGACCGCTGACGTACCCTGTACGTCCTGTCCACGGGTCTCCCTTAGACCCGCGGACGTACAGGGTACGTCAGCGGCGCCTAATCCCCCTCCCGCCCGATACTTACTTACCTCCCTCGCTGGATCCCTTGGCGATCTGGCAGGGAGGAAGCCTGCCCATGTGATTTACATGGGCAGGCGAGGTTGATGACGTCGCCACGCTGCGTGGTGACGTCATCAGCAGGCGTCCCCATGCAAATCAATGGATGGGAGGGGGGGCTCCTTCGGAGCCCTCTATCTCCCCAACCATTGAAGCTAGAGAGATGCTTTTTGCACCGCTGAAAAGGGGAGAGTCTCCCCTTTTCAGCGGTGGATAGCATTAATGGGTTCGCCGCCAAATTTCTAATTGGCGCCAAAACGCGATTCGAACCTGGAGGGGGGCTGACATCTTGGATGTCAGCCAAGCCTCCAGGTCCCCCCCCACCCACTGACAACCTCACCATATGTGTGAGGATGTCAGTGGGCCAGTTAACCATCTAGCTGCCATGTAGAGATAAGGGGATCCCTATCCATGGCAGCTAGATGGTCATATTTGACATCATTTGAAAGGCCTGATCATGGCCTTAGTTGTGGATACCCCTGGAGTGTCCTCTATGGTCACTAAAGAGGATATTCACAAAGTGCCAGTGTTTCTCAGCAAAAGTCGTCAGTGTTGCACTGCTGACAAATGGTGGCATTTCTCAAAAGTTAATACTGTTAATAACAGTTGAATTTTTAAAGTGAAGCTGTGAAACCCAATCTTACGCGAAATCAATATTCTGGTTCCTCAATTGGTTCAAAATGTCTGTGTTTTTTCTTCTTTTCTTAGGTAATTAACAGGAGATGCATTGAAGCAGCTGTAATGACAGGCCTGGCTTTAAACTGCGCTATAAATAAGAAGTCCCATTTTGACCGAAAGCACTACTTTTACGCAGATCTGCCTGTGAGTATTGTGACAGAACAGCCGTCACGTTCCATTTATTAGCACATAAAAAGTTAAAAGTTAGTTTATTCAAGGTTAAATTTTGTTTATACAATTTATGTCTGTATGATCCCTGTGTGTATTGTGTTTCCCCTCGCAAATTCCCCGCACAAAACGCACCTTTAATCCCTTACAATTCAACACCACCCAAATTGCCCAGTTTTCGTTCACCCAAGTGTATAATTCGTTTGTACAATTTGTGCTTGTATGACCCTAATGTTTATTAAGTTCTTTGCCACCCTTGCCTTACCCAGCCATCATGGTTTATCTGCCCAGCGCAACCCTGATACAGCTGCCAAGCACAGCCGACATTTCTTACACCCTGCACCGCTCAGCCCCTGTACATGCCACCAGAGTGCTTTTTGGTCAGAAGGGCCCTGAGAACATGGTGGCACTGTGGGGTGAGTTCCAAAGGGGAGCGCCACCAAGATCACCCCTCAATCAGCTGCTAAACCCGGGTCGGGCTTCCCAGCCGCAGAGGAGATCCGGTGCCGGAATCAGCGCTCGCACTCCGGGGGGTGGAATTTCCCAGGCAAGGAACAGCCCAGGGCTGGCCAAACAGTGTGGCGCCAGGAGCTAGAGGCCGGGTCAGCCCATGTTAAGGATACGAAAAGGGCTTGGGCTTAGTGGCAAAACTGGTGCCGGGATGTCTGAGGTCAGGCATAGGAGAGAACAATGGGACTGTACCGTATAAATGTACCGTGTCTGTGCTGTTCTAAATAAACCAACCTGCACTACGCGTCGACGAGTATTTGGGAAGAGGGACTATCTGCCAGGTATTTCTTCCTGGCTGACTCGCTAGATTCCAGCAAGGGACCTGACTCCGGCTCACTGCAGAGCAACCCCGGCACCTACGGTGGATCTACTCCCTCCGAGTAGCGGCGTCCGTCACAAGTTTAATTTAATTTTTTTTTTTTAAATGTTAGAATGAAAAGGACTATTATTCATTTAGGGTGCTGTGCCAACAGAGCCGTTAATAGCAGCTCGCTAATGTGCGCTAGCCGTTATCCATTTTCAGCTCACTAATAAGGGCTCTGTTCCCACCGAGCTGCTGTAGTTGAAGCTTGAGTCAGCATATTTGTGAGCCACGGATTGATGCTGACAACTGCATCAGCACTCTAAAAAGCCAGGCGCGACTCTGCATGCGCTCTGGTAACTATTTGAGCTTACAACTAAGAGGAGAGGGGTGGTACACTAGGTGAGGGTAAATCGAGAATCAGAAGTAGCGGGGTGCATGTCGGCTGGGTGGGAAGATGGTGCAGGAAATGTACAGTGGGGAATTATAGAGTGAGCCGATAGGTTTCTCTAAAGGAATGTGTTTTCAGGGACTTTTTGAGAGTCTAATGTTGCGTGGGAGGGAGTTCCTTAGGGTGCTGCTCGGGAGAAGTCTTGAAGGTGGGAGTTGGAGTGCGGGTAAATGGAGCTGATGGCATCAGATCACAGGCGGAGAGAAGTGGCCGGGACATTGATGTACCTGCTAATAAGGGAGGAGATATTGTCAGGGGCACGGGTATGGTGAGCTTTGTACGGAGCACCAGTATTTTTTTTATCGGATTCTAAAGGAAAGAGGGAGCAAATGTAGACATTGACAAAGGGGTGGTGAGGTGGATGAGCCTAGCACAGGCGTTCATTACAGACTGCAGAGGCAGAATCTGGGACCTCTTTAGGTCAGAGAGAAGGAGATTACAGTATTCAAGGTGGGAGATAATAAGAGCTTGGATGAGCATTTTAGCAGAGTCCTGAATAAGACAGGGACAGATGCGTGCAATGATTTTTAGATGGAAGTAGCAGAATGTGGTTAGTGATTGAGTGTGAGGAGCGAAAGAGAGATCAGAGTCGAAGAGGACCGAGTGGCAATGAACCTGAGAGGTAGAAGTAATGGAGGCACCATTCACCTGAAAGGAAATGGGTGCAGGAATGTTGGTTTTTAGAGGGAGGGAAGATGAGAAGTTTGCTTTTTGGAGAGGTTAAGCTTTAGGAAACAGGCGGACAGCCTATAGGAGAAAGAGGGTGGACAACAGTGTCAAATGCAGCAGAAAGGTCAAGGACAAGTGACCTTTGGTTTTAGCAGCAACTAAATCATTAGGCACTCTGTTTATCTGTGGATTATCATGAGTCTACTAGAATTTCCGAATCACCCAAAAATTGCAATCTAAGGTATGGTAGAAATGTCAAAATTATCCTTACGGAGGTTTTGCTCAGCTCACCTGTTATCGTTGATAAAGAAGGTTTGACTTTTATTTCAGCTTTTGTTGCTTTTTAAAACCAAGCACAAACTTTGTTTCACACAGCATGTTGAAGCATACAGTACATTATGATTGCTTTAAACAAATCCGCTCTCTATTCTGTGTACAGCCAAACCAATGTCTGTTTTTGGTTTCCATTTAGTTACATACCGTATTTTTCGCTCCATAAGACGCACTTTTTTCCCCCCAAAAAGTGGGGGGAAAAGTGGATGCGTCTTATGGAGCGAATATGGCCCAGCAGCTCGTGGATGTGCCTCCGCTCACCTGCCGCCGCCGCGTTCGTCTCCCTCTGAGCATGCGTCCGGCGGCAGGAAGCTTGGGCACTCGCCTGGGGGAGCCACGTGACCGCGATCTCCCGAGATCGCGGTCACGTGGCTCCCCCAGGCGAGTGCCCAAGCTTC
The DNA here is from genome assembly GCA_009667805.1 of Leptobrachium leishanense. NCBI lineage: Eukaryota > Metazoa > Chordata > Amphibia > Anura > Megophryidae > Leptobrachium > Leptobrachium leishanense. The sequence continues at coordinate 399,761,647 of CM019063.1, forward strand.
CTGCCGCCAGACGCATGCTCAGAGGGAGACGAACGCGGCGGCGGCGGCGGCAGGTGAGCGGAGGCACATCCACGAGCTGCTGGGCCATATCCATATGTGAGCTGGGGCATTATCAATGTGTGAGCTGGCTGGGGCAAATCCATGTGTGAGCTGGCTGGGGCAAATCCATGTGTGAGCTGGCTGGGGCAAATCCATGTGAGAGCTGGCTGGGGCAAATCCATGTGAGAGCTGCTGGGGCAAATCCATGTGAGAGCTGATGGGGCAAATCCATGTGTGAGCTGATGGGGCAAATCCATGTGTGAGCTGGCTGGGGCAAATCCATGTGAGAGCTGATGGGGCAAATCCATGTGTGAGCTGGCTGGGGCAAATCCATGTGAGAGCTGGCTGGGGCAAATCCATGTGTGAGCTGGCTGGGGCAAATCCATGTGTGAGCTGGCTGGGGCAAATCCATGTGAGAGCTGGCTGGGGCAAATCCATGTGAGAGCTGGCTGGGGCAAATCCATGTGAGAGCTGGCTGGGGCAAATCCATGTGAGAGCTGATGGGGCAAATCCATGTGAGAGCTGGCTGGGGCAAATCCATGTGTGAGCTGGCTGGGGCAAATCCATGTGAGAGCTGGCTGGGGCAAATCCATGTGAGAGCTGGCTGGGGCAAATCCATGTGAGAGCTGGCTGGGGCAAATCCATGTGAGAGCTGGCTGGGGCAAATCCATGTGAGAGCTGATGGGGCAAATCCATGTGTGAGCTGGCTGGGGCAAATCCATGTGAGAGCTGGCTGGGGCAAATCCATGTGTGAGCTGGCTGGGGCAAATCCATGTGTGAGCTAAGGCATATCCACGAGCTGGGGCAATATCCATTTTTACACTATTTCATTCAGAATATTTATTTTCCGGTTTTCCTCCTCTAAAAACTAGGTGCGTCTTATGGTCAGGTGCGTCTTATGGAGCGAAAAATACGGTATATTGATTTATTTTTTGAGATGTGATAAATATCATCAGAACCTGCATTGCTAACATAGGCAAACGTTTTAGATGGTTCCGAGACTTTTCCAAAAATATGTATTAAGACCACTCTTCCATGTTAATGTTTTAATTAGTGTTTTTAATGAAGTCCATAGTAATTGTAGTAAAGATTTTGACAAATACACAGAACTCTAGAAGAATAAGTGCCTATTCTATGTATTGAAATTATAATTTGTTGTTTTGATTGTTTTAGTACCTGATCAAATGACCAATGATATTTAATGCAAGGTTTTTTTAATTTTTTTATTTAATTGGGGAAACAAAAATATGCCACAAACCTTCTCATACTGTATTGTACAGGCTGGATATCAAATTACTCAGCAGCGGCTTCCGATTGCAGTTAATGGAAAGCTAACGTACTGTTACCAAGTGGGAAATAAATGGAGTGATATTGTAACAAAATGTGTCAGAATCAAACAGGTCCAGTTGGAACAAGACAGCGGGAAAAGTCTACATGATGACACCCGTCACCAGACCCTTATTGATTTAAACAGAGCCGGTAAGTAGCCTTTATAGACCTTTCTATTTTTCCACCTCACCATTTGAAGACCTGCATTGCATGAAATTATTTTCTCTTCTCCCCCCCCCCTTTTTATTTCTGTGTCCCTTTATTACACAAAATAAAAAAATTATATTTAAAAAAAAAAAGAAGAAAAATTGAAAACCTCTCTTTGAGAAGCACAAAAAAAGTCTGAAACGTGGTGGTCGTTTTTCTTATTAAAATTTAGGCTAAAGGTTTGCGACTGCAACACAGAATTACAAAGTTTAGCAATTTTTTTTTAATATGGAGTGAGCAATGCTACAAAATGATTGTTTGATAATGGGAGATATGAGTCCTAAAAGATTAAGTCCTGTAAATTATTTTAACACAGAAATAGATAAAATAATAAAGCACATTTTATACTTGATTTTTCTTTCAGATCTAGACAGGAGCCACAGCCTTTTTATGTAGCTCTTTGGTTAACTGTACAAGCTCATCCACATCACCTTTATGCTGCAGCATTGAGGAAAATGACTGGGTAGTGCTGATCAGAAGCTGATGCACAGAGTGGAATAAAATGTCTTGATATACTGCCATTTCACTGAGAGTTGCAATGTCAAAAATGTCTTCTAAAATTCAAAAAGGCCTTGAGATGTCAAACAAAAATACATTTAATTGTCTGTGATCTGCTTTAAGATAACATGTGTTTTAGCCATCTGGTGTCCAGCATACAGGGTAGGCCTATGGTTTTATATGTCATAAAATTGACATTGACTGTTTTAACCCCTTAGAGACCGCGGACGTACAATGTACGTCACGGCCGCGGGTCTCTTTTAGACCCGCTGACGTACATGGTACGTCCTGCGGTCTTTTGAGCGCTGGAAGCGATCGAATCGCTTCCAGCAGCTCAAACGCCATTGCAGGCTGCCTAGGAGTCCAGGCATCCATGCAATGGCAGTTAGAAGTGCCGGGGCACCTTGTGATCGCTCCCCGGGAGCGATCAACATCCGGTTTGACCGGAAAGGTGCCCCGCACTTCTAGAGAGCGCTGGAAGCGATCGGATCGCTTCCAGCAGCTCCAGGGCCATTGCACGGTGCCTGGAAGTCCAGGCATCCATGCAATGGCGGACAGAAGTGCCGGGGCCCCTTGTGATCGCTCCCCGGGAGCGATCAACATCTGGTTTGACAGGAAAGGTGCCCCGCACTTCTACAGAGCGCTGGAAGCGATCAGTATCGCTTCCAGCTGATCTGAGTATATTGCAGGGATGCCTCGACATCGAGGCATCCTTGCAATATGGTTACCTGCCGTCGGTCCGTCCGTGATCGCTCCCCCCGAGCGATCACTTCCGGTAGCGGCAGGAAGTACTGAGTGCCACGAGGTATCGTGGCACTCAGTACAAAAAAGATCACATAAGTGATCAGGTGCTCTGCTGGGTGCCTCGAGGGATCAAGGCACCCAGCAGACTAAAAAAAAGTGTTAAAGTGTAAAAAAAGTAAAATAAATAAATAAAAAGGTATAAAATAAAAGAGAACTGACAGCCAAGATGGCGCTGCCCTTCTAAGGCCAGGGTCATCTTGGGGCTGTGTGGGATGTTCCTAGCCTGCCTCATCAGAGAGGCAGGCTAGCAACATCCAATCAGAAGTTATAAAAAATCTAAATAAAATTTCTAATTTGTCATGTCAGGTCAATATTTTGTAAATATTGGCCGTGACCTCTGTGATTCTCCCCCCTCTCCTCACTTGTGTTTTGGTGAGTGTGAGAGAGAGAGAGAGAGAGAGAGAGAGAGAGAGAGAGAGAGAGATCAGATTTGACAGGTTAGAGATTTTAGGTAGATTTAGTGAGATTAGAAAAATTGAGGCAGATTTAGAGAGATTTTAGGGAGATTTAGAAGAATTGAGGCAGGTTTAGAGAGATTTAGGTGTTTATTTGTATTTTCTTGTGAAACCCAACGGTTCTTCTAAGAACCAATAATCCGCTTATATATATATATATATATATATATAATAATTATAAAATTTTATAATCTATTATATATAATGTCTGAGAGGGTGTATAGCGCCGAGGAGGCATATGCCATCCTGGCGTCAGAAAATCTGAGGCATCTGCGTCGGACTCAGACCCAGATTTTGACCCTGCTAACTGCTCAGAGACCTCACTAAATACATCATCTACGCTGGCTGATGTATCTCTCTCCTAGTGATGTTTCTGATGCAGATCCTGGGCCACCACCTGCCAGCAGGAGATGCACAGCTCCAGCTGAGGAGTGGGTAGTGCCTCATCGCCAGAGGCCAGATATCCCTCCTTTCACGGCAAATCCTGGCATCAATATTGATGTTGCAGGATTTACCACCACACAGTTTTTGCAGGTGTTTATGGGGGATGATTTGTTGGGCCACATCGTGGCTCAATCAAATCTGTATGCCCATCAGCATTGTGCTGCGAAGCCAGACTCCTACTTGGCAAGGCAGCAATGGACCCCGCTAGATGTGCCAGAATTTCTGAAATTCTGGGCACTTACTATGCTGATGGGCATCATAAAGAAGCTGTCACGGTTCCCGGATCCCACCACGCAGTACTTAACCCCCAACACTCCACAAAACCCAGAAGCTACCAACAGTGTAGCTGTGAATGATCCCTATCTGTCTGGTCCTTAGAATTGGCCAGGTAAACTAGCTAGACAGAAAAGGGTTAACAATACGGAGAGGAGTCAGCCGAGCCAGAATCAGGAATACAGAGTTCAGAATGGTCAAATGGAATAGCCGGGTCGGTATCAGAGCAGTAGCGTAGTACAAGAAAATAGTCTAGGGCAACAGAAGGCAGAATGGTCAGAACACAAGCAGAGGTCAATAACAGATTAAATCAATATAGCAGTCAGGCACAAGGAGCTCAGGTATGGATAACCACGATCTGGCAACTTCTGAAACTATACTGAGGGTTTTTAAAGACCTTCACCAGACCACGCCCCCCACTCAAGCCACACCTCATGCAATCACCTCCCTGCCTGTCTCCATTTAAACCGGGCAGTGGTCAGCGAGCAGCATCAGACTTGCTGTCCTCAAGCACACAGGTAGGGCTGGAAGCCCCCAACATTACAGAAGCCCTCAATTCGCTCCTACTGGAGCAGTAGCCCCATCTGCTCTACCCCCATTTACCCCCAATCAATGTCACGTAGAAGGTATGAAAACATTTTGCGTTTCATGCACTTCAGTGACAACAGCCTGTGCCCTCCTATAGAGCATCCCCAGTTTGACAGGCTGTTTAAAATCCGCCCCCTGATTACCCACTTCGCCGCCAGGTTTGCAGAGGCTTATACACCTGGAAGGAATATCTGCGTGGATGAATCCCTAATGAAATACAAGGGAAGGCTGGGATTCAAGCAGTATATTCCTTCCAAACGCTCCAGGTATGGAGTGAAGGTGTATAAGCTCTGTGACAGCGAGAGTGGGTATACTCAGGCCTTCCGGGTGTACGAGGGAAAGGATAGTAGCCTTGACCCTCCAGGTTGCCCAGAACACATGGGAACCAGTGGCAAGATTGTGTGGGACCTACTTTTTTCCCCTGCTGAACAAAGGGTACCACTTGTATGTTGATAATTTTTATACGAGTGTCCCTTTGTTCAAGCTGCTGTATTGTTTTGATACAGCAGCATGCGGTACTGTTCGCAAGAACCGCGTAGGTTTCCCAGCACAGCTTGTCCGCACCCGGTTAAAAAGGGGGGAGACCTCTCAGCTCTGCGCCAAGAGGAGCTGTTGGCGGTCAAGTACAGAGACAAGAAGGATGTATACCTTCTATCCACCATCCACACTGAGAGGTCTGTGGAGGTCTCTGTACGTGGCAGAGCTGAGCGCATCAGGAAGCCAGTGTGCATCAAAGCCTATAACCGGCATATGGGTGGGGTTGATCTGGCAGATCAGCTGCTCCAGCCCTACCAGATTATGCGGAAGTCAAGGGCCTGGTACAAAAAGGTTGCAATTTACCTGATGCAAATTGCAACCCACAATGCCTTTTTGCTCTGCAAAAAGGCAAACCCCGGAGTGACGCTGTCCTTTTTACAGTTTCAGCTCCAGGTCATTTCGGGGTTTTTGTACCAGGATGTACCTGCTCCCCGGGCGGTGATGGGGGACAGAGTTGGGGCTACACATTTTATTTATAAAATCCCCCCTACTGAGGGCAAACAGAAACCCCAAAAAAGATGCAGGGTGTGTTTCAAGAGGGGGCAGAGGAGAGACACAATCTTTTACTGCCCAGAATGCCCTGGACAACCCGGTCTGTGTCTTGGGGACTGTTTCAAGATATATCACACTGTGCGTGATCTGTGATTTATTTTATTTTTTTCCTTTCCTTACTATTTTTTCTTACACTCTAGTTAGTTCAGTTTAGTTTAGTTTTTTTTTTTTTCTTTTACTGCACCAGACTTTTACATTTTATTCCTACATTTTTATTTTTTACAATTGGTGCTGTATTTTGCCAAAATCTTTGCACACCTATGCATGGGGGGCATGGGTGTACTCAGGAGACCTTGCAGAAAACAACCTGGAGAGTTTTCATGCAGTAACCAACAACAGTGTCTCCTAAATCACAGTCCAAATCTAATGTGGGCGTAAAAATCTGAAAATTGAAAAATTACTGCCACACACCTTCTCAAATGTTTTGGGCTAAAACCGTTGCATCCATGGCATCAAAGCACTCCATATGCAATACCTTGGGGTGTCAACATAACAAATATAAACAATTTTCTGGCAATAATTCAAACTGGGGTATGCGGTAGACCCAAAACCAAAGATAGGCCTAGTTGAAGAAATAATCTCAATTTCAACTCCAATGACAAAGTCATAAAAATTGTATTTGAACCTTCCCAAAATCCTGGCAAACCTATGCATGGGGGGCATGGGTGTACTCAGGAGACCTTGCAGAAAACAACCTGGAGAGTTTTCATGCAGTAACAAACAACAGTGTCTCCTAAATCACAGTCCAAAACTGATGTGGGTGTGAAAATGAAAAATGACCACCAAACCGTATCCAATTTGTTTGGAGCAAACGGTTGCATCCATGGCATAAAAACACTCCATTTACAATACTTTGGGGTGTTAGCGTACCAAATATATGCACGTTCATAAAATTGGGGTATGTGAAAAGGCCCCTAAAAAGAAGATAAGCATGTCAAATTAGAAAATTGACAAGCACATGTCAAAAGATTGGCGTAGCACCCCAAAAACAACAGAACAAATCTATATATGGGTGGTATCACTTTACTCAGAAGATGTTGCTGAACATATTTTGGGGTGTTTTTTGGCAGTAACTCATAACTGGATTTGACAATTCATGCCTAAAGTACAATGTGTGTGAAAAAATAACACAAAAAGTGACTACCTGAAAGTTTGACATAGAGCTAGTGCATGGAAAGTGTTAAAATACAACTCTTTGAAGTACCCTAGGGTGTGCCCTTTCTAAAAATATATGGTTTGATGGGGGTAAATTACTTTGGCCGGCTTCAAAAATGTCCCAAATAGGACATGGGTGCATGATGACGAAATGTGAAAATTCCAAGTTGGAAAACTGAAATGCGCACCCCCCAAATAAGGCCTATTTGCCCCCAAATGACCCGACATACCTATACATGGGTGGTATCAATTTACTCAGAAGATGTTGCTGAACATATTTTGGGGTGCTTTTTGGCAGTAAACCTTAAAGTTCACAGTACATGTATTCTTAAATTGCGGTCAAAAAAAAATCACCAAAACTTTTTTTTTCTCAAACTTTGGCATAGATTTGTGGTAAAATGGTTTGCACGGAAAGAGTCAAAATACCCCAAGTTTAATACCTTGATTTGTGTACTTTAAAAAAATATGTATATGTGGAGGGTTATTCAGGAATTAGTGACAGATATCAGTGTTACAATGTCACTATCACTAGTTTTGAAAATAAACTCTTTGGAAATGGCAAAGTGCTACTTGCACTTATTGTTGCATAAAATAAGGAAAAAAGCGAGGAATATGTAAACATTGGGTATTGCTAAACTCAGAACTAAATTTAGAAACTACTAAGGAATTAATTTTTTTTGACGGTTGTTGATACATAAGAAATTTTGGGGGTCAAAGTTCGAAAAAGTGGTGTTTTTTCAATTTTTTTTGTCATATTTCACAATGTTTTTTTATAGTAAATTATATGAAATGATGAAAAAAATTGTATTTTTATAAAGTCCATTTAATGGCGAGAAAAACAGTGTAAAATATGTGTGGGTTGCATAAACGAGTAAGAGGAAAATTTGTCCTAAACTCTAACAGCGCAGAAACGTAAAAACAGCAGCGGTCACTAAAGGACTGATTTGTGTAAAACCGCCCGGTCAAGGGGTTAATGTCTCACCGAAGTACATAAATTAGATTTTCTGCTTTTTTATTTTTTTTTCTACTTCTGGATGAAAAAAGCAAAGAAGCAGATGTAATTACAGTTTCTAGAAGAAGATAAAAATTTAGTTTGCTTGCCTTTTTTTTCTTTATTTAATAACAAGTATCTTTGTAGGAGTTGGACTCGTAGAAATTGTTATGGAGCCAGACATGAGTTGTGGAGAAGAGGCTGCTGCCGCAGTTAGGGAACTTCAGCTCATCTTGCAGGCACTCGGAACAAGCCTCGCAAATATGGCAGGTAACTGGTTTTATGACATTAGACTGAATTGAGGGGGGGGGGTTACTACTAAAACAGAGAAATGATTTCAACAATAGAACAGTTCTTTAAGCAATAATGTAAAAAGAAAAAAAATCATATCATGCATTGACAGGTTCACTTTTTAAGTGATAACGCAAAAAGATATAGCCTTGCAAACTTGCAGCTGGGCCCCTACAACTCTTGTTTATGACGGTTGTTTTTGTTATAGCCTCCAATTTACATTGTAAAGCACTGCAAACACGGTGGCTCGATCTAAATGGTAACAATATAATAGTATATTTCATCACTCGAAGAGTTTGGGAACCAAAACTGTGACTTACCTTAGTTCTAGCATTGGTCACAATGTTTTCTGTATGTTTTGCATTGTCTTTTCTTGCTCCCCATTATCCCTTCCATTATACAGTATGTGCTGGCTTCTTCATTAGTCGTTCGGCAGTTTATGACCACAGAGATCAAGAGAACTGTCCAGTCTCGTCAGACCTCTCTCCCAATGGTTTAATTGGCGGCTGTGGGGGCAGCTAATTTAAATGGACACTAGCCATCATGACAACTTTAACTCATTTAACAGGACATACTTCCCTCGTACACATATAATTTCATGCGAGTATGCTCCAAATGAAGAAGCATTGAGATTCATCTGATTGACACTAGTTAGAGACTGTGGCACAGAAGAAAATTTAAGTTTTAACATTCACTCTTAACAAATAAAGTGGGGGTGAAGTCAGCAATGGATAATCGTTTAATATGTAACCTTCCTTGATTTATTTCTTTTGTTATGTGAGAGGTGAGTGGAGAATACCATTTAATTGGTATCTACTCACAAAGTATTTCTTGAACAATCAAAAAATAAGCCAGGCTGCACAAAGTATTTTCTGTCTGTTTCACTTGCACAGTGTATAGTTAGTATTTTAATCCATATCACATGAACCAATGTTGTCTGTTAGGAGACATGCTCATTTTAAGTTTTAAAACTGATACTTTGCATCAGTTCTGACATGAACTCCAAAATAAGAGTCACATGACACTGGAGATTTCCTTTATAACCTCATCTTGTTATTGTTAACCATTCTATAGCATGCAGTATTACTTCTAACCCTTTTAAGGATTATTAAATCCATTTTAACCTTCATTAATCCTTGGCCCCTTTTGAGCCTAGAATTTTATAATAAAAATGTAACCCATTCCAGCGACCTAGTCTCCCTTGTAGTTTTTCCATGCTGCTCTCTTCCAGCTGTATTGTGCGTGCAACTAGCGTGTATGCAGATAATCCGTGCTTTTTGACAGACCTCGGATGATCAGCTTTGCAAAATCCATGCAAGGCTGAACATAACTATGGAAGCCAGTCCAGCGTGAGCTGAATGGCAGCCTTCCAAATGGAGAGAAGTAATCAATTTTGGAAGTCTGTCACAACCACAGTTGAAGGGGGAGCACCTTTAAAATAATTATTATTTTTGTCTTCAAATATCTACAGCATATTGTTGGCCATAATACTTCTTCATTAACCTGTAAACCTCGCAGCCCAATATTTTCACACGTGTACTGTCCTCTGACGTTTTTAACCAGTTACATAAAAAACTGCTTCCAGCCTGCTGGATATTGAGAGGATAAAGATTACTTCAAAACAAATTGCCTCAGCAACCCTAGATCTAGTCTGTATATATTTTAGACAAATGGAATTCATGTTCTTTTCTTCAACACTTGTTTCTTGATGTTCGTTGTATACCCTAATTATGTCATACTTGTCAAGAGCAAGGTGATAATGATAACATTTGGTGTAACTTCTGTATATTCTCTTGCAGCTTTAACAAGTCTCCTAGCTTATATTTTGTCAATCGATAAAATATCTGACCTACCTTATGATGTAATGATCGTCAGTTATTCGCTTCTAATGTGGGCTCCTTCTTTACATGACATGCTGGTGCTATCTCTTCTTAATCTTGGCATCTTTAAAAAAAAAAAAAAAAAATCTCAACCCAATCATCTTCCCATGGGATTTGTTAAAACAGAATTCTGTTCACTTACTCTCATGTGATTATCTTATCTCCTTAATAATCACTTTCATGCGTTCATTTGATCTGTTGTATCCTATCGATTCATGCTTTTACTCTTTATGCAACTGGTGGACTTGGATTACAAAACCATTGTTTCCATCGAAGCAATTACTTTGCAAGAAGAGGACTCTTTTCATGGTTGTCTGGATCTTTACAAATAAATAGTTTCCTACTGCGATAACAGACAATTCATCTTCTAAAGATCTGATGCAGGAGACAATTCAAGTGTTTGCAATTTTTTTTTTCTACTTAAGAGGTTTGCTTTTAAGATGTAAACAACTGTACAAGCAGTCAAAAACCGTGTGCCTTCTTAAGTATTGTTTGATTTTTCTCTTCATCATTATGTTACAGGAATGTTTTCTCTTTTCGGCTTTGTTGTAAATGGTTAAGGACTCTTGTGTTATCAAGAAAGAACACGTAACAGAATATAGCCATATTGTATACATTTTTTGAAGCATTTCTTATTTATAGTTGAGAAGTTTTGCTTAAGGCAGGCCGTCCACTGGCACCGTAGTCGGGCAGCCGACTTGGTCAACTGACTACAGACAACGCCATCGGCCGATCAAGGTCGTCCACTGGAAGCATCTGTGGGCCACCCAGATCAGCCGATGGACAGGCCGCGGGGTGAAAAAAAAAAAACAAGGAAAAACCCCGCTGTGGGGAGAAAAAAAAAACGGTCTTTGATGCTGAAACTGAATTTCAGCATCAGGGACTGCCACCCCATCCAGCGCAGCCAGCTCGTAGTGAAAAAAAACTTGCCAGGCTGCAGGGGGTATTAACCCTTCTTCTTGCTGGTGCTGAAAATGTTTCAGCACCAGGGAGAGCAATGCTGAAGCTGACTTGTGGGGGGGGCAGAACCCAAACGTTCACCTAAGAAATCCTAAAATCTCAATAAATAATAAGGCTTTTTGCTGTGGATTCCAAAATAAATGAATAAGATTTAAAAAAATAATATTTCCGTTGAATCCTATAGGCTTTGCGCATGGCGGTTTTTCTATACAATGTATCTTTTACATGTTTCCCCCGAAGCACAGAAGTTTAACCATACAATGCATCTTTTACACGTTTCCCCTGCACACGGCGGTTATACTATACAATGCATCTTTTTCATGTAATCGTGTACCAGATTGATCGGATGATGCTAGGGCAATTAAAAAAAATTGGAGAGATCGCTAGTCTGTTGTAATCGCAAAAAATTGTCCGAAATTATCCGTCGGTGGTCTGATGCAGTGGAAGAGGACTGATTCACCTGCATGTTGTAGGATCGGTCAGACAACTTCAGACTATACCAGATGATCGCACAAATACAGTGCCAGTGGACGGCTGGCCTAATTGGAAGATTCACTTTCTAATAGAATAATTTGTGACCTACAAAATACTGGTCACATCAGCATCTTGAGAATGTAAAATGCTGAGCTTTGGCTGTTTGGCTGACCCCATAACAAGGTTATGAGCGCAGTGCCCGCCTAGGGTGCAGCCGGGCCCGACCACGGTAGAAAATAAATCATTAATTTATTTGCTATTCATTGTGAGTGCCCGCGGGGCAGCCAGGCGCCTCAATTCACTAGCGGGCTGCGGCATGCACGCTCGCTCATGCACCAGGCCTGGCTCCGCCTCCACAGCATGCCAGCGGCTGACACGGCGCAGCCGCCGGCACGTGTTGGGGCTGGCGGCAGCATGCGCGCCCTCACGTCAGGTGCTGGAAGGAGGCGGAGTCGCATCGGAGAAAAAGAGAAGGTGAAGCTGCTCTGACTGTCTCCTCGGCTCCTGGTCACTGTCCCACAGTCTGTGGTACTACGAACAGGTATAGGGGGCGCAATAATATATATCCATGATGTTAGCTGGGGCAGTATATACCCATGATGTGAGCTGGGGGCAATATATATCCATGATGTGAGCTGGGGGCAATATATATCAATGATGTGAGCTGGGGCAGTATATATATATATATATATATTTCTCTATCCATGATGTGAGCTGCGGGCAATATATACCCATGATGTGAGCTGGGGGAAATATATACCCATGATGTGAGCTGGGGGCAATATACAGTTGTGTTCAAAATTATTCAACCCCCAATGAAATTGAGTGTTTTGGCCAGTTTGACATTGATTTTGATCATTCAGTCATCTTGCTTACAATTAAATCAAAGAGGCACGTGTAGGTCAGACAAATATAACCTAACATTTATAATGAAATAACCACAAATGTCTTTTCTGTGCTCACATCATTATCAGTTTTATTCAACCCCCAAGTGACATTCAATCTTAGTACTAAGTACAACATCCTTTTACAGTTATAACAGCTTTTAAACGTGAAGCATAGCTTGACACAAGTGTCTTGCAGCGATCTACGGGTATCTTCGCCCATTCGTCATGGGCAAAAGCCTCCAGTTCAGTCACATTCTTAGGCTTGCGCACTGCAACTGCTTTCTTTAAGTCCCACCAGAGGTTCTCAATCGGATTTAAGTCAGGTGACTGCGATGGCCACTCCAAAATGTTCCAGCCTTTAATCTGCAACCATGCTCTAGTGGACTTGAAGGTATGCTTGGGATCATTGTCCTGTTGAAAGGTCCAACGTCTCCCAAGCCTCAGGTTTGTGACCGACTGCATCACATTGTCATCCAATATCTCCTGGTACTGAAGAGAATTCATGGTACCTTGCACACGCTGAAGCTTCACTGTACCTGCAGAAGCAAAACCGCCCCAAAGCATGATTGACCCCCCCGCCATGCTTCACAGTAGGTAAGGTGTTCTTTTCTTCATAGGCCTTGTTCTTCCTCCTCCAAACATAGCGTTGATCCATGGGCCCAAACAGTTCTAATTTTGTTTCATCAGTCCACAGAACACTATCCCAAAACTTCTGTGGTTTGTCCACATGACTTTTGGCATACTGCAGTCGACTCTTCTTATTCTTTGGAGACAGCAAGGGGGTGCGACTGGGAGTTCTGGCATGGAGCCCTTCATTACGCAGTGTGCGCCGTATTGTCTGAGCTGAAACTTCAGTACCCACACCTGACAAATCTTTTCTCAGTTCCTCAGCAGTCACACTGGGACTTTTCTCCAATCTACGCTTCAGGTAGCGCACAGCAGTCGAAGTCAGCATCTTCTTTCTGCCACGACCAGGTAGCGTTTCAACAGTGCCCTTTGCCTTGAATTTGCGAATGATGCTTCCTATGGTCTCTCTTGGTATGTTTAACATCTTTGCAATCTTCTTATAGCCATTGCCCTTCCTGTGAAGAGTAATCACCTCTTCTCTTGTCTTCCTGGACCATTCTCTTGACTTCACCATGTTTGTAACCACACCAGTAAATGTCTAGAAGGAGCTGAGTATCACAGTCATTTTAAAGCTGCCTAATTGGTGCTTATTATGCTTTATTGCTGCTCCGTGACATCCACAGGTGTTTTCAATACCTGATTGAAAACACTTGAATGAACCTCTGTTCTTCAGAGTGGTAGTCTTTAAGGGGTTGAATAATTGTGTCAATGAAGAATTCACAAAAGAAACATTTACTACTGTATTACAAAACCAATTGATGTCATTTTAGTTGCATATGGTTCTTTAAAAAGTCCTTGTAGGATTTCATTCTGAATACAATTACAAATGTACACTAAATTCCCTAAAACCCTTTACAGCATTGGGGGTTGAATAATTTTGAACACAACTATATATATATATCTGTAAAAATATTGGGGGGGGGGGACAATTTACTGTTCTTGCCTCGGGTGCAAAAGGAGCTAGCTACGGCTCTGTCTACCGATACCGGAAGCCAGCCCTGGGTTGGCTTGCAGGGCAGTATGTGAGGGCTGGGGCGGCTGGCAGAATACACTAACAGCATTCTGCGAGGTCCCCCTGGCTGGCTGCGTCCCAGCGAGCGCCCATCGGCATGTAAAGCTTGTAACGCGGCTCTGCTGGCCTCTAACTGCGCTATCGAGATATTGCAAACTCTGCAAGATCTCATGAGAGCACTGCCCCAGTGGAGCTGTCTTACAACCATCACATGTTGGCGGCTGCTCACTAGAATGTGACCAGCTGGAGGGGCGTGGCAGAATGCAGTTAGTGCATTCTGCCAGTTGGCCCCAGTGTCTGAGGTCTGGGATAGAGCGATCTATTATGAAACATGAAGCTGTTGTTTGTTTTTGAGTGTGCTAATTGGAGTGCTCTTTCTCTGGTTTGAGATAGATATATAGATATATAATATATATTCTATAAGGGTTGTGGTGGAGGACAAAAAGCGAGCTAAAAAGCCTCCACACTATAATAAGTGTGTTTATTATTGCAGAAGCCACCTGCACATCACAGCAATTCAATGAATTGCATCCCAGAGCTCCTGTGCCACATTCCCCATATGCAGCAAGTAATTCTGGGTAGGATATGCAAATGACATCTGTCTCCCTTTTATGCATCCTGGATCTGTTATTACACAGAACCCTAAAATCAATGCTATGCCACACTGTGGCTTTTTAGCAGAGAGAAAGTTATGCAACTGGTCAAAGCCACTCCTAGGACAGCTACGGGTCCCAAGCATCCACTGCAACTGGTCATCATGCCTAGCTCCTAGCTGATGAGGGTCCAACAAACATGAAACAGTGCTTTCCTAGGATTTACAACATGTATATCCTTGTGTTTCTCCTGACGTTTGTTCCCTGGATTGCCAAAGTTTGTCATGCCAACAATGGCAATTTTTGCTGTTCTTTCCAACACTAAACAGCAGTTAGTGGATAACCCCATATTTATTTGTTTGCTGAAATAATATTCTTGTCTAAACCAATAATGCTTAAAATAAATCTGTCATGAGACCGTTAACAACGTTTCATGTAGCATCTAATTAATCCCATAGTGACCAAGCGATATTACTATTTTCTGTCCGAATGTACCCAGTGCTGTTTTTACATTTCTGCGATGTTTGTGTCTTAGGTCTAATTTTCCTCTTACTCATTTATGGAACCCACACATATGGGGCCATATTAGATAGTTGGTGCTAATTTAACCAGAGCTGTTGTAAACTTACCAGAGCCAATATAACCTATGGAGTTTTTCAGTTTACAACAGGTCTGGTTAAGTTAGCACCAAGATTGTAATATGGCCCATACTGTTTTTCTTGCCATTAAATGGACGTTCTAAAGATACCTTTATTTTCATCATATCGTATAACTTTACCATAAAAGGTTTATGAAATATGATTTTGAAAAAAAGGAAAAAAACACCCTTTTGAACCTTAATTCCCAAAATCTACAACCATCAAAAAAAGACCCCAGCTAAATAGTTTCTGTCACGGAACTGACTTTGCACTCTTTGCTGAGAAACTTTGACTCTGTGCGTTCCCTGCGTTTACATCCCCAAATACAGACTTTATTCCTTTTGTGTTCCCCTATTTTATAATTTATTCCCCTTAACCACTTGGCTGCTATGGACGCGCTCAGCGCGTCCAGCCAAGTGGTTTTCCTGTGCTATGGACGCGCTGAGCGCGTCCATGCACAGGAGGCAGCAATCGGCCGGATTCCAGCCGATTGCTGCGCCACCTCCGGTGCGGGCTGACATCTTGGATTCCCTTTCCCTTTCTTTATACAAGGTCTTTCTGTGAATTTGCTGTGTTGGTTACATTTGTGTTGAATTGTGGTTATGCAAGAAGGTCACTGTCTGTCACAATCTGCTGATCAGATTAGTCTTCCAATAAACCTGCTTTTAGGAAGGTGTAAATATCTGATTAACCGCTCTTCAAACGTAATCTTTGTTCGACAAACACTGAATGTTTAAGGGATATACATTATACATTTTGCTTATAATTTCACTGTGTGCTGTTGTGTTGTGATATCCAACAACTCCGTTTTAGTGTAATTATGTGGGTTTTTTCCCAACTTGCTTTTGCATATCATAACTTTTTTATTTTGTAATCAAATTTTCTTTAAAAGAAGGTGGAATAAAGTAACAGAGTCAATGAAAAAACATAAGTAAGGTCCTTGGATAACATCCAAGGTCCTTGCTCATCTGCCCCCAGCCTAATAGGAGAAACTCAGGAGAAATTAAAAATCTAGGTCGACATAGCCAAACCAAAAAAATTCTCCCATTTAGTTCACTTTCCAAATCGGCTATTTAGTCTAGATTGTTCTCTTCTCCTGACAATTCTCGTGAATAGACCCGAATATGTTTTATTTAATTACAACAAACATTCAAAGTATTTTTGTGATTCCCCCCCCCCCTTCCTCCTTTCCGTATGTATTTATTTACACTTAATTATTTCAGTATAGACAAGTGACTTTTATTATTAAATATTACATGGATTCCACTGCTGGTTTTGGTCCATTATGTTTTGTGGTGGGGGAGGGGAGTTCTTCTTTATTTATATATTCTGTATATGAAAGCGATAAGGGTGTGATTACCAACAAACAGGGTTTTTCAGAGAGAGGTGAAAAGCAGGAGAATGACTGGAGAATGGAAAATTCTAGGTCAAAATGGCCAAACCAGAAAAATTCTCCCATTCATCTCACTTTCCAAATCGGCTATTTTGACCTAGAATTTTCCATTCTCCAGTCATTCTCCTGCTTTTCACCGCTCTCTGAATAACCCTGAAAATAACTTGAATGAGCTTTATTGCATTCATTAACATTTCATATACTGTATATATGTTTTTTTTTATACATTTGTAATGTGTTTTGCTTATTCATTTTATCCTATGTATTTATATGTAGGAAGCTAATTTTTCATAATCCTCAGAACGGCAAGGATAATTGAGAGAAATCTCAATGTATCCTTTCTGGTGAAATATTTTATAAATAAATTGGAGATGCTGAATG
The DNA here is from genome assembly GCA_009667805.1 of Leptobrachium leishanense. NCBI lineage: Eukaryota > Metazoa > Chordata > Amphibia > Anura > Megophryidae > Leptobrachium > Leptobrachium leishanense. Next base: position 399,778,655 of record CM019063.1, read on the forward strand.
CAAGTGTCTGAACTTTATTTGCTTAACCCTTTCGCTGCTGAGGCTTTTCCCGCCTCTGTGCTGAGGTCATTTTTACCGGTTTTGCTCATCATGTTTAACAGCGTTTTGAAGCCTTATTTTATTATATGACCCAGACATATTATATATCGTTCTTTCCGTCAGACTCGGCAGATTCATAATATGTCATTATTATATGTATACGTTATGTCCTGTCTGTATATTATAACAAAATATGCAATAAAATTTACAACGTGTAAAGTGTTTTTTTTTTCACATTTTAACATGCGATCGTTTGCGGTTATATTTTCTATTGGGTGCGCTTGTTAAAAAAAATTAGAAATGGGGTCTCGTTCCATTTTTTGGGGGGAAAATTTTGCTATTTTTAACAAACGCACCCCATACAAAAATCGTTAGTGCAGCATCATTGTTCACATTATAAATTAAATGGGAACAATATTGCTGCATTAACAAAACAAATAAAAAATTAAGAACTTATTTTTTTTATTTTAACCCTTTCACCGCGCTGGATGCGCTCAGCGCGTCCACCCGCAGTATCCTTCCATGCGGAGGACGCGCTGAGCGCGTCCTCCCTTTGGGGCCAGCGATCGGCCGGATTCCGGCCGATCGCTGTGCCCCCCGGTGCGGGCTGACCTCCTCGATGTCAGCCCAGCACCCGGAACCGCCGCCGGCACAATTCGATGTCATCGCGGCGGCGCGATGACATCTAATTCAGGCGCCCCCCTCGCGTGTGCGGAGGAGGCGCCTGAAAGGGAGGGGCGGAGGTCTCTCCCTCCCGATCGCCGGGGTGCCCTGGGTTAAGCCAGGCACTGTTTGGAAGGGCACAGCCTGCCCTTACTAACGGTACCTGGCATTAACCCCATGGGGGCCGGATCACGAATCGACGCCGAAAAGCGCCGGTTCGTGATCCTTTCCTGGAGCTGGCTGACATCTTGGATGTCGGCCAAGCCTCCGGGAACTCCCCCTGAGGACTGGCGTCATCGTGCATAGCACGATGACGCCAGTCCTGGAGTTAACCCCTAACTGCCACCAATGGTGTAGATAGGGGGTTCCAATGAACCCCGTATCTCCCGATCCGTGGCAGCTAGGGGTTAATGTTTGGTACTGTTGGATCGGTCAGAGCATGGACGTTCCAACGATACCAAACCTGACCATGGAAAAAGTTTTTTAAAAAAAAAAAATATATATATTTAAAACAAAATTATATAAAAAAATAAACAAGTTTTTTTTCTTTTTCTTTGGTTTGTTAATGCAGCAATATTGTTCCCATTTCAATTATAATGTGAACAATGATGCTGCACTAATGATTTTTGGATGCGGTGCGTTTGTTAAAAATCGCGTAATTTTCCCCAAAAAAATAATGTAACGAGACCCCATTTCTAATTTTTTTAACAAGCGCACCCCATACAAAATATAACCGCAATTGCTCGCATGTTAAAATGTGAAAAAAAAACACATTGTAAATTATTGAAAATTCATATTTTATTGCATTTCTTGTTATAATATACAGACAGGACATGACGTATACATATAATAATGACCTATTATGAATCTGCCGAGTCTGACGGAAAGAACGATATATAATATGTCTGGGTCATACACTAAAATAAGCCTTCAAAACACGTTTAAACAAGATGAGCGAAACAGGTAAAAATGAGCTCAGCACAGAGGCGTGAAACGCCTCAGCAGCGAAAGGGTTAATTTAAAAAAAAAAACACCTTTTTTTCATGGTCATGTTTGATATTGTTGGAAAGGCCATGCTCTGGTTGATCCAACGATATCCAACATTAACCCCTAGCTGCCACGGATCGGGAGATAGGGGGTTCATTGGAACCCCCTATCTCCACCATTGGTGGCAGCTAGGGGTTAACTCCAGGACTGGCGTCATCGTGCTATGCACGATGACGCCAGTCCTCAGGGGGAGTTCCCGGAGGCCTGGCCGACATCTTGGATGTCCAGCTCCGGGAAAGGCGCGGGGTGGACGCCTGAAATAGATGTCATCGCGCCGCCGCGATGACATCTATTGTGCCCGCGGCGGTCCCGGAGTGACGGCTGACATCCAAGATGTCAGCCCGCACCGGGGGGCACAGCGATCGGCCGGAATCCGGCCGATCGCTGGCTGCTTTGAGAGGACGCGCTCAGCTCGTCTCCCGCAGCCAACCCTTCCTGCGGCAGGACACACTGAGCGCGTCCTCTGCAGCGAAGTGGTTAATAAGCATATGAATTATATCTGTACAAAGCTTTACAATTACAATTTATAGTGTCATTAAAGAGACACTCTAGCCACCACGACATCTTAAATTTGTTTAAGCTGTTAAAAATAAGTTAAGCTAATCAAATCATTATTATAATTGCCACAAACGGAATTCCAAAAACCTCTGCAAGTTCCTTCCATATAAGAAAATAAAGCAAGACGCGCGTTTACGCCATGGCGGAGACCACCAAAAATCAAGTCACACAAAATGTGTAGCTTTCATTATGTCTGACTAGTCTTTGTTCAGCCAGATCTATTTATTAGAATTCAAACACCCAATGAGAGCGTTCCACATAGACCGGGTTCGTTTCTGCCCCAATCAGTATACAGATATATTACAACATCAAAGTTGACCAATCCCACAAGCGCTTATAGCTTAAAGAAGTTTTTTCTGGCTTTCAACTTTCGCCCACTTTTTTTCTGTCCTTCTAACGGTAACAAAAGGGTCCTCACTTTACCAGGATATGGTCTGGATTCAATTAAAATTCCATTGGTCACGCATCCTCTTGAAGGAAACCTATGTCCACATATTATTTGACAGAGGGTATATTACCTAAATTGTGTAATTGAATCATACAGGAAATTAAAAATATCTGTCAGTTCTTTCATAAGCCATCAAGATGACGGGCCTGTTCCGGACTATTATGCCAGCTTTTCAAATCGGTCTGATGACCACTTTGATGGGTATCGATCGGCAGTAGCTGTTTAACAGCAAAAACAAATCTGTGGACGAGTCTGTACTGACTCGTAATGCACCTCAATGCTTCGGCGTTGAGACATTTGATTGGTGCTATGTGCTCTAGTGACACGTGCTACTTGTCCTTAGCCAGGAATTCAGCTGCTTCCTGCTAGCACCAGAAGACTGGAGAAACGCGGTTGGGATTCCAAGGTATCATTGAGGGTCATCAGCGGTTAATGATTAACTCCTCCATTGTTGCCCCTTGTTTCACCTATGTGATAGTGTATCCCGTACACACATGGATTGTAAAACACCTTGTTCTTATTTCTACTATACATTGACTAATATGTGTAGCGTAAATATATCATTTATTTTTTTCTTTTGTCTTTTTTACTGCAGAAGGTCAAATGAGAGTTGATGCAAACATTTCAGTCCACCGACCTGGACAGCCATTGGGAGTGAGGACAGAAGTTAAAAACCTCAATAGTGCTCGTTTTCTAGCAAAAGCAATAGGTAATTACAATTTCTTTGCAGTTCTCCATCAATTCACTGCCTGCAAAGCAACCCCAGATAGATTGTAGAAAGACATAATCTGTCCAGAGTGGTACAAGTGAGATAATATATTTTATTTCTATCTTTATATAGATTATGAAATTCAGAGGCAAATCAAAATACTTGAGAACGGAGGAACAATTTTAAATGAAACCAGATCATTTGATTATAAGCTCGGGTAAGTGGGTCTTCCTGGCTGCAGGATCCAAAAGCTCTCTTTTGTGAAGCTTCGCTACAGAAATTAAATAATAAAATGGAAATTTAATATTAAGTCTGAATGTTGCAAGCATGCTGCACTATGAATATCTGAAATGTTGTTGATGGGGCACAATTATGAAAGATACTTCTATTAATATAAATGATTTCTGGTTTAATTTTTAAATACAATATATACACTTTGTTAATGTGTAATTAAGAATATCACTGATAATGACAACTGATTGAGTTTAATTCCTTTTGCCACTCAATGTGTTTCTAATACTGCTTGGGGTGTTTCCCATTTTTTTTTATAGGTCTACCATAGCTATGAGGGATAAAGAAGGAAAACAAGATTATCGGTTGGTGTTTTACCTGTGACTAATATTTTAGTGAAACCTTCACACACTTTCTAGTTTCAAGAATATAAAAATCACTGTCAGAATAAATTCAAGTTTTCAATCTGGCTAACTTTTGAGGTTAAAGAAGAAATTTATTTTCACTTTTTTTTTTTTTTAAAGAAGGTAAATCACAACGGCCCTATTCCCTAGTGCATGCTAACTGTATCATTCAGGTGAGTAAGCGTTGATGGCAGGATAAGTAACTTTAACACATGCCACTCATATTGCCTTCCTGACACTAAATCCCTAAAAATTCAGTGCATCAGTGATTGCGCTAGCTTGCACATTAGGATAAGTATGGTATTACAAAGTCCTAGTGTTAACCAAAATTTTCCCGACATCTAAAAGCGGTGCTAACTAATTCTGATTTTGCAGAATTATTTAGCACCACCTAACCCCCCCCCCCTAAATCCAATCCTCTCATCCCGTGGTGAGCGGCAGCCCGATCCGCTGCTTCTTGCCACCGGGAGCAGAGAGAGCCTGGGGACTAATAGTCCCCAGTCACCCTCCACGATCACTCTGCGGTGCGACGTGATCGTGCAGGGCTTGCAGCCCGGCAGCAGAACCCTCTATGGAGTACTATGGACTCCAGGAGGTGATACTCGCAGCGGCTCGGAACTGTACCGAGAGTACCACCGAGGGTAGTGCTTCGTTTCAGGGCATGGTGTTGAAGTGGCGCCTGCCACGGAGTTGAACGCTAAAGTAGGGACACTATGGGGAACCCCCAAGGTGCAGGTTTTCCCTGTTAGCATCCACATTTTAGCACTAAGAAGAGCATAGGGTCCCCCACGTTTAGACAACTGTTAACACAAGAACTGATTAAAATGGTACTTTAAATTGCACATTTTAGTTCCTATCACTTTAGTAAATGTTATTTTTATCAATATCTATTTTACATTTTCTATTTAGATTCATATTCAAAAGTTTATTTTATTGGTGTTTCTGGGACTGTGGCCAGATGATAGCGGCTCTTTAAGTCAATATGTAACCGTATAGTCTACCACCAAAAATTAAATGTCTTTATTGTGTTTATTTTCTGTTGCTGATATCTTACATGTGCTTTGGTTTTCTTTTGTATGTTTAGTTAAGAAAATATTTTACTCTATATGTGTTACTGGGTGCATCCACTTTGTGATCTAAGTTGTTGTAAACTGCCCCCCCTCCACTATATCTTTACATCACTATATCCTCACTGGATGGCTTTGGCCATAGAATGGAGTCTATGTGTTAATCACTGACTCAAATCATTGTATTGTGGGGGATGTATTCAAAGGACATCACCCGGGGTAGATTAGCAGTCTCTTAACCCCTTCGCTGCGGAGGACGTTCCCCACACGTCAACCCAAGCGGGAGCCCTGGGAGAGATACTCACCTCTCTCTCCTGGATCTCGTGGCGTTCTGACTTCAGGCGCCGGATCGCGGCCTAGGTCAGGTGTGGGCCGCCATCTTGGATGGCGGCTCCACCCAGGGTCCCTCCCTCGCCTCCTTATGTCATCACACATTGGGCGATGCCATCAGTTAACCAGGGAATCCCTAGCTGCCTGGGGTTTTCCTAAGGAAATCCCCTGGTGGAGATATGTGGGTTTTAAAGAACCCCCTATCTCCAGCACGGTGGACGCTAGGGGGTCATGGAGGTTATCAATCGAAAGGCCAGAGCATGGCCTTTTGAATGATACCAAACATGACAATGTTAAAATTAAAAGAAGAAAAAAAAAAGTGTTTTGTATGTTGTTTTTACTAATGCAGCAATTTTGTTCCCATTTCAATTATAATGTGAACAATGATGCTGCACTAATGATTTTTTTCTATGGGGTGCGTTTGCTAAAAATCACATAATTCCCCCCAAAAAATGTAACGAGTTGCCATTTCTAATTTTTTTAACAAGTGCAGCCCATAGAAAATATAACCGCAAAGGCTTGCATGATAAAATGTGAAAAAAAACACTTTACACGCTGTAGATGATTAAAAATTCTAATTTTATTGCATTTTTTGTTATAATATGCAGGCAGTGCATGACGTATGCATATAATAATGATATATTATGAATTTGCCGAGTGTGCCAGAAAGAACGATATATAATATGTCTGGGTCATATAATAAAATGTGGCTTCAAATCGCGATTAAACACGATGAGCAAAAGCGGTAAAAGTGAGTTCAGCACACAGCGGTGAAATGGCTCAGCAGCGAAGGGGTTTTATCTCATTCAGCTCTCCTTTCTTATCTCGAGTAGTCTGGAGAACACAATAGCCTTATCTGAACAGTCCCTTCTCCACCCCATTAACTGCTGAATACTGTATAGGATAAAACACAGCCACAAAGTAAAAAAACTTGCACAAATTTTGGGAAATGCTGTATCATGGAAATAATCCACAAAATGGAAAAGGAGGTAAAAAAAAATCTTCATTTGTTTCCTTTTCACATGCAATTACTTATACAATACATCCTGATTTTTTTTGTTTTAAGGTGGTTTAGTTTGCAATGTACAAATAATTTAGTTACAGATTATGTAAGTGATAGTGTCCCTTTAATACTAACTGTTGATGTAACCTAAAAATTAACTTCAAAATAGGTTTGTGTATAGAAATAACTTCTAAGATTAGGCATTCATTACTCTGAACATTTTCAGTATTTAATTTTTCTATATATCCTAATTTGATTCTCACTTCATGTTTATGTAAGATTTATGCCAGAGCCAAATCTCCCGCCACTTGTACTGTACGACTCAAATTCCTCGCCCCCTGCTAATTTGGATCCTGAGCAAGTGGTGAATATAGACTTGATTAAGGAAAGCCTGCCAGAACTTCCAAGTGTCATTCGTGAAAGGCTGGTTGATCAGTATGGAATATTACCAGAGCACAGTTATACGTTAGTGGTAAGTATACATTATTGAACTAAAGTGAATACGTTATGACTACGCTTTAACTCAAACCTCATACGATTTGTGATTTTGATGGTCAGAAAGTCTGGACTATCCTTCAAGGGTTGATCAGGATTCCTCATGCTGAGAGGGATATTTATACTGCTAGAGAGCTCATGTGCATAGTTCTTGCCTTGTTTTGGCCCAGTCTTTTTTTTCATCCAATTTAAACATCTTTTCTTCTGTCTTTGATTGGCTGTACATCATACAGGGGCCAATGTTTATGAATCCAGTACACCATATGGAGTTGACGGACATCTAAGTCCAGTTACACTCAAATACCAAAAATGGAGATGCAAGACACATTGGGTGCCCTAGAGTGCACAGGGGACATCTCTGAGACCAACTTGTGTTCTTCCAATTACCAAGACCACATAAACAAACCTTAACCTGTGATTTACTGCAAAAGAAAGTCGTATAGATTTAGCATCTTTATTTTGTGTTTACCGTACACTGAAGCTAATCAAAATATAATTACGGCAGCCTCATACTTTTAAAAAAGCTGATGGTCCCAAAAATAAAAAACAATATTGTTGCTTTCTTCCACACTGCAGTGTCTGCCAGCGTGACAATCTTCTGATTATTTGGCTAGACCTGAAACTGCATGGATTTCATTTTTCACTATAATGCTCTGCCGATGTCTAGGCTTGAGCATTTCTTTTCTTCTCTTTGGACTTGTATTCTATCTGTATATCTTATCATTGAGCAGAGGGGTTTTTATATTAATAATGCATTTTTTTATATTTTTATTCTTTACTCCTTGCTGACCATGTTTCCTGTTCAAATTTTTTTTGGCCCGTCGGGATATCACAACTTTACTTTTTGCATTTGTGTTTTTCTTGTTGTAAATTATTATTATTTATTATTCTTTATTTATAAAGCGCCAGCATATTCCGCAGCGCTGTACAATAAGCACAGTATAGACAGGGTTACAATACATTGAACAACAAATGACAAACAGTACAGGAGGAGATGAGGGCCCTATTCCCGTAGGAACTCACAATCTGGGAGGGTTGGGGTTGGAAACAGGAGGAGAGGACTGTAAGGTTAGAGTGATTGATGATTGCGTCAGTGAGTTGGGTGGTAGGCTTCCCTAAATAGGAACGTTTTAAGGGAGCGTTTGAAGGAAGAGAAGTTAGGGGAAAGTCTGACAGTACGAGGGAGAGCGTTCCAGAGAGTGGGGGCTGCGCGTGAGAAATCCTGCAGTCTATCATGGGAAGAGGTGATGCGGTGAGAAGCTAGGCGCAGGTCACTGTTTGACCTTAGGGAGCGGGCTGGGGTGTATTTGGTGATTAGTGAGAACAGGTAGTGGGGAGCTGAGTTAGTGAGGGTTTTGTAGGTAAGGATAAGGGTTTTGAACTTAATTCTGCAGTGGATGGGGAGCCAGTGAAGGGACTCGCAGAGGGGAGCGGCAGAGACAGAGCGGCGGGTGAGGTGAATTAGTCTGGCGGAGGCGTTCAGGATGGATTGTAGGGGGGAGAGGCGGGACAGAGGGAGGCCAGATAAGAGATTATTGCAATAGTCGAGTCGGGAAATTACCAGGGCGTGTATGAGTTGTTTTGTGGCGACAGCGGTAAGAAATGGCCGAATTCTGGAAATATTACGCAGTTGGTATCGGCAGGAGGAGGAAAGAGACTTGATGTGGGGGATGAAGGAAAGAGCAGAGTCAAGTGTAACTCCAAGACAGCGAACTTGGTTTGATGGGGAAATGGTGATACCCTCCACCGTGATAGAGAAGTCAGGAGGTGGGGAGGCATTGGAGGGAGGAATAAGTAGGAGTTCAGTCTTCGACATGTTGATCTTTAGGTGGTGGGAGGCCATCCAGGAGGAGATGCCAGATAAACAGTCACTGACTTTTGAAAGGACAGGGGGAGAGAGATCAGGGGTAGAGAGGTAGATCTGAGTGTCATCAGCGTAGAGGTGGTAATTGAAGCCAAAGCTGTTGATGATTTTGCCCAGGGAGGAGGTGTAGATGGAAAAGAGCAGAGGACCAAGGACAGAGCCTTGAGGTACACCAACAGATAGAGGCAATGAGGAGGAGGAGTTACCAGCAAAGGACACACAGAAGGACCTGTTGGATAAATAGGATTCGACCCAAGCGAGTGCAGTGTCACCGAGACCCAGAGAGTTGAGGGTCTGTAGAAGGAGGGGGTGGTCAACAGTGTCAAAAGCAGCCGAGAGGTCAAGCAGGATGAGAATAGAATAGTGGCCGTGTTTTTTAGCAGTTAGGAGGTCGTTGGTGACTTTGGTGAGGGCAGTTTCAGTTGAGTGTAGGGGACGGAAGCCAGATTGCAGGGGGTCAAGTAGGGAATTGGAGGACAGGAAGAGGGAGAGGCGGTTGAAGACTAGTTTTTCTAAGAGCTTTGATGTGAAGGGAAGCAGGGATACAGGGCGGTAGTTGGATGGAGAGTTGGGATCTAGGGATGGTTTCTTTAGTAAAGGGGTAACTAGCGCGTGTTTGAAGGCGGATGGAAAGGAGCCAGTGGAGAGAGATAGGTTGAAGATGTGTGTGAGAGCAGGGGTGAGGGAGGAGGAGAGGGGAGGAATTAGATGTGAGGGAATGGGGTCGAGCGGGCATGTGGTGAGATGTGAGGAGGACAATAAGGAATTGACTTCCTCCTCAGTGGCTGGGAGGAAGCGGCAGAGGGTGGCAGAGGGGACCTGTGGGAGTGGAGGTGGCAGATAACTATCTTGTGTTGGGATGTTGCGTCTGATATTTAGAGTTTTACTGAGGAAGTAGTCTGCCAGGTCTTGAGCGCTGAAGGCAGCTGTGGGGGAGTGCAGGTGGGTAGAGGAGGGTGTTGAAGGTGGACCAGAGCCGTTTAGGGTTGGAGGACAGCGTAGATATAAGAGATGAGAAGAAGGATTGTTTGGCCAAGTGGAGGGCAGAGGTGTATGACCGGAGAATAAACTTGAAGTGAACAAAAAACTGATGTAGGGCTTATTTTCTGGTGTTGTCTTGACTTTCTGGTGCACCGGAGTAAATCGTAAAATTCATACGATGCTCTTCCTAACACATACTCATCTATATGCAATATGAAGACAAACTGCATGTCTGCATCACTCCTTGACTGTCACTCATTTTTTAGTATCACCAGTATTTTGTCTCAGATTAGGAAAATTAGAGACATACCATCTTAGAGTCCATAATATTCTCTAGACATACGAAAAATTAGCTTCATAATTGTGAGTACATGTATAATGATTTGACTTGAGGTTTGGGCAGATTATTTTGGTTTTGAATTGTCAATTAGATGAGCTTGTACACAGGCATGTTACTGCAAAAGTAATTATTTAACCTCCCTGGTGGTATTCCCAAGTATGGCTCGGAGTTCAATTTCAGTGCCGAAAATGGTAACTCCGAGCCACACTCGGGCTGATACATACCTGTCCCTGCGTTCCCTCAATGTCCTCCCGCAGTCACCTCTGTCTGATCGTAGCTTCCGGGTTCCTGTTGCGGAAAGGGAATCCGGAAGCAGGACGCCGCGATCAGATGGAGGTCACTGCGGGAGGACATTGAGGGAACGCAAGGACAGGTATATATCAGCCCGAGTGTGGCTCGGGATTACTGTTTTCGGTACTGAAATTTAACCCCGAGCCACACTCGGGAATACCGCCAGGGAGGTGAAAAGAATATACCGATATGACATTTTTTTATGCCAAAATCAGACCGCCAGAGAGGTTTTACTCTTTTACCCATTGGTAGTGTGTAGCCCTAAAGCCCACACATACCTGAACCCTATGGCTTGCAAAGATGAGGAGTCTGTCACCTTTATAGCACCAACCCGTGCCCAGAACTGTGGGTTAAATCCGAGGAGAAAATAATAAGGAAAAAACGTGCCAAGGCTCTAAAAATTTCTAATATATTGTCACGTTCACTCAAAGGCACTAATGTCATCTGCGCATAAATAGCAAACATAAAAAACAGTATAGCATATTGTGACTCTACACAGTAAAAAAAAATAGGTTAACTCACATATACCCTGCAGTATAAACAGTGGGACACAATAACGAAGCATCAACAATCTCTTAGATATACATGTAGGGTGCTATATACAGAGAGAATAAAAAGCCTAGTTTAAAACCATTTAATAGAATTCACTTATACTAGTAAAATTGTCCCACTCACTAAAGGAATGGCACAAAATTAACAAATTTATATGTGCAAAGACCGTATAAAACAAACCCAGATATCCCCATCTTTGGTATTCACTACTGGAACCTGGTTTCTGGAAGATTGTCAGGAATCAGCTGCAGTTAGAATATGACAGCAAGCTGTGGAAGCACAATACAGCAGACTCCCTGTGTATAAGGTTAAAATTGAGCAAGGCGCATGGAAGCATTAAAACAATATTAAAGTCTAGGGATGCACCAAAATTTCGGCCACTAAAATTATCAGCTGAAAATGGTGTTTTCGGCTCAAAACACCAGTCGAAACCTGGCCCAGAGGCCGGCCGAGCCTGGGGCTCGCCTGAGGCCTCCCGGCTGAGCCTGGTTCTTGACTCGGGTCTCCGGACCCAGCCGAGCCTGGTTCTCAATTCGGGCCTCTGGACCTGGCCGAGCCTGGCTCTTGACTCGGGTCTCTGGACCCAGCCGAGCCTGGTTCTCAATTCGGGCCTCTGGACCTGGCCGAGCCTGGCTCTTGACTCGGGTCTCTGGACCCAGCCGAGCCTGGTTCTCAATTCGGGCCTCTGGACCTGGCCGAGCCCGGTTCTTGATCTCGGGTCTCCGGATCCAGCTGAGATTGGTTCTCGATTCGGGCCTCCGGACCTGGCTGAGCCTGGTTCTCAATTTGGGCTCTCTGGACCTGGCTGAGCCTGGTTCTCGATTCGGTCCTCCGAACCCGGCCGAGCCTGGGGCCCCCAGACCTGGTTATTTTGGAATTCTTTTAACAGATCTTCTTATTAGTTAGACACATATTTGTTGATTTCTGCTTCTGAGTAGTGATCCACCTCCCGACACCTAAAGTGGTGCCTCTTGGCAAACCATGGTCTCTTTGTATATTCTTCTACATCCTGTGTCATGATTTAGAGACTCATTCTTCAAATCCCATTTTATTTTACTTCTTAGGTCCGTCATGTACAGGAGCTGGAAATGTTGTCATATAGCTTTGTGCTCTAGCTGTTTCTATAGCAACCTATTGTCACTTATTGTTTGAAAATAAACTCTGAAACAACAAGGAACACAGTGTTATAAGGGAGCCATGAAAGCTGCACCCTCATCTAAATCACACACCTGGAGCCTTCTTTTCTCTAAACCTACTGGGAAAGGGACATTGATTATGACATTTTTGCAGCGTTATAGTCTGAAATATATCAGTGATCTTGTAAACATTTATTTTTATAAAGATGGAACAAAATATGTGATCAAATATAATGCAGTTCAGCTGCAAAACAATACACACTGTAGTACACCAAACCCATAAATGACATGAAAAAGTAAAAATAAATGTTTTAAAATGGAGGCTACTCGGTATCAAATTCAAATTTTAAATGACAACTGTAAAGGACGTTCTGGTTTCCATATATGTGTAAGCAAAATACACAAATGTGTCACATATTCGATGATATTTGTATTATTGCTGCTGTGACCCAATAGTGCCCAGTTAAAAACTGAAGCAGTGGGATTACGGCCTCGGCTCTGAACAAGGACTGTTGACGGAGGGGCACATTTAATTATGACATTGGAGCATATCAGTCAGTAAAACGGGTATCTCTGTGAGCTGATCGCAATTGCTGCAAGCTGATCTCAGGCTGTAACGGTTATTGACAAATCTTTGATCCTTTAGAACTCCATGATGACTGGTATTTTCAGAAAAATTGGAAACACAGGATGTTCTTATGAGGGATTTGTTCCAGTGTTGACTCGAACAGTAACAATTGTTTATCCATGCTTCCTAATTGTCTCATATCCAGCATGACATTTCTGATTTGTGAACCGCTTGCCTTCTGTTTCTGTTATGTCCTGCTTTTGAGGATTCTAGAGAAAATTCATGCAGTAAGTGAGCGACGTAATTTATAAGATCATTCGCCCAATGAATTAGCCCAGGTATCCTAAACCAGTACTGCTTCTCACCACTTTCACAAACACACCTGACCCAGAGGTCCTGTGACGTGGTGGTGGGCTTGCAATTTAGTGGCCATTCAAGTTATCCAAAACCTCTGCTTGTGTCTTGTTTCGCATGGAGCAACAATGGTGAGCGCAAATGGCAACTTTTTTAATTGATATGTTTTATACACGAAGCAGGCTGGATACTTTTGGTTTACGCAGCCACCCTGTGAAAAGGCGCAAAACTGTTTTTTCTGCTTATGTTTATTTTGTTGTATCCCCAACCAGGTCATTGTTGCTGCCCATTTCTGTGTTTTCTTTAGAATTCCATAGTGAAATTGTTCCTAGTGAGGGTATAAATATAGACCCATCAGTTTGCCTCTTAGCTGCTAAGCAGCTTGAGGATATGTGGTTGCTTAAAAAGCAGCTCTTGGTTTCATTGGGTAGGACCCACCTGACCCAGAGGTGCCGGAACGTTGCGTGTGGGCTTACACTTTAATGGCCATTCAAGTAAATCAAAACCTCTGAATGTGTTTTGTTTCCCACAGTTGAATGGTGAGCGCAAATGACAACCTTTTGTTATGTTTTATACATGAAGTGAGCTGGATACTTCTGGTCTATGCAGCCGCCCTGTTAGGGATTAGGTGCGAAACAGTTTATTCTGCATATATGTATACTATCACAAAATAGGGCTGAAACAACTAATTGATAATGAAATTGATTGGATTAATCGGTTGTGTACAGCACACTGTTTAATCTCAGATGCTACTTTGGAGCTACTTGAAGAAGACGTGCAGGATGCTTTACTGTGTACGGCTTGGTTCTAGGTCTATATTAGACATAACCTTTTTGTTTCTTTTCAGTTTATACCAGTAGTAGAAATACAGGACAGAGCCTGGGGTACTGCTACAGGGTGGAGGAGCTGTACCATGGTGTTTTATCCTTACATGGAGCTGGAGTCCCGTACCCCCCCCCCCACATCTCTGGTCTGGACCTGCGATCCCTCCCTTTTGGTCCAGTCCCTTCCACCCAAACTCCAACACTAAGGCCCGGTCTCTTGCCCAAACCCACTCCCTCTCACACACTCGTCAGGTCTCTTGCCCTAACTCCCTCCCACCTCCAGATCCTCCTTCCACACCGTTTTTTTATTTTGTTAAATGAACACTCTATGCATCCTGACAACTTTAGCTTATTAACCCCCCCGGTGGTATTCCAGGGGGTTAATAAGAGTGTGGTTAAATGTGCTCGGGGTTAAATTTTAATGCTGAAAGCGGTAACCCTGAGCCACTCTCGGGCTGGATATATACCTGTACCTGCGCTCCCTCTCTGACATCCCGCAGTCACCTCTGGCCAATAGCGTCATCCTGCTTCCGGGTTCTCGTCGCGAGAAGGGAACCCGGAAGCAGGACGCTGCAATCGCCCGGAGGTAACTGCGAGAGGACAGCAAGGGAGCGTAGGGGAAGGTATGTATCCAGCCCGAGTGTGGCTCGGGGTTACTGCTTTCAGCATTAAAATTTAACCCTGAGCCACACTCGGGATACCAACAGGGGGCTAAATAAATGTACTGATTTTGACAGAAAATATGTCAAAATCTGACCGGGAGGGAGATTAAAGTGGTCAGGCTGCCTGGAGTGTCGTCCCCCCCCCCTTACCCAGCTGTCATGCCTACATCGTCATGTCTATCAAAGTAATCGCAGTAGCGTTCGTTCAGAATTGCTTATAAAGGGGGGACAGGGGTTGATTTTTAAATAATATTCCTTTTAAAATAAACAAAAAATTGTACGATTAATCGATTTTTATGAAAATAATTTAGTTGCAGTCCTATTCACAAACATAGCAGACCTCATTAATATTTTATGTGATTGAATCTGTCGCGTTTAATTTAAAAGTAACTGTCAAATTTGTACTGTCATTTTAAAGTCCAGAACCCGGCTATATTGTGTGGTTCCTTTTATGAAGAAACGCATGTTGGCTTTTGCAGATAGCATATTGGTGATATTTATTCGTTTATTATGCTATGGTAAAGTTGCCTCCATGTGGACGTTGATAAATGTAATATGATGATTAAATCCGCAAATCAAAAAAGACACTCAAGCTCAACCCTTCCAAATTCAACACCCTGGCGTCTTGAAGCATTTTTTGGGGCGCATTAGAAAATTTCCAGATTAAATAAAAGCATTTTTCTGAAGCTATTGGAATTTTGTTTGTTGCATTTATTATTTGCGTTGAGTTCATATTGGAGCTAGTTTTACAGTTAGGGTTACCTCAAACCTGAATATTCTGCTACATTTTTAGGCAGCAGATTCAGCTCCTTCAATTTAAGATTCAATTAATGAAGTCTTACAATTTGAGGTAGACTCACAAACAAAGCTTTTAGGGATGCACCGATACCACTTTTTTAAGACCGAGTACCGATACTTTTGTTCAAGTACTCACCGATACCGAGTACCGGTACTTTTATTTAATGTCATGTGATGCTTTCCAATAAGAACAGACCTCATATAAAAATGCCCCCAGCTCACATGGATATGCCCTCCAGCTTTCATGGATTATGCCCCAGCTCTCGGATATGCCCCAACTCATAGATTTGCCCCCCCAGATCATGGATTATGCCCCCCAGATCATGGATTATGCCCCCCAGATCATGGATTATGCCCCCCAGATCATGGATAATGCCCCCAGCTTTCATGGATAATGCCCCAGCTCTCATGGATTTGCCCCCAGCTCATGGATATGCCCCAACTCATGGATTTGCCCCCCCCCGATCATGGATAATGCCCCCAGCTCTCATGGATTTGCCCCAGCTCATGGATTTGCCCCAGCTCATGGATTTGCCCCCAGCTCATGGATTTGCCCCAGCTCATGGATTTGCCCCCAGCTTTCATGGATTATGCCCCAACTCATGGATTTGCCCCCCCCAGCTCATGGATTTGCCCCCCCAGATCATGGATTATGCCCCAGCTCTCATGGATTTTCCCCAGCTCATGGATATGCCCCAACTCATGGATTTGCCCCCAGCTCATGGATTTGCCCCCCCAGATCATGGATAATGCCCCATCTTTCATGGATTATGCCCCAGCTCTCATGGATTTGCCCCCAGCTCATGGATATGCCCCAACTCATGGATTTGTCCCCCCCTGCTCATGGATATGCCCCCCAGCTCATGGATATGCCCCCAGTTCATGGATATGTCCCCAGCTCATGGATTGCCCCCCCCAGATCATGGATATGCCCCCCAGCTCATGGATATGCCCCCAGTTCATGGATATGCCCCCAGCTCATGGATTTGCCCCCCCCAGCTCATGGATTTGCCCCCCCCCCCAGCTCATGGATTTGCCCCCCCAGATCATGGATAATGCCCCCAGCTCTCAAGGATTTGCCCCCAGCTTTCATGGATTATGCCCCAGCTCTCATGGATTTGCCCCCAGCTCATGGATATGCCCCAACTCATGGATTTGCCCCCCCCAGCTCATGGATTTGCCCCCCCCCCCAGATCATGGATAATGCCCCCAGCTTTCATGGATTATGCCCCAGCTCTCATGGATTTGCCCCAGCTCATGGATACGCCCCAACTCATGGATTTGCCCCCCCCGCTCATGGATATGCCCCCCAGCTCATGGATATGCCCCCCAGCTCATGGATATGCCCCCAGTTCATGGATATGCCCCCAGCTCATGGATTGCCCCCCCAGATCATGCATTTGCCCCCCCAGCTCATGGATAATGCCCCCAGCTCATGGATATGCCCCCAGCTCATGGATATGCCCCCCAGCTCATGGATTTTGCCCCCCAGCTCATGGATCTTGCCCCCCAGCTCATGGCTAATGCCCCCCCAGCTCATGGCTAATGCCCCCCCAGCTCATGGCTAATGCCCCCCCAGCTCATGGCTAATGTCCCCAGCTCGTGGATAATGCCCCCCCCGCTCGTGGATTTGCCCCCCCAGCTCACCTGGCACTCTCCGCATTGTTTTATACTTACCTTCCTGGGCGACGCCGGGGAAAGTTTTCCCACGTGCGCTCGTTGGAAGGCCCCCAGCCACGATCACGTGGTCCCACGTGGTCGCGGCTAGGGGCCTTCCAACGAGCGCACGCGCGGAAACTTTCCCGGCGTCGCTCCTGAAGGTAAATATGAACGCGGTCAGTGCCAGGTGCCTGTCCAAATGCTCTATCGGCATTCGGACAGGCCCTGCAGCTGCTCTAAGCATTGTGTCATACTTACCTTCCGGGGCGACGCCGGGAAGGTCTTCGCGCGTGCGCTCGTTGGAAGGCCCCCAGCCGCGATCACGTGGTCCCAACGAATGCACGCGCGAAAACTTTCCCGGCGTCACCCAGGAAGGTAAGCATTGTTTCATACTTACCTTCCTGGGCGACGCTGGAAAGTTTCCGCGCGTGCGCTCGTTGGAAGGCCTCCACCGCGATCACTTACCGATACCACTCCTGCAGTACCCGGTATCGGCACCGATACTAGTATCGGCACCGATACTAGTATCGGCACCGATACTAGTATCGGTGCAACCCTAAAAACTTTGCATCACTACATTATACTAACTCCTTTTTTATAGTGATGTTGTGACCGCCTTTGTTCATTTTTTTCTTGTCTGCATGATCTATTGCAGGGATCCTCACTGTCTTTTGTTTGGGAGTCACAGTGGCAAGAGATCAGTTAAGAGGAGAGCCGCATTACTGAAATACCTGTGGCCTATCAGTTTAGCCCCCCCCATACTGTATATTTTAGGCCTTTAATACAGACAACTGTAACACTTCTATATTGTTTTAAGTGAAACTAAGAAGAAAAAAAATACTAGCTTTAATCAATACGGAGATGAGCGGAAAAATGCATTAATTTCCTTAACGGTAATTTTGTCTCAGACTTCCCAGATTTCACTTTTTTTCCTTTAGTTTCTGACTCTCAGCTGCTTTCTTTGCATCTCTGCTCTCTGTCCTTTCTTTCGTTTTTTTTTTTTTCCTCTCTACCTCTTTCCTCTGTGCCTCTTTTTCTTCTGCCTCTTTCTCTCCTCTGTGCCTCTTTCTTCCATGTGCCTGTTTCTTTCTTTCCTCTGCCCCTCTTTCTTTCATCTGCCTGCCTCTCTGCCCCTCTTTTTTTCCTTCTGTGCCTCTTCTTTCTTCTACGCCATCTGTCATTATAAGATGCCCGCTTGTCACCAGAAGGCGCCCACCTTCCACGCCGCTAGTGGGGGTCCGCGAGTCGACACTGTCGGTTATGCGGTCTGTGAGCCGCGCAGTGAGTTACCCTGAGCAGTCAGCCCGTAGATCACTGTATCCCCATGGAACCCATTGCAAGCTATGGTTCGGCTTTATGCATTTTCAAATTGTATAACAAAGAGTGTAGGAGATTTGTCCTTATAGCCACTCCCCCCGGGTCTCTACTGTTAGTCCTACCGTGGTATAACTGTTAGGCTGAACAATCCAGAATGTTTTATCGACATGGGTTGAAAGGGGCAGTATATTTAACTTGGCTTTAGACCTAAACGATTTTCTTCCTATTCTGACTTGCACAAGGTACAAGTCTAATGTAAAACCCTATTTAGTGGGTGAAGACCTTGTTCTTCTTACACTTACAGCTGGCACTCACTCTGTCATTGTGGTACCAAATGTGAGTGAGAATGGTTTTTTTGTTTCCTTCTGTTGTAATTTTTATTTATTAAAGCTATTTAGGGATACAGAATGAAAAGGGAGGGAGTATTAAAGAAAACAACAGTTTTTAGTTTTTATAAAGAATTGCGCAGGAATTTTCTATATTTTTTTCGGTCCGGAAATACATATGTGTATAGGGGCCCAAAAAAAGTATACACGCTTCAATATAAAAAATTGCCTAAAAATGTTACTTCTAGATTTATATAAATCTCAAAGGGCAGCTGTAAGTCTTGTTTGAATTATGCAGTCACATTAGGTACTCAAAGTGGTCATCATTAGCATTCAGACACTTTTGATTTTGGCGCACTACAGCATGAACAACATTGACTAGAGTCCACAGGGATTGCTCTGAATGATATTTCAATTTCTTCCTGTAGTGCAGCCTGTGTAGGTGGTTTTCTACGGTATACCACATTCATTAGTGTTCCTCACAGAGAATTTGAGGGGTGTTAAGTCTGATAACATGTAGGGAATTCAACAGCACCTCTGTGTCCTATCCAACGTCCTGGCAGAATGTCATCAATATCTTACGTCTCGGTGGTAGTTAGGAGGTGCGTCATCCGGTCGGTAAAATGTATGTGCGAAGAATGTCGAAGTACACTAAACCAGTGACCGTGCCTTCAAAACAGAATGGTCCAATTAAACCCTTGGATGACAGTCCATACCAGACATTGAGCCCTGGTGATTTTACGGGTTTTTTAAAAAAGGGTATAGATAACAACTGTTAAAGTGTGTATAAATTTTTTTGGGCCCCTCTGTATATTAGAAGTAATTCTATATGGAACGATCCCACCTTAAATGACAGATGCAACTTACATAATGGGTGCATTTAAAAAACATAGCATTTGATAAATGAATGCAAATAGAAGGTTAAATAGCAGTATTACGTAAAGATAGTTCTGAGATGGTTAAACGATTACAATTCTGTAACTTTGCTAATTTTGACTTTTTCATGTATTTGTTTTAACCTTGACAGAAATATTACTCAGGTGAAAGGTTCTAAACTGTAGATTGCGTCCCTTACCTTGCACAATTTTAAATAGGGTGTACCTTATTAGCATACAAGTTGAAAATTGACTTTTTGTCAAATACAGTAACTGTGCTAAATATAGATAGAACCAATGGTCAGATCTCCTGCTTGTATTTGTAGTAGGGTTGCACCGATACTAGTGCCAATACCGGGTACTGCAGGAGTACTTGGTACTCGTGCAGTGCCCCGATATTTACCTCGATACCGGAAGCCAGCATTGAGCCAGCTTGCCCGCATCCGAGGGGCTGGGGCGGCTGTCTGAATGCTCTTTCGGCATTCGGACAGGCTCCTGCAGCTGCTCACCGCGTTCATACTTACCTTCCTGAGCGACGCCGGCAAGGTTTCCGCGTGTCCGCACGTTGGAAGGACCCCAGCCTCGATCTCGCGAACTCCCACGTGATCGCGGCTGGGGGCCTTCCAACGAGCGCACGTGCATAGAGCATTCGGATAGCGCCCCAAGTCTGGTCTGGGGCCTGTGTGTGTATGTGTAATATATACACATATGCCCCCAGCTCTGTGTGTGTATATCTATGAGCAGGGGGCATATCCATGAGCTGGGGGGCATATCCATGAGCTGGGGGGCAATATCCATGAGAGCTGGGGGGCATATCCATGAGACCTGTGGGCATATCCATGAGACCTGTGGGCATATCCATGAGAGCTGGGGGGCATATCCATGAGAGCTGGGGGGCATATCTATGAGCTGGGGGCATTATCCATGAGACCGGGGGGGCATATCCATGAGACCGGGGGGGCATATCCATGAGACCTGGGGGGCATATCCATGAGCTGGGGGCAATATCCATGAGCTATCACAAGCCAGAAACACACAGCAAAAGTTTGACTTCAACACTGACCAGTCTGCAAGGAACATCTCTGCAATCACAAGCCAGAAACACACAGCAAAAGTTTCATTTCGACACTTATCAGTCCCAACCCCCCCCCCCCCGAGACTGGCCTCTAATTTCAGGCATCCTTTCCAGCTGTCTCCACTTCTCTCTAATTACTCTTACTAATACCAGACTTCTGGTCTCTCCCATGCAAGCTCTGCAGTGGTTTTCTGGCCACCAGCTCCCCCTGCTGGAATTGGAACTGCAAGGTCCACTTACTGCTGCACAATGCGCTCCCTGTCTCTTCTACTCTTTTGCTCTGCATTCATCCTAAAATGGAACTCCTGCCTCTGTACCACCAACCTCTCCACTATTTTCATCTCTCCCTCTCGTATAAAACATTCCTATATGGGGAAGTCTGCCACCCAACTCACTAATACATATCACTGCCCCAACCTGTCCATCACTCACATTGCAGTCCTCTCCTATTGTTTCCACCCCAACCCTTCTAGATTGTGAGTTCCCACGGGAATAGGGCCCTCGTTTCCTCATGTATCAGTTTATCAAATGTTGTTCAATGTATTGTAACCCTGTCTGTATCATACCCATTGTTCAGCACTGCGGAATATGATGTTGCGTTATAAATAAAGTATAATAATAATAATAAGCTGGGGGCATATCCATGAGAGCTGGGGGCATATCCATGAGAGCTGGGGGGCATATCCATGAGAGCTGGGGGCATATCCATGAGAGCTGGGGGGCATATCCATGAGAGCTGGGGGCATATCCATGAGATCTGGGGGGCATATCCATGAGATCTGGGGGGCATATCCATGAGAGCTGGGGGGCATATCCATGAGATCTAGGGGGCATATCCATGAGAGCTGGGGACATATCCATGAGTGGGGCAATATCCATGAGAGCTGGGGGCAATATCCATGAGAGCTGGGGGGCAATATCCATGAGAGCTGGGGGCATAATCCATGAGAGCTGGGGGGCATATCCATGAGAGCTGGGGGCAATATCCATGAGAGCTGGGGGCAATATCCATGAGAGCTGGGGGGCAATATCCATGAGAGCTGGGGGGCATATCCATGAGAGCTGGGGGGCATATCCATGTGAGCTCCGGTGCATATCCGTGAGAGCTGGGGTGCATATCCGTGAGAGCTGGGGGCAATATCCGTGAGAGCTGGGGGCAATATCCGTGAGAGCTGGGGGCATATCCGTGAGAGCTGGGGGCATATCCGTGTGAACTGGGGGCATATCCGTGAGAGCTGGAGGCAATATCTGTGAGAGCTGGGGGCAATATCCGTGAGAGCTGGGGTCAATATCCGTGAGAGCTGGGGGCATATCCACGTGAGCTGGGGCCACATCCATGTGAGCTGGGGGCATATCCACGAGAGCTGGAGGCAATATCCACGAGAGCTGGGGGCATATCCACGTGAGCTGGGGGCAATATCCACGTGAGCTGGGGGCAATATCCACATGAGCTGGGGGCATATCCATGAGAGCTGGGGGCATATCCATGAGAGCTGGGGGCATTCTGTGTATATACTATATATATATATATATATATTGTTCTGTCACTCACAAATTTCTAAGCATTTAGTTTATTAGAGTACTGTTTCTTTAATTGAGCGGCCATTACTGATGCCATGCAGTACAGTTACTTCCTGGTAGAGCCAGATTCAACCAGCATAGCTACCAGTGAGTCAAGCAGAAAGCAAGCTCCACAGTTCTGTTACACCAGACCTTCTGCTTATAAGTCTGTAAGTAGAACCTTCATGTTTTTAGTTATGTATATATTTTTAGCAACTCAAAGCACTGTTAGATTAGTTTAGTAGTGTTTGATTGTCTTCACATTAAGTTAAACTTCTGTTAGCCAGTAATTTACATCTAGGTAGCATGCCTGTCACTTATTTGTGTAGATTTGCATTCCTAGACTAATATATTGCCATAATTCCGTATTTTCCACAGTTTTACAAAGTTTAAACATCTGAAAAGTAAAGATACAAATAAAGTTCAGTAAAGACTTTTCTTCAATCCTGCTTCCAGATTTTTTTATGTTAGCTGTCTGCCAAGCTTTGTGCCTCAGACACACTGTGAGGGCAGAACAGTAAAAAGACTTTATACACAGCAGACCTAATCAAAAGAAAAGTGGATTCTTTCTACACATCTATCTCTAACTTCCTCAAGCATCCTGCAAAGTAGTAATCTGTCTCACCATGCAGCACACAGAACAGCATGCTACTCCAGCCATTCCTCAGCTTTCAGATGCAGAGCAAAGCACACCAAAGACCAGGTCACGGTGCACAAGCTCCACAGTCTCTAGTAAATCAGATCTGACATCAGCTAGTGCTAAAACTGCCAGGTCCAAACACACTAGTTCAAGACACTCAATCTGCTCCAACCTGTCGACGGCGAGTGCTGCTGCCATCAAGGCACGTGCAAAAGCAGAAAAAGCATATGCAATGGCTGCCTATGCAATACGCGAAGCTGAAATGATAAGAGAACAGGGCTACATAGAGGAAGAACAGCATAAGAATGAAGCTGAAACTACTAGAAGAAAAGCAGAGGTAAAAGCATCTCTACATATTCTTCAACACGAGAAAGCAGCTTCAGCAGCAGTAGCAGAAGCTGAAGTTCTCATGAAAGCAGTAGCAGAAGCTGAAGTTCTCATGAATGCGGCAGAAGAAGAGTATCAAGAAACATTCCCTGTCATAGAAGAACAGGTGACACCTCTCAGTGCAATTCATCGTACCAGGGAGTATGTTCAGTTACACACAACCGTGTACACCGATCAACAAACTGACAATGCATTAAAACTATCAAAAGCCCCTCTAGCAGACGGCTACCTAGAATCACCTAAAGTCTGCAAAGCCAAAACAGAGTTCCAACACGACAAGCCAAATGTTTACGAACCCAAAGACCAGTTAGCCAATTCTTCCAGACATCAAATCAATAACGACACGATTCCTACCCAGGCACACACCAATGTGGGCTATAGGAGAGTTATTTACAATGAGGAAAACACACCATATAACCAGATCAAGCCTGACCTAACAACCCCACCGTCCTATCAGCCACAGCCAAGCCCGGGGTCTGTTCCCAGAGTACGTTCACCTGAGGCAGCTGGAATTTCAGATGTAACGAAGTACCTGATACGCCGTGAAATGGTGAGTTCCGGTCTCCTGAAGTTTGACGACCGTCCTGAAAATTATTATCGGGCCTGGAAGTCATCTTTCCTTAGCAGCACCCAAGACTTAAACATGACAGACAGAGAAAAACTAGATCTACTCTCTAAATGGCTCGGACCAGAATCTTCCGAACAAGCCAAAAGAATTAGGTCCGTACACGCTCACAACGCAACAACAGGACTCGCTATGGTGTGGCAGAGATTGGAGGAAGGTTATGGATCACCAGAAGTAATTGAAGATGCACTCCTGAAGAAAATTGAAAATTTCCCAAAAGTAACAAACAAAGACAATCAGAAGTTAAGAGAGCTTGGAGACATACTCCTGGAGATGGAATCAGCAAAAAATGGTGGACACCTACCAGGTCTCTCATATCTAGACACTGCACGTGGGGTCAACCCTATAATAGTGAAGCTTCCTTACAACTTGCAAGAAAGATGGGTTACAGCAGCGTCAAAATACAAAGAATGCTATCAAGTGGCATTTCCACCTTTCTCCTTCTTCACTAAGTTCATAACGAACCAAGCGAAAATCCGCAATGACCCAAGCTTTGCCTTTTTGAACCTGGGAAACCCAAACTATAGCAGAACAGAATCACTGCAGCCGAACAGGGAATCAAGGACAACGGTGTCTGTACGGAAGACAGAAGTACCACCTGAGTCTGAATACGTCAACAATAGAATCGCAGAAAAGAAAATTGAAGATCCAGACGATCAGTGTCCGATACACAACAAACCTCATCCTCTGAAAAAATGTTGCGGTTTCAGGATCAAGACAATCGAAGAACGTAAGTCCTATCTTAAAGACCATTACATCTGCTTCAGATGCTGTGCTTCAACTCAACATCTCGCAAAAGATTGTAGGACAGCAATACAATGCAGAGAATGCCACAGTGACAAGCATCTTTCTGCAATGCATCCAGGCCCAGCACCATGGGCAGAGGAGAACGTAACCACCCAAGAAGATCATGGTGGGGAGCAAAAAGAGGACGTAGCACCAGCAATAACGTCAACGTGTACAGAGATCTGCACAAAGACATTTAGTCCTAGATCATGCTCAAAGATATGTTTAGTAAAAGTATATCCTGAAGGTCACAGAGAGAAAACTGTGAGAATGTATGCAGTATTCGATGAGCAGAGCAACAGGTCTTTGGCCAGAACAGAGTTTTTCAACATCTTCAACGATAGTGGAAATCCGGTTTCATATACCTTGAAGACTTGCTCAGGTATTATAGAGACATCAGGGAGAAGAGCAACCAACTATATCATCGAGTCAATAGATGGAAAAACACAGTTGTCCCTCCAACTCTCATAGAATGCGATACGATACCAGATGATAGATCAGAGATCCCCACGCCCGAAATTGCACGTCGACATCCTCATCTGAGACAAATAGCAGAAAAGATACCAATACTTGACCCAGACTCTGCAATCCTCCTCCTACTTGGAAGAGACATACTGAGAGTACACAAGGTTAGGGAACAGTACAATGGGCTACACAACGCACCATTTGCGCAACGTCTCGACCTTGGATGGGTTATCATTGGTGACGTGTGTCTGGACGGAGTTCACAAGCCAACAAAAGTGAATGTCTACAAAACGAACTTGTTGCAAAATGGACGCACGTCATGTTTGAGCCCTTGTACAAACAACATGCAAATCAAAGAGAGACTAGTCCTCTCGAAGCAACACCAGAAGCATCAGGTCTACATGGCGACTACAGCTTCAACAGAAGATACAGATAGATTAGGGTGCAAGGTGTTCGAAAGAACACAAAGTGATGACAAACAAGCATTATCTGTGGAAGATAACCTCTTCCTTGAGATCATGAGCAAAGAAGTCTTCATAGATGAATCAAACAACTGGGTAGCTCCTTTACCTTTCCGTTTACCACGATGTCACCTCCCGAATAACAGAAGACAAGCAATGAAGCGTCTCCTTTCCATGCAATGCACTCTGAACAGAGTGACCCGCATTAGGAAGTCCACCCATCCAGAACAGTGGCATTACATCAGTACAGATAAAAATCCAGCTGACCACGGGACTAGACCTATAACAGCATCTGCCCTACAACACACTAACTGGTTCTCAGGTCCACCCTTTCTAAACAGGAGAGAAAAAGGAGAGAGTGCTCAGTCAGAGACCTTTGAACTTATAGAACCAGATGATGACAAGGAAATACGACCACAAGTCACAGCGTTAATTACTAAATCTACCGGAGGTAGTCTAGGCACGTACAGGTTTGAAAGATTCTCAAGTTGGAAGTCACTTACTCGAGCAGTAGCAAAACTTATTACTTTAGCCAAATCTTTCTGCAGAGCTACAAACACTGACAAGTGTGATGACAATCATCTCGTACAAGCTAAAATCAACATTATCAGATGTGTACAACAAGAAGTTTTCAAAGAAGACATCAAGTGTCTTACTAAAAGAGAAGAGCTCCCCAAACATAGTTCACTTAGAAAACTGAACCCTATCTTGGATGAAAACGGAGTCATGAGAATTGGAGGTCGTATGTCAGCAAGTGACATAACTATTGAGGAGAAACATCCCTACATCATACCCAAGAACCATCACCTTTCGTTGCTATTGATAAGACATTATCATGAACAAATTGGTCATCAGGGACGCCACTTCACTGAAGGAGCAGTCCGGTCATCTGGATTCTGGATTATAGGAGGTAAACGACTAATCTCCAATGTAATTCATAAATGTGTAATTTGTAGAAAAATTAGAGGAAAACTTGAAGAACAAAAGATGTCAGACTTACCCATAGATAGACTTACTTCGGAACCACCATTCACGCATGTTGGATTAGATGTCTTTGGTCCTTGGAACGTCTCCTTTCGTCGGACCAGAGGACACAGCACAGGGAGTAAGCGTTGGGCTGTTCTGTTTTCTTGTATGAGCACTAGAGCAGCACACATAGAAGTGATTGAGTCCTTGTCTACGTCAAGCTTCATCAATGCCCTGAGAAGATTTATTTCTATCCGAGGACCCGTAAAGCAACTTCGCTCTGACTGTGGTACGAACTTTGTAGGAGCTTGCAAGGAACTGAAGATTAACACGGAAGGCTCTGAGATGGATACTTACCTTCAAGAACAAGGATGTATTTGGACCTTTAATCCTCCGCATGCATCACATATGGGAGGAGCTTGGGAAAGGATGATCGGAGTCGCTCGTCGTATTCTAGATGCCTTGCTTCTAAAAGCTACCTCTACACGTCTTAAACATGAAGTCCTGACCACACTCATGGCTGAAGTCATGGCCATCATGAACGCTCGACCTTTAGTTCCAGTATCCATAGATCCTGAAATGCCAGAAGTATTGACACCCGCGATGCTTCTGACTCTGAAAGTCAAAACAACAACGGCACCTCCTGGAGATTTTGAACTCAAAGATCTTCATACCAAGCAGTGGAAGCAAGTGCAGAGTCTTGCAGACACATTCTGGAGACGATGGAGACAGGAATATTTAGTGACGCTCCAGCCACGCAGGAAATGGCAAGCTGACAAGCCTAACTTACAAGTCGGAGACGTTGTCTTACTGAAAGACACTCAAGTTCATAGAAATGAATGGCCTGTTGGACTTATTATCAAAGTTGTACCTAGTGTTGACAACAAAGTTAGAAAGGTAGAAATTAAAGTCATGAAGGAAGGTACGCCAAAAGTTTATTTTAGGCCTGT
Organism: Leptobrachium leishanense; assembly: GCA_009667805.1. Lineage (NCBI taxonomy): Eukaryota > Metazoa > Chordata > Amphibia > Anura > Megophryidae > Leptobrachium > Leptobrachium leishanense. The sequence goes on from CM019063.1 coordinate 399,806,111, forward strand.
TTCTGAAGTTGTCTTACTTCTCAAAAAGGATACATAGTTGCATAATGTTATTATCCAAAGTGGGGAGTGTTCTGTCACTCACAAATTTCTAAGCATTTAGTTTATTAGAGTACTGTTTCTTTAATTGAGCGGCCATTACTGATGCCATGCAGTACAGTTACTTCCTGGTAGAGCCAGATTCAACCAGCATAGCTACCAGTGAGTCAAGCAGAAAGCAAGCTCCACAGTTCTGTTACACAGACCTTCTGCTTATAAGTCTGTAACAGGGTTATCCAAAGAGATTCGAATTGCTTGAGAAAGGTAACCGAACGCTGAAAATCAGTGTTCGGTTACCTTTCTTGGCCATTCGGTTATCCAGAGAGCAGGCAATTCGCCAAATCCTAACGAATTGCCTGCACATACGGTGCCTGTTCGGTCCCTGTTCGAGGGCAGTGAAATCCCCATGAAAAAGCACTGCTTCGGCTATTCAGAGAACACAAACCAGCAGTGAAAGGTTCCCCTAATGTCCTGCCATTCGGTGGTTTAATTCGGCAAGTTAATTCAGGAGAATCCCATAGGCTTCAATGTTAAAAATATTCCCGTATTAATTCAATATCTAATAAACCGTTCATTATAAAATTCTGCAGCAAAAAGTCTCTTTATTTATAGATTTTTTAGGATACTTTAAGCATTTTTCTGAATTTTTTAAAAAAAAATTAAAAGTCCGATTTTTTTTTTGATTTTTTTTCAGTTTGCTTATTTTTTTTGTAACAGCCCTCTTTATTATCATTCCCTGGACCTCCTGTAAAAATTTCAGACATTTTCGCTCAGTAGTTTCTTTGCAAACAGCGTTTCATTTTCCCAGATTCATACAAATGGTTTTTCTAATTTATTCACTGCCTCCTCTACGTCACAGCTGCTTCGGCTCTGTGTGATTCGGCTCCTGTTCGGCTTCTTCGAAGGTTAATCCAGATGTTTTTGCTTGTTTTCAGCGTGCATTCGGTTAGTTTTCGTCAGGTTGTCGGCAGCTTTTCCCTGCAATTCGGGGACCCTGTGGTGTTTGCTGAATACACCGCAGGGTCACCGAAATGCAATCGGCAAAAGGAACCGAATTGAAGAGAACGAAAAGTCACCGAACGTGCGGTGACTTTTCGAATCTCTTTGGATAACCCTGTAAGTAGAACCTTCATGTTTTTAGTTATGTATATATTTTTAGCAACTCAAAGCACTGTTAGATTAGTTTAGTAGTGTTTGATTGTCTTCACATTAAGTTAAACTTCTGTTAGCCAGTAATTTACATCTAGGTAGCATGCCTGTCACTTATTTGTGTAGATTTGCATTCCTAGACTAATATATTGCCATAATTCCGTATTTTCCACAGTTTTACAAAGTTTAAACATCTGAAAAGTAAAGATACAAATAAAGTTCAGTAAAGACTTTTCTTCAATCCTGCTTCCAGATTTTTATTATGTTAGCTGTCTGCCAAGCTTTGTGCCTCAGACACACTGTGAGGGCAGAACATATATATATCTCGGGGCGGTATATACATGTGAGCTGGGGCATTTTTAGAAGCGGTCACATGACATAAAAAAAAAGTATCGGTACTCGTACTCTGTCTTAAAAAAGTGGTATCGGTGCATCCCTAATTTGTAGTGATCATAAAAAGATTATTAGCAATGCAGCTTCCAAAAAATAATATCTGTATTTGGCATAATGCCTGCATGTGGAAATTACAGTAATACCTTTTTTATCTGTGTTGAGATTGGTGCATGGAATTTACATATTCATGTTGTATTTTATAATATTTTCCTTATAACAGCTACAACCCCCACAGCTATGGATTTCCACACTCAGGAATATCAGCTTAGCTACCATTGACCATGCATATACCAACCCACTTTGAATATTTCAGGCTTTCCTCATAGAAACAATGAGAATTTATGCTTTGGCAGAGTTGAGTTCGGTAATGAAAAAAATGTATATATCAGTTTGACTTTTTTCCCAATAATTCATAGTACAGCAGTTAATCCTCATTATTTTAACTTTTGCAGCAACTAAATTTAGGCTATTAAAATGAATAGTGTCTACATAAACTAAGGGACAATTAGAAACACTTCTGCAGGTTTAACCGTGTAGCTTTGATATACAGTATGTATTGATGTATGTGCAACTTGGTTTAGACGTCTGTCTAAGAAATACTAAACATATATAATACAAATTAGTTTGTTGGGAGCGCATACAGTTGCAAGAAAAAGTATGTGAACCCTTTGGGATTACGTGGAGTTTTGCATGAATTGGTCATAAAATGTGCTCTGATCTTCATCTAAGTCACAACAATTTGAAAAACACAGTCTGCTTAAAATAATACAACACAAACATTCTATGTTTTCATTGAACATAACATGTACATTCACAGTGCAGGGTGGAAAAAGTATGTAAACCTTTGGACTGAATAACTGGTTTACCCTCCTTTGGCAGCAATAACCTCAACCAAACGTTTCCTGTAGTTGCAGATCAGACCTGCACAACGATCTGGAGTAATTTTGGACCACTCCTCTTCACAAAACTGTTTCAGTGTAGCAATATTCTTGGGATGTCTGGTGTGAATCGCTCTCTTAAGGTCATGCCACAGCATTTCAATCGGGTTGAGGTCAGGACTCTGACTGGGCCACTCCAGAAGGCGTATTTTGTTTTGTTGAAGCCATTCTTTTGTTGAATTACTTGTATGCTTTGGGTCATTGTCCTGTTGCATCACCCATCCTCTGCGGAGCTTCAGTTGGCGGACAGATGGTCTTACGTTTTCCTGCAAAATGTCTTGATAAATTCTGGAATTCATTTTTCCATCATTGACAACAATCCGTTTTAGGCCCTGAGGCAGCAAAGCAGCCCCAAACCATGATGCTCCCTCCGCCATGTTTAACAGTGGGGATGAGGTTTTGATGTTTGTGTGCTGTGCCTTTTTTTCTCCACACATAGTGTTGTGTGTTTTTTCCAAACAACTCAATTTTGGTTTCATCTGTCCACAGAATATTTTGCCAGTAGTGCTGTGGAACATCCAGGTGCTCTTTTGCAAACTTCAAACGTGCTGCAATATTCTTTTTGGACAGCAATGGCTTCCTCCGTGGTGTCCTCCCATGTTCTCCATTCTTGTTTAATGTTTTCCTTATTGTAGATGTGTCAACAAAAATATTAGCATGTGCCAGAGATTTCTGTAAGTCTTTAGCTGACACTCTAGGATTCTTCTTTACCTCATTAAGCATTCTGCGCTGTGCTCTTGCAGTCATCTTTACAGGACGACCACGCCTAGGGAGAGTAGCAACAGTGCTGAACTTTCTCCATTTGTAGACAGTCTGTCTTACCGTGGACACATGAACATCAAGGCTTTTGGAGATACTTTTGTAACCCTTTCCAGCTTCATGCAAGTCAACAATTCTTGATCGTAGGTCTTCTGAGAGCTCTTTTCTGCGAGACATGTATCACCTCAGGCAGTGGTTCTTGAAACCAGTAAACCCAAAACTGGTGTGTGTTTTTAAAGGGCAGGACAGCTTTCAGCAACACATCCAATAATATCACACTGATTGGACTCAAGGTTGGCTCACTCCTGGCTCCAATTAGCTCTTGGAGAAGTCATTAGGCTAGGGGTTCACATACTTTTCCCACCCTACACTGTGAATGTTTACATGTTATGTTCACTAAACACATGAAAACATACATTGTTTGTTTTGTATTATTTTAAGCAGACTGTTTTTCAAATTGTTGTGACTTAGATGAAGATCAGAGCACATTTTATGACCAATTCATGCAAAACTCCACGTAAACCCAAAGGGTTCACATACTTTTACTTGCAACTGTAGATATACAGGATTGGTGCGTGCTTCTTCCAAATTATTCAGTCATTAGATGTATCCAACAATATAAACTAGAATACAGAAGTACATACAATAATCGCGCAATATTGTCACATAAATTATTTAGACCTATGTATAATACTCGTATAGGAAGAACCACTCACAAACAAGGAGCCTGCTGGCTCATGGTATTTCCTGTATATCTATGCGTTCCCAACAAACTAGTTTGTATTATATATGTTGAATGTGGGTGAGGGTCGCACCTTGTGGTGAGCTGCATGTTTGTGAAATAGTTCACTATATTGTATATTCTTTATAAACATCTATAATTATAGCGCCTGATACATTGACATCGAAATGTGTTACTTTCTAGTCTTAAGATATACTAAAATCATTAACTATTTCTGTTGGAAAATGTGTTCTTTAGGAAACTGAGCAAACATATAGTGTCTTTGCTGGGGTGGAAATATGAATGAAATAAAGCTGACCTTACTTAATAACCTTTCATTTGCTTTAGTGCATTAGCCTTGCTATCGGAATGCTTTTAATGAAACACAAAAACGCTAATAGCTGTATAGTGAAAGACTCTTCTTCGTGGGCATAATTCAGACATTTGCTCAAGGGTATAAAGAAAATATTCCTTTTGCTAGATAATGATGTATTCTTAGATACATCGCATTAATACAATCTTCTGAATAAGACCCAAATGTTGTAAAGCCAGAGTAGGCAGTAACCTTGGATACTCTGCTTTTATATAAACAAATATATCGGGAAACAGGTTTAAAATGCTTCAGCATCTTCACCAAGGGCAATGAAGTCCATTATGATTAATACCATTTTGTAAAGCAACAGGAAATGATTCATGTTTTCACATTTAATCCCCCGAGGCCAGCAATGCTATTCAACTTCGTTTTAGAAAATATGTACATATTAGTGTATTTCAAGTTTACTAATGTATCAAATTAAATTATATAACCAAGCATACTGAGTAGTTACAACATTTTCATTTAAAAGGCTGTTAAGCTGCTATCTGTGTTAGTGTCTGCTGGTTCTTGGACTTCATATTTTGCAATGTTGTTCTATAGATTTATTTTAGTTTTTCTTCTGAGCCCGATAGCTCTTTTCTTACTCTCACTTTTCGTTTAATTTCTTACTCTTATGAGTTTTAATTGCCCTTTTAAGAACAATAACTATAAAGGTTATTCATTAACCGGCTGGGTGGAGTAGAGGTAACATCACTGCTCTGCGTGGAGAGAGCCTGTGGAGACACAGGTTCGATCCCAGCAAGAGCACCTCTCCAGTAAGTGTCCTTGGGCAAGACACCTAATGGTACATACTCGCCACCCAGGACATGCTTGAAAACGAGAGAAATCTCAATGTATCCTTCTTGGTAAAATACTTTCTCAAAAAAAACCTCCGAATTGGACCCAAATTGCACTGAACGATGAATTTCACAGTTTAGTGCAATTTTGGATCAATTTGTCTGTTCACTAAACTGTCAATTCGCCAAATACTGGCAATTTGACAGTAAAACACGGTGCAATTCACCGGCGTACAATACATTGAAATTGCCCCATAGAAGACTATCATATTTTCACAGAACGCCAAATTGCACCGAAATTCCGGCGAAATGCCCTGATTTTCGAGGTTTTATTTCTACAGGTTTATACAGGCGAATCCCAAAGGTTTCAATTTAAAAATATGTTTAAAAAAATTAAAGGACTGTTTCAGCAAAAAAATAATTATTTTTAGAACACGTTTTCTTTGCATTTTTTTTTAGATGACTTTTTTCTTTTAATGGGCCTTTTTAGTATTTTTTAAAGGACTTTATTTATTTATAAAGTATTTTACCAGGAAGGATACATTGAGATTTCTCTTGTTTTCAAGTACGTCCTGGGTTCAAGAACATTGAAATGTTACAGTTGTTACTGAAATACAAACAGGGTTATCCAAAGAGATTCGAATTGCTTGAGAAAGGTAACCGAACGCTGAAAATCAGCGTTCGGTTACTTTTCCTGGCCATTCGGCTATCCAGAGAGCAGGCAATTCGCCAAATCCTGTCGAATTGCCTGAACATACGGTGCCTGTTCGGTCCCTGTTCGAGGCAGTGAAATCCCCATGAAAAAGCACTGCTTCGGCTATTCAGAGAACACAAACCAGCAGTGAAAGGTTCCCCTAATGCCCTGCCATTCGTTGGTTTAATTCGGCAAATTTATTCAGGAGAATCCCATAGGCTTCAATGTTAAAAATATTCCTGTTTTAATTCAATATCTAATAAACCGTTCATTATAAAATTCTGCAGCAAAAAGTCTCTTTATTTATAGATTTTTTAGGATACTTTAAGCATTTTTCTGAATTTTTTTAAAAAAATTTAAAAGTCCGATTTTTTTTTGTTTTTTTTTTTCAGTTTGCTTATTTTTTTTGTAACAGCCCTCTTTATTATCATTCCCTGGACCTCCTGTGAAAATTTCAGACATTTTCGCTCAGTAGTTTCTTTGCAAACAGCGTTTCTTTTTCCCAGATTCATACAAATGGTTTTTCTAATTTATTCACTGCCTCCTCTACGTCACAGCTGCTTCGGCTCTGTGTGATTCGGCTCATGTTCGGCTCATGTTCGGCTCATGTTCGGCTCCTGTTCGGCTCCTGTTCGGGTTTTTCAAAGGTTAATCCAGATGTTTTTGCTTGTTTTCAGAGTGCATTCGGTTAGTTTTCGTCAGGTTTTCGGCAGCTTTTCCCTGCAATTCGGGGACCCTGTAGTGCTTGCTGAATACACCGCAGGGTCACCGAAATGCAATCGGCAAAAGGAACCGAATTGAAGAGAACGAAAAGTCACCGAACGTGCGGTGACTTTTCGAATCTCTTTGGATAACCCTGAAAGTAATACAATGCAAGATATTAAAAAAACACAAATATACATATTAACAGAAAATAAATACTTATTTATTATTTTGACACAGTTTTACTAAATTTTTTCTGATTTATACTCCTATTAGGGGAATTGGAGACTTATTTTTTTTTCCTTCTCAGTTCGGCGAAATTTGCCAATGCCAGTTCCGCGCAAATCTGAGGTTTTTGCTGACGTCTGGTAACTGCTTTGGCGACTCCAATTTCGCAAAATACTAAGACCATTCGCTAAATAGTGAATTCACCTTGTTTTTGGCAAAATGGAATCACCGAACTGGGCTGACACGCAAAGCACCGAAATTGCACGCAATTTCAGTGCTTTGTGAATAGACACTTATATAAAATTGGGGGGGGGAACTACACTTCGTCGGTCTCAAAATCCAAACATGCCAAGTTTTTGCTGATTTCCTTTTGACAAACACTTTAAGACCGAGAAATCGTACTCTGTTAGCAAATTAAAATTTAATGTTTGTCAGATAAGTTTTTTTTAAACATTACGCTATGTCAGTAATAATTGCCACAGTCTTTAACATTTTTCAATCTTGCTGTGCACTATTGAAATAGTTTTTATCAGGATTTTTATTGTTTCATTTACACAATACACATTACACTGAATCTGGGACAAAGATAAAAAAAAAAGATAGAAATTATTTGGTTGCATTAATATTTACCTTAGTACAATACATGGTCATGGCAGTGTTAATTTTGTGGAATAAAAATTTTAGTCTGGTTTTAGTCGAATAAATATTATAACATGTTTTTAACTAAGATAAGACTAAAATTAAAATAATTCAGATGACTAAAATGAAATGGCATTTTAGTCAAAAGATTACGACTAAAACTAAATCAATTTGCCGTCAAAATGAAAACTGGATTTTAAGATCAATGTTATTTATAACATAAGTTACATCTGGCCTGTATTGCATGTTCAGACCTTAATACCTTAAATAATAACTGGTTAATAGAGGTTTACAACAGGAGTATAGAATGAGAAATGTGAAATAATGCATTAATGTAATACCTTACATTGTATTACTTTGTATTTCTGTAACTGTAACAATTCAATGTTCTTGAACCCAGGACATACTTGAAAACGAGAGAAATCTCAATGTATCCTTCCTGGTAAAACCCTTTATAAATAAATAAATTACACTTTGACTAAAATCTAATGTGTTTAGTTAAAGTGTAATTAATGCATTAGTTCAGCATTTCTCATTCTATACTCCTGCAGTAAATATCTATTAACCTGTTGTTATTTATGGTATTAAGGTCTGAACATCCAATACAGGCGCAGATATAACTGTTATGTTATAAATAACTTATTTATCTTAAAATCCAGTTTCCATTCTGACAGCAAATTGATTTAGTTTTAGTCGTACTCTTTTGACTAAAATGCCATTTCATTTTAGTCCTCTGAATTGTTTTAATTTTAGTCTAGTTTTAGTCAACTAAAATATCATTAGATTTTAGTAGATTAAATTCTACTGTAATTTTAGTCGACTAAAATCTAATGGGTTTAGTTGACTAAATTTACAATTGATTTTAGTCTATTAAAATCTAATGATATTTTAGTTGACTAAAACTAGACTAAAATTAAAATATTTACTTTATTTACACATGTAGAGATCTGTTTCAATAAATATGTGTCCACCCTTAAGATATATATTTGTATGATCTAGAACGAGGATGGATTACAAGACTACTTTCAAACAGTAGTGAAACTTGCCCAAATTCACCCGAAAAAAATTATTGGATGGCTGATACAAGATCTTCTCGGACATTTGCGATCGCATAATCTTACAGTTAAACAAAGGTGAGTAGTCCCCCCCCACACTGTTTTTGCAATGTCAATTTTGTAGTGTGTATGTGTTATTAACATTGTGCATAGGACAAGGACGGTTGCGTTTCCTTTTTTTTTCTTTCCTCTTGATTATTAAAGGAAGTAAACAATGAAATATGGCTTACTTTTTGAGATATTGCCACTTTGGCAGACATTATATAGAGTAAACAGATTAGAGCCGTCACACGAGGCCAGGTCCAATATTTGCCCTCGGCTGCCGTGGTTCGTTCGCCTTCGCCAGTTCCCGGATTCTCCCCTCAGCAAGCAGCGCTGAAATCAATGTCAGATCTTAATTTCTCGCAAAAAAAACATATTTGGTTAAGCAGACGCTCTCTGGCCATTTCACATGGCCTGCTTTTATTTGGTTCAGAATTAGATAACGACAGTTAACATTCCCGCCCCCCAGACAACTCGGCACCGCCATTCAGCCTGCTCTCAATCAGGTCCTCTCAGATTCTAAGCTCTTGAGCAGGGGCTTCTCTGATACTGTTCTATGTGTTTAACTTACAAAAAGTAGAAGAGCTGGTATACTAGCCAGCAGAAGGTAATAGGTGTACAAAATAAAACTTAACTTTTAATAGTAATTAAAATATTTCAACCAGACAACGATTAATGGTAATGACATAACGGAGTGCTTTAGTATGGAACCAATACTTCTGTGAATTAGCGATATGCTGTAGAGCTTTTCATCTACAGAATATCGCTAATTCACAGAAGTATTGGTTCCATACTAAAGCACTCCGTTATGTCATTACCATTAATCGTTGTCTGGTTGAAATATTTTAATTACTATTAAAAGTTAAGTTTTATTTTGTACATCTATTACCTTCTGCTGGCTAGTATACCAGCTCTACTTTTTGCATCTATACGAGGCTTCCCTCGGGGTTTCATGTCCCCACCTGGTAATAGAGCCCTGCAGTACCTTGTGTACCATTCCTTTCAGCTATGTGTTTAACTTGTATGTATATTGGTTATCCTGTCTCTCCCATTGTATAGCTGGGGGGGATTGAGGGGGATTCCAGGAGAGCAGCAGCAATCCAGGGGTACCGTTTGATAGCTCGGACCCCTAGGGTGTCACAGTCCAAAAAGCGCCCAGATCAGCAGGCAGGGGCAAGGATGGCAGCGTGTAGCAGTTACCCCCAGGGGATGCCGCATGGTCACTGCTGCCTGAGCTCCTGGGGCCAAGAAAGACTCAGCAATGTGAGTTTCCAGTGGAGCTTCTTCCTGCAAATCACCACAATGGTAGCGCCCATGAGGAGGACCCTAACCTCGAAAGAGCACCCTGCTGGATCAAATGGTTTTCAGGGCACTGAGGTTTAAAGTAAATGCTTTGCAGTCTTTGAATGGGATTGGTTGACCTTCTAGCTCCTAGGATTGTGATTGGCTGGAGTTTCAAACCCAGCTCAAGCTTTCAAACAAAGACCACTCCTGGTGTCAGATAACACAGTGAGCATGGGGGACAGGCTTAAAGGCATTTTGGATTATGTTCTGCTGGGGGAAAGTTAGAAAAACATCACTTTTAACCTTAAAAAATAAACAGACAAATAGCTTTCATGAGGGGAATTGCAGAGGAGCGAGGTTTTAGTACAGTCCACAGTCTCTGAGCAAGGGGTTTCGTGACAAGAACATTCTGCATTTTTTTTTTATTAATGTTCATATAGCCTTTAACGTTTTAATCAAGTTATTTATATTGCTGCGGCAGTCTTACACTTCCCCCACTAAATTATTACCACCCTTTTAATTTTATAAAATAATACCCTTCCAATATATAATTTTAAGGATACATGACAAGAATAGTTAAAATACAAATTGAAGAATGGCAACAGAATGCATTTCACTTTTACAAAGTTGTGGCTTTAGATGCTGTTTTTAGAATACAGTATGACATATTCCATTATTTTTCCTTTTTTTTTTCTCCTTTTTTTGTGAAGATACACAGTAACTTTTACTGGGTTAGTCATCTATATTTTAATCAAGTGCAAATGTAACAGCAAAGTACTACTGTCCTTGATGTCAAATTACATATTCCTTTAAATCAAGGTTGCCTTGCTTGATGAGATTTTTAATACCACAGTGTCCAGTTTGTAATACAAAATTCTGTACAAAAATTATAATAATGGCTCAAGTTAGTTGGATTTTGAAAACCTTTTTGTTTTCATGTGCATTCAACTGGCACCACCCTTCCAGTCATTGTGGAGTACTAAGGATCTGTAGGCCAGTAACTAAGGACGTCTCAATATAGTTTGGGTAAAAGAGAATGTGAAGTAATTGAAGAAAAATTGTTTAGCCAAAGAAAATAAAAAAAAAAGATAAGCTGACTTTTAGTTTGTGTTTTTCATTTTCTAGTCCTATCAAGGCAACTTCATTAGCTGAACTTCTGACACTTTTAGAAAATGGTGATATTTCGTCTTCAACCGCCAAGCAGGTATGTGTGCGATAATTTATGAAGTATATACACTATATATGTGGTTAAATAAAACTTTCATAAACCTAATACAAGTGCTTAAAACATTAAGCCTTAGGCAACAGGAATGCCCCTGCCATTTCCCCCCTCGGAATATGTTTTGGGTATGCCGTCAGACCAGCTATCGGGGCTGCAAACAAAGATTTATTGCATAATGGTAGCATTTACATTACTTCTTCTAGCTCGCAATTGGAAAAGAACCACTGTCCATAATATAAAGGAGGTTTCCTCTCTGATCACCGTGCTGCGAGGCTATGAACGCATGGCTCTCAAACATTATTGCATCAGTCCACCAAAACGGGATCATTTGATGCTCTGGGATATTGTGACAATTACTTGAATGGTTTCCTTGAGAGGGGAGCTCCATGTGGGATGGTTCATCAGTTTTCTTGGGGTGGGGTTGTCTCTCAGTACTGTTTGTATCCTATCTGTGATGTTTTATTGGTGGCTTGTGTATTTTCTTTATGTTCCCTTATCCACATTTTTTTTCTGTATCCCATCCTTACTTTGAAAAGAAAAAATTTTGAGTTCTAAAAAAAAATGTAATTAAGTCTTGAAAATTGATGTCACAATACAGTAAATAGCCCAAGTAACTTTACAAATAAATAAATTCAATACAAGTTGGAAACCAACACAATCCAGTAGTAAAGGTACTTTTATTTGTAAAAACAAAATGAGCAGCATTTCGGCTGTTGGAGCAGCCTTTCTCAAAGCATGAAGATTGTTGTGACCTAATGTTGCAGCTTACATAATATCACAATGTATATTATTCACTTGTGACAATTGCTTACAGAAGTCAGGCACCATAAAAACATTCACATATCTTTTAATATTTGATATTTCTCTTACTTGGGGCTCAGTTTAATTCAATCTGTATGTTTTTATTTTGTCTTATTTAAATATTGTCTAGTGACGACCAATTCCCCCCCCCCCCCCAATAAAAAAATATCAGGTGATTCATTTGAACAGATTCGGCCATAACCAAAACTGGAGCCAATATTTTAACAGGAATCAAAATCCCGGTATACCCGTCATTAAATGATACGGTCTTTCTCTTGCCCTTTTTTATTATTCTTTTCATTTACTATATTTACTACTGGTCCCATGAAGCTGCAGAGGGCACTTTGGTATATTTTCTTTGATATAGCAAAAGAACAATTCAGCACTTACTACCTTTATGGTTTATGAGAGGGCATTATGAAATCCGTTTTATGTTTTCATTACTGATCCCTTGAAAATTTACAGGGCAGTGTACCTCTGACTTTACTCAATTGTTGGTAGCTTCATAGCAAAAACAGCATCCACTCATCTTTTAGGAGCAGTGCTACATTGTGGAGCCTATCTCTATATTCACTACAGAAAATCAAAGGGTAGGTTAGCTCATGCTTCTTCATTTCTGTGGGGCTACACCATGAGGCCCTGTTCACACCTGGGCGTTTTACAGTGCGTTCCTGTGCGCTGTAAAACGACTAAACACGGAAATCCCATGATTTCCTACGGGTTCCCTTCACACCTGGGTTTTTTACAGCGCGTAGGAACGCGCTGTAAAACGTCCTACGCCCAAAGAAGTACAGGAGCTTCTTTGGGACGTATTGCAGCGTGTTCACGGCTATAGCCTGCAGTGTGAACACGCTGCAGTGCGCGTTCGCTCGTTTTTTACGTTTGCGCGATACGCACATCAATATACGCGCGTATTACACGTGTCAAAAAACGTGCAGGTGTGAACCCAGCCTTAATGAGTGCTTATTTACCTTGAATGACAGCAATTTGAACCTCATGATCCATCTGTTCTGTTATAGACTTTATGCAATATGAGGTGCTAGACTCCCTACTGAAATTGCACAGGTCGGCTACTGCATCTTACTTTTTAACATCAATATTCGCAATGGATCAGACAATCTCTTTTAAGACAATTATGCTGTAATTGACACTCTGCATTGTGAGAAACTGTTGAAAATATTATTTGTGCGTTTACTGCCTTACATATAATACTTTGAGTAATACAGGCTATCACGTTCATCATTAATTACTCTGTTTTTAGGATCTTCTTTCCATTATACAATTATATTGTTTTAATTTATCGTTTTCACGAGTTTGCGGTTATATAGGCCAAAGGTCTTGGGTTTGAATAGTTTAAACTTTTTAGTTGAGTTACTTCTAAACCGTACACAATTGTCTATTTATAGAAACTGTTAAACAACTGCACTAAATATTTCTTCACATTCCAGAATCCATTTACAGATTAGCTGCTTTTGTAAAATGAGCATAGGTTGCAGCCATGTATTGTACATATCATAAGACTGTATTGGCAACAAATGTTGGAATCCTCCCACTAATACCTCTATATATACGCTCGTCATAACAAAGGATTATGGGGGTGATGAACCCTAGTCATTCAAATGTAGACCCATATATTTAAATCCACAAGGCATTAAGTCTTTAGATATTTCGGATTTTGACTGAAATGTTCTACTGATTATTCCGCTGCAATGTTTCACATGAAATCTAGTTATAGTTGTGCATTATCTTTTGTAAATGGAATTGACTTTGTATGTACCAAACATCTTTACCCTGTTAGTATTCTCCATAAGTATAGTTTGTCAAAGTTTATTTCAATTTTCTTTTACCAATAATATCTATTTAAAAAAAAAACTACATTTTATGAAGCATATTGAGGTACTAAAGTGTTTTTGTCTAAAACTAATTTTGCCCAGGGCACCACTCCTTTTATACAAGTCAGCGTTATTTCGCCTACCTATATAATGAGAAAAAAAAGGGAGATGTTCAGATTTAATGTTTGGCCTTCCCACCACATGACCTTTTGGAGTGGTACAGGTGGGAGGACCAAGGTGAGCAGAGAACTGCTTTACAGGCTGTGACTGTCTATCACTATCTGACAGCACTAGCGTCGCTAGGGGGGTGGCCCGCACCGGGTGGCACCACCCCCTAGGATGACACCCTAAAAAAAATATATATATTTTTTTTTTTACTCAAAACTATTTTACCTGGAAGGATACATTGAGATTTCTCTCATTTTCAAGTATGTCCTGGGTAGGCAAGGCCTAGGCTGGCACTTTCCAGGGGACAGCAAAAAAATCACCACTAAGGCTAGGGTCAGACTAACGCATTTTTCACGTTGTCCGTGAAAATGTGCGTTCGAAGAATGGACGTATTTTTTCACGGAATACGCAATAGCGGTCATACTATGCGCAGTTTCATCCATGATTTTGTACGGATCATCAATAAAACACTTTTTGCGTCTGGACGTTATGTTGGCCGGACATTAGCAGCGTCTGACATCTCCTAATCACGCACACACGCCTCTAGCGGGCGCAGCGCACTCTGTACGTCAGTACTAGTGGTTTAACGTTCTCGAAAAAATGCGTTCATTTTCCACTTGCGTTGCGCAGCCGGACTTTTGTGCGACCGTACTTCGTATATTGGCCGTCATTGCCCGTCATCTGCTGCTAGTGCGGCCGTGATTAAGTGCGCCAGAACGCGCGTTCGCACTGCCTCAGTCTGACCCTAGCCTAAAGGGGATATTCACAGAGCACCGAAATGACGCAGGCACTTTGGGGAATCAAATTTCCCTGGTGAATTCACCGCAGGGAATCAGCCACCGAATGCCACCGCGAACCGGTCACCAGCTGTTTTAAAAAAAAACTACTGAACGAAAATGTCTGGAATTAACATATAAGATCCTCTGAATGATAATAAAAAGGGCTGTTACAGAAAAAAAACACTATTAGAAAGAAAAAAAAATGAATTTTTTTAAAAATGCCTTTTAGATACTAAGAAAAATAAATAAACAAATAAAGAGACTTTTTACTACAGATTAATGGAATAAACGTTTTATTAGATATTGGGTAAAAACGGGAATATTTTTAACATTGAAACCTATGCAGGGTTATTCAGAGAGAGGTGAAATCCTTGAGAATGACTGTAGAATTGAAAATTCTAGGGCAAAATAGTCAAACCAGAAAAATTCTCCCATTTATCTCACTTTCCAAATTGGCTATTTGGTCTAGATTGTTCATTCTCCTGGCAATTCTCAAGTTTTTTACCTCTCTCTGAATAGCCCTGATGGTGTTTGCCTGAATAAACCTGTCTAATGAAACCACTGAACATCAGGGCATTTCTCTGCTGTTCGATGTCTCTGAACAGATTTACCATTACTTCTCTATGGGGACTTTCACTGCCGTCGAACAGGCACCGTACGTGCTGCCAGTTCACCAAAATTTGTGTGCGAGTATATGAGAGAGCTCCACAGCAATAAACCTCACAGTAATGTGCGCCGGGTATTATGAGCATTCAGTGTTATATGGAAGTACTGATTTATGAGTAAGAGTAGTAAAAAAAAAAAAAAAACCCCGTAAAACTCGTGGGGGGGGGGGTGACACCACGAGTTACCGCACCGGGTGACACCAACCCTAGTGACGCCACTGTCTGACAGGCAGCACAGGACAATGATTCAGAGGCAGTGCTGTAGGATGCCCGTCTGTTTGCAGCGCCTCCCCCACACGTGTACATGGTGCCAACCCGGGGGAGAGGGGGAAATCTTGTTTTTTTTCCTCATTTTATTGGTCAGTGAAAACCACTGAACTATTTAAAGGGAGAGATGCCCTATCAATGTGCAAAAGTAGTTTTGCCCATGATGGGTGCACTTTAAGTATAAAATACAGTTTCTTGAAACCACAAAACCTGTTCATATCTATACAGTTACAAGCATTTATAAAGCGCCAACAGGTTCCGTAGCGCTGTACAATGGGAGAGACAGAATAACAAATATACATACACCAAACCGTAGGAAAGAAGACCCTGCTCAAGAGCTTACAATCTAAGAGGAGAGGGGTGAATAGAGAACAAGAAGTAACGGGGTGCATGTAGGCAGTGTGGGAAACCGCTTATTGCACGGTAATACTAATTAAAATTATAGGAAATTAACAGAAATGTTGTTCATTCACGAGTCCTAAAAGCAATAAACAAACACTTCCATAGGTGAAAAACCGACAAAAAAAATAGCAAAATTAACTATGTTTAGTTAAGAAAATATTTTACTCTGTATGTGTCACGGGGTGTATCCATCTTTACATCACTTGCTCTTCACTGTGTGGCAATGGCCATAGAATAGTCTCTATGGGTCGATCACTGTCTCACATCATTGTATTGTGTGGGATGCATTCAAAGGACCATCACCAGGGGGTAGATCAAAAGTCTGTTAAGCTCCCTGTCATCTCATTGAGTTGCCATCTCTTATCTCAGGTAGCCTGAAGAACAATAGACCCACTGCATGTCTGTACTTATATGAACAAGCCCCAGATCCACAGATACTGCATAACAAGCACAGACATGCAGCATCTGTGGATTTGGGGCTGCCCCACCCACAAACCCTTAATGTTACAGTTCTATCCTCATCAGTTTAGGCTATAGCATTTATTGTTCTTTCAAATAATTTATCTTTTAAAAAATACATTAAATATATTGTACTATAAGGGGTGTTACGTTTTTGTCATGTTTTGTACCTGCCATAACTCTGCTCTCAGTGGAAAATCAAGCTCAAACTTTTTACCGGAGTTTACTACCATATAGTACTTTACGTGTGCAAATTGAAATTTTTATTAGTTCCCCCGCCAGAGATATTTACACCTAAATTTTACCAAAAAATTGAAAATGCCTTATCTGTGGGTTCCTGTAAAAAAAAAAAAAAAAAAATGAAATAAATCAAGGATTAATTTTTTTTTCTTCATAAACTACCCTAACATAGGTACTTGCAAAATATAATTTGAAGCATTAATATTTTAACCCTTCCCCAAACAATTGCCCTTCCGAAATTTGCATTTTTTCTATAATCACGAGGGTTAAGGTTGACATGAAATTTTAGTCGCATGGAAACGAGATAGCCAAATGATGTAATTAACAAAAAATGTAATCCAGAATGTGCTGAGAATAATAAATTTTGTTCCACAGCTCTGACAAACCATAACTGAAATATGCATTTTCCCCCAAACCTCTGGTCACGCATGGCGTGAAGCAAAAATGGCTGTCATTTTTAAACTAGTCAGTATAAAATTAAAATAGGTGTTTTAAACCACCAACATATAGGGGTCATCGCCACCAAAAAAATAAAGAAATTTCTAAATGGTCAAGCAGCCAATTTTTTCTGGACCACTTGATATTGATTGACCTGAAAAACAAAGATACTTTTTTCTGTCTTGGTCCCATTTTGTGGATATTTTACTATGATTCAACATTTTACCAAACCCTGCACTTTACTACTCTGCCAGAGCCAGATATCCTGCTGTCCTGAGATATATCCCTGCTCTCTTACTGGCTGCTGCGTGTCACTAGAGGGCAGGACCAGGCAGCTCAGCAGACTATTTTTTTTCTTTCCTATTCATGTCTTCCAACAGTGAAAGTACAGCCTGTATATACATTATGGATGCGTGTGTGTGTGATAGGAGCTGCATTGTACCTGATATAGCCCTCACTGCAGCCTGAAAGCTCATACATTGCTGCTCCTATCACTCCCAGGCATACGTGATGTAGGGATGTCTTGTTTGGACTGTAAACTGTAATATTTGCATATGTATATCCTATCCCATCATATGACAGTGTTTAAATTGTCTTGTTTGTCAGTTGGCAGTTGGCTTCTCTGTGAGCAATGGTCATTCAGCAGCTTGAGGTATTATAATTAAACCATCACCATGCTTATCTTTAATTCTGCATCCAAGATTCATTGACACAAACGCCTCAGCAGTAGGGATGAGCGTCGGTTCGGATCTGTTCGAAGTTCGATTCGAACATCGCCCGTTCGGCTGTTCGTCGAACTCCGAACATTTCCGCGTGTTCGCCGCATGTTCGCCCACAATGCACCACAATGGACTTTTCCACTGGCCTGAAGCTTGTAATTGGCTACAGCCTTGCACCTGACCACGGGTCAGGTGCAAGACTATGCCAATCACGGCTCAGAGTCCTGATTGGGCAAATTTTGCCCAATCATGGGCTCACAGAGCTAAGTCCCGCAGCACACTATATAAGGCTTCCGTGCCTGCAGCCCCAGCGTGTGTGTTTGCAGGAGTGAATCAGAGAGGAGAGGAGATTGTTCTGTCAGTGTGTATCAGTGACGTTGGAGATTTCTGGGAATTAGCCTGGCAGTGCCAACACAGATTCTATCAGGGACAGTGTGTATCAGTGAGTTCTACCAGAGTTCAGCAAATTAGAATTTGTCTTGGCACAGCCTGTTATCAGTGTGTATCAGAGAGTTACAGTTGTGTTCAAAATTATTCAACCCCCAATGCTGTAAAGGGTTTTAGGGAATTTAGTGTACATTTGTAATTTTATTCAGAATGAAATCCTACAAGGACTTTTTAAAGAACCATATGCAACTAAAATTACATCAATTGGTTTTGTAATACAGTAGTAAATGTTTATTTTGTGAATTCTTCATTGACACAATTATTCAACCCCTTAAAGACTACCACTCTGAACAACAGAGGTTCATTCAAGTGTTTTCAATCAGGTATTGAAAACACCTGTGGATGTCACGGAGCAGCAATAAAGCATAATAAGCACCAATTAGGCATCTTTAAAATGACTGTGATACTCAGCTCCTTCTAGACATTTACTGGTGTGGTTACACACATGGTGAAGTCAAGAGAATGGTCCAGGAAGACAAGAGAAGAGGTGATTACTCTTCACAGGAAGGGCAATGGCTATAAGAAGATTGCAAAGATGTTAAACATACCAAGAGAGACCATAGGAAGCATCATTTGCAAATTCAAGGCAAAGGGCACTGTTGAAACGCTACCTGGTCGTGGCAGAAAGAAGATGCTGACTTCGACTGCTGTGCGCTACCTGAAGCGTAGAGTGGAGAAAAGTCCCCATGTAACTGCTGAGGAACTGAGAAAAGATTTGTCAGATGTGGGTACTGAAGTTTCAGCTCAGACAATATGGCGCACACTGCGTAATGAAGGCCTCCATGCCAGAACTCCCAGGCGCACCCCCTTGCTGTCTCCAAAGAATAAGAAGAGTCGACTGCAGTATGCTCCAACAGTGAAAGTACAGCCTGTATATACATTATGGATGCGTGTGTGTGTGATAGGAGCTGCATTGTACCTGATATAGCCCTCACTGCAGCCTGAAAGCTCATACATTGCTGCTCCTATCACTCCCAGGCATACGTGATGTAGGGATGTCTTGTTTGGACTGTAAACTGTAATATTTGCATATGTATATCCTATCCCATCATATGACAGTGTTTAAATTGTCTTGTTTGTCAGTTGGCAGTTGGCTTCTCTGTGAGCAATGGTCATTCAGCAGCTTGAGGTATTATAATTAAACCATCACCATGCTTATCTTTAATTCTGCATCCAAGATTCATTGACACAAACGCCTCAGCAGTAGGGATGAGCGGTCGGTTCGGATCTGTTCGAAGTTCGATTCGAACATCGCCCGTTCGGCTGTTCGTCGAACTCCGAACATTTCCGCGTGTTCGCCGCATGTTCGCCCACAATGCACCACAATGGACTTTTCCACTGGCCTGAAGCTTGTAATTGGCTACAGCCTTGCACCTGACCACGGGTCAGGTGCAAGACTATGCCAATCACGGCTCAGAGTCCTGATTGGGCAAATTTTGCCCAATCATGGGCTCACAGAGCTAAGTCCCGCAGCACACTATATAAGGCTTCCGTGCCTGCAGCCCCAGCGTGTGTGTTTGCAGGAGTGAATCAGAGAGGAGAGGAGATTGTTCTGTCAGTGTGTATCAGTGACGTTGGAGATTTCTGGGAATTAGCCTGGCAGTGCCAACACAGATTCTATCAGGGACAGTGTGTATCAGTGAGTTCTACCAGAGTTCAGCAAATTAGAATTTGTCTTGGCACAGCCTGTTATCAGTGTGTATCAGAGAGTTACAGTTGTGTTCAAAATTATTCAACCCCCAATGCTGTAAAGGGTTTTAGGGAATTTAGTGTACATTTGTAATTTTATTCAGAATGAAATCCTACAAGGACTTTTTAAAGAACCATATGCAACTAAAATTACATCAATTGGTTTTGTAATACAGTAGTAAATGTTTATTTTGTGAATTCTTCATTGACACAATTATTCAACCCCTTAAAGACTACCACTCTGAACAACAGAGGTTCATTCAAGTGTTTTCAATCAGGTATTGAAAACACCTGTGGATGTCACGGAGCAGCAATAAAGCATAATAAGCACCAATTAGGCATCTTTAAAATGACTGTGATACTCAGCTCCTTCTAGACATTTACTGGTGTGGTTACACACATGGTGAAGTCAAGAGAATGGTCCAGGAAGACAAGAGAAGAGGTGATTACTCTTCACAGGAAGGGCAATGGCTATAAGAAGATTGCAAAGATGTTAAACATACCAAGAGAGACCATAGGAAGCATCATTTGCAAATTCAAGGCAAAGGGCACTGTTGAAACGCTACCTGGTCGTGGCAGAAAGAAGATGCTGACTTCGACTGCTGTGCGCTACCTGAAGCGTAGAGTGGAGAAAAGTCCCCATGTAACTGCTGAGGAACTGAGAAAAGATTTGTCAGATGTGGGTACTGAAGTTTCAGCTCAGACAATATGGCGCACACTGCGTAATGAAGGCCTCCATGCCAGAACTCCCAGGCGCACCCCCTTGCTGTCTCCAAAGAATAAGAAGAGTCGACTGCAGTATGCCAAAAGTCATGTGACAAACCACAGAAGTTTTGGGATAGTGTTCTGTGGTTCTTGCATACCTCCAAGTCCACTAGAGCATGGTTGCAGATTAAAGGCTGGAACATTTTGGAGTGGCCATCGCAGTCACCTGACTTAAATCCGATTGAGAACCTCTGGTGGGACTTAAAGAAAGCAGTTGCAGTGCGCAAGCCTAAGAATGTGACTGAACTGGAGGCTTTTGCCCATGACGAATGGGCGAAGATACCCGTAGATCGCTGCAAGACACTTGTGTCAAGCTATGCTTCACGTTTAAAAGTTGTTAGTACAACATCCTTTTACAGTTATAAGTACTAAGATTGAATGTCACTTGGGGGTTGAATAAAACTGATAATGATGTGAGCACAGAAAAGACATTTGTGGTTATTTCATTATAGATGTTATGTTATATTTGTCTGACCTACACGTGCCTCTTTGATTTAATTGTAAGCAAGATGACTGAATGATCAAAATCAATGTCAAACTGGCCAAAACACTCAATTTCAGCGGGGGTTGAATAATTTTGAACACAACTGTAGCTATGAACTCCCTGGTAATATTTAGCACATCATATGTATTTTGAAAAGCGCAATCAACGGGCTATATTCCAAAGTTGGCGCTAATGTTGTGCATCGATATGTAATCAATAACGCTAGCATTAGTAAGTTTAATATCTGACATCGATATTCCGATCTTGACGCTAAACTGGGGTGAAAATGTTTTGCGTCTTGCAGCTTGCATGTGCTTACTGCGCTTTGCATCTCCTATACCTAACATGGGGAGCACAACCATTTTTGAGCATCTTGATAAGTTAGGTATTACAAACTGCAGGCACAGTTTACAGTCGGACACCAAATTAATTTTTTTAACACTTCCTTAAAACTGGTGTTAAATGATTCTGCAAATGCAAAATCCTTTAACACGCTCCAAAATCTCCCTGAAAATGGTCTCCTCTCCTCCTGCGGTGAAAAGGGTGTCTCGATCCACTCCAGTGGCAACCTGTGAATCTCTGGTGAACTGTGTCCAAGAGGGTTAAGGCAGTGCTGGAAAAGAATGGTGGCGAAACAATATATTGACACTTTGGGCCCAATTTGGACATTTTCACTTAGGGGTGTACTCACTTTTGATGCCAATGGTTTAGACATTAATGGCTGTGTGTGTGTGGAGTTATTTTGAGGGGACAGCAAATTTACATGGTTATACAAGCCGTACACTCACTACTTTACATTGTAGCAAAGTGTCATTTTGTCAGTGTTGTCACATCAAAAGATAAAATAAAATATTTCTAAAAATGTTAGGGGTGTACTCCTGTGAGATACTGTGTGCGTGTGTGTGTATACACTGTATATAACAGTAGTGATAGGGAAGGACAACATTTATCTTAAAGTTTGTGGCATTGGGAGCTCTCATGCAACTTCCACTACCTATTGCTATGACCGGAAGAGACACAGTTAGAAAAAGATACAAAGTAAATGTTTTCACATTCACTTCTTGTTCTGGGCATGACTGTTGCTCTAGGTTGCCACCGTAATTGCCTTCCGAGTTACATTGCTATCGACCTATGCTGAACTTATAAGGTAGCTGGTAAGAGCGAAAGCTGCGAGTTCCAAGCATTATGCAGCTCGGAACAGCAATTAAACTACATGACTGAAATTATAGATAGAACCTTTGTAGGTTGCGCTACAAAAATGATGCGCTACAAAGGTTCTATCTATAATTTCATTTTTGGTTAATGCAGATTTTGGTTGTTTTTTTCTGTATATTGCGCTTACCCCTTTGGGCAGCATCTCACTACTTATTAGTTATAATTTAACTACTTCATAACACTATAGTAATCTGGTTTATAAATAGGCGCCTACGCTGTATGAGATAGATAGATAGATAGATATCTATCTTTCTTCTTTCAAAACTACATGACTGTCTATTTCAGGACTGTTATACCCTGGGCCCCCAGATGTTTCTGAACTACAACCAAGGATGCACAGGAATTTCTGCCACTGATAGATTCTGCCGATAATGGGGTTATCGGTTTTGGCCCGAAAGCAAACCACTAGCCGAAAAAGTCAGCTGAAAATTGCTGATCCCAGCTGACACTGAGCGAGCACTCTTTCAATGCTGCTTAGCTGGAGATAATTGTAATTGGAAAGTGGCAGGAGCTGGTACACATATTTATTTCTGCATACAAAGGGTTAACTGGAATGATGCACACCATCAGGGCAAAGCACTAACCTCTGGCCTCTCAGTGACAAGGAACAAGTGATTTATCACTGACCTCCTGCCAGAGGTGTCTGCTTGGAGGAAAAGAGAGGGTTAATGTGGAAGCTTACATCCATGCCTCCAAAAAGTTAATGGAACGTACACACATTCATTTTGCAATCGTTTGTCGTTTCCTTTTCATCTTAAAGACCCCTTTTATAATGCTTTGTTTTTCTGCACTTTAAAAAAATAATAGATTAAGAGAAACAGACTGATGTTTAGGCTTCATCTGAGCTATTTTAGATATATATCTACATATCTACTCATTTAAGTTGTGATGGAGGGCAAAACAATTACGTTAACAGCCTCCACACAACAAATAATAAACTTTATAGTTGCAGAGTTCTCTGAATTGCTGGGATGTGCGTAAATTTTTTTACACATGAGTGTATGCACTAGATGCAAAATAACTCCACCAAAATAGGACAAAAATATCTTAAACATTTTAAAGTGGATTAATTTAAATTCATGATATTAATTTAATAAAGTCTAGTATTAATACATTTATACAAAAAACTATCTTAAAATAAATTGTAGGAGTAAAAAGTCATTTCCGGTTTCGTTCCAAAATTTTCATTTCGGAGCATCACTAATATATATATATCACACACCAGACATATGTATACACACTATGTGTATATATAGTCATATATAGAAAGTCATTTTCGGTATCGGTTTTGGGCCAAGCTCATCATGCATTTTCGTATCGGTTTCGGTACCAAATTTTCATTTCTGTGCATCCTTAACTACAATTCCCATGATTCCCTTGCCATTTATTGCATTGAAAGAATTCTGGGAATTGAAGGTTTCAACATCTCTGGGGCCGTGAGTTTGACAGCCCTGTCTATGCCATCACCAGGAGTTAAAGCCCTGCAGGGAGTGACTGCATATCCCATCATGCAGTTGATAAGGAGTTGATCTTTAGAAGCTACATTCTTAAATTAGATCTTATCAGAAGAGAAGACTAATCAAAATCTTGCATTTGAAATTACACCTTTTCTATGCTCTACATCAGGGTCAACAACCTTGGCCCTCTAGATGTTCTTTAACTACATTTCCCACGAGTATCCACCAACCTAGAGTGGCTGGGCATCATGAGAAATGTAGGTGCAATTCATCTGAAGGATCACGGTTGCTGACCCCTTCTCTAGGTTGATTAACCCCCTTACTACAGAGATTGTTATTTTAGGCTTCAAAGGCACCATCCGGTGCCTGACATCGAGATATCTCAATCTGCAGCCCAAAAGTAAATTAAATTTGTCTGCTGCAAATTAATTTCATTTGCTTTTGGGCAGCAGAAGTTGCGGCCAAAGTTTTAGTCCTGTGGGCATATAATGCTGAAAGAGCTAAACCTGTGCAAAATCAGCTAACTGAATATCTTGACATCAGACATTCAGCAGCCGATACATTTGCAGCTCATGTTCCCTGCAACTCAATTTGGCAGTAGTTGGCACCGTCTACTGGCCGAATGTTTGTACACTAAGAAATACACTGGGAATATGCCCAAATATTTCTTACTGTATAACTAAAAAGATATATATATATTTTTCAAAAAAAACATTGGTTCCTGACCATTGCCTTTTGGAAAATCACTTGGTAGTGAAGGGGTTAGGCAAAGTTGAATTGTTTATTGGTGTGGAATCGTTACAGTGCTATTTAAACATTACGGAGTGAAGGGTTTATGATTGGAGAGGATTTCAGAGTTGGGCCTTATTTAGTTATTCAGAGAGCCGTAGGCTAATTGGGTAAGGGGATCACAGTCAATGTATCTCACATGAAAAATCTAAGTATTTTGGTTTCTAACTTCTGTTAGGTAGGTCACGAGTAAACCTGCTACTGGTCTTTCTTGATTATCAATGTTGTTGATAATAACAGTAATTAAGAATTTTTCCATTTTTGATTTGAATCTTAATTATGTTGTTCAGAGGTCTCATTAATACTAGGGCATTTGTTAGACCATGCTTTTGAATTACTACAAAGTCGAAATTCTGTGATCTTTTTCTAAGTTGTAGAACGCCCAGGAGAGAGGATTATGGCTCCGTTTAAAAGACTTGTTTGTTTAGCCTCCTTTTTGCATGTGCTTTATTATAGGTGTTCCAGGAGCTCTGCAATGGAGGAAAAGAGACACCAACGCAGATAGTAAAGGAGAAGAACCTCTGGCTTCTCAAAGACTTAATGCAGGTGGAAGAGATCTGCCAAGGAATTATTGATGGACACAAGGAAGAGGTAATATACCTTAGCTTGTCATCAATGCTGTAGAGAATGCATGCATGACTTGTGTGTATGAAATCACAAACAAAAGGTAGAAAACTGAATTGTAATTTTAAAGCACAATATTGTGAAAGAAATATGATTTTGTTTGCAGAAATTGTGATGTGTTCATATATTTCTTTGCAATGCTAATTTTGGGAACGTATGTTTCTCCTGGTATAGAAATAAGGCACATGAAATAGCACATATTTGTAGTGGTTGACATCCAATTTTGTTTGAAAATGAATTTGAATCCTCTACAATTTCAAATAGTGACAATACAAGTATTGTATTACAAGGCATTATACATAAGGTCATGCACTCACTATTTCTCTTCTCTTGGAATTACACTCTTTGTTTCTGTTGAAAAGGGCTCTTGGTTCAGTGTAAAATTGTATTAAATTTAGATTCTATAACCTTGTCGCTTAAAAAAAAATATGACTAGTATATATTTATCAAGGTCACTTTTGCTCTGCTCTCCATATTATAGATTGATTTAAACAGTAATTGTTTATTGAATGTGGAATACTGCAACACCATTCTGTGAAAAAGTACCTTGGCTTCTATTGGACTTTAGCTTTTTATGTTTGTTTGTTTTTATTTTCTTGATTTTACAGAAAAAAAATGTTTCCATCTTGTGTAACCCTTGCTGAAAAACTATATTGGGTCATAACTAACCACCTAAAATTCCCAGTTACCAAGGACTCTATTAACCCTTTCACTGCTGAGCCTTTTCACCTCTGTGTGCTGGACTCATTTTTACAGTTTTGTGCTCTTCATGTTTAGATGTGATTTGAAGTCATGTTTTATTGTAGGACCCAGACAAATTATATATCCTTTTTTTTTCCCCGGCATATATATTCCTAATATATCATTATTATATGTATACGTCATGTCCTGCCAGAATTCTAGAACAAAAAATGTGAGGTTCCATTCAAATTTCAATGATCTACAGCAGTGGTTCCCAACTGTGGTCCTCAAATACCCCTAACAGGCCAGGTTTTGAGTATTGCCTTGGGGAAATGCAGACTGAATCCTGCAATCACTGAGTAGCAAATTAGATCACTTGTGCTGTGCTTCAGCTATCTATAAAACCTAACCTGTTGGGGGTACTTGAGGACCGCGGTTGGGAACCACTGATCTACAGCATGAAAATTTGATTTTTCACATTTTATCATCCAAGCCTTTGCAGTTATATATTCTATAGGGTACACTTGTTAAAAAAATTAAAAATGGAAACCCATTACTGTATTTTTCCGAGAAAATATGCGATTTTAGCTAAAACTGTTTTTTATTCGTGTGCAATGTCAGTGGGCGGGGAGGCTTGGTTGGCATGCAAGATGTCAGCCACCTCCTGGAGAAGGCCTTGGTCCGGCGTCGATTGGTCCTGGATCGTGGACTGGCACCTAAGGGGTTAAAGAGAGGCATCGCTGGAAGGGTCAGAAAGTTTAGAGAGGCATCACCGGAAAGGTCAAAGTCTAACTTGTACTGCTCAGTAGGGAGAGGAGTCCAAAGACCCCTTCCTTTTCAGGTACTCTTCCGACTCTGCTGGGGGGGGGGCACTGAAACCGGCATAATAATGCATGGCACGATGATGTCAGTGCGCCGTGAGAGATCTAAAGGGACCGTCTTACTTCGAGGAAGTCAGGCTGCCCAGGGACTACGTCCCGGATGCATAGGGTATCCCCTTTTTCTGCAGAGACCTCATGAAGTGTGGGGGTCCGTCCTCCTCACACAGTGTGCACACCCGAGGATGTCCCTCACACATTACCCGCAGCAAAAGGGTTAAATTGAAGAAGTGACCTTAACCTCTTCACAGTTTAGCCATTACACCTGTGTATTGAGCTTATTTTGACGAGTTTGTGACAGGATGGATTTGATTTTAATTAAGTTGACTTAAATCATGATTTAAATCCCCTTCAGCAAAACTCAATTTAAATCATTGTTTTTAAATGTAAAGGCTCCTATGCTTGCTAGCCATTGCAATCTTTAATATTTGAACCAGATGAAGACTTTATAAAATAATAATCTGTCAGTTTAGTAAAAACGCCCTATCAGAATTGATTTTAAACAGGTTTATCTCTCATATTTGGAGAACTACTTAAATAGTTTTATTTAACTCAATAATGTTATATAGCATACATATTCTTGTATTTGCTTAACCCTTTTATGCTGCAGGGTGTACTATGCCGTCCCAACGGGGCAAGGGATTCAATATCACGTGGCGGCATAGCATACCCCATGGCGTCTATGGGCTGTGTCACGCCTGCCCACAGTTGTCGTGTGGTGTGCGGCATTCACTGCCGTCAGTCTGCCTGAAGGTAGGCTGTCCACCAGCAGCCAATAACATGCCACGCACCAGCCGCGTAGGTGGGCTGGAGGAGGGGCCCACTGCAGCAGCCGGAGAAGCTTCAAAGGGCACAACCTGCCCGGCGGTAAGGGGTTAAACATCAATGTTTTTTAATGAAAGTGGTTAAACAAAAATTACTTTAAAAAAGAAACAAACGTAAACATCAGCTGGGTCTACAAGAAAAGCTTAAATCAGTCTTCCCCAAAGGTTTGTAAATCAAGCAGAAGGTTTTACTCTCATTTTTACTGCTTGTCCCTCCCTCCTCAGAGTTTGAGTTTGGTACAGATGTATTTCACTCGAAACAACCTTGAAACTAGAATGTAAGGTAGTGTGTTTATTGTTTGTGTGTGTGTATGTATAATATATATATATATATATCTTCCAGACCTGACGAAGAGAGGATCACTCTCGAAAGCTTGCATTTTAAATGTAACGTTAGTTGAATAAAAAAGGTATCACTACAGACTGCTATAATATATATAAAATACACGAGAGGGGCAGCACTCAACCTGAACTACGCTTTCAGTGCGGGTGCATCTCAAGACAACATAATATAAAACACAACGAGAGGAGAGCACACCAGACAATACAAAAGAAACCACAACAGCAGCTAAATACGTTTAAACAGAGTTTTTTCAGATTTAACCCTTTCAGTGCTTAGAAACATTTCTTAAACCCCTTTAAACATTGCAGTTCTTAACCCTTGCATACAACCTTGATCTGCAGGGAGCTTCAGAAAGGACTGGGTCCACAGTAAGTTTATCCCATAAAAGCCGTCATTAGGTTAGTATGATAGGACCTGCCAGGGGTGGAATACATTGTCGCTGTTGGCAGGCTTACGCAATCCATGGCCATCTATTGCAAACTAAACTTCCACCATTGTTCAACAGAGCTCAGTATTATATATATGCAAGGGTTAAGAACTGCAATGTTTGAAGGGGTTTAAGAAATGTTTCTAAGCACTGAAAGGGTTAAATCTGGAAAAACTCTGTTTAAACGTATTTAGCTGCTGTTGTGGTTTCTTTTGTATTGTCTGGTGTGCTCTCCTCTCGTGTTTATTTATATATAAATATATATATATATATGTATATATATATATTCACGGCCGAAATTGTTGGCACCCCAGAATTTTTTCCAGAAAATCAAGTATTTCTCACAGAAAAGTATAGCAGTATCACATGTTTTGCTATACACTTGTTTATTCCCTTTGTGTGTATTGGAACAAAACAGAAAAAGGGAGGAAAAAAAGCAAATTGGACATACAGGGTTATTCAGAGAGCGTGAAAAGCAGGAGAATGACTGAAGAATGAAAAATTCTATGTCAAAATAGCCAAACCAGAAAAATTCTCCCTTTCATCTCACTTTCCAAATCGGCTATTTTGACCTAGAATTTTTCATTCTCCAATCATTCTCCTGCTTTTCACACTCTCTGAATAACCCTGATAGTGTCACACAAAACTCCAAAAGTGGGCTGGACAAAATTCTTGGTACCCATAACTTAATATTTGGTTGCACACCCTTTGGAAAAAATAACTGAAATCAGTCGCTTCCTATATCTATCAATAAGCGTCTTACACCTCTCACCCGGAATTTTGGACCACTCTTTCTTTGCAAACTGCTCCAGGTCTCTCTTATTGGAAAATTAAATTAATTTTACCCTTTGCACATGAAATCTGAATGGAAATTTACATTTGACATTGTTTGTTATAGGGTCATTCCATGTCAAATCAACTAATGGATAAAACCATCCAAAAAAATTTAACCCCATAGTGACCAGGCGGTTTTACCATTGTCAGTCCGAAAGACCCAACTGCTGTTTTTACCTTTCTGCGCTGTTTGTGCTTAGGTCTAATTTTCATCTTACTCGTCAATGGAACCCACATAGATTGTATACCGTTTTTCTCACCATTAAATGGACTTTCTAAAGATACCATTATTTCAATCCTATCAGATCATATAATTTACTATAAAAAAATGAAGATCTATGAATAAAATGGAAAAAAAAAACACACAGTCTCGAAGTTTAACCCCCAAAATCTAAACCTGCCAAAAAAGGCCCCAGCTAAATAGTTGAGATTTTGTCCTGAAATTAGAAATACCTAATTTTTACATGTTTTTGCTTTTTAACTCCTTCACTGCTGAGCCATTTCACCTTTGTGTGCTGAGCTCATTTTGACCGTTTTATGCTCATCATGTCTAAACGGGATTTGAAGTCCTATTTTATTATACCCCCACAGAGGTTTTTTTTTTTTAAACCACCCTAGCAGTATTCCCAAGTGCGGCTCGGGGTTAAATTCCAATGCTGAAAACGGTAACCGCGAGCCACATTTGGGCTGATACATACCTGTCCCTGCATTCCCTCGATGTCCTCCCGCAGTCACCTCCGTCCGATCGCAGCGTCCTGCTTCCGGAAGCAGGATGCCGCGATCGGACAGAGGTGATTTCCAGAAGGCCAACAATTCACAAAAAATTATTTTTTTATTGGTCTTCTGAAGTATTCTAATTTATTGAGATAGTGAATTGGTGGGTTTTTGTTAAATGTGAGCCAAATCAGGACAATTAAAAGAACCAATGACTTAAACTACTTCAGTCTGTGTGCATTGAATTTATTTAATACACAAGTTTCACAATTTGAGTTAAATTAATGAAATAAATTTAACTTTTCCACAACATTCTAATTTATTGAGATGCACCTGTGTGTATATATATGTGTATATGTGTGTATATACATACACACAGTCATGGCCGAAATTGTTGGCACCCCAGAAATTTTTCCAGAAAATCAAGTAACACATGTTTTGCTATACACATGTTTATTCCCTTTGTGTGTATTGGAACAAAACAAAAAAAAGGGAGGGAAAAAAAGCAAATTGGACATAATGTCACACAAAACTCCAAAAGTGGGCTGGACAAAATTCTTGGCACCCTTAACTTAATATTTGGTTGCACACCCTGTTGAAAAAAATAACTGAAATCAGTCGCTTCCTATAACCATCAATAAGCTTCTTACACCTCTCACCCGGAATTTTGGACCACTCTTCCTTTGCAAACTGCTCCAGGTCTCTCTTATTGGAAGGGCGCCTTTTCCCAGCAGCAATTTTAAAATCTCTCCACAGGTGTTCAATAGGATTTAGATCTGGACTCATTGCTGGCCACTTCAGAACTCTCCAGTGCTTTGTTGCCATCCATTTCTGGGTGCTTTTTGACGTATGTTTGGGGTCATTGTCCTGCTGGAAGACCCAAAATCTCGGACGCAAACCTAGCTTTCTGACACTGGTCTCTACAGTGAGACCCAAAATCATTTGGTAATCCTCAGATTTCATGATGCCGTGCACATATTCAAGGCACCCAGTGCCAGAGGCAGCCCCAAAACATCATTGAACCTCCACCATATTTCACTGTAGGTACTGTGTTCTTTTCTTTGTAGGCCTCATTCCGTTTTCGGTAAACAGTAGAATGATGTGCTTTACTATAAAGCTCTGTCTTGGTCTCATCTGTCCACATGATGTTTTCCCAAAAGGATTTTGGCTTATTCAAGTACATTTTGACAAATTGTAGTCTTGCTTTTTTATGTCTCTGTGTCAGCAGTGGGGTCCTCCTGGGTCTCCTGCCATAGCGTTTCATTTAATTTAAATGTCGACGGATAGCTCGCGCTGACACTGATGCTCCCTGAGCCTGCAGGACAACTTGAATTTCTTTGGAACTTGTTTGGGGCTGCTTATCCACCATCCAGACTATCCTGCATTGCAACCTTTCATCAATTTTTCTCTTCTGTCCACGCCCAGAGAGATTAGCTACAGTGCCATGGGTTGCAAACGTCTTGATAATGTTGCGCACTGTGGACAAAGGACACATGTAGATCTCTGGAGATGGACTTGTAACCTTGAGATTGTTGATATTTTTCCACAATTTTGTTTCTCAAGTCCTCAGACAGTTCTCTTCTCCTCTTTCTGTTGTCCATGCTTAGTGTGGCACACACAGACACACAATGCAAAGACTAAGTGAACTTCTCTCCTTTTTATCTGCTTTCAGGTGTGATTTTTATATTGCCCACACCTGTTACTTGCCCCAGGTGAGTTTACAGTAGCATCACATGCTTGAAACAATCTTATTTATCCACAATTTTGAAAGGGTGCCAAGAATTTTGTCCAGCCCATTTTTGGAGTTTTGTGTGACATTATGTCCAATTTGTTTTTTTTCCCTCCCTTTTTTTTGTTTTGTTCCAATACACACAAAGGGAAGAAACATGTGTATAGCAAATCATGTGTTACTGCAATACTTTTCTGTGAGAAATACTTGATTTTCTGGAAAAATTTCTGGGGTGCCAACAATTTCGGCCATGACTGTATAGAGATATATATATATATATATATATTACACACACACACAAGTGCATCTCAATAAATTAGTATGTTGTGGAAAAGTTAAATTTATTTGATTAATTCAACTCAAATTGTGAAACTTGTGTATTAAATAAATTCAATGCACCCAAACTGAAGTAGTTTAAGTCTTTGGTTCTTTTAATTGTCCTGATTTGGCTCACATTTAACAAAAACCCACCAATTCACTATCTCAATAAATTAGAATACTTCAGAAGACCAATAAAAAAAAATAATTGTGAATTGTTGGCCTTCTGGAAATCACCTCTGTCCGATCGCGGTATCCTGCTTCCGGAAGCAGGACGCTGCGATCGGACGGAGGTGACTGCGGGAGGACATCGAGGGAATGCAGGGACAGGTATGTATCAGCCCAAATGTGGCTCGCGGTACCGTTTTCAGCATTGAAATTTAACCCCGAGCCGCACTTGGGAATACTGCTAGGGTGGTTTAAAAAAAAAACTCTGGGGGGGTATAATAAAATAGGACTTCAAATCCCGTTTAGACATGATGAGCATAAAACGGTCAAAATGGGCTCAGCACACAAAGGTGAAATGGCTCAGCAGTGAAGGAGTTAAAAAGCAAAAACATGTAAAAATGAGGTATTTCTATTTTCAGGACAAAATCTCAACTATTTAGCTGGGGCCTTTTTTGGCAGGTTTAGATTTTGGGGGTTAAACTTCGAGACGGTGTGTTTTTTCTTCCATTTTATTCATAGAACTTAATTTTTTTTATAGTAAATTATATGATCTGATATGATTGAAATAATGGTATCTTTAGAAAGTCAATTTAATGGTGAGAAAAACGGTATACAATATGCGTGGGTTCCATTGACGAGTAAGATGAAAATTAGACCTAAACACAAACAGCGCAGAAAGGTAAAAACAGCAGTTGGGTCTTTCGGACGGACAATGGTAAAACCGCCTGGTCACTATGGGGTTAAATTTGTGAATTTCTGAAATTTTACAATTGTGTCATGTAAAAGCCCTATTATTATGCTTTACAATGATACATGTCCCATATCTGTAGCTATCATAGGTATCTCGTAAATGGCGTTTGAAGTTATGTAGCTAGTGCATTTTGGCGTTTTTGGGCAATTTTGAAAATTCAATATCTCAAAAATGGGTGGACAAAATTTTTTTGGATGGTTTTATCCATTAGTTGATTTGACATGGAATGACCCTATAACAAACAATGTCAAATGTAAATTTCCATTCAGATTTCATGTGCAAAGGGTAATATTAATTTGCTACATTTTGTCATCCAATCGTTTGTGGTTACATATTCTACGGGGTACTCTTGTTAAAGATAATTAGAAATGGGAACCTGTTGCTTCATGTTTCGCAAAATATGCACTTTTAAGAAAAACTGAAAAAAATTCACTTGTATTCTACCACATTGTGTTTTTCCCGACATGGGAAATGAAAAGGTGAGTAATGGCAATGGTATTGCTCATTTTTTGTTCCAAAGCAGCAGCATCGACCATATGTCACATGTAATGAAAAAAAAATCATGTTTTTGTTTGCTTGTTTTTTTTTTGTTCTTACGTGGTACAAGGTAATTTTTGTTATCATTAGAAAGGCCAGACACTGAACTTTCCATTGATCTCTACGTTGATCATGTGTGGTGTAAAGACTTGAGATACAGTGGTGCTAAGAACCCCACTCTACTCTCAGCTGTGAAATGGCTTGTTTTAGATTAACCAGTGCGTAAAAAGCATTGTGCCATTGTCTCCACATTTGGTCTCTGCATGGGAAATGAGAAGGTAATTTAGTGCAGCAACATTGTTTGCTTTACAAGTAAAAACACCTAATGCCACTGCCTTAGAACAGAGAAAAAAAAGTTAATTTTGCACTTAATTTTGTTTCCCCTTTTTAATTTGTTACACATTACATCATCATATTTGGTATTTTTGGAGCGGCTCAACTCTGACCTTTCCAATGACACATCACTTGACCTTGTGGGGTGTAAAAATAAGAGATGCAGGGTTCCTAGAAAACTCCAGGACTCGTCGCTGCAGTGCAGCTGTTTTGGTTTTACAATGCATCTGACCATAGAACACAATTTCATTTGATGGTCCAGTAGTCCAGCAATGTTTGGCAAACTGAAAGTGTTAAATGTCAAGTAAAAAAAAAAAATACATTTAGTTTAAAAATTATTTCATGTAATTTTTTTTTTGGTTCCAAAAAAATCGCATTGTGCATTTATCACATATAAAATGACCAAAACCACTGCCGTTACCTCATTTCCCACTTCATGAGCAAGTACAGTGTTTTATACTGAGTTCTATCGTTCATAAAACACAATGCTCCAAAATGCAATGGAATTTTTTTTTTTTTCTGCTTTAGTTGTTTGGTTTTTTTTTTAACAAGAGTACCCCGCATAATATATACCAAGGTTTGGAAGATAACATTTAAAAAAAATCATAAGCTGTGTGATTGAAATCCGAATGGAAATTTGCATTTAAATTTTTTTTTGTTACAGCATTCTGACAGGACATGACGTATACATATAATGATGATATATTATGAATCTGCCGTGTCTGCTAAAAATAAGGATATATATTTAATTTGTCTGTGTCCTACAATAAAACATGACTTCACATCGCGTTTAAAGATGATGAGCACAAAACTGTCAAAATGAGCTCAGCACATGGGTGAAATGGTCCAGCAGTGAACGGGGTTAAAGTGAATCTCCCACTCTGATTTATCTACTGAGATAATTTACTGCAACATCAAAAGTACTGAAGCTCCCCTTTTAAAATGAGAACCCATTCACCCTACTTAGAAGCAGACGATCACAATACAGAAAGGGGAGTACCTGCCCCCAATGAATGGAAGGGGCATTTTACAGTGATTGATTCTGCAATTATGCAGCTTCCTTTTCCTACCGCGCTGTATTTGGACGGAGAAGAAACTCCGTATTAAAAAGTAGAGTATTCCCTCTTTTGAATGAGGGGGTCATATCTCGCTCAATTGCACATGACCTTGCCAATTTTCTGCAAAATTGGAAGATGGTGCAAACAGGTCAAAATTTATAACATGTTAGTTTCAAAATATCAGCATTTTTCAAATTTAAAATGAATTCTATTTACTCAATACAGGTAGAAATGTGCTTTCAGTTGTGAATTGGCTCAGGACTGAAGGGGTTAAACGTTTTTATTCTTTTAAGCTATACTTGGTCTTTGTTCAGACCAAGAGGCATTTACAAATGGCCACCTCTTCTGAAGAAGGGACAAGGGCCTGGAGATGCATTTAAATGTGCATAGGAGCCCGACTTGTTTTAGCAATTTGAGTTAAATTTTAATTCAGTGGCGCTCAATGTATGGTGTGATTACTGGCATGCATGTTACTTATTGCAAGATATTGCCAGTGAGAATAAAAATGTAGCATATTTATACATTGATTATGGCTAATGTCAGATGAACGCAGTCTGAGCGCACTCTGCGTGCGTGCATAACGGACAGACGTACTGACGGAAGATACTGTAGACACCACACGGTCTGTTTTTGTTGACGGACATTGAAAACAAAGGGAACTATGGGAAATAAAATTAATATGAAAAATGCTAAAAATTTGAAAAGGATATGAAAAGCCATTTTGTGCGTCAAGGTGCTGGACGTCGCAAATGCGGTCCGTCTGACATCTCATCACTCACACAGAACGCTATGCGGACGTGACGCCAGTGGTGTATTTTGGACTAGGCCAACAAGGCCTAGGGCGGCACTTTCCAGGGGGCGGCAGCCCGCACTGGTGGCCCCACCCCTAAAAAAATAAAAAATAATAATATATATATTTTTTTAATTATTTTTTTACTTTTGCAAAGTATTTTGCCAGGAAGGATACATTGAGATGTCACTAATTTTCAAGCATGTCCTGGGTAGGCAAGGCCTAGGCTTTCACTTTCCAGGGGGCAGCAAAAAACCTCACCACTAAATGGGTTACTCACAGAGCACCGAAATGACGCCAACATTTTGGTGTTCTGTAGTCCCCTGCACTTCGGGGAATAAAATTTCCCCACCCTGCAGTGAATTCACCGCAGGGTCCCCAAAGTGCATGGAGTCGGCCGCTGAATGTTGCCACCGCAAACCCGTGGCCTGCTGTTTTCAAAAGAACTACTGAACGAAAATGTCTGGAATTTACATATAAGATCCTATGATTGATAATAAAAGGTTCTGTTACATAAAAACGAAAAAACGCTATTAAAAAAAGGGGGGGAAATTTTGCTGAAAAATTACTAAAAGGTACTAAAAAAAAATCAATAAAGACTTTTTACTGCAGATTAAAATAATAAATGGTTTATTAGATATTGCATAAAAACGGGAATATTTTTAACATTGAAACCTATGCGAACCGCCTGAATAAACCTGCTGATTGAAACCACAGAGCATCAGGGCATTTCACTGCCATTTCTCTGCTGTTTGGTGTTCTCTGAATAGATTAACCATTACTTCTCTATGGGGATTTGCACTGCCTTCAAACAGCACCGTACTTGCTGGCAGTTTGCCAAACTTGTGTGCATATCACAGAGCAGTGGTGTAGTTAGGGGAGTGGCGGAGGGCGGGCCGCCCCAGGTACCAGTGATTATTGGGGTACTAGGAGGTGCCACTGTCACTGTGTCAGCTTTGAGCTGTGTTCTCAAACAACGAGCAGCGGAGCAGGACGTTTGCATACGGAATAAAATCGACTAGAATAAAAATCTGATGCACTCCTACACACCGCACATTGCATTGCTGAGAGTTATTGCTGTGGATTCTGATACGCTGACACACACCACACATTGCATTGCTGGGAGTTTTATTGCTGTGGATTCTGATACACTCATACACTCATACACACTGCACATTGCATTGCTGGGAGTTTTATTGCTGTGGATTCAGTGATACACACTGCATATTACTGTGAGTTTTATTGCCCTGGAGCTCTGGGATACGCTCATACACACTGCACATTACTGTGAGTTTTATTGCTGTGCAGTTCTGATATGCTCATACACAGTGCCCATTTCTGTGGGTTTTATTGCTGTGCAGCTCTGTGATACACTCATATGCAGTGCACGTTTCTGTGGATTTTATTGTTCAACCAATTAGAGCGGCTGTGATCCAGTATACTTGACATGCGGGGCTGTTCTTTGTAAAAATGCTTGCATTTAAACATTTCATAATTTTATTTATCTCAATAGATACATTTGAAATGGTATACAAAATATACAAGTAGGCACTTGGTATCCACTTTTAATATAAAGAGAGGAAAAGGCGGAGCTCTGAGAGGAAAAGGTGGATCTTAAAGAGGAAGGGTGGGGATTAACCAGGAAGAGGTGTGCCCTTGACAGGAAGGGGTGCCTCAAATTTAAATTAGGGGGTACACGAGTTTAGTCAGGCCTAGGGCAGCACAAAACTTAAATACACCACTGCGTGGCGCACTAGCGGTTTTACGTTCTTGCCTAACTTGTGTCCGTTTGCCACATGCGTTGTGCGTGCACTGTTCGGTGCGGACGCACTTACTGTGTAGGTCTCTATTGCTCATGATTCTATGCTACGACGGACGTTTAACTGTGTGGCAACACGGACGTGATCTCTTCATTCGTCTGACGCCGGCCTTAATGTTATGTCAGAATTACAAAAAAATTATTTATGTTTTATCTATTCAATGGAAGCATTTAAGTAAACTTGCACCATACATTATCAGGGTTATTCAAAGAGATCCGAATGGCTGGAGAAAGGTAACCGAACGCTGAAAATCAGCGTTCAGTTACCTTTCTTGGCCATTCGGCTATCCAGAGAGCAGGCAATACGCCAAATCCTGGCGAATTGCCTGCACATTCGGTGCCTGTTCGGGGGCAGTGAAATCCCCATAAAAAAAGCACTGCTTCGGCTATTCAGAGAACACAAACCAGCAGTGAGAGGTTCCCGAATTGCCCTGTCATTCGGTGGTTTCATTCAACAGGTTTATTCAGGCGAATCCCATAGGCTTCAATGTTAAAAATATTCCCGTTTTAATTCAAGATCTAATAAACCATTCATTATAAAATTCCGCAGTAAAGAGTCTCTTTATTTATAGATTTTTTTGGGGGATTTTTAAAGCTTTTTTTTTTTTTACCCCTTAGTGACCGGGCGGTTTTACACAAATCCGTCTTTTAGTGACCGCTGCTGTTTTTACGTTTCTGCGCTGTTAGTGTTTAGGTCAAATTTTCCTCTTACTCGTTTATTCGACCCACACATATTATACACCCTTTTTCCCGCCATTAAATGGACTTTCTAGAAATACCATTATTTCCATCATATCGAATAATTTACTGTAAAAAAAAATATGAAATATATGAGGAAAAAAATGGTAAAAACACACTTTTTCGTAATTTAATCCCCAAAATCTACAACCACCCAAAAAACCCCCGGCTAAATAGGTTCAAAATTTTGTCCCGAGACTAGAAATACCCAATTTTTACATGCGTTTGCTTTTTAACCCCTTCACTGCTGAGACCGTTCACCTATGTGCGCTGCACTCATTCTGACCATTTTGTGCTAATTATTTTTAGATGACAGCCTAGGTCCTATTTAATTAAACCCCCCCAGACAAAAAAAACTTTTAAAAAAAAAACATTTTTTTATTTTATTTAATTTTTTTATTAAATTTTTTTTTAAAACCAAACCTGGTCATGTTTGGTATCATTGGAAAGGCCATAATCAGGCCTTTCAAATGATTTCAAATATGACCATCTAGCTGCCATGGATCGGGAGATATGGGGATCCTTAGGATCCCCTTAACCATCTAGCTGCCATGTAGAGATAACTGGCCCACTGACATCCTCACACATATGGTGAGGTTGTCAGTGGGTGGGGGGGGACCTGGAGGCTTGGCTGACATCCAAGATGTCAGCCCCCCTCCAGGTTTGAATCGCGTTTTGGCGCCAATTGGCGCCGAAACATGATCCGGCGGCAAAACTGTTAATACCATACACCGCTGAAAAGGGGAGGCTCTCCCCTCTCCAGCAGTGCAAACGACATCTCCCTAGCTTCAATGGTTGGGGAGATAGAGGGCTCCGAAGGAGCCCCCCCCCCTCCCCTCCATTGAAATGCATGGGGACGCCTGCTGATGACGTCACCATGCAGCGTGGCAACGTCATCAGCCTCGCCTGCCCATGTAAATCACATGGGCAGGCTTCCTCCCTGCCAGATCGCCGTGGGATCCAGCGAGGGAGGGGAGTATCGGGCGGGAGGGGGATTAGGCGCCGCTGACGTACCCTGTACGTCCGCGGGTCTAAGGGAGACCTGTGGACAGGACGTACAGGGTACGTCAGCGGCCCTTAAGGGGTTAAGTTTACTTATTTTTTTCTGTAACAGACCTTTTTATTATCATTCATTGGACCTCATATGTAAATTTCAGACATTTTCGCTCAGGAGTTTCTTTGCAAACAGCATTTCACTTTTCAAACATTCAAGCAAACTGTTTTGCTAATTTATTCACTTCACTCGTCTGCGGTGTCGGCTTTTTCCGGAGGCTTCGCTGCGTGTGATTGGCTCCTGCTCGGGTTTTTCCGGCGTCTTCGGCGGGTTAATCCAGATGTTTTTGCGGGTTTCGGCGTGCATTCTCTGGGTTTTTGCGGTGAGTTTTCGGCAGGTTTGCGGCAGCTTTTCCCTGCGCTTCGACGGCCCTGTGGTGCTTACATCGCAGGGTCGCCGAAATGGGATTGCCGATTCGGCCTCTCTTGAAGAGAATGAAAAGTCACCGAACATGCAGTGACTTTTCGATTCTCTTTGAATAACCCTGTATACAGTCAGGTCCAGAAATATTGGGACATCAACACAATTCTAACATCTTTGGCTCAATACACCACCACAATGGAGTTGGAATGAAACAAACACAATGTGCTTTAACTGCAGACTGTCAGCTTTAATTTGAGGGTATGTACATCCAACTCAGGTGAACGGTGTAGGACTTACAGCAGTTTGCAGATGTGCCTCCCACTTGTTAAGGGACCAAAGGGAATGGGACAGAATAATAATCATAAATCAAAGTTTCCCTTCTTAATACTTGGTTGCAAATCCTTTGCAGTCAATTACAGCCTGAAGTCTGGAAAGCATAGACATCACCAGACGCTGGGTTTCATCCCTGGTGATGCTCTGCCAGGCCTCTACTGCAACTGTCTTCAGTTCCTGCTTGTTCTTGGGGCATTTTCCCTTCAGTTTTGTCTTCGGCAAGTGAAATGCATGCTCAATGGGATTCAGGTCAGGTGATTGACTTGGCCATTGCATAACATTCCACTGCTGTCCCTTCAAAAACTCTTTGGTTGCTTTTGCAGTATGCTTTGGGTCATTGTCCATCTGCACTGTGAAGCGCCGTCCAATGAGTTCTGCAGCATTTGGCTGAATGTGAGCAGATAATATTGCCCGAAACACTTCAGAATTCATCCTGCTGCTTTTGTCAGCAGTCACATCATCAATAAATACAAGAGAACCAGTTCCATTGGCAGCCATTCATGCCCACGCCATGACACTGCCACCACCATGCTTCACTGATGAGGTGTTATGCTTAGGATCATGAGCAGTTCCTTTCCTTCTCCATCCTCTTCTCTTCCCATCACTCTGGTACAAGTTGATCTTGGTGTCATCGTTCCAGAACTGTGAAAGCTTTGTTAGGTGTTGTTTGGCAAACTCTAATCTGGCCTTCCTGTTTTTGTGGCTCACCAATGGTTTACATCTTGTGGTGAACCCTCTGTAGTCACTCTGGTGAAGTCTTCTCTTGATTGTTGACTTTGACATACACCTACCTCCTGGAGAGTGGTCTTGATCTGGCCAACTGTTGTGAAGGGTGTTTTCTTCAACAGGGAAAGAATTCTTTGGTCATCCACCACAGTTGTTTTCCGTGGTCTCCCGGGTCTTTTGGTGTTGCTGAGCTCACCGGTGTGTTCCTTCTTTTTGAGAATGTTCCAAACAGTTGTTTTGGCCACGCCTAATGTTCTTTCTATCTCTCTGATGGGTTTGTTTTGTTTCTTTAGCTTAATGATGGCTTGCTTCACTGATAGTGACAGCTCTTTGGATCTCATCTTGAGAGTTGACAGCAACAGATTCCAAATGCAAATAGCACACTTGAAATGAACTCTGGGCCTTTTATCTGCACATTGTAATTGGGGTAATGAGGGAATATCACACACCTGGCCATGGAACAGCTGAGAAGCCAATTGTCCAATTACCTTTGGTCCCTTAACAAGTGGGAGGCACATCTGCAAACTGCTGTAAGTCCTACACCGTTCACCTGCGTTGGATGTACATACCCTCAAATTAAAGCTGACAGTCTGCAGTTAAAGCACATTGTGTTTGTTTCATTCCAACTCCATTGTGGTGGTGTATAGAGCCAAAGATTTTAGAATTGTGTCTATGTCCCAATATTTCTGGACCTGACTGTATATTTACTTTATCCAGGAGAGTCTTGAACTTTGAGTCTCGCTTTTTATTTATTGTACATTAACGTTTTCAGAAAGTCAGCTGACTGGTTTTATCACTTAAGTTACTGAAATTGTCGTATCATGTCCTAAAGTTCTCATGTAGCTGTGCTCTTATTTTTCAGGTTGCTGCCATAAGACGAGGAAACCTAAAGGTTATAAATAAACTCATTGGTCTAGTCCAAAAGAATACAAAGGGAAAGTCTGATCCAGTGCTCGTAAAGAAAATACTCGAAAAGAAAATTTTATAACTTTCAAGAATTCAATTGCATTTTTTGTATTTAATGTGCAAATTCATGCTGTGTAAGTTTCAATATATTGTATATATTATTACCATGAAAATAATAAATTATTATTGATCTCAAAGTAGAGCTCTGCATTTTTATTGTGTCACGGTGTGTATGTATGGATGTATATATAATATCGGTGGGATGGGATGCATTGGCGCTCTGACAGGCTGAAACTAATTATGGCCATAATTTGTGAACTAAATTCCCATCATTTATAAACACCGCTTAGGGTTCCACACTTGTGAAAATTCTTCAATGGGTTAAAAATCGTGAAAATTCTGCAATGGGGTAAAACTTGTTAAAATCTTGAAAGGGTTAAGAGTTGTTAGAGCCTTTAAAATCTATTTAATCTTCAAATGTGTGAGCAGCTGTTATAGTTGTTGAAAATATGAACTGGAGTGCTCTCCTCCTCGTTTGTTGTGTGTATCCATGACAATTATCCTCCCTGCCCACCCCCAATTGCGATACTCAGTCGCTGGAGTGGGCGTAACACCTTTTCACCATGGCACATAGGATTACTTATCTCGTACACTCACTCCCACACAGGCCCCAGTCGACAGCATTTTTTGTCTCACTGTTCTCAGCACATTCTTTCCGGTCCCTCACCTCTCCATTTTCTCATCTTCCTTTTTTACTTTTCTCTTTTGTTTATTCTTTCATTCTCTTTTTCCTTTCCTCCTTTCTCCCCTTTTTATACTTATTCTGGCTTCCCATAACCCGTTACACACTCTCACATTTTTCAAGTTTTTTTACACTATCTTCATATATTTTTCAAATTTGTTTACATATTTTTTCACTTTTTTAGATTTCAACAATTTTCAATATCCTCACACATGTTCTCACACCACTTTGTTTTACTTTTGTGTCGCCATTGCACACATTTCCAGAAGACAAAACATTGATAGCGCATAGTCATTAGAGGCTACACACACATGCAGAGCATATACACTCAAATGCAGCACACACACACGCGGAGCATACACAAGCCTGCAGCGCATACACACACAGACCCTGGCACAACCCTCCTTATGTGACACTCACATACAGGGACCCTGAGACTCCTCTCCTTACGACTCACACGCAGGGACCCTGGCACTCCTTATGTCTCACACACACATATATACAATATCACTCTCGTATGGGTCTTGACATTTTCCCTCCTTGTGTGATATGTTTTTAGAGCTTACAAACCGTTAAGAATCTCTCTTCCGTCTCACAGACATCATGCTGATGGATTTGGGAGCAAGGTGCAGGGAGAGATGTGGATGATCTTGCTATGGGCAGACTATTTGGTGAAGGGGAAGGTCTGTAGCAGGCATAGGACATGGCATTTTTTTCCACATGGTGCTGCATCTCCCTCTCATTCCTCTGTACCTGAAGCACATCACAGCAGGTCCTCATGTACTAATTCATATCTCTATGGTTACAGTACATGCATGCACACACACTTAAGAATACATTCACACACCCCGCCATGGAAACTGGAGAAGAAATCCCATAAGCTGTAAAGAGGGGAGAAAGAGAAGAATAGAAGAAATAGAGAAGAAATTTCACAATAGAAAAGAATTCTAGCAGTTTATGATTATTTATTAACCTTCCTGGCGGTCTAATTTTTTCAAAATTTCGTGTCTAAAAGCGTCTAAATTTTTTTTTAAAGGAAAGGTGTTTTTGTACATAGTTAGCCTGTAATAATTAGGAATCACGCACTGAAATCCATGAAATCAAGAGTCCTTACTGGTAAAATCCTTTATAAATAAATAAATAAAAATTAGTAAATACACAGAGTCTGATAAAGTTTGAAACACGACATAATAATTTATTATCCCAAAAGTAATTATCCAAAATAATGCAAATAAATGATATTCAATAAAATACAACAAAAAACACTGAAATCTGTCTTGAAAACAAGGGTGAGAGGATGTATGGTCCATTTCTTATCCTGTACTGCCACCTAGTGGCCGTTCATAAACATTGCACTTATCATTTTACACTGTAGAATCCAATTTTTCTAAGTTTGCTACTAGTCCCGCCC
This sequence comes from Leptobrachium leishanense, assembly GCA_009667805.1. Taxonomy (NCBI): domain Eukaryota; kingdom Metazoa; phylum Chordata; class Amphibia; order Anura; family Megophryidae; genus Leptobrachium; species Leptobrachium leishanense. The sequence goes on from CM019063.1 coordinate 399,849,842, forward strand.
CCCCTGCATCGTGTGACTCGCAGGGAGACTTCCAGGAAGCAGCTCGCCGCGATCACACTGCGGGGGACAGCGAGGGAGCCAGGAGGAGGTGAGTATGCATCCAGCCCGAGTGTGGCTCGGGGTTACCGTTCGCGGTAGCGAAATTTAACCCCGAGTCACACTCGGGAATACTGGCAGGGAGGTTAAATAGAAGCCCAAACACATAATTTCTACCGAATTGCTTAGAACAACGATTCTGCTTACAGTCAGGGAACAGGGAGGGTGCAGGCAGGTAGAGAGCATTGCCTCTGCCCAAGTTTATCTAGAGTGCTCAGGCAATCAGAGTAGCTTGGGGGCGGGACAAAGGGCAAGTATCTTTCAGCAGCACGTCCCACTATGTTTGCTTTTTGCAATGCAAAGAGGTGTCATGTGAATCTATTCCTCTGCTTCCTTTCTTAATGCACATTTACATTGTACATTTATTAATTTCTGGCTGAGTTACATGTCTTTTAAATTTCCCTCTTTTTTATTTATTGTTTTTCCTTCTGCTTCTCATCCTCCTCCCCCCTCCTGCATTGTAAAGTCTTAAGTGCACACTTACCAAATCTCCATTCTCTCTTCCAGCATACACAGACAGACCACATTTCTCCACTCTGCTGTCCCATCCACCCACCCAGGCCTGGTCCATAATTTCAGGTCTCCTTTACAGCTGTTTTTACTTCTCTCTCCAATTTCTTTTACTCAGCCCAACCTTCTGGTCCTTCCCATGCAATTCTCACTACATTCTTTCTAACAACTAGCTTCACCTTCCATCTGCTCCCATTTGTTTCACTTACCCCTTCCCTTAGATTGTAAGCACATGGGATGTCTGGCTGAGCACTTGGTTAAAGTGCTATATTGCCTGGATAAGCTATCCTACGGGCAGGGTTGTCTTTTCCTTATTTATCATGTATATCTCATGTTTGTGCTCCCCATTGTAAAGCACTGAGGAACTTGTTAGCACTTTAACATGTAACTGTAACTGCTCCAGTGGCAGCCAAGTACCCTAGGTAAATATTTATTTCACCTAGTGGGCGTGCTGGATCTGGGTGTGCCAGATGGCCTCTCCAGGTCTGCTGATAGGTGCCGATACTGATTACCGGTGCATACCGGCAAAAAAAAAGCACTGCTATTGATCTTTCTAATGCACTTGACTCCCACTCTTTTTTCGCACAAGTTAACATTCCCTCTATGTCTACACTATATCTGCACCTTCATATTACCATCTCCTGAGATAAATGAAGAGGCTGCTTGGCTGCTCCGACATGTTTCACACCTCTAATGTAAAGGCAGACATACATCCCATGACTTGCCCTTTGCCTGAAGGTCCCAACACCCTTGCCTGGGCCCTTTTCTAATGTCCTCTTGTGTCAGCTTAACAGGCCAGTAAGAAAGCAATCCTGAATCAGTTGGCTCCTGGGTTTGCCCCAGGTATGTGCATGGTTTATGATAATTTATTATCCAGAGGCGCGTTCAGTTCCTCAGCAGCTGCTGAATTGTTCCGTTGCAGCAGTTCAGTTTGCTGCAGCCATCTCACTGAACGCTTTGGCTGTGAATATGGAAGCGAAAGGGCAGATGATTGCTTAATGAAAGGTGCTGTTTCTGCAAAATCCACTTTTGTCCATTTTATCACCACTTTAGTGTTAATGTTTACCATTTTCCAATAAATATGGTGTTTTGCTCCACCAAACCTTCAAACTGAACATTTCCTTATTGGATTATTTGCTGCGTGGAGGTGGCCATCTTTCCTATGTTACACTCGGCTAACCCCGCAGCACCTCTCCACCTGGCTGCAAATGCTAAGTTAGCAGTGCTGAGCGCTGAGCTACAGAACGGCGTTCAGTGGCAATTTGCTAATTTAGCACTTGCAGCGGCTGAGCAACTGAACGCGCCACAGGTTTTATTGTGATTGGACAGTAGCCGTGTTACATAAAGTAAGGTATTCTGAAAATGTTTTTCTGTCTTGTCACCTAGGATGGGCCTTCTCTTGAAGGATCTCAAAGAATTTGCATATCATTTCAATATACAGCATGGTAACTCCAACTGTTGCAAGATGAGAATCCAATACTTCACCTTGCTCTCATGGAGGAAAATTTGTTTACAGACGGCTGTTCATAGATGTTGTCTTAGACGTTGTTCTCTTGTGGTGTCCTCTTTGACCCTCCCTTTTCTACCTTATGTTATCTACTGTGGTTTACAAGTTGATGATGTGTATGTGATTGCCTTATCTGCTAAACATATTTTGACGAAAAATGTTAACAGTCATAAAAAGAACTTGGAAACACACACCTAAGGCTGATGAATTAGCTGTCAATCTGTGCTACATGTGAATACAATACAATTGACTTAACACCTACAGGGTTTTAGAGTTGAAAACTGAACAGATATTTATTTCATAATAAGCTTTGTTTTGTTTGCTATGGTAATTTAGGAAAAAATCTCTGTGCTCCTGGGGAAGCAGACAACGCATTTCCCAAGTGTCAGTTGGCATCATCAATAGTAAATTGAAAACTGTCTTACATCAAGCAATTGCAGTAGTGCTTCACAATCTCTGCGTGAGATTTTAATCTGAGCTAGTTCCATCCTCCTTACACTGACAAACTACTTTTTAGTTTATACAGTGATTCAAGTTTTCAGAAGTTTTCCATCATAACAAAAATTTAGACCTATTGCAGGGCATACAGTATCTATGCTAGCAGCTGGATATTAATAATGTATATTAAGTGAATGCATGTTCCATCGTGATGTTATAGGAAGTTATACCCCAGAGGTTTTAAGTTGCTTGTTATGTCTGCTATTTTCCTTGCTATAACAAATGAAATTGTTACATGTAAACGTTTTTCAAAATGGGAAGTATTTTTAAATTTAAAAAGAATGATTTTTGGGTGTCACACAAGATCTCCCCCGGTGCTTTTCTGATCTCAATGTATAGACTCACGATTTAATGGATTGTTCCCCTCCCCCTTTTTTCTTTTATGTATTCTTTCCCCATTGTTTGTTTTTCTCTTGTGAAAAATAATAAACTTTTATATTTAAAAAAAGAAAAGGTTTGTCTCCACTGTGAGAATGTGGCTGATTGTTGATCAGCAATTTTGGTGAATTAACAAAAACTAATTGCAAGGTTTCAAGGACAAACAAGATAAACATCTAAAAACTGACTCCAAATAGCTATTTATTGTACAAATTAAACAATGAAATCACTTGGTAGTAAATGTTTTTTCCCCATAAAACCACTGTCGGGATCCGGGGACTTTTTGAAAAATCACTTTTCCTTAATTATTTAGTAAATAATCATTGCGAATGGTCACAATGCATTTTTTTTACTGTAAAAACCTGTTTAACAGGCAGACATTACCATCAGCTGGCCAAAATGGACTACTGCAGCTGGGGTTGCTTGCTGTATCAGCTGGGAATCTGTGATTTAGACAAAAAATTCCAGTTATAGAAAAAAGCAGTGTCGCGCCTATTCCCACCAGGGCGGCTGCAACAACCAGGGGTAACCAACCCAGTTCATGTATAAAACATAACAAGAAAAAAAAGGTGTCATCTGCGCTCATTTCTATAGCTCCATGTGAAACAAAACATAGAGGTTTTGGTTTACTTGAATGGCCATTAAAGTATAAGCTCACCTGCCCCGTCATGGCACCTCTAGTAAGGGGCTTCCTACCTAATGAAACCAAGAGCCGCTATGGAAATGAGTGCATATGACACCTTTTTCACTTGTTATGTTCTATACATGAATTGCGTTGGTTACTCCCAGGTGTTGCAGTCGCCATGGTGGGCTAGGTGCAACACTGCTCTTTCCTGTATGTATGTATATTTTGCTGTAACCCCAGCCAGGTCATTTTTGCTGCTGTTCCTTTCCATGTTTTTGTTTTTAATCACAAACTTTAAGTATTTGTTGGTCTAAATAAAACCCACCATTTTGACTCTTGGCTGAAAAGCAGCAAGAGGTTGTACGATTGCTCAGAGGAGCGGTTCTTGATTTCATTAGGGAGGAATCGCCTTACTAGAGGTGCCTTAACGGGGCAGGTGAGCTTAAACTTAATGTCCATTCAGGTAAACCAAAACTTCTGATTGTGTTTTGTTTCATATGGAGCTATAGAAATGAGCGCAGAGGACACTTTTTTTTTCTTGAAAGAATCCCAGTTGTTTAAACTGCTTTAGCACCTCAGTTGTCATGCCCAGGGTGCAAAAAAATTTGGAGCCCATTTGCAAATGACTTTTATTGAAATTCCTTTGCATTGCTCGAGAATTAGACCAAATAGAGTATGCTTGATATCGGGCTAACTGCGGGTGCTTTTAAGATCGAATATACTTAATCTTGGTAGTGAATTGGTTAAACATGTATTCTTGTACTGTTCAGTTGTACCCTAAATATATTCAATCTCTTATCTGCATCATGATTTTCATAAAATCTTTGAAAAGGCTTTCCAAATCTTGACATTTATTATCTGCTTAGTGTAATATCCTGCGCTTTAATCGTTTTCCTGCTGCCTTCAATCACCCTCCGCTCCTCATCGGCACTAAAACCAGTGGCCCTGAACCCCACCCATCTGTGAACCAGGAAGATGCTATCAGATCAGGTCAGCAAGTCACTGAGGACCAGGGCAGCCATCAGGGGTGACAGCCCGTGATATGTTCAGGGGCCCTGTGGCTGAAGGGGGCCCTGGGCCTTACCAGACGCTGAGTCACTTGTCGAAGGGACTCCGATATAAGGGCCTATTCATGTAAAACAACTGAACTGACTTCTCGTGATTCCAGGAAATTTTCCAGTGTGCTGAGGAAGTAAAAGCACTCTGTGTAATCACCGAGGAAGCGACTGCCTGGCGCAGACCATAATAGAGTCGAACATCATCCCACCAAGAAACACATTTTATCCACTATGAATTTTGCACACTCCCTGTAAAATAAGGTAAAAGAAACCGAGCCAAACTGTTTGTTTTTTTTAAAATTTGTTTATGGAAAGAGTCAGCTAAAGAAAGGGGGGCCTGACAAGTGGTTCAGTGTGGGGCCCCTAGATTTCTGATGGCATCCCTGCTGAAGACTATTTGTCACAATTCCAGCCCTGAACCCTATATATGAGCCGATCCGTGCCGGTGCTTCCTCTGTCCTTGCCTTACCCGGTATCTTCATCCAGTCTGGACTTCCACCTCTCCCTACTTAGAGCACTGACCAATTCCCTACTTAAGGGCACCTCTCCAATGAGTATCAATGCTCAGTTCTTGAGTCTCCTATGTGGAGTTGGTTCTTCTGCTCCAGCCACAGTTTTCCCTGCTGACCAGCTCTCCAGCAAGGCTTCTGGCTTACACACAGACCATCCAATTACATCTGCAGTAAATACCAGCCCTGTATGTTAGCAGATCCCCTGCATAGTTGTTCTGTACCATCCTGTGCCGTACCATCGCAATATGTGTACTGTAGATGTCAACGGAGCGCCAGAAAACTGGATGTACGATTAGTCACTATACATGTCCAATAGATTGTCTTCTAAACCATCCCAAGAGAACCACTCTTCCGAATGAAAGAAAATCTCTGCAAGAGATATAATAGCGCAGTATGTCGGTCCACCATAAGCGGAAAGTAAAGCAGTCGTGGTCCTACTCACATGATGTTGAGCCTGACCTCGGCTCTAGGGTGGATAGTAGTTATGGGTCTTCCCGCAGAGATTTTCTTTCATTCGTTCACATACATAAAGTGCAGAAAGGTCTATCCCTCTATAAAAGTACATATATAATGCATACATACATACATGTATCATTATTTTACAATTGCCTAATGATCATGTGATAGCTCATGATTTTAACAATAGTGAACAAAATCTGCATTATTTAACCTAAATTAAAGTGATATTATCTTATATGAATTTACATATATTAAAGTGCTAGTGCTAGAACATTAGTTATAAGTTAACTAATTAATTATATTAAATGTGTTAATTAATTATAATGGTATTTACTATTATGTGCAAATCACAATAAATTACAATAAATTTTATATATTAAATATTATATGTGCAAATATTATTTTCCATTATAAAGTGATTACCATATTAATTTTATATCTATAAAAGTGCTAATGCTATAACGTTCAGGTGCCCATATACCCGCAATAGAATTCTCCAAACACTTTCCCCTGCAGTGGATCAGAAAAATACCAACGCACTTTCTGGTGCAATACCGTTTAAAAAATAGTAATAGAGTGGGTACTAATAAATGATTGCACTCACATGTAGGTGAGCCGCATTGGCTCCAAGATGTCGCATAGGAATATTAAGGCAATTCCAAAACCTTCTCTTAAATCACGTTCCAGGAAGCAGCAGTAGTTTAAAATAAATTTATTTAATACATAAAATATATTTACCAGAAAGCGTTTCGCTCCTTAGAGCTTCTTCAGCTGGTATCAATAGTCTTGTGTCTGCTGCTTCCTTATAAACTGTTTAAAATGACCCATTACATCTTTAACTTTAATTAAAACACTTGAGTCCAATTAAGACAATTAAAAACAAATTAAAAACACTTGTGGTTCGTAATGTGACGAATGTATGCGTCTTAGCGTTGCCCTCCAACATGAACCGCGTGTCCACACCTCTATACAGCCCCAAACCGCATATAAAAACGCCACCGGCGTCGCGATTTTCAAAGGGATACAAACGCACATGCGCACAATGAAACGCATGCGCACAGCCGAATAGGGCCGTCCCACACCTAGCGCCCAACCGTCTACAAGCGTCCGGAACCAGGGCGTGTGCACCATCCCACCAAAAACATGGCGGACGGCGTACCATAAATAAACGGCAACACCTTGCAAATCAAGAGCCGCCACCGGGAACAATTAAAAATTGCATGCGTATAACTAGACGCATAACCCAATATCTGTTAATATATGGTGGGCATAATTATACAACAAATGCATAAACTCTTGTTAAAATAAAATAAAAATAAAAACAACATATTCAGCGCCATGGTTTTCCCAGAGGGTCAGTTACAATGTGCATTCACATACATAAAGTGCAGAAAGGTCTATCCCTCTATAAAAGTACATATATAATGCATACATACATGTATCATTATTTTACAATTGCCTAAGGATCATGTGATAGCTCATGATTTTAACAATAGTGAACAAAATCCGCATTATTTAACCTAAATTAAAGTGATATTATCTTATATGAATTTACATATATTAAAGTGCTAGTGCTAGAACATTAGTTATAAGTTAACTAATTAATTATATTACATGTGTTAATTAATTATAATGGTATTTACTATTATGTGCAAATCACAATAAATTACAATAAATTTTATATATTAAATATTAAATGTGCAAATATTATTTTCCATTATAAAGTGATTACCATATTAATTTTAGATCTAAAAGTGCTAATGCTATAACATTAATTATATATAAACTAATTCAATTTTATTATATACTGTGTATTCATTGTTAATTGTGGTGGTATATGCTGTTTATTAAATCAAATCCAATCATTGGTGAAATTATACATTAATATAAATTGATCCTATGTGCAATATATTATTTTAGATCACCATTGTCCAATACAAAGTGACTCGTGCAAATGTATGATTCATTATACAAAATATTAGTTATTAATTATGATGATTAAAATGAGGTCTAAGTGTCTATTAAAAATGTGTATATTGAAATTTAATACATTTATTCTAAGTGATCTGTGCTATATAGCTTATATATCTGTGCTATATGCTATATAGCTTATAGCACAGATCACTTAGAATTAATGTATTAAATTTCAATATACACATTTTTAATAGACACTTAGAACTCATTTTAATAATCATAATTAATAAGTGTCTATTAAAAATGTGTATATTGAAATTGAATACATTAATTCTAAGTGATCTGTGCTATAAGCTATATAGCATATAGCACAGATATATAAGCTATATAGCACAGATCACTTAGAATTAATGTATTAAATTTCAATATACACATTTTTAATAGACACTTAGAACTCATTTTAATAATCATAATTAATAACTAATATTTTGTATAATGAATCATACATTTGCACGAGTCACTTTGTATTGGACAATGGTGATCTAAAATAATATATTGCACATAGGATCAATTTATATTAATGTATAATTTCACCAATGATTGGATTTGATTTAATAAACATCATATACCACCACAATTAACAACGAATACACATTATGTAATAAAATTGAATTAGTTTATATATAATTAATGTTATAGCATTAGCACTTTTATAGATATAAAATTAATATGGTAATCACTTTATAATGGAAAATAATATTTGCACATATAATATTTAATATATAAAATTTATTGTGATTTGCACATAATAGTAAATACCATTATAATTAATTAACACATGTAATATAATTAATTAGTTAACTTATAACTAATGTTCTAGCACTAGCACTTTAATATATGTAAATTCATATAAGATAATATCACTTTAATTTAGGTTAAATAATGCGGATTTTGTTCACTATTGTTAAAATCATGAGCTATCACATGATCATTAGGCAATTGTAAAATAATGATACATGTATGTATGCATTATATATGTACTTTTATAGAGGGATAGACCTTTCTGCACTTTATGTATGTGAATGCACATTGTAACTGACCCTCTGGGAAAACCATGGCGCTGAATATGTTGTTTTTATTTTATTTTAACAAGAGTTTATGCATTTGTTGTATAATTATGCCCACCATATATTAACAGATATTGGGTTATGCGTCTAGTTATACGCATGCAATTTTTAATTGTTCCCGGTGGCGGCTCTTGATTTGCAAGGTGTTGCCGTTTATTTATGTTACGCCGTCCGCCATATTTTTGGTGGGATGGTGCACACGCCCTGTTTCCGGACGCTTGTAGACTGTTGGGCGCTAGGTGTGGGACAGCCCTATTCGGCTGTGCGCATGCGTTTCATTGTGCGCATGCGCGTTTGTATCCCTTTGAAAATCGCGACGCCGGTGGCGTTTTTATATGCGGTTTGGGACTGTATAGAGGTGTAGACATGCGGTTCATGTTGGAGGGCAACGCTAAAACGCATACATTCGTCACATTACGAACCACAAGTGTTTTTAATTGTCTTAATTGGACTCAAGTGTTTTAATTAAAGTTAAAGATGTAATGGGTCATTTTAAACAGTTTATAAGGAGGCAGCAGACACAAGACTATTGATACCAGCTGAAGAAGCTCTAAGGAGCGAAACGCGTTCTGGTAAATATATTTTATGTATTAAATGAATTTATTTTAAACTACTGCTGCTTCCTGGAACGTGATTTAAGAGAAGGTTTTGGAATTGCCTTAATATTCCTATGCGACATCTTGGAGCCAATGCGGCTCACCTACATGTGAGTGCAATCATTTATGAGTACCCACTCTATTACTATTTTTTAAACGGTATTGCACAGAAAGTGCGTTGGTATTTATCTGATCCACTGCAGGGGAAAGTGTTTGGAGAATTCTATTGCGGGTATATGGGCACCTGAACATCTTTGAAGACCCATAACTACTATCCACCCTAGAGCCGAGGTCAGGCTCAACATCATGTGAGTAAGACCACGACTGCTTTACTTTCCGCTTATGGTGGACCGACATACTGCGCTATTATATCTCTTCTCTCCCGCAGAGATTTTCTTTCATTCGGAAGAGTGGTTCTCTTGGGATGGTTTAGAAGACAATCTATTGGACATGTATAGTGACTAATCGTACATCCAGTTTTCTGGCGCTCCGTTGACCATCTACAGTACACGTTTTCAGGTTTTTAGGAGAACCTCCATATTCAATGTGTAGCGTGTACGTTTAATCATTTTTTTCTGAAGGCGCTTCACTGTTTCTCTTTATTCGTACCATCTCAATGCCCGCCGTGCTGCTGTGTTCCAAGTCTGCTGTGTCCAGTACTCCAAGCCAAGCAGCAGTTATCGGAAAGCACTGCCCAGCAGTGTGCAGAGTCCTCAACCACCAGATTCCTGCTGAGTAATAAACATTCATTTAGGCCTGTTCCTGGGTTATTTTCTCTGTCCTGGAGTCCTGCCATGACTCACTCCAGGTGTTACCGTGACACTATTGAAGAAAGATTGTAATTGTTAAAATGAGTCTTTTACCGAGCTGGATGTATTAAAGCTAAATTTAAGGTCAACTAGAATTACTTTTTAATTATAGTGACGTAAAGATCAAAGGCTTGCTTTATCTTTGTAAAGCCTGTACTCAAGATTTCAGAGGTGTCAATCATCCCAAGTATGTACTAAGATTTCAGTCCTCAGATGACATTGACCGTCTCAGATCTCCTCCTGCTGTTACTACAATCAGTTATAAATGGTCTGAGCAGATTTGTCAATATATTCTGATATTCGATAATTGTGTTACGTCCATTGATGTTCTGATTACTGTTGCTAGATTTGCAAACTAAAAACTTCAAATAAGCAATTAAGTAACTGCAACCCTTGTGAAAAAAATCCTCTTAAAAATTCCCAAAAAAAGGTATTTATTGATAAAAAATACATTTATTGAGCAAAACAAAAACTGATCTTGACAGTTGTTTTACAGGGCTGTTATCTGATATGTTTTTTTTTAACTTTATAATTTTATTTAGCTTGAAACGGCTTCAATCTTGATCCTGTAAATACCTGGTTGTATAATGGTGTGGGTGCACTTTTTGCATTCGAGGAATCCTGTTGGCCACAAATTGTGTGAATTTGCATATTTCATGGTATTTGACGCCTGGTTTTTTTCCGCATGTTGAAATGTCTCGAGCATAAAAATGATACATAGACCTGGTCGCACACTGAAAAATGACACCAACTTTGTTTGGGTCAAGAAATTGATACAAGTATCCTGTATATGAATTAGATAGTAGAAACATTTAATATATTTTGATGTGTGTAAAGCTCTAATCCCTCATCAAGTGATGTATATCTGCTCACACAAATGGCGCAGTATAATTAGGGCTGCAATAACCTTCAGCATATAAACATAAAAAGGCTTACCCAGATGAGTTTGAGCCCATACATTGTTTTGTAGTAGTCTGCAACCTTGACCCCCCCCTCCCTCCAGATGGATGGCAACGGGTTGGCGTAGATTCGTGGGAAAGTAGTTTAAATTCATCCGGAGGGCCAAGGTTGCTGACCCCGGTGAATTGGCTCAATTATATTATTTGTGCAGTGATGTGCTATTGTTATGCTTTATCTTAAAGCCATCCTGTCCTCTAATGTTTTGTATCTTACGTGATATGCTGTGTATTTTATATTATCACTACCTCAGTAGTAGTGCGTAATTTGAATCAAAGAAAACCAAAAAGTGAAAATCACAGACTTCAGGGTTTTCCCCTCAAAATATGTCAAAATACAGCTATCCCTGCAGACAAACCAAAGGGATACAAGATGTCTGAGATATTAATAAAACTTAACTTTTAATGCAAATTAAATTATTAAAGAGCTCAGACAAACAAAATGACCACGATATTGTGTCCCATACACATACCACAAATACATTTAAAATAAACGCCATTATACATTAGTGGTGATTTGTTTTTTGTGTAAGATAGGATTCAATTTATTAATTTACGGTCCCAGACCTATATAATGACCTGTATTGATTTTTAACCATATAAATGGACCAAATAATAAATGGTCCATGTATATGGTTAAAAATCAATACAGATTTTATTTTAACTGTATATGTGTATATTGTGTATGGGACACAATATTGTGGTCATTTTGTTTGTCTGAACTTTTTTAGTCATTTCATTTGCATTAAAAGTTAAGTTTTATTAATATCTCAGACATCTTGTATCCCTTTGGTTTGTCTGGAGGGATAGCTGTATTGTGTATTTTATGACTTAATTATTGGCCAGCTGGGTGGAGTAGAGGTAACATCACTGCTCTATAACCGTCGAGAGAGACTGTGGAGACACAGGTTCGATCCCGGCAAGAGCACCTCCCCAGTAAGTGTCCTTGGGCAAGACACATAACGGTACATACTCACCACCCAGGACATTCTTGGAAACAAGAGAAATCTCAATGTAACCTTCCTGGAAAAATCCTTTCTCCAAAAAAAATTTTTTTATAGCGCCAGGATAGTTTTTCCATATTTCCACAGCACGTATACATACATTATACAATTATTGGGGCTTTATATTTTATTTTTTGTTTCAGCAGATTTTAAGTTTTTTTTTTTTACTAGTAGGTTCTAGCTGTTCAACGTTTATAAGAATTCCAATACTATTTATCCATTATGAATATGTTACTGCACTGTCTTCAAGACTCTCTTCATGACAAGTCATCTATTCTTCACCAGAGTATTGCTCTTCATCCTGTTACAATTCCTGTGGGTCACCAGGTCGAGTAGTAATTTGTTTATAATTTATTGTCATTTATATTGCTGTAAAGGCTCCTGCTGGTACTATAAAGATAAAAAATTATGCACTTTCATCCAGCTATTTCAGTATCAGACACAGATCCGTTTTTTAAATACTGTACTAAAGCAGAAATTATGTTTAGACATACCACATTTTGTATATCTCTACTGTTCACCATACATTATACACATAGTACAAAATAACAAAGCAGTATGAGAATATAATGATCATTTTTCAGTGGATTATAAACAGACTTTTATAGAAGAGCAGATATCTAAAGGCAATATATTTATTAGGGAATGGAAAATAATACATCACAAAGTGATTCCTCAGCTCTGACAGCGAGGAAACTGTTAACCCGTTACATACATGTTCCAAATACAGAAATAAAATTGAATATATATATAAAACTAAAAACAGAACTATAACGTATAGACTGTGCAAAACAGGTAAAGTAAGGCCTCGGATGGTATTAGACAAGTAAGCAACAACTTCAAATTCAATAACCTAGCCCTAAATACTTAAAATATATTTCACAAAAGAATATCAGGCACATATACAATATAAGGCTTTTTATACACACCTAAAGTGCATGTCCGCTAATAATTTTTTGAGTCTAAGAAGAAAGTGCAGCTCATCTCTTAAGCAGTGAGAGGGTTCTAAGAATATTGCACTAATCCTCTGTCATATTTTCATTAAATGCATAAACACAGACAAGTATTATGCATAGCTAGAATATTAAGCCTGCTGTTTAAATGGGTGCAATATACTGTTTTTGTCCTATCTATGCAAAGTACTTTTATTAATATACACTTTTACGTGGTAAATAGATTTAGAGGTTGTAGGGGAGGGGAGGGTCTTTTTTCTTCCTTCCTAGTAGATTTAATTCACAGCATCCAAGGTAGCTGAGGTTCTCTGAACTTTAGCAAATTAATTTCCTATTTAGAAGTGCAGATAAGCTATAAAAGCACCATTGTAATTATCTCATATTAACAATTTATTAAAACAATAAATTCAGGGCATAAATCCAATTTGGGTTCATGCCTGAATTTATTGATTTTATTGTTTTAATAAATTGTTATTTGACCCGGATGAGTGTACTGGCATACTATAAACACCACCAATTATGGATCACCGCCATTCTACCGGCATACCTTTCCTGAAACCATCGGATGTGGGCTATCAGTAGACATGTGCACAGCACAAAATTTCGTTTTGAACTAATGGATTTGTCCTAAAATGCAATTTATTTAGTTACTAAAGAAATTCGTTTTCAGTTCTTTAGTATGAAAACGAATTTCATTCATCCGAAAACCAATGGATACAATTACTATTGTAGTGGCTCCTCAGAGGGCTGAGATCGCTGCTTGTTACAGTATCTCTCACTCTCAGCACAATGTGGGCCATATTACATAGTTGGTGCTAACATAACCAGAGCTGTTGTAAACTTCCCAGAGCCTTTATAGCCTATGGAGGTTTTCAGTTTACAACAGCTCTGGTTAAGTTAGCACCAACATTGTAATACTGCCCCGTGTCAGGCAAAGCTGTTACAGTAACTGACTGCTGCTCATCACAGCGCTCAGAGTTTCAGTAAAACTAGTAAATAATATTTTTTATATATAAGAGGTTAGAACAATATTATTTCCTTGTTTTACTGAAACTCTGAGTGCTGTTACAGTCAGTTACTGTAACAGCTGAGCCTGATACATTGTACTGAGAGATAATGTAACAAGCAGCCGATCTCAGAGCTCACAGCCACTGGATTTAAAGGGCTGAAAAAAAAGGGTCCTCTCTGTATAATGTTTAGAACATCCTCTTGCATTAATTAATACCCCTCTCTGTATAATGTATAGAACATCCACCTGCATTAATTAATACCCCTCTCTGTATAATATATAGAACATCCTCCTGAATTAATACCCCTCTCTGTATAATGTATACAACATCCACCTGCATTAATTAATACCCCTCTCTGTATAATATATAGAACATCCACCTGCATTAATTAATACCCCTCTCTGTATAATATATAGAACATCCTCCTGAATTAATGTCCCTCTCTGTATAGAACATCCTCCTCAATTTATACCTTTCTCTGTATAATGTATATAACATCCTCCTGCATTAATACCCCTCTCTGTATAATGTATAGAACATCCGCCTGCATTAATTAATGCCCCTCTCTGTATAGAACATCCTACTGCATTGGCATGTGGAGGGTGCAGAACTTCGGATGCTGCGCTCTTCATTGCTGGTCTCCTTCACTCATCAATGTAATATCACAAAAAGAACTGAAACTAAAACTTAGTGCACTTTATTTTAGTTTCTTTCGTTTTTTGTACTGAGCAGTTTCGTTTCTCTTGAGTCATACTAAAACTAAATTATCCCAAAATTCTGACTAAATCGTTTTAGTACTAAAACGAATGCACATGTCTAGCTATCAGCATTCTGCTGGAAGATTATATCAACCCCAACCGGAAAGAGAAGAATCTCTAAGATATGTTTCTCTTTATACATTATCCAAGAGTGCACCCAGATCATTATATTGTTTTAATATTTTTTCCTTGTAAGTAATACTTTCGCAAAAAAGTAATAGGCAGATGGAACAACACTTGTGTATCTAAATGGCCCGGTGCTTCAGAAATAGGGACCACTGTGTGTTTGAATCCACGCGTCAGTCTGACCATGCATATCTGGGTTTCATAAATCTTACCCAGTTCCAACAGGTAATTAAGGAGTAATGTCTTTGAGTTCTGCTTAAATTTGTGTTGTTACCTCCGGTAGTGTGAGTTTGTAACTACGACACACTGTTTTGTGAGAATACTTTTGCATTCTATATTGATCCACTCACCTCTTTGTACAGCTCACCGAAACTTCACTTCAGACCAAGCATGTCTGCTTCCCTGTTCAATGTGTGAGACTCTTTATACACTCTGCTGTCTGATCTGTGATAGGTGTTATTAGTTTGTAACTTTCTTGGTAATTCATATTTCATAAGTTCAGTTATAGTATTCATACATTCTTGTACGTTATTTCATGTTGCACTGTGTTGTCGGTCATTTTGGCATTAACTGTCTGAGCTCAATCAAGGTGGTATAGCTCTATTTCTACTATACCTCCATAAACAATCCCCCTAAGTGTTAATTAAATCATGAACGTTTGGTGCTCAGCAAGGATTATATTCAGAAATAATGGTCTATAAAAAGAGTCAGCAACCTTGGCCCTCCAGATGTTTTGGAACTCGCCTCCCATAATACTCATTAGATTAGCTGAGACATGTAGTTCTAAAATTTCTGGAGGGCCAAAGCTGCTGACCCCTGCTATACACCATTACTTCTGAATGTACTGAATTTCGCCACAGACAAATCTGTCCGTTCGGAACCCAGCCACAGGTAAATTTTGACTCTCCAAGAAATACATAGATAATTCTGTGCTGGTGCAGTAGGCGGGATATTCATAATAATAAGCCCTCCACTTCATACAACTCTATCAGCCAAACGGGGCTCGTGAAAAGAAGGCGAGTGGTACATCCTGCAGGTTGATCAATAAGCTAAAGAGTGTCCCTTTAAGTAGTTCCAGAATCCATAAGGCACTGCATTGTGTATAAAGGTGTAGCTATTCAATTTTCTTATGCCATGTGTACAAATAAAAAACCGAAAACAAAACACTCAAGGAACAAAGGAAGCCCATCCAGTGTCAGAAACATCAAATCAATAGACAAACAATAACCACCCACAAATGGAAGATGACAGACCATTTTGTCAATCAAGTGTTATAGGTAGGTATCAAGTACTAGGAATCCTCTTGCAACAAATGCCTTATTGGTAGTGAAACCCCAACAAGTTAAGACAAAGTCCAATCCACCTCATAGAAAAGAATATCTTAAAAACTTTTAAAAAAGTATAATTAAAAAGACTAGCGTTTAATATAGCCTCCAGCCACGTTATATAAAATGGATTGTTCTTGGGCCAGTGCTGCCAATTCCTTTAGAAACTCTGGGTAAAGAATAGCAGCATAAACAGCATTCTTGGTAGTTTCAGGAACTCCTGAAAGGGAAGGTGAAGATTTTGATCCCTGATTCTTATTCTTCTGCAGCAAAGATTGGGAAGCCTCTGCATTGATAGACTTGTTGCTTTCATCCATTTGTACATGACCTGTTAAGATACATATATTATTATATTATTACTATTATCATTTATATAGCGCCAATAGTTTCCGCGCGTTTTACAATAACCAAAGGGAACGGGATACAGATAAATGGACATAGGATGGAAACACTAGGTGTAGAGGGCCCTGCTCAAGGAGCTTACAGTCTAGAGGGATTGGGGTTGAGGAAGGTAAGGGGAATTTTACTGGACGGCAAGATCATTAGTTCCAGTGGTTTGGGAATGGTGGGGCCATAGAAGCAGCTTCAATCCTGTGTGAGTAGGTGAGCAGAGGGATGAGTTGCATCATGATGTGGTACGCTAATCTGATATGTGTGCAGAATTTCATAAATGTATGTGTATCTTAAATTGTGCTTTTTAAATGTATAGCATATAATATGAATATTACAAGAAAAAATGCTTTTAGTACTTTATATATCATTTCATTCCATACATAAAGAATGCCCCTCCTTAGTTTTATACAGTTTTGAAATTATTAATTTAACAAATGAATCACCTGCATAAAATAACATACACCATACATTGGGGTCTACTACACTCGTCACGCAAAAATGTGCGCGTGCGCAAAAACGCATTAGCACGAGGGGCAAAACCCTTCGCGCTGAACGTCGTATTCCGACGTTCACGCAAACGATGTGCGTTAATGTCTAACGCGAGGGACCCAGCACGAGCCCTGCGCGAGCGCAAGTTCGTGCGCACATCCCATACTTAACATTGTGAGCGCAAATGCGTTCGTGCCCTGGTATGCGGATGGTATTACAATCGATGCACAAATTTGTACAAACGACGTTTGCGCGCATAATTTTAACGTCTTTTGAAAGCTGGTGGTAACTGCAAATCTGAACGTTCTGGCCGAAACCAAATACACCAGCACGAATAAGAACGCAGCACAGTATAGTTACACATTCTACACATACCCAAACAATAAAATTGAGAGGTTGTGCGTGTTTTTATTATTGCTGCAGCATATATACTCAGATTGATTTTGGCAGGCGCAAAAACTGAACGGGAGACAATTGTGGCTCTTAATTCAGATTGGCTGAATCGCGTGAAAAAGCTGTCTGCCCTCCGATTTCTGCGCGCAACGTTAATGCACGCGCATTTTTGTGCATCTTTTTTACGCGCGGTATTTTTTGACGGATGAAAAAAGGCGCTCGGATCATAATACCAGCGTTAATTTACGAGCGTTAACATTTAATGCTGCGCGCAAAACAAATTGCGGTTCGCGTACGAATTTGCGTGGAGAATGTAATAGAGCTCATTGTCTTTTCTTTTAGTCACTATACTATACTCTTTGCTTTGTACAATAAATAAAGTTGTGTGTGGCGATCTCCAGTTTATAAATTTTATATTCATGAATTATAAAATAAAAATAACTTTTAACTGATTGACCATTTTGTTAATCCTCTATAGGAGGGGGATTTAAACAGTTGATTGTAATTAACTGTTACACTAAAGTGTCTATTCTAAGCACCGAACGTTCACTGCTTTTCACTTCGGCAATTCCATTTTGCCGATAGTACAGTGAATTCACTATCAGCAGATGGTCACCATAATGCGCTGAAGTTACAGTCACCGAAGCCTGATGAAAAAGTTGGAGAACGTCGCCAAAGTGGCCTTGGTGAAATCCACCCAACTGCAAAACATAAAACGAACACAGAACACAAAACATAAACTGAACACAGAACTCATCCTCAGAACCCTCACAAACCACTTTTTTTCTCAGTACAAGCATACAGGGTAATCCAGACGTGGACCCCTTGCTCGAGGTGCCTAGAAGGATGTCGGCTATACCCTCCTGACGAGGCCTAATAAGGCCAATCGCCGGGGGTTGCTGCATCTCTCGTGCAGGGATGACGTCCTTGGCAATCAGTACTGGCCACCCTTTTTGGGTGAGAACAGGCTGATTTGCATATGGAGCATTCGTCCCTGTAATGGCACATACAAGCTAAAACCTTGTGAGACCTGAGCGGACGCACCCACTGTAGAGCAGGCCACTAGTGCAGCTGCTTGTCCTCCGGACCCTCACAAACCTCTTTTTTCTCACTGAACACAGAACTCTCCTATTCTCCTAATAGATGTTTAAACCAATAAAAATTCATTAACAGGTTTGTAACTAGTAAAAAAAGGTATTTTATATATAATAAAAAGGTCTGTTACAGAATAAAAAAAACCGCCTTTTAAAAGAATTGGGAAGCAAAAATTTGGTCTAAAAAAAAAATAATACAAAAACGTGTTCCAAAAAATATAAGACTAAAAAGACTTTTTTGCTGAAAAGGGAAAGAAACTTTTTTTTTACATTGAAACCTCTGGGATTCCCCTCTTTAAACCTGTTGAACTGAAACACCGAAAATCAGGGCATTTCGCCAACACTTCATTGCAGTTCGGAGTTCTGTGAATAGACAAACAATTACTTTTCTGTGGGACAATTTTACTGCCGCAGACCGGTGAACTGCACTTTGGCGAATTGACAGTTTAGTAAATAGACGAACTGCCCCGAAATTGCACTGAATGGTGAAATTCACCATTTGCTGCAATTTGGTGGCAAGTGAGGTTAGATTAAAAACCTGTGGCTGAACCACAGACATATAATAAATTCTATAGCAAAACATCTATTCATAACATAGAATCTATAGTTGGCAAATCACGACGTAATGCACAAATGATGCTCATAGATGTTATTTTGCACCAAATTTAATTATCTATTTATCCTTTACAGAAACGTTAGAAGTGAATCCATGTTGCAGTTCTGTATAGATAGCGTTAATTATTATTATAGTAACCGGAATCATAGTTGTGTATTTCTTTTATTTTCCTTTAAAACGCCATCCTTATTCTTTAAGGCACTCAACCTTTTCTTTAACCCCTTAAGGACGGGAGTAATTTTACAACTTCGGCGCTGTTTCGGAAGTAGAAGTTTGCTGAGCTCATTTTGACCGTTTTTAAGTCACGTATTATTATACCACCCAGACAAATTATATATCATTCTTTCCGGCAGACTCGGCAGATTAATAATATATCATTATTATATGTATATGTCATGCCCTGCCAAAATGCTATAACAAAAAATGTAAAAAAAAGTAAATAAATGTGAATTTTCAATAAAATTTCAATCTTCCACAGTGTGTAAAGTGTTTTTTTTTAAAATGTTATTATCCGAGGCTCTGAGGTCATATGCTATGAGGTAGATTTGTTAAAAAAATTAGAACGGGGAACCCATTTTTTTTGGGGAGAAATTACGTGATTTTAGCTAAACCCCCCAAAAAAAAAATCATTAGTGAAGCATCATTGTTCACATTATAATTGAAATGTGAACAATAGTGCTACATTAAAAAAAAAAACACAAATTATTTTTTTATTATTTAATTTATTATCTTTTATTATTTTTACTTTTAAACTTTTATTTTACTTATAACATGGTGATGTTTGATATCATTGGAAAGGCCATGCTCTGGCCTTTCCAGCAATATCATACATGACCCCCTAGCTGCCACCGATCAGGAGATAAAGGGGTTCAAAGAACCCCCCTATCTCCTCTATGGGATTTCCATAGGAAATCCCTTTGCAGCTAGGGGGTTCCCTGGTTAACTGACATCATCGCGCATGGCACAATGAGTCAGTTGAGCGGGGGGGACCCAGAGGTGGGGGCTGCCATCCAAGATGGCGGCCCCCACCGGAAATAGGCCGCGATCGGGCACAAATTAGTGCCCGGTCGCGACCTGGCAACTAAGGGGTTAACCCCCATACATCGCTGGAAAGGTCAGGCTGTGACTCTTCCAGCGATGCTGGCCACAGCCGCCTGGTCCCCGGCGATGGGGAGATAGAGGGATCCAAAGGATCCCCCCCTCCCCTTCAGGCGCTTCCCCTGCTCCAGCGGTGGGGACGCCTGAAACTGACATCATCGCGCCCCCGGCGCGATGACGTCAGTGCGCCAGAGGAGGAAACCCTGCCGATCTGCCTCCGTGGGACCCAGATCAGCGAGGGAGCCGCCGGAGGAGGTGAGTATCTGCCAGGGGGGCTGAAAACGCCGAGGACATACAATTACGTCCTGCGGCATCAAAGCTCGCCTAATGCAGGGTGTAATTGTACGTCCTGCAGCATTAAGGGGTTAAAACACCTAACTTGCACAGAAGGACTGACTTTTTCTTGATAGGGTTCTTAGTGTGAGACGTTGACCTACCAGAAGAAGGAAAAGATCCCAGTGCCAATGAGGAACATCCCTAGAACATAGGGACTGAGTGTGTCTGAATGTATGATGAGAGAGCTAACCAGAAACATGCAATGGCCAATAGAGCCAATCTAAAATATAGTTGTAATGTACAATTTTATTATTTATATAATTAATCCTTCTCTAATCACCCTAGTTCTGTCATGTGTAGTGAATTATTTGGCCGTTCAAATGATTGTAAAAGAGCTGAATGAGATAATGGGCCCTATTTCAAGGTTGGCAATATGTATAACGCCTCAAGAAGTTATCTCATCATCGCCTGAACTCCCTATTCCACTCTTGGCAAAGGCTGGGTTTATGCCTGGAGTATTACACTTCTTTGCACTTGATTACTGTAAATTAGCGTCTCCTATATTTATTTTGAGAGACGTTACTTTACACCTCCATGTGGAAGCACAGGCTATTCCAAGATTGCTTGCACTTCTACGCAGGAGACGGTATTTCACTGTGAAACACAGTCTCATAAAAGCTAGTGTTATGTGAATTTGCTAAAGTAAAATCACATAACATGCTAACCTAAACCCCCATTAATCTCATACTCACCTCTCAGCAGTGAAGAGGGGGATGCAATATGCCATTTCCTCTTGCCAGTAGCACAGTGGACTGGAAACAAAAAGATCCTAGTCTCCCTCTGCAATTCCTCCGGCGCTGCACGATCTCACAAAGAGCTCATGACCGGGACGCACAATGCTCTATGAATTCCTATGGACTCCAGGAGCTGGTACTCGCAGCGGTACACTGCTCCACTCTCAATATCGGCTTGTGTTGCACTTCCTTCAGGGCTAGGTGCTAATTAACCCTTTCCTGCCACAGGATGTTCTATGTTGTCTGTGCGGCGGGCGGGCCTTGAAGATGCAGGGTGTACAGTTTTGCCCTGCTGTCTTAAATGTGCCATCTCGGCCCCTCCCCGCAGCCAGTGCGCACCGCGCATCATTGGCTCTAGAGAGACGGCCTGAACTCAGGCCGTCCTCCTGCAGCCAATGATGCGTGCCGCACATCGGCTGCGTGGCCAGGCTAAATGAGAGGCCTGAGGCGGCACCTGGTGGTGACACCCACCCGTCGTGAAGGGGTTGGAATAGGTATGCAAAAAGTGAGATGGTAAGAAAAATATGCAATCGCCGATTATTTTACTTGCCATCTCCTTTTTTTGCATCAACCTTGGAATAAGGCCCTAGGTGTTTACAGTTAGCCTATATGTTATTGTGACATTGTGCATTGTTATGTTTTGTAGCATGTTTTAGAACTTTCGTATTCTTAAAGTTGTCAATACAGCCAAAGCAATTACAGTTATTATAGTTGCCATAACTTATATACAGAGAATAAATATTTTATTCTAGATGGGAGCGGTCATTGTTTATGTTACATTGAAAAAAGTAATAGCACCTCATTAAATAACTTGGTAAATGCAAATGTGTTGGATCAGATCCCGAAAATCATATTTACTTCAATCACATAGTTAAAGAACTGATATGTGTTGGGCGTGGCCAGAAGCCGAGGTGAAAGGACGCAGAGTTCAGGGGTTCCGTCCCATTTTTGACTTTGAGGTGATTATTCACCCCTTTTGAGGTTTTTTTTTTACTCTCACCTCGATCCCTGAGAGTTTTCTTAGCCGTCCGCATTGATTTGGGCAGTTTTCCGGGGTCTGAGCTCGAACTTGAGACAGAACTCCTCTGAGTTCCACGACTGTTGAGAGCAGCCGCCAGCCATCTTGCAGCCTGGGCAGAGGCCTTGATCATTAGATTCCTGCTGACCTGTGCCCAAATGTTCCTTCGTGCCCTTGTGGTGCTTCCCCTTGGGAAGAAGTTCTGGCTGCCAGGATGGAGGGCCCAAATCTCCCAGCCACTGCAGGTATCTTGTCTGCAGGAGCGGCTGGGGAGTGCAGAGGTTAGAATTGAGGGCCATGATATCGCACCTGGATGAGTGTCTGGCAATGCTGATGGGGAGGATGAGCGACTGCTAACAAGAGGAGACATAAATTACCTACCGGCTGCGCTGCATGTTTCCCGAGATGCAGGGGCTCCGTACAGGAGTGCATCTGGAGATGCACTGCATGTGGATTATATGACTGACTGTCTTGCCATGGAGGAAGATGGGGACCAGTGTCCTGGGAGTGGTAACCCTGAAACTGTGTTGTTCCCAGATTCACTACCTCTGAAGGATAGAGTGTATTTGCAAGCTGAGAACCTACCTGATGCTGGTGGGCTGTCTGCTCAAGCGGCGGCTATGGTAGCCCCTGATGTTCTAGGCTGGTATCTGGTGGTGGCTCCAATCCCTCCATGAAACCCGTGACAATGGCGATGCTTGGACTCGTTTCACCGACCCTTGGAATGGAACACTGTGGGTTTTTGCCCCACGGGGCACTGGATGGAGGCACTGGAAGAGCTATACCATGTGGTTCCCTACCTGCTGCAACGCTGGTGCCGTTCTTGGACGCATGCTAATGAGATCGCCCAGTTGTACGTTTTTGCTTCTTCCCTTTTTTATCCACCCCCCACATACACATGCACGTAAATGAGACAATATCTCTTTTTTCTGTGTCTTACTGGTGGGTTTCTGTTTGTTTTTTTTCCGTTGTTTGGTTTTTCTCCTCTATTTCCTTGCTGTACCTGGGGCGGACACTTACCTGGCAAGCTTTACTGCGGATTTGCAGGACTTGGCTGCAGGCATCTGCTGAGAGTTTTCAGAGTGTCCCCCCTACTTTTTTGTGTGGGTATGTGGGTTCACCCGGGTGAGTCATTTGAGTGGCTGTTATGGCTCTATCCGCTCATTTTGTCCATGGAATGCCCTGCGCCGTAGCCCCTTCCATGCCTCCGGTTTTCTGTTGGAGCCCCAGAGTGATGCGGGAATACCACATATTTAAGGGAACCCCACACTTTTTTCCTGAACCCCATTTTTTCTTTTTCATGCTCGCGTTACCCCCTTCAATGAACCCGTGCAGACTCCGGTTTATTGAGTTACTCCCCCTTCTTATATTTCTTTTGATGTCTATAATGTCACTTTTGCTATACTGCTCTCTTAAGGACTGTTGTACTGATGACATGCTTTCAAAATAAAAATTATTAATATATAAAGAAGTGATATGTGTCCTGTAATAATGTATATTGTACTTCTGTAAACATGAAATAAGCACATAGCAGAAATACAAAACAACTTGTACACCTTGCATATATTAAAACTGACTGCACCTTTGCTTAATGTCTCTTCCGACTGGCAGGGCAAGGCCATACGAGTAAACAGATTTTGCTGAGCTTCGCCAAGTAACGGTTGGAAATTCTGCTCCCTGGCAGAAAATTGTTCAATTTTATGTTTGACAGAGGCTAAAACCTGCAAATAAACAAGGAAAAATATGTCATTTATGGGTTTTCGTGCTGAAATGATTTTTTTTTTTCCACTGGTTCCCTGGTTTTAGAAATTGGGTTGAGATTATATCATGAGGTGATGAATGAACGTTTTTATAACAAATGGCTATAGAGTCCCAGATGAGGCTTAGCCCATATTGGTTGAAATCAAGCATGTATCAGTCATGATGAAGTCTCTAATATAAGTGGTGGCTCTCTTGATATTACAAGGTCTGGGACACAGTAATCATCTGAATTGAAGAGTGCTTTTTCTGCTGAACACATTACTCCAGAAACAAGTGTATGGCAGGTTGCCAGCAAACATGGTGGCTTTCACTTCTTAACTAGCAAAAGAGAATTTTTAAAGATTATACATTTCTCTTTTCGTATAGGTTTATTCCTTCTAGGGGTAAATTATCATGGACAAATTGTTAAGGACACATGCTTATGAAGGAGATTGTGCATGGGCATGGGCATTATTATTATATACAAATATACAATATAAACTAATTTTTAAACCTTGCAAGTGACAGATGATGACAAATAATATTAGAGCAGTTTTATAGCCAGAAAAGCTTACACAAATCATAGCTTTTCAATGGTTCCAATAACCTCTAATAAAAGACGTGGTACTCGTTAATTCAATGTGAAGCATATAATGTGGACCTAAACATATTTTGTATCAAATACTAGACATGCTCTAAAAGCAAATCTTGTATAAAATTGGATGGTCTTACTATGTGTTTCATCAATAAAATTATTGTAAGCCTCAAAACATGCTGCACACCTCAAATAGCGTGCTTGAACCTTTTATAATAACAAAGCCTTCACACATAATGTATATCTAATGAATGGACTGTAGGACATCGAAATACTGAGTTGAAACAATGTCCTAGGTCAATGATGGCGAACCTATGGCACGCGTGCCACGCCTGGCACGCGAGCCTTAGGCTTGCCTCACTGCCGAGCATGCTTCCTCCTCCCAGCGGCCGTCGGCAAAGAATGTTGCCCGGCCGCTCGTTGAGATTCACCAGCTGCGATCTCGCGAGATCGTGGACTTAACTCCGGGATCTCGCGAGACCACGGCTTGTGCGAGTTTCCCAACAACAGGCCGGGCTACATCCTTTGCCGGTGGCCACTGGTATGAAGAAGCATGCTCGGAGGGCGCCTGGCAGATAGGACCACCAGTGGCGTAGCGTGGGGGGCAATAGGGGCGGGAGCCCCGGGCGCAATTTTCGTAGGGGGCGCAAAATAAATTTGCGCCCCCTAATAGCTTGAAGCTTCCAGCAGCTGGTATCGGCTCACAGGGTCCTCCCATTGGCTGTGCGGGTCATGTGACACCACAAGGAGGGAACAGGCAGCTGCGGGAAATCCCTCTGACTGGTCTGGAAGGACATGTGACTTCTCATGTCACTGCACCACGTGGGCTCTGAAGAACGCGAGATGCCTGCACTGAGTGGGAGGGCGTGGGAGTGGCTGCATGAGGAATCCAGAGGCCTGTTCAATACCTCAGCAGCTGCTGAATTGCTGCAGCGCAGCAATTCAGTTTGCTGCAGCAGTGTCGTTGAACCCTTTGGATGCGAATTTTGAATCCAAAATGGCCGACAATTTCTTAATGAAAAATTCAGATTGTTTTTCGGATCACTCAGACAAAAAAATAATAAAGAGAAGCAGTCAGCACAATTCCGTTTTGTACGCACACACCACAAATGATAGTTTTTAATGAATAAACGTTATGTTTACTTCTGAAACAATATATAAATTGAACTGTAATATATGTCTATGTGCAGGGGGAAATAATAAAAAATATTTTGTGCTTTGGTGAACAAAAACCTCAAAATTAACATTGCTGTAGGGAATTATTACTTGCTTCGAGGCGGCGGCCATCTTGCTGTAGGGCATTGTTACTGGCTTCATGCGGCGGCCATCTTTAATACGTCACACGAAGCATCTCCTCGGGTCGCTGCAAGTGCTAGGTTAGCACTGCTGAGCGCTGAGCGGTTGAACGGCGTTCAATGCAAGTTGCTAACTTAGCACTTGCAGCGGCTGAGGTATTGAACAGGCCTTAGGAGAAGGAGCATTGAGGGAGCCGTGTGTAACTGCTGGCACCTCCCCTCCGTGCACTGAGCTCTGATCTTTCAGTTCTTGGCAGGTGAGAGAAAAGACCAAGGTGTCTTGTGAGTGACCCAACAGTCAGGGATGTATTATTTATTGTGTGCACCCGCTGACTGCTCCCCCTCATGCAAGCACAGAGCTCCTCACCCTGCGCTGTCAATTCTGCAGGAAACACTAAGAAGGCGTGGGGGGGGGGCACAGTTGTAGGAACAATATTAATCATTATATTAGTTTAAAAGTCCTTGTCTGGTCTCTCACTTAGGATACAGGCACTGTATGGCAACTGTATGGCACTGTATAGCAGGTGTATGGCAGCTGTATGGCACTGTATAGCAGCTGTCTGGCACTGGCAACTGTATGTCACTGTATGGCAGCTGTATTTCACTGTATGTTACTATTGCAGCTGTATGTCACTGTATGGCAGCTGTATTTCACTGTATGTCACTTGCAGCTGTATGTCACTATATTGCAGCTGTTTCTCTGTATGGCACTGTATTGCAGCTGTATGGCAGTTCAGGCATCACGATAAGCCCTCCCCCCCTTCATAAACACACACAGAATCACTGTCAGGGTCCTGCTTTGAAAAGCAGGTAAGACCTAGAGGTGTCTGGGTGAGATTCTTCATAGCGGGTTAATGTGTGAATGACAGCTGCTGAGGTTACAAATAAATGGCAGGTGACCAATGGGTTTAAAACCCAGCAATGTGTGGCTTGTGTCAGACGGTTTTTCTGCTTTACATAGGAGTGTGAGAGTTTCTGTGTGCATCTGTGCATGAATGTGTTTATTTATAACACAATGTTTGTGTTATAGTGTGTGTTCATGAGCAGGTCTCTATATTAAATTGATTGCATCATATGAGAAGAAAGTCTGGTATTGTCTTTTATTGATTACCTGTAGGTTTATCCATTCCTGTGTGCACCCGAATGTTTTTCATCCGCATGCATGCCTATATGTATGTTTGTTTCTGCCTTTGTACGTCAGTACATATGACTGTCTCTATGGTTATATTTTGTCAGTATATATATAATGGAGTCTGCGTGAAATAAATATTTGTCAATGCTTGCTGTCTTTGTATGTTGTGTCAGAGTGTGTCTTTATGTATGCTTACCTGTAAAGAAATTATTTTTATTGCTGTGGAGCTCAGTGATACCCTCATACCCACTGCACGTTACTGTGAATTCTGTGATATGCTCATACACACGGTACATTACTGTGAGTTTTATTGGCGTAGAGTCGATATTGTAGACCTGGAGGGGTCCAGTGCGTGGGGGCGCAATTCTTGCTTTGCCCCGGGCGCTGACAACACACGCTACGCCACTGAGGACCACATGAGCTGGGGCAATATATATCCTTGTGAGCTGGGGCCAATATATATCCTTGTGAGCTGCTTGCGGCCAATATATATCCTTGTGAGCTGCGTGGGCCAATATATATCCTTGTGAGCTGCTGCTTGGGGCAATATATATATCCTTATGAGCTGCTTGGGGCAATATATATCCATGTGAGCTGCTTGGGGCAATATATATCCATGTGAGCTGGGGGCAATATATATTCCTGTGAGCCGGGGGCAATATATATTCATGTTAGCCGGGGGCAATATATCCACGTGAGCTGGGGGCAATTTATCCATGTGTGAGCTGGGGCAATATATCCATGTGTGAGCTGGGGCAATTTATCCATGTGTGATCTGGGGGCAATTTATCCATGTGTGAGCTTGGGGCAATATATCCATGTGTGAGCTGGGGGCAATATATCCATGTGAGAGCTGGGGGCAATATATCCATGTGTGAACTGGGGGCAATATATCCATCTTCTTATACTGTATTTTTCTTTTAAGACTTAAGCACATAATTAGTTCAAACAGTCGTATGAAGTGTTTTATCTAAAATAAATCAGTATTCAGTTCTAATTGTGGGGTTGGCACTTTGAGACACATAAGTTGGTTCAGCGTTCCAGTTTAGGCACTCGGGCTCAAAAAGGTTTGCCATCCCTGTCCTAGGTATTGCTACTTTATCTCTTACCCCCTTCACTACCAAGTGCTTTTTGTGGAGAAAATATTATAGCATTTTTTTAAACCTAGGATATGTATTTTTTTTTAATGTGAATTTTTTTATCATTTTCAAAAGTATCACAAAAGAAATAAAAAGGGTTACAGAAAAGAAAAAAAATGGGGAGGGGTACAAAACATCATAAGGCAACATCAATGAGCAGAAATAACAGCCAAGCATACAGTACATATGGCGAGTATATACGAGAACGCCCAATTAGAATGACCGTAGACTGTGAAGCAACTCATAACGCCACTTCGAAGGTATCCCAATATTCATATTTTCCTTGCACCACAGAGACTGTAGAACTTTAGCCCTGAATACAGAGCCGGCAAGGGCTTGTACATGTGACCTATGCAGCCAATGACAAGAGCAGGATGCTTGTGACATATGCAGCCAATAGGGAGAGCTGTATGCTGAAACTCTCCTGAACGAGAGGAGACACAAGGGAGTTGAGAAGGACGCTGCAGAGGGTACCATGTGTGTAAGGCTTGGCAGCCAAGAGGCAGGCAGGCATGCCCCCCCTGTGTGTGAGGCCTGGCAGCAGAGAAGCAGACTGGAACACCCCCTGTGCACCAACTGTATCCATTAGCCATTAGGGGGAAGATGGAGGGTGGGTTCCAGGTTGTTTGGGAGGGTACTGGGCCTGGTTAGAGAGTGTTGGTGTGTTAGTCACTGTACTGCCTACATTCCTTTATTCTGCCATCATCCTTTAATACAGGTGTATATTGTTTTATTGCTGCACTGTGTATTGTAGTTATTATGTCCTGCCTGGGAAACCCGTCCACGACATGGATACCCAGACAGGTGGAGGCACTGCCAATATTGTATATACATATCACCTGGTACAGCGCAACTCAATGATCATAGGGGTTTCTCTCTTATTTTCAAGTAAACATGGAAAAGATACACCTTACTGAGGATTTTCTCTCCACATGGGATATAAAAGCAATAACAAAAATCCTCTCAGATCCAAGGCAAGTTTAAACAGTCAGTTTTTTTTGCCAATTTTCCACTTACTCTTGGAGGACTTTCCATAGCTCTAAGGGAACACCTATGGAATTTTTGATAGTGCTGGAAAAACCCAATGAAAACCGCCAGGAATTCACAAAAACGGCCGTGATAAGGAGTAATCAGTTTTAATAAAACATAAATTAAAAACAATAAAACTGCATGCCAAAATGTGTTTTTCGCCACATCCCACAGCTTCATCAGCTGGAACAACAATATTGTCTCCCCATGTCCATTTTATACCATCCTTACATGAGTAAGTTGGCCTCAGATGTCCTGTGTACTTGTTTGGCGTGCAGTTCTCTTCTCCACCTAGTCCGCTGATCGTAGGTGCTGCCATCTTGGACATGTCCATGTATCCCCACACCCTTATTGTGAAGGCTCAGGATTCCCAAGTTAAGCAGGAAGATGTAACCCAGCATGAGGGTCCCAGGGGTGCCAGCCCCCAGTGGCAAACATTCGTTACACCAAATAAACCAATGGTCTCTTTTAGGAGGACCTTGACCACATGTGTTTCTCAGCATGCCCTCTAAACCTCTAATATAAGCCAGGCGTTTCCTAACCCAGGAAACCTCAGGAATATTCCCCAATTTCCATTGCGCCTCCAAAAAAGTGACAGCCGTCGTCAAAATATGTGAAAAAAAATTCCCTTGGGACCTAGAAAAAGTGGGCGTGTAAATCTGCTACAGGAGGAGTTCTGGTATTGAGTCTGTCTGGGAGCCCAGAACTTTGGTACAAAAACAAGCAATTTCCTGCCAGTAAGGGGTTAACTTCAGGCATTTATAGCAAATATGAATAAAGGAACTAACGGCCTCAAAACATCTCCAACATTTGGGAGAAACAGCAGGATTTATACAATGTTCCCTATCCGGTGTAATGTACCATATATAGAGTCGTTTTTTTTTGTGTGCTTCTAACAAGGCCATGCTTTTAAAGGTTCCCCGGCCTTCAAGAAAAGAGGAAGACCACTGCTCAACTGAGCCGGCCATGTCAAGGTCCCATTCTCCTAATGTTTGAAAAGACCATTTACTCTTTACATCTCGAGTTAACAAACTTTTATAACATAACAATAACAGTTTCACAGAAAATCCTGGGTCTACACAATAGGAGTCAAATCCGGATAGTAAGGGGGTAGGAAAATTTGTCACCAGTGTCATGCCAAGTTTAGGACTTTAATTGAAGAAAGGAGAGACAAAAACCTCCGTCAAACGTTAATTGGGTTCACAAATGGGACACAGGAAAGAAATCTGTCGGAGAATACAGTTGGTAAAGGTACCGAATAGACACCCAAGACCATCTGGAGGCAAGGAAAGTGGGAATCACTCAGCTAAAAGCAGCCAACGGCGTGACCATCGCCAGAGGGTGAGTGCGGCAGTGGTGCGGAGCCCTGAGGCTCCAAATTCTAAGCCGCAAAGCCAAGAAGGGAAGTAAATGAGGCTAGCGGGGACGGTGGGCGCGGGGCAACCAAAACATTATTACAGGATCATATGAGACAAATTGAGGCATGACCACCTGAACCCATTGTGGCTAACCACTTCCCGATAAAAGAACCCCACCGCCGCCAATACCACATCTCGGAAATACAGAAAAATGTTGGGCAAACCCAGACCCCCATTATGAAGTGGTTGACACAATATCGACACCTTCACTCTAGGTCTCCTACCCGCCAAAAAAACTAATTTGTTATAAGTTTCTGGATGTGAGAAAAAAAAAACAATGGAGAAGGCAAGGGCAAAGCCTAAAACACAAGTAAGATTTTCAAAAGTAGCGTCATCTTAACCGCTGCCATTCTACCCACCCAAGAGAACTTCACCTTGGACCATCGGTGTCAGATAGCTTTAGTGGACTCAATAAGGGGCTTGTAATTCAACTGATACATTTGTAGTCTAGAAAAACTAATGTTGACACCCAAGTATTTCTGGTGGGAGGATCTCCAGTCATATGGATAGTCCCTATGGAGATCCGCCAATACGCTCTGTGGGATTGCATACGAAAAGGCCTGCCAGTTAGTCATTTTAATTTTATGAAAAGATGTCACACTGTAGTCCTGCAGTAACGCGTGAAGAGATGCCAGGGAAGAACTGGGATTGGTTAAAGATAAGAGGATGTCATCAGCATACATGCTAAGGTTACATTCGGATGGGCCCACTGCAATACCCTCAACCCCTGAGGATTGACAAATGGATTGTGTCAAATGTTCCAAGGCAAGAGCATATAATAAAGACAACAAAGGACAACCCTATTGTGTCCCATTAGTAATAAGGATGGTGGTGGAAAGGAATCCAGCATGTAAAACCTGTGCTGACAGGGAGGAGTATATGGCCAAAATGGCAGTAACTAGGGCAGGAGGGAAATTACATTTAAGGAGAACATGGTGAAGGAAAAGACAATGAAGGCGTTCAAATGCCTTCTCGGCATCTAGGGAATGTGGGTTGGGAGTCCCGAGTTACCTCATCAATGAGATTGAGGACTTTGATCATAATATCGGTACCCTGTCTATTTGGAATAAGCACCACATGATCATCTGCTAACAAAGACAGGAGCAGTGGTGCAATACGGGTCAACAAAATCTTTGCATACAATTTGGTGTAAACATTGAGAAGCAATACTGGCCTGTACTTCACGCATTCGGGTGTCAGAGAGTAGGATTTAAGGAGAGTAACAATGGTCACTGCCAACCACTCATCTGAAGAAAAAATGGAACGAAACAACAGAAACAGATGAGGTGTGAGGAGAGTTTCAAAGGATCTATAATATTGGGCTGTAAAGCCATCCAGCCCCGAAGCCTTACCCCTAGGCATCACACCCGTTGAAGCCCTATTAAAGAATTATATCCTGACACAGCATTTCCTGTTGGTACTCAGTCAAAGAAGGGAGCTGTAGATGTCGCAATTATGAGACAATATCACCCAAGGTCAGTTGAGAAGTGTTCGAATTAGTAGCTAGGTTCTAAAGATAAGAGTAATATTCCGCAAAGCAGTCAGCTATACGATGCAGGTGATGAAGTAGAGCACCAGATTTATCAGTCATACCATTTATTCTAGATTGTAAAACTTGATGACTGACCTTATTAGCTAGCATATGACTCGCCTTATTGCTAAAATGGTGAAATTTGACCCTCAGACATCTAGCCGCCCATACATACTGCTGTTTATCTAGTTCAAAGAGTTGGCCTCAAGATCACATACTGTAGTTCCCACAACAAAGCTGGTGTAGACTTCAATTTATGAGAGAGGGAACAGTTATCAAGACTTAACTAAAGGTCTAACTGGGCCTTCAGTCCGTGCTTTTTAAGGTAGGTGCCCCATTTAATACAGATACCTCTTAACACCGCTTTATGCGACTGCCATAGCCTGCGGGGGAAATCTCAGGTGAGGGATTTTCCCTGAAAAAATGCATCAATTTGCAACTCAGACCCTCCAATACTTCTGGGCGAGCTAGCAGTGACTCGTTACGTCTCTAAGGCGCTTTACCAAAGTAGTCAGGGAGTCATTAAAAAGCAACTCAATTGGGGCATGAACAGACCATGAAATGGTATTATTGTCACATCTCAAAATCTGAGACAAAATCTCAAAATATTGAGAGTGTGTCACGATATTGTCGAATCCGAGACTGGACTGATTTCGGAGAGTCAGGGGACACACCCAGGGAAATTTTAA
This sequence comes from Leptobrachium leishanense, assembly GCA_009667805.1. Classification (NCBI taxonomy): domain Eukaryota; kingdom Metazoa; phylum Chordata; class Amphibia; order Anura; family Megophryidae; genus Leptobrachium; species Leptobrachium leishanense. The sequence continues at coordinate 399,882,802 of CM019063.1, forward strand.
AATCCCCACATACAAGCCAGCGGCCCCGTTTAGCCCGAAGAAGTGTAGTAAGGGTCTCCTAAGAATCTGGTCTTGACCCTCATTGGGGCATTAAATATTAGCAATAGTAAATTCCATGTGATTGAGAGAAATCAGAAATATAAATCGGCCATGAGGGTCAATAATCTGCCTGTGGGATTGGAATTGCACTCTACCATGAATTAGGATGGAGACCCCAGGGATTTAGATGTGGTGTTGCATGGATCTATGCTTGGTTAGCAGGTAAGGACAGGTTGGGGTGTGCTGAAGACACACCACATCTGGGGAACTGTGGCGAAGGTCCGCATATAACGAATGTGTTTTAAATGGACCGTTCAGTCCCTTCTCATAATGAGACACTATCTTCATAGCAACACAACAGGAGAAAGAAAATCAGGTTAGAAAAACAAATGGGTCTAAGTGACAGCATTTGCCAGTGTACCGCCAAAAAGAGAAAAGGAGGAGAAAGAAATGGAAGAAACCTCTGCATGAGGTGGAGATAGCAAGAACAACAGTAAACACACATGTAATATGTACATAAAAAAACCCTGTGACTGAAGAACACCTTCAGGTAAACCCCTAGAAATCGGGGGGAGGGTAGGGGGGTTAGCCATGTCCATAGGCAATTCCAAAGTCCAGACAGCATGACTCTGGAGGAAAGGAGTACGGTTTGCGCCAGTTCGAAGGTGGCAAAGGAAAATCCAGTGCCTGAGACTCCCAACCGTAAAAATGGGAACAACAACCAAAATAAAGAGTAGAAAAACGAAGTCGTGGGGATCCAGGCAGGCAAGATGCATTGCAATAGGATTCCTCAGTCACTCCAAACCTGGTGGAGATCATACAAAAGAGATGTCTTTCCACCTCACGTGTGAAAAAACCAAAGGGCACAAATTCCAACACCAGCTGACATCTTCCTTTCAAGGTACTGACCCTATGCTACTCAGGAGAGACCTTTGCAGGCATAGCGGACTGTGGTGGTCTCGTAGGGGTATAATCACCACCAGATGCCATTCTCTAAGGAGACGCAGCCATCTGAGAAGGAAGAAATCACATAATGGACACCCTGGTGCCAAAGCAGGAGCTTCATATGGTAATCCCATCTTTAGGGTATTTTATAGTTTTGTAGGATTTTGGTGACTGGCAAAAATTCCTTGCGCTTGGACATTGTGTGCGCTGAGAAATCAGGAAAGAGTTGCATCTTGGAATAAGATTGAGGAAATGACTGCATCGATCGGGACAGCGCCATCAGCTCCTCTTTGCCGTGATAAAAAGAGACACAAACAAGGAATTCTTGTGGAACATTAGTAGAGAGGTTTTTCTGCTTAGGTAGCCTATGGGCTTTATCCAGCTGCAGCCTCCGTCGGGTTCTGCGGTAGTAGCATCTGGAGCATTTCCGTAAGGAAGTCCAGTAAGGCCTCAGGTTTAACTGACTCGGGGATGCCGCGGACTCTGACGTTATTTCTCCGCACACGTTCTTATAGGTCAACCAATACAGGGCTATATTACAAAGTTGGTGCTAACTTAACCAGAGCTGTTGTTAACTTAACAGCTCCATAGGCTATAATGGCTCTGGTAAGTTTACAACAGCTCTGGTTAAGTTAACAGTACACCAGCTTTGTAATACTGCCCACAGTGTGGAGGCCACGTTGGAAGTTTTCAAGATAAGCATCGACAAGCTCGTTATTAGCATATAGGCATTAATGGCCTTTGCTTCAAATTCAGTGAGTCTTATACTGTAGATGAATACTACACCATCCAAGACCTTCTGTTTGGAACGTAATATCTAAAGGTTGTTGTTAAGGATCATAAATGGTTCATCCTTGTAAGTTAGAAGGTTCTTGATTGATGTTTGTTAAAGCCCCTATTTGAAGTATTCTGATTATAATCTATTGTCAGGATGCATGTTTAATACTTTAAATTGCAGGTTAGAGAAGGACAACTTTCAATTCTGAAGTGTAGATCTCATTTTTCCCCAGAAAACTGCTCCAACTCATGAGCACTTTGATTGTTGAGTTATGTAGCATCGTTTCGGCAATATCATTACTACATCCTTTGCTAAGAGTCTTGTTTTCATTTACTTTTTACATATTCACTGTTCGCCATTATAGAATATTTAAACTCTACAGTACAGATCATCCACAGTGCTTTGTACTAGACTGTGAATCCCTTAAATTCCTTCCACTTATCTCTAGAAGAGTCCCACACAACAATCAGCTAGGAAAGATTGATCTGTAGTCTCAACCAAAGACGGAACAATTATGAATGGGTTGAAATGTCAGGGGGAAGGCTATAAGAGGGTCCACTCTTTGCTAATTTTATATACATATGTTTATCACATATTAACTTGTACAGTCGTTTAATCAAATGCTCTCTCTTAGACATGAGTGATTTATTTCAGATTGAAACTTAAAAGCGATAACAGATAACATTTAGACAATTCAAGTCTTTTTATAAGCACTTTACTCCCTGGTGAATGTTAACATGCAGTGTCATGGGCACAAATGGCTAATTTATGGGGGGTTTTTGTTTGTAGGTTGCAAAAGAATCCTTCAAAAGCATATCACCATCATCCAAAGTCTGTCTTCATATTATTTTTTAACTTAGGCTTCACAATCCATGTAATTTCTATTCTTTAGCATTAAGTGTTCTCTTTGTTATTTCCCTGTGGGGTTTTTAGCCTTCATCCTTTTAATGCCCATTAAAACACAAAAATATACTTTTTATTGTCAAGGTGTACTGGATGGTATCTGTCATTTTAATACAAAGAACACTTTAGAGTTGCCGAATAAAAGAATGTGAAATGCTCCAATCTGACACCCTGTCACGATCTACAATATATGCAGAAAAACAAAACTGTAACCAGAATATTTCTTTTGTGCGTACTCTGAGTTTCAAAAACATGCTAAATAAAGTAAATCGCTGATGTATTTTTCTTTCATATCACTTTTAAAATTAAATAATTCAGCATAACCCTACCTAAAATTCTGAATAGAACTATTTTAATGAAATATTATAAGAAGACTTTAAAGGAACTCAATCAGTGAACACATATTTTTCTATTTAAAATTAGTCCAGATTATTTTATATATGTTTCAATTGAAAGTGTATTACCTGATAAAGTGACCGTACACTGGGCTGGAAAACCATGTTGGTGTTCAACAAAAATGATCGGATGAGTGGCTGGGGGAAGGTTGCCAGGTGAGTAATTATTTCAATTAACAATAAGTTTACGTGCATAGAATTTTCAAGCATGTTCTCTAATTTGGATAGAACTACACTGGTAAATGGTCCTGAAGAAAAAAAAAATACACAATTTAATATGTACCAGTGTGCTAGAGTATTTAAAATACAGATATACACCAGAGAAAGAGAATAGAAACAGGAATAATTTCTTTATATATGTACGTAAACAATGGTTTGGATCTGATTTCTTTCCTTGGAATATTTTTTCTATCTTTAGCGCCAGAAATCATTAGTAATAATCCATTTCAGGTCATATACCCTTAATATCAGCTCTATGTCTAAAAAGTCGCAGTACTTTCAATATTTCCAAATTAATTCACTCAACTTACAATGTTTCATATCACATGGCATCTACAAAACTATACCGTAATCATCTAAAACAAATATATCTTTGTCACTTATCAACTTTCATAATTCCTCAAAGGAGGGAAGGAAGAAACGTCAGGAGTGCCAGGTAGGCAAGTATAAATTATGTCCAGAAAGCTCTACGAACTGTTTTTTGAATCATCTGGATTTGAGGACTATAGATAATATGCGCTTCACCTATACTTCAGACATCATCTGAAACATTTATTAAGGGGAGACATGTGCATTTCGTTTCGTTCCGAATACAAATTCGAACGAAAAATCACCGTTTTCATTATTTAGTACGTTTCCGAAAAAAAAAAAATCGGCTGTCCGAATTAACGAATCGTCCGAAAATACGTATCACAATAGCATAACGTATAATGATCCGAAAAAGATCCGAAACTAAAAAAAAATAACGAAAATTATCTGAAATGAAAATAAAAAACCCGAATGAAAATGACCCAAAAACAAATTGGAACAAAATGATTGAAAACAAATGAAAACAGGGATTTTTTTTCCATTGAAACCTATTGGATTCGCCTGATTAGACCTGTCGAACGAACCACCGAAAATCAGGGTTAGAAATTAGGGTTAGAAGCTAGGGTTAGACGCTAGGGTTAGAAATTCTAACCCTAATTTCTAACCCTAATTTTTAAACCTGATTTTCGGTGGCTCAGTCGACAGGTTTAATCAGGCGAATCCTATAGGTTTCAATGGGGAAAAAAAAATGTTTTTATTAAATATTTATTCAACCATTTATGTTTATTCTTTTTATTTGCAGCAAAAAGTCTCTTTATTTTTTTAATTTTTTGGATTCTAGCCTCGTTACTTTAAAATGAATTAGGAAACATAAAATTTAACCAAAAAAATCCCCAAAAATGCTTAAAAAAGCCAAAAAAATATATAAAGATATGTTTTGCTGCAAGTGTAAAAAAATAAATGGTTGAATAAATATTTAAAAAAACAGGGGAATATTTTTTATATTGAAATCTGTGGCATATAAAGCCTCGTCGCTTTTAAATAAATTAGGAAATCTAAAATTTAACCAAAAAAATGCCTAAAAAATCCTAAAAAATAAATAGCGACATTTTGTTGCAAGTAAAAAAATAAACCTATGGGATTATTTTGTACAAAATAACTCATAAAAATGAAATACCGACCGTCCAAAAATACAAATTGCCCCTAAAAATAAAAAACAAAGCGATCCGAAAAACGAAAACCGGCCGTCCGAAATTTCAGATCGGTCCGAAAATATGAATCACGGTAACATACCGAATGACCCGAAACGAGAAAAAAAATGGAACAAAATGATCCGAAACAGAAAAAAAAGGGAACAAAAGAATCTGAAACTAAACTAAAAAAAATCAGCCGTGCACAAGTCTAGTTAAGGGTTACTGTATCTCTTGTGCAGAAGAGATTTCCTTGGCATTTCAAGTCTGGCTGTCATTTGGGTGATAGCAGTCTAATTTGCATGTTGTATAGCATTTTCTGTAAAAGCACCAGCAAGCTAAAACCTTGTGAGGCTGGAAGCCTGCCCCACCTTTTCTGGGAGCCCAGCAGGGGCGATGACGTGATGACATCGCCAGGCATCCCTTGGCACCTGCAGTTAAAAATGAGGAAGGGGAGGGGGTGGGCTCGTTTGGAGCCCTCTATCTCCCCAACCGTTAACGATAGAAAAAAACAAATGGTACCGTTAGAAAGGGGAAAGTCTACCCTTTTCAGCAGAGACTCGAATTAACCTTTTCATTGCCAGCTCACGATTCGGCACCAATTTCCAAATCGCGATTCAAACCCGGAAGTGTCTGACATCTTTGATGTCAGCCAAGCCTCCGGGTCACTCTCCACCCACTGACATCCTAACCATATGTGTGAGGACATCAGTGGGCCAGTTAACCCCTAGCTGCCAAGTGGAGATATGGGGATCCTTTGGATCCGCGTTTCTCCCGATCCGTGGCAGATAGAGCGTCATGGCCTTTCCAATGATACCAAACATGACAAGGTTTGTTGAAAACAAATAATAATAAAATAATAATTTAAAACAAAATATTTTTTTGTTTTTTTTAAATTGTCTGGGTGGGTTTAATAAAATAGGCCCTAAGCTGGCATTTAAACATGATGAGCATAAAACAGTCAGAATGAGCTCAGCACACAGAGGTGAAATGGCTCAGCGGTGAAGGGGTTATACAGCAAAAACATTTAAAAATTGGGTATTTCTACAGTGATCTCAATACAAAATTTCAAAACTATTTAGCTGGGGTCCTTTCTGGCGATTGCACATTTTGGGGATTAAATTTAGAAAAAGTGTGTTTTTTCAATTTTTTCATCATATTTCATATTTTTTTATAGTAAAGTATACAATATGATGGAAATAATGATATCTTTAGAAAGTCCATTTAATGGTGGGAAAAAAGGTATATAATTTGTGTGGGTTGCCTCAATGAGTAATTTGACCTAAACACAAACAGTGCAGAAACGTAAAAACTGCAGTGGGCACTTTTGGACAGACTTTTGTAAAAACTGTCCGGTCATTAAGGGGTTAATATATCAGGTCCTATGGATAATAATAAAAAGGTCTGTTACAGAAAAGAAAAAAAAAACGCCATTAAAAAAATTGCCCAAAAAAATCTTAAAAGATAGATAAACACAGGGGGCTACATTACATTCTCCACGCTAAAACGGGGGCGATAGGTAGAAAAAACTGCACCCGCAGTTTTCCCCCTACCGTCCCCCGTTTTAGCATGGAATTACAATGCAGGCGCTTAAAAAGCTGCTCGCGGCAGCGCTGAACGTAGCTGCGAGCATCCACTTGCTGGAGTCCGAAGGACTCCATTGAGCCAGACGCCGGCGGTCACATGACCAGCCGGATCTCGCGAGCCAGTCGGCGTAGTGATACGCAGGGAGAGACTGGCGGGACTTTTTCCCCCAGTCTTTTCCTGCTCCCGCCGGACGGAGGAGGCGGTCAGAGCCGCGGGACAGGAGGTGAGCATAGGATTTTTTCTTTTTTTTAGGCTGGTGTTAACGGATTCTGCGAAGCGGAATCCGTTAACACCAAGTCCTGGCTCTGGTTAACTTTCCACTAAGGCTAGGGTCAGACGAGCGCAGTGCGAACGCGCGTGCAGGCGCACTTAATCACGGCCGTAGTAGCAGCAAGTGCCAGGCAATGACGGCCAATATACGAAGTACGGTCGCACAAAAGTCCGGCTGCGCAACGCAAGTGGAAAACGAACGCATTTTGTCGAGAACGTAAAACCGCTAGTACTGACGTACAGAGTGCGCTGCGTCCGCTAGCGGCGTGTGTGCGTGATTTGGAGATGTCAGACACTGCTAATGTCCGGCCAACATAACGTCCAGATGCACAAAGTGTTTTATTGATGATCCGTACAAAATCACAGATGCAAATGCGCATAGTATGACCGCTATCGCGTACTCCGTGAAAAAATGCGTCCATTCGTTCGAACGCACTTTTTCACAGACAACGTGAAAATGCGTTCGTCTGACCCTAGCCTAACCAGAGTCAGACGTTAATCAGCGTAACGTAATCCTAACGCTGATTAACACTTTGCGCTCCCCATGTTAAGCATAGGGAACGCAAAGTACAGTAACCTTGTGCTGAAAAGCACAAAGTACCAAACGCAAACGGGTTACTGAATCCATTTGCCTTTGGATTGTAATATGCGGTAGATACCGCGGCTAAGGTTAATGCTCACGCAGGTGAGCGTTAATGTTAGCGTCGACATTGTTATGTGGCCCAGAGACTTTTTGCTGCAAGTGAAAAAGAATAAACGGTTGAATTAATATTTAATAAAAACAGTGAATATTTTTTACATTAAACCTGTAGAATGAAACCACCAAAAATCAGAGCATTTCACTGACATTTCACTGCTGTTCGGTGTCTTCTAAATAGATAAACCATTGCTTCTCTATGGGGGATTTCGCTGGTGCAGAAGATCACCATATTTTGCTGGCAATTCGCCAATATTTGGCGAATTGCCAGCTTTTGAATAGCAGAATGGACCCGAAATTGTACCACATGGGGAAATTCACTGTTTGGTGCAATTTCAGAGCCTATTCGGCTCTTTTGGAATAACCCAGATAATTCTAGAATGTCCTAGCAGACTCTAAGGAAGCTATATTAAGTTTAACAAGTTAGGCAATGCAACTCCTTGTCATTCTCTGCCTTAATGAGGGAGCAGCCATAGGATGGGAATATTGTTCGTCGTCTTTTATTCTTAATATGGGGTAACGGATTATTTTGTTAAAAAATAAAATAATATTTGTGGACCTGGTGTCTATTGTCTTGATTGTATCAAAATACCTTAGTATATATTTGTCGTTTGAATATTTGGTGTTTTTAATGCCTAACTCATAGCTTGAACTTAACAAAATATTGTTATGCCTTACAATTTACCTGTGAAAGGTAGTGCCTGAGTCCTTGGTGAATAGTTAGAAAACACTGCAGCGTCTTGAGGCTCAAATGGGGATGCAGCCCTTTCTGCTGCCGGTGTCCCCAAAGAATATTTTTCAAACTCTTCCTCATCATCGTCATCCTCTATTGGAGGGACTATACTGGGTATTGGAGAAATCCATTCTTTTACAGAAGTAGGGCTCATTCCTTTCATGATCTCGTCACAGCGTGCAATGAAATCCTCACTGTCGGGACTTAATATCTTCTCGTTAGACTTACATTCTGAACTGGAGGAAGGTCCAAGCTTCAGTTTTGATAAGACCGTTTTATCCTGGTTTTGCTTAACCCGTTTGTTTGAAGTTTCTTGATTTAAACTTATATGTTTCCTATTTGTTGAGCCAGTTTTAGTATCAAAAAGCAGAGGTTTCGTTTCAGATCCATGTTCAAAGTTTTTCGTTGAGGAGTCTTTGTTTGATTCTACTTCAGTTTCAGTGTCATGAGCATCCTTTTCAGCACATAGCCTATAAACCATAACATCGTCCTGAAAATCGGAATCCTCAATGTAAGATTCTTTAATAAGCTTGATAGCACTTTTTTTCATCTCTTGAATGTGAAGTGGTGGCTCGGGAGGTAAAACAGAATTGTCGAGTGTCTCGGGGGGCTGAGGTGAACTATTTCCTGAGTCTGGAGATATTCCGGTATCATAACTGTCATCCCACTCAAGATCTATTTGTGTCCTTGCACTCAGAGATATAGTCTCTGATGAAAATGAGCCAGTGTTTGTGTCATTTGTTCGCCTGAATGTGGGAAACTCTCCTCGTTTTATACTACTCTCAAACAGGGCTTGAAAAGAAATGTCGGGATCAGGGTTTACCCCATCATATGGGGCAGACCAGACCTCGCAGTCTTCTGCACATTTAAGAATATTTTCATGAGCTTCCCATAGGTAATCAAGATAGCTGGCATCAACTGGATTCTCCCCGGTTTCAATAATTGAAGACTCAGTTTTTTCAGGTGTGGAAAAGATTTCCATAGATACACCGGGATCTGTAAATAGATGTACAGTGTATGACGAAGATATTAGATGTAGTAATCTGCATCATTATATATTACAGGAAACCAATTACTAATATATAATACAACATGGCATTGTTACTTTTAATTTACTTGCTAATAGCAACTTTCACAGTTTGGTAAGAGCTCTATATTTGAGGTGAAGCTGGTTGCTGCAGCAGCGATACTGAAGGCTGTGCAGCAACTAGGGAGAAATATGTATACATCTTCTTGATTCTACTTTTCAGGAGCCAATCAGCTTCCAGCTTAGCGTCGAAGCTACTCTGCAGCAACAATCGCTTTCGCTGCGAGTGCTATGTTAGCAGTGCTGAAAGCTGAATTGCAGCCCCAGCATTCAGTTGTGATTTGCTAACTTAGTACACACAGCTGCTTACTCAAGAAATTCACCACTGTGCTCTCCCTGCTCAACCTGAAGGGCTGCCAGTGTGAAAGGAGGAAAGAGACCCCAAGGCCATCTGACTTTCCCTGGCTTGTCAGCCAACCACATTGCTGTCACTGCTAAGCAGTGAATGCAGTGGAAGTTTCGCTACTTGCCCATGGCAGCTTGGAGTAGACATGGTGGATGTGCCACAATGAGGTGGGTAGAACTTGGTTTTGTTAAGGCAATACTGATGCTCTGACAACTGGGTTTCTCAAGATCTCTTTTAAGCTTTTGTCCCTTCTGTGTCTGTTCAATGTCTTATCTTGAGTTCTTGTAACTCCTGTACCACACCGAGGAATATGTCACAAATAAACAGTGCTAAAATGTTTTATCCTTCTTATTTTTTTGTATTGTTTATCACTGTTGGAGTATGTGAAAAGGAAATATAATAACACACAGAATGGCTGTAAATGTATTCTTTGAAGGTGAATGCTTTTCTGACACACAGCCGATTGTAAATGGAGAGGTTATGATTGCAATTGTTCTGAATCTCAATCCTCTTAACCTCATGTAAGTTATACAGAGAGGTCATATCCACTCAACACGACAAATATGCCAGCAGTTTAATGTTTTGCTACTGAAAGAAATAGTTTAGGGCACGACTGTTAGACTTTATGAAGTTTAAAAAAAATCAGCAAGGGATTTTCTTCTAGTTACATCAGGAGCTGCTGGATATAACAAAATGATTTTCCAAAAAAACAAAAACGGACATAAAACTAATAATAAAAAGTTTTTGCTTCTCAATTAATACCAAGTTATGAAAGTCTTTATGTAGTCAGCTTTGTCAACGAAGCTATGGAAATGACTACTTCTAAGTAAAATAATGTAGCAGATGTATATGTAATCATATTTGACAATAGATTGTTGAATAGCAATAATTGATCCGATTTTATTAAAGGATTAACAAGGAGGAACTCAATATTATGTGCCTTGATATTCCCCGGCTGGTAGAAGTGTCAGGTTATATATATATATATATAAAAAGCAAAATAACATCTATAGCAGGGTTGTCAAACTCACGGCCTCCCAGATGTTGATGCCTGCAATTCCCAGAATTCTTTCCATACAATAGATAATAGCCAGAGGATCAAGGGAGTTGTAGTTAAGGAACATCTGGGGGACTGGAGTTTGAGAGCCCTGATGTATAGTAAGGAAGGAGGGGTGGAACCATACAATTCCTTCAGCACATTAGGGACCTGATTAATTGATGTCCCACAAAAGTGGCTCTAAAGTTCATGAATCCTTACACAAAGCTCTGATATGAGAGGTAGGTGTGTGTGTGTGCGCGTTAGAGGTAACATCACTGCACACACAGGTTCGAATCTTGGCAAGAGTACCTCTCCAGTAAGTGTCCTTGGGCAAGACACCTAACGGTACATACTCGCCACCCAGGACATACTTGAAAACGAGAGAAATCTCAATGTATCCTTACTGGTAAAATCCTTTCTCAAAAAAAGAGTACAGAAGTATTTTGTGTGCCATTGCTGGGTGGGTGTACTGTATGCGAATTCATAACTGTTATTGTGTTGCATATATGCTGCATGGGTGCTTGTGTATAAGACTCCAGGTCATGGATGGACCAAGAGTCAAGTAAGAAGCTCTCTAGCTTAGGCCTTGCATGGTGGAATGACAGAGCAGTCACTTGCCCACATATGTGGGCTCCAGTCAGAGTAAGGCTGAAGATACATTTTAGAGTTTTAACCTATAGATAATAATCTGTAAGGGAGCGCTATTCCTTATAAATGATATATACTAACATAATGCTTACTCAACTTTCCAAGAGACAAAGCACCACTGTAGCTCCACTACTACATCCAGATATTTACCTTTCAGCCTTTATTCTTTCACGGGAGAAAAAGCAACGTAAAGGCATAGCTAAAGCAAACTACACATTTTTAAACAATGTGCTTCAATACCATCAACAATGCTTAAACTGAGGACACAGACTTGATGACCATTAACAATACACATCTGATATTCTTTGTACCTTTTTTGTGTCTGAGTTTTGATAAACGGACATCATTTTTCTCCATACTTCCTGAGATGATGGGAGAATTTCTAGAACAGCATTCTGGAGTTAAAGCTAAAAACCGAGCAGCAGAAGCTGAATAGCAATCTCTTTCTTTCACAGCTGATCGCTGACTGACCATCATATGGTTACAGGGGATTAAATATCTGCTCCAGGACAAAAAAATATTTTGTTATGGACATGTTTTGGCCACAAGGACTGAAGTAATTTCATGGCTGCAGTTACATCTTATGCTCCATTAGACACAGTATCTACAGATTCAACCTTTTATCTTAACGCATATTTCAGTAAACCCTGGGTTAGAACCAATTGTCTGGAAAAGATGACAAGCAACTGTACACAGTAAATTGTTTAAGTTAACAGCCTCTATCTGTGTTAAAAAAAAACAATTTAAAGATTAAAGACTGTTGCTATATTAGTTATATAATTAGCGGTTATTGAATTAATTATACTTCAGAAAATAAGCAAAAGTCCCAAAAATATAAAATTATAGAAAATGTATTATAATTCTAAAAATTGTGAAATATTCCATGTGTAGAAATTTACAATTCTAATAAATTTAAGTCAAATTCCACAGTTAAAGCGGCAACAATATGAAAATAACATGAGTACTATTTTATCAGTATAGTCATTAAAATCAGTTAATAGGGATCTGTGAATGATCATAAACTGGATAGTGAATCTAAAGCAGTTTCATTAATTTCTTCTAAAGAAAACCATGTTGAACTTTTAAATTTTTTGACGTTGTGGCTTTCCACCCTCCAGAAATCACCACAGCAACATTTGGATGAAATAACTTTCAGCTGGAGTAATACTGTAAAGGGTACTGGGAGGTGGTGTTCACCTATGTTAACGAAATCACCTCTATGGAAGTCCCCTTCACCCCGCAAGCGGCTCTCCTACATGTGGTCCCCCTATCCCCGAATAGATATATTAAGTCTCTAATGATTCACTTGTTTAACTCAGCAAAATCCCTGATCCCCAGACACTGGAGATCGGAATCTCCACCAACGATCTTCGAATGGATAGATCAGGTCTCCAGCGTTAGGGAAATGGAGGAACTCCACCTCTCACTGGAAAACAAATATGATATTTACTTTAAAACGTGGTACTGGTGGTCTGACTTTGTTATGAAACACCGTAAGGATAACCCGGAGGCCATAGCCAAGTCCCATGAAAGGCGAGCCATACCCCCCGTATTCTCCTCAGAGACCGAGCTGGCTGACTGAGACAGTATCTTGGAACCGGCAGATGAACGAGACTCTCCCATGTGATCATAGGGATCACAAGACCAACGTTGTGTATTTGTTTTTGTTTTGTTTTATTGTCTTTATGGTTTTTGGTTTTTCTTTTGTTTTCTCCTTCCTTGCTTTTTCTTTTCATAAGAATACCTTGCACTAGATGGTATAAGCTTATTTTATCGGTATTTTTCTGTATCTCACTTATTATTCTGTAATTGAACTGATAATGCCTTGATTATATGCAATCTTTTATTTCAATAAAAAAGATATTATACAAAAAAAAAATACTGTAAAGGGCTGTGTAACAAGGCCTTATTCATGAAAACAAATCCCCATGTAGTTGCATAAAGTGTAACCTGCACACTCAACATGTTGTTCCACCAAGTGGCGTATCTACTTCCCATGATACTAGAAGTGAAGGAATGTGACGAACAAAAGGGACACAAGAGCAGATTAACAGATGATGGGTTCATGAGGAAGAACACGGTCCCATGGCTTGTTTACATAGGAATAGTCGATGGCCAGAGTTGAGTAAAGAGGAAACAAGCAAGGGACAAAAGGTATTAGATGAAAAACATAGTAGAAATTATGCCACAACAAGATGCTGAGATCAAGACTCAGCCTCTGTAGAATTTATATTTAACTACATAAGGATATTATTTCAACTTGGTGGATTGTATGGTCCTTGTTTAATTTATTTCATGTACGCGGAATTTATCAATTAAATCCCAGGAGAGAAAATAAAATCATAAAATTTGAATTGTTTAGAGCTGTATTTGCAGTATGCACTAAATCTGGAATTGGATTGTGGTCTATGGCCTTCCATTGTAGATGCATTTGATGATCAGAATCCACAATGTTCATTATCCATGTGCTACACAGTGTATCATTCGAACGAAGCATCCTGTAAACCTTATTCTCTCACATCTGCAGATGTGGCATAAATTGAACCTGATTTATAATTCCCTCACCTATTATATCATAAAGGTTAGCAGTTAATCTCTTTTTAAAAGTGTTTTGCTATGCAACTAGACATTATTATAGTATGACATAGGAATTTTACACTTAACATTCCAATGTTTATATAAAGGTGTTAAACCTCATCTGAAATCTCTATATTTAGTCATTGGCTCTCTCATAATCCCTTTTCTGTAATATATATACAGTGGCAAGAAAAAGTATGTGAACCCTTTGGGATTACGTGGAGTTTTGCATGAATTGGTCATAAAATGTGCACCTGATCTTCATCTAAGTCACAACAATTTCAAAAACACAGTCTGCTTAAAATAATACAACACAAACATTATATGTTTTCATGTGTTTATTGAACAGAACATGTAAACATTCACAGTGCAGGGTGGAAAAAGTATGTGAACCCCTAGCCTAATGACTTCTCCAAGAGCTAATTGGAGCCAGGAGTGAGCCAACCTTGAGTCCAATCATTGTGATATTATTGGATGTGTTGCTGAAAGCTGTCGTGCCCTTTAAAAACACACAGCAGTTTTGGGTTTACTGGTTTCAAGAAGCACTGCCTGATGTGAACCATGACTCGCAGAAAAGAGCTCTCAGAAGACCTACGATCAAGAATTGTTGACTTTCATGAAGCTGGAAAGGGTTACAAAAGTATCTCCAAAAGCCTTGATGTTCATGTGTCCACGGTAAGACAGACTGTCTACAAATGGAGAAAGTTCAGCACTGTTGTTACTCTCCCTAGGCGTGATCGTCCTGTAAAGATGACTGTAAGAGCACAGCGCATAATGCTTAATGAGGTAAAGAAGAATCCTAGAGTGTCAGCTAAAGACTTACAGAAATCTCTGGCACATGCTAAATTTTTGTTGACACATCTACAATAAGGTAAACATTAAACAAGAATGGAGTACATGGGAGGACACCACGGAGGAAGCCATTGCTGTCCAAAAAGAATATTGCAGCACGTTTGAAGTTTGCAAAAGAGCACCTGGATGTTCCACAGCACTACTGGCAAAATATTCTGTGGACAGATGAAAACAAAATTGAGTTGTTTGGAAAAAACACACAAAACTATGTGTGGAGAAAAAAAGGCACAGCACACCTACATCAAAACCTCATCCCCACTGTAAAACATGGCAGAGGGAGCATCATGGTTTGGGGCTGCTTTGCTGCCTCAGGGCCTGGACGGATTGTTATTGATGGAAAAATGAATTCCAGAGTTTATCAAGACATTTTGCAGGAAAACGTAAGACCATCTGTCCGCCAACTGAAGCTCCGCAGAGGATGGGTGATGCAACAGGACAATTTTATTTTTATTTATTTATTTATAAAAGGATTTTACCAGGAAGGATACATTGAGATTTCTCTCGTTTTCAAGTATGTCCTGGGTTCGAGAACATTGAGTGGTTACAGAAATACAAAATAGTAAAATGCAAGAAATTAACACAAGACCAAATATACAGATTAACAGAAAAATAAATATGGAGGAAATAAAGTCATTATGTTACATGTTTACAGGTGCATTTTGTATTGAGGTATGTTAATAGGGAAGTCTTAAGGGACTTTAGAGTGGGGGAAGATTTGACGGTGTCTGGGAGGTTATTCCATAATTTGGGTGCTCTGTAGGAAAATGAGTATCGAGCCATTTTCTTTTTGTATTGCGGTATTGCAAGTAAGGTGCTGGTCCTGGATCTGAGGTTATAGGATGAGGGAACTGCCGGGGGAAGGAGCATATTCAGGTAGGGTGGTAGCTTCCCAGAAAAGCTCTTAAACACCAGGTTGGAAAGGTGAAGGGTGCGTCTAGAGTCCAGTGATGGCCAGTTTAGTTCTTTTAACATGTCACAATGGTGTGTCATGTAGTTACATTGTAGCACAAAGCGACAGAATGAGTTATACAATGTAGTAAGTTTCTGGAGGTGTGTTTGGGGGCGGCTGCATACACTACATCTCCATATTCAATGGCTGGCATAAGCATTTGTTGTACAATCTGCTTTCTTACCGCGGGGCTCAGGCAGGATTTGTTTCTGTACAGGGCACCTAGTTTGGGGTAGAGTTTAGATGAGAGTTTTTCGATGTGGGGGCCAAAAGATAGATTTGGGTCTAACCACATACCTAGGTATTTGAGAGAAGTGACTGTGGTCAGCGTGCCATTTGATTTTGTCCCAACACATAGATGGGGTGTTTGCAATTTGTGTAGTTTAGGTGCGGTTCCAAAGAGCATTGTAACAGTTTTGTCAGTATTTAGAAAAAGTTTGTTATTTGCAATCCACTTTTCTACCCCTGTGAATTGTTCTTGCAGCACTGCCTCCAGCTGTGGGAGATTTGGTTTGCTGGTATAGATTACAGTGTCGTCTGCGTACATGTGTACAGTTGAAGCTTTGCAGACATTGGGCAGATCATTTATGAATATTGTGAATAGCAGGGGGCCAAGTATCGAGCCTTGTGGTACACCACACGTGACTGGGAGGGGGAGGGAAGTGCTGTCAGAAATGGACACAAATTGAGACCTATCAGACACATAGGATTGGAACCAGGTTAACGTACTATCACCAATACCAGAGTTCTTAAGTTTTTGTAATAGGATGCCATGGTCTATGGTGTCAAAAGCCTTGGCAAAATCAAGGAAGATGGCTCCAGTTAGATTTCCTTGTTCCATGCCAGCTTGGATATCATTACAAACTTTTAAAAGGGCAGTTGTAGTTGAATGGTTTGGACGAAAGCCTGATTGATCTGGGGTTAAATAGTTCTGATACTGATAATAATCACGTAATTGAGTGTAGACACATTTTTCCAGAATTTTTGACATTACAGGAGCAGTGATATTGGGCGGTAGTTGGATACCAAAGTATTGTCTCCACTTTCATGGATAGGTACCACCCTTGCAGTCTTCCAGAGTTTGGGTATGTATCCAGTCGCCAGTGATTCATTAATCAGGGTTGCGACAGGTTTTGCAATTGCTGGTGCACTGATTTTCAGCAGCATTGCTGGGATTTGATCAGGTCCAGACTGGTATTTCATTTTTTGGTTACGGAGAAGTTTAGTGATGGCACTGACAGGCACTGGCCTAAAACTGAATTTCTCTGGGTTATGGGGTCTTTGCACTGTTGGTGGGTCCTGACCTGCGTGCAGCCTTTCTGATTGCGTGTCATTTCCTAGCTTAGCAATCAGGGTGGTGGCGCATCCAACAAAATAATTATTAAAAGCATTTGCTACATCTAGGGGGTGTTGTACAGTTTGGTTGTTTACTTTTAAAGCAGCTGGTTGGGAGTGGCTGGGGGTGCTTGTATGTTACTTATGATTTTCCAAAAATTTCTGGGGTTTGATATGTTATTGTTTAAATTTTCATTGAAGTATTGGGCTTTAGCCATTTTTGTTTCTTTTGTGCATTCATTCCGGCATTTTCGGTATTCACAGTGATCGTTCATGGATCCAGTACTCTTGAACTTTGACCACAGGGAGTCTCTAAGCTGGTACATATGCGTGAGGTCAGCTGTAACCCAGGGGAGATGGGCCCCTTTTACTCGCACTTTGCGCAGTGGGGTATGGGTGTTCCAGACTTTCAGGAGCTCGGCTTGAAAGTATTCAATTGCACAGTCCAGGTCTGGGATTAGGTTTAGTCTGTACCATGGGAGCTGTTTGAGATCATTTAGGAAGGATTCAAGATGAAATTTCTTGAAAGACCTGGTGATTATTACCTTTGGTGGACATTTTTGGCCCTTATTTTGCGCACACAGTACACTAGGCAGTGATCACTGAAACTGTTAGCGAGAACGCCTGCCTCCTGTATTCGATCAGGACATGAGGAGAGAATCCAGTCCAGCAAGGTGTGGTTAGGGCTTTTCATATTAATGCGAGTGGGGGAGGAGATTAATTGTGTTAGCTGCAAAGCCTTAAACAGTGAGCAGTGTTTATTGTTTTTAGGATTCAGCCAATCAACATTAAAGTCGCCGAGGACCAGCAGTTCGCTTTTTTGGTTTTGAGCGACTAATTTACTAAGAATTTGGGTTATGTCAGAAAGGGATTGCACTGGGGAACTTGGTGGGCGGTAGAATCCAGCAACAATAATTGTTTTACTGAATGGGATCTCAATAGTACCAGAAAGGAAATCAAATGTGGCCGGGGGGCTAGGATTCTGCAATGGGGTGAACTTTATGGAGTTGTCAACATAGATAACAATTCCCCCTCCTCTCTTAGCTCTGTCCTTTCTAGAGCATGAATACCCTTGTATTGCTATGGCAGAGTCTGGCACTTTAGGGGTTAACCATGATTCTGTCAGCACAATGACTTTAGGTTTGTAATAGGAGCACCACGCTTTAAGCTCATCCAGTTTAGGGAGTAAACTGCGGATGTTGCAGTGCACAAAGGAGAGGCCTTTTTAGTGGGGAGATTAAATTTGGTGTCAGCTATTGGACCAGGGTTGGATTCAACATCATTTGCAAGTGCAAGCAGCAGAATAAAAAGGAATTTGGACAGGTTTTTCTTTTTGGTAAATAGTGATTGAAAGGTTTTAAAGCTCTGTTGTGTGGGGGTGGGAGGGCTGGATTTTAACACTCTCCACCAGCACTCAGCTGATAAGTTAAAGGAGCTGAGCAGGCTATGGTGTATTTGGGTTTCTTTTCCAGCTTGCTGTAATTTGACCCAAAGCATACAAGTAATTCAACAAAATAATGGCTTCAACAAAACAAAATATGCCTTCTGGAGTGGCCCAGTCAGAGTCCTGACCTCAACCCGATTGAAATGCTGTGGCATGACCTTAAGAGAGCGATTCACACCAGACATCCCAAGAATATTGCTACACTGAAACAGTTTTGTGAAGAGGAGTGGTCCAAAATTACTCCAGATCATTGTACAGGTCTGATCTGCGACTACAGGAAACATTTGGTTGAGGTTATTGCTGCCAAAGGAGGGTCAACCAGTTATTAAGTCCAAAGGTTCACATACTTTTTCCACCCTGCACTGTGAATGTTTACATGTTATGTTCAATAAACACATGAAAACATATAATGTTTGTGTTGTATTATTTTAAGCAGACTGTGTTTTTCAAATTGTTGTGACTTAGATAAGATCAGAGCACATTTTATGACCAATTCATGCAAAACTCCACGTAATCCCAAAGGGTTCACATACTTTTTCTTGCAACTGTATATATTCACCCTCTTTTCCTTTACAATATTTATATAACAATTGTCACATGAAGATATATATAATCCTTTACCTGCACAAAATGTTCACTGTCGGTCTTTTCCATGAGTTGGTGTCTCTTAAACTGCCTATGGCATACAAACTATTGAGAAAGAAAACCCACTCTGATATGTGGTCGGTGAAAACTATGGCTATAGGGTGTTTACTAGTCATTAAATATTAAATAAAAAAGTAATATATTCATATAACAGATTCAAAAAAGCAACATTACCTTAAAATTAGTTGCAACATGACATCTTCACAGTGTAAACCAATCAGTGTTCGGAACAATGCCAAGGACACCACACAAAGCTGGAAACAAAGAATAATTTATTGAGCTAGTAAGCTGGTGCTCCTGCTTATTTCTAATCTATGATTGAGGTTATGTCTAATAAAATACATTAAAATAAAAAAGAACCGCAATGTCATTCTAACTCATAAGAAGTAACATTTTAGGTTTACCATGATGCAATGAGATCTCATGGCCATGTACACATTTTATATGTATGTACTAGGTCCATTGTGAGTGAGGCTGCCAGCACATCTTTATCTTTTGAACGTAAGTATTGAGAAAAGGTGATCTACATTTACTGTAAATCCCTGCTAAGATTGCGTAGAAGTTGGTAAGTTCAGGTCCCAATATAAAAGAATGATAGGGCCCTGGTTGGCTTCCTGGGATAGATAAGGATTTTGAAAGGAGTTGCAAGTTTAGGGATTGGGAGCAAACACATTAAAAAGGTATTTTCTTGTATCGTTCACCTGCCCCTAAACCACTGTCAGGGTTATCCAAAGAGATTCGAAAAGTCACCGCACGTTCGGTGGCT
This sequence comes from Leptobrachium leishanense, assembly GCA_009667805.1. Lineage (NCBI taxonomy): Eukaryota > Metazoa > Chordata > Amphibia > Anura > Megophryidae > Leptobrachium > Leptobrachium leishanense. Next base: position 399,902,555 of record CM019063.1, read on the forward strand.
TTTCGTTCTCTTCAATTCGGTTCCTTTTGCCGATCCCATTTCGGTGACCCTGCGGTGTATTCAGCAAACAGCACAGGGTCCCCGAATTGCAGGGAAAAGCTGCCGAAAACCTGACGAACACTAACCGAATGCACGCTGAAAACAAGCAAAAACATCTGGATTAACCTTCGAAAAAGCCGAACAGGAGCCGAACAGGAGCCGAAAGGGAGCCGAATCACACAGAGCCGAAGCAGCTGTGACGTAGAGGAGGCAGTGAATAAATTAGAAAAACCATTTGTATGAATCTGGGAAAATGAAACGCTGTTTGCAAAGAAACTACTGAGCGAAAATGGCTGAAATTTTCACAGGAGATCCAGGGAATGATAATAAAGAGGGCTGTTACAAAAAAAATAAGTAAACTGAAAAAAAAATCAAAAAAAAAATCGGACTTTTTTAAAAAAAAAAAAAATCTGAAAAATGCTTAAAGTATCCTAAAAAATCAATGAATAAAGAGACTTTTTGCTGCACAATTTTATAATGAACGGTTTATTAGATATTGAATTAAAAGGGGAATATTTTTAACATTGAAGCCTATGGGATTCTCCTGAATTAACTTGCCGAATTAAACCACCGAATGGCAGGTCATTAGGGGAACCTTTCACTGCTGGTTTGTGTTCTCTGAATAGCCGAAGCAGTGCTTTTTCATGGGGATTTCACTGCCCTCGAACAGGCACCGAACAGGCACCGTATGTGCAGGCAATTCGCCAGGATTTGGCGAATTGCCTGCTCTCTGGATAGCCGAATGGCCAGGAAAGGTAACCGAACACTGATTTTCAGCGTTCGGTTACCTTTCTCAAGCAATTCGGAGCTCTTTGAATAACCCTGTGTATATAATTTCTGCAACATGAATCTTTTAAAGTCTTTGAAAAGGCTTTCTAAATAATGATTTTTTTAAAAAAACTTGTTTAGTTATTGAATAAATAGGATTAACTCCAGATAGGCAGAAAATAAGTTTCAATTTCTAAAGTGTTTCTTTTATCGGATTGGATTTATCAAGATTTAAGGGGTTATTAAAAGACTGCTGAATTGCACCGAAAGGCGAATTTCACCGTACGGTGCAATTCAGTGGCAATTTGACTATTCAAAAAGTTGGGAATTCGCAAAATATTGGTGTTTGGCGGTTTATCGGATGCGTTTGGTGATTTTTCGGTGGCGTTCAGAGGTTTATCGACTGCGTTCAGCGGATCCATTCGGTGTACTTCGGGGACCCTGTAGTGAATGCTGAATTCATCGTAGGGTCAGCGAATTGAGCCTGAATAACCCTTTTAGTTTAGAACCACTAGAATATCTCCTAAGGTTTAATCTATTCACAGAACCCCGAACATACCAAAAAGTTGGCAAAATGCCCACTCAAATGCCATATAAACAACACCAAACATGCTCACCTGACAGATAAACAACCCCATACATACTCACATGCCATACAGACGGCCATTCTTTAGTATGAAAACTAATTTCCTTCATCCGAAAACCAGTGGATACTATTACTATTGTAGTGGCTCCTCAGAGGGCGGAGATCGCTGCTTGTTACAGTATCTCTCACTCTCAGCACAATGTGGGCCATATTACATAGTTGGTGCTAACTTAACCAGAGCTGTTGTAAACTTCCCAGAGCCATTATAGCCTATGAAGGTTTTCAGTTTACAACAGCTCTGTTTAAGTTAGCACCAACATTGTAATACTGCCCCGTGTCAGGCAAAGCTGTTACAGTAACTGACTGCTGCTCATCACAGCGCTCAGAGTTTCAGTAAAACTAGTAAATAATATTTTTATATATAAGAGGTTAGAACAATATTATTTCCTTGTTTTACTGAAACTCTGAGCGCTGTTAGTCAGTTACTGTAACAGCTGAGCCTGATACATTGTACTGAGAGATAATATAACAAGCAGCCGATCTCAGCGCTCACAGCCACTGGATTTAAAGGGCTAAAAAAAAGGCTCCTCTCTTTATAATGTTTAGAACATCCACCTGCATTAATTAATACCCCTCTCTGTATAATGTATACAACATCCACCTACATTAATTAATGCCCCTCTCTGTGTAATGTATAGACCATCCTCCTGAATTAATTAATTAATGTCCCTCTCTGTATAGAACATCCTCCTCAATTTATACCTTTCTTGTATAATGTATATAACATCCTCCTGCATTAATACCCCTCTCTGTATAATGTATAGAACATCCTCCTGCATTAATTAATGCCCCTCTCTGTATAGAACATCCTACTGCATTGGCATGTGGAGGGTGCAGACCTTCGGATGTTGCTCTCTTCATTGCTGGTCTCCTTCACTCAATGTAATATCACAAAAAGGACTGAAACTAAAATGTAGTGCATTTTATTTTAGTTTCTTTCGTTTTTTGTACTGAGCAGTTTCGTATCTCTTGAGTCATACGAAAACTAAATTATCCCAAAATTCGGACTAAATCGTTTTAGTACTAAAACGAATGCACATGTCTATTATTAGGTTCATTGCCAAATCTGCCTTGCCCAGCCATCGTAATTTATCTGCCCAGTGCAACCCTGCTGCAGCTGCCGCCGGCCAAAACCAAGCACAGCCGACATTCCTTGCACCCTGCACCGCTCAGCCCCTGTTCCTGCCACCGGAGTGCTTTTTGGGCAGAGGGGCCCTGGGAACATGGTGCCACTGTGGGGTGAGTTCTAGAGACCAGCACCACCGAGATCACCCCTCAATCAGCCGCTGGACTCAGGTCAGGTTTCCCAGCCGCAGAGGAGATCCGGCGCCGGAGTCAGAGCTCGCACTCCAGGGGAGGAATTTCCCAGGCAGGGAGCAGCCCAGGGCGGGCCAGACAGTGTGGCACCAAGAGCTGGCACCATGTTAAGCATACAATAAGGGCACGGGCTAGAGGCAGTGGCAGAACTGGCGCCGGGGTGTCTGGGGCGGGCATGGGAGAGAACAATGGGACTGTACCATATAAATGGACCGTGTATGTGCTGTTTTACAATAAACCAACTTGCTTAACCTATACTGCATCTCAACGAGTATTTGGGAAGAGAGACTGTCTGCTAGGTATTTCCTCCTGGCGGACTCGATATATTCCAGCAAGGGACCTGACGCCGTCTCGCTACCGCTGCTCACTGCAGAGCAACCCCGGCACCTAAGGCGGATCTACTCCCTCCGAGTAGCGGCGTCCGTCACACTCACATGCCATACAGACAGCACCAACATACTCACATGTCATACAGACAGCCCTAACATACTCACATACCATGCAGAGAGACCGTGGTAGCTTACAAACATGGCATACAAACAGCCCAAACATACTTTACATATCAAACAGAATGTGCTAATACAGAACGTGCCAACATACATGCCATGCAGACTGCGCCATCTTACACACATGCTTTACAAATACCCCCAATTATACTCACATGCCATCTAAAACCCCCAAACATGCTCACATGCCATATAAACAACCTCAAACATGCTCACATTACAAATAAACAACCCATACATACTCACATGCCATACAGACAGCCCCAAATTATTCATATCACTTATAGACAGCCCCATCCTCCTTATATACCACACAGGTAATACCACACATTGAGATGCAATTTTTTGTGCAGAAATTTAAAAATCCTTTCATTGGCCCAGTACATTTACTGAGTGTATGAGAGGAATCCACATTTTAAATCCAAAACTCTTTATATCATTGATAACTGCAGCCTATTGCTCTGAGTTTGATAATACACAGAAATTTCAGATGCACTTACTTTCATTTCTATTAATATTCTACAAAGCCTGTTTGGTTTTTACAGTTCGTTGATTTAGTTTATATGGCTCTATGGTTTATAGGATTTATGATGATTTGATTTTTATGCACAGAGCTTTACTATTCATAGCCAGTGCTCTATTAGTTTGTAGCATCTCTCCATAACAACACCATCTGTATAAAAATACTCGCCTGCAAAAGTATAGCCAGTGCCAGGATAAAGATTAGAGACACGTAAACTGCGCAGCAAGCTCTTAATTAATAATGGTAGCAGCAATTCCAAAATCTATTTGTCTCCCATTTAGCTTCACCTTCACTTTTCAGCATCAAAGATAAAAGGCAAACTGTTAAAATTATTTTAAAAGAACTATTTTATCAGTAAAAAAATAACTCTAATCCTATTAACCTTTAAAACGGAGCATGAGAAAATGTGATTAGATTTCCTTTTTCACACAGTGCAGTTTTGCCAGATATTCTTATTATAATAATGCTTCAAAAATGTTCCAAAATGATTGCTTAATGGTAAAGTCTTTTTCATAGTGCTGAATAGCAAAACGTGAGTCGGAAAACGAAAAAAGACCAAAGCATAAGAATCTTCTTCTACAAATAGTACTTATTATCTGCTCTGAAATAGACTTTACGGGCCACATTACACTCTTATCGCTAACGGTGGCGCTCACTTGTGTGAGCATTAACGTTAGCTGCGGTATCTACCACATATTACAATCCAAACGCAAATGGGTTAAGTAACCCGTTTGCGTTTGGTATCTTGCGCTTTTCAGCGCGAGGTTACTGTACTTTGCGCTCCCTATACTTAACATGGGGAGCTCAAAGTGTTAATCAGTGTTAGTATTACAAAGTCCTACTCTGGCAGAAAGTTAACCAGAGCCAGGACTTGGTGTTAATGGATTCCGCTTCTGCAGAATCCATTAACACCAGCCTAAAAAATAAAAAAAAGCATCGTATACTCACCTCTTGTCCCGCGGCGAGGACCGCGGCTCCAACCTCCTCCTCTGTCTGGCGGGAGCAGGGAAAGACTGGGGTGAAAAGTTCCCCCAGGGCATGGAGGTCAAGGCCACCAGCTCCAGGTAAGGGAGAAGTAGTTAAAGTGACAGGAGCCCAAAGAACCCAGGGCATGGAGGCCCACTGGCCCAGATCAATGGATGCCAAGAAAAAGAATACCAAGTGAATGGGAAAGCAGCACAGGAAAAGAAGACCAAAGACCAGGAAATGGGGGTCTAATACAAGGGGGCCCAGGTCATAGGGCACAGAGTAATGGGACAGAGAAAATGTAAGCACAGGTGTAAGACAAGGAGGCCCTCTGTTCCATTACATGGAAGTCCGGGACAAGGGGACTCTAGCCCAGAATATATTGGCACTGACCACAGGATATTTTGGGATGGGACAAAGGAACTCAGGCCCTAGACAAGAAACTAGGTGGAAATCAGTGGGTCAGGTCTAGGAAAACGTTGCATTTGTGTCTCTCTGTCTCTCGTACTGTCTCTCTCGCTGTATGTCATTGTCTGTTTTCCTGTGTGTGTGTTTGTGTCTCTCTGAATATTTGTCTTTGTCTGACTCACTCTGCAAAATGTTCTTTGTGTCTTTCTGTCTCTCTGTGGAATGAGGAAAAAGATGGTGTGGTAGAATAGGGGCAAAGGAACATGAAATAGTGGCAGTTAGCATGATGCAGCCTTCCCCAATTTTACCAGGGGGCCCTGGTTGATCTTGGTTCATCCCAGGGGAAATGCACTATAAAAGGAAAGTACAAAAACATGAATTTCCATACCCGAAATGGTGTGTTGATTCGGCTAACCAATGTATCCAGGATGTGGACTTGTTCATGTTCATGCATCAGAATAAAACGAAGGAATATTTTTAGTAGCGTTGGTTCTGTGATACTGCGTAGGAAAAGATCTAAATAAGCTGTAGTGGTCATCACTTCCTCCACTGTTACCTGGAACAAGACATAGATGGGACTCATTTTACTTATAATACTACAGTGTGATCTATTTCTCTTTCAATAGCTTTGAAAGCATTTATCACAAGGAATATACACGACAAAGTAACATTTCCAAGGTTGTCTCATTCTTCTATAGCAATTAAAAGTTATGTATCTGCAAACAGAAGATTCCAGTTATTATTGTCACGTATACGTTTTTAGTGTAAGGCAACAGCATTTAACTGAAAATTATAGTTAATGTTAGAACTGAATTATATCTTCCAAGTGATCAATAAACATAAATAAAATACTGAACTTTTTGTTTCAAAGATATAGGATTTGAATGGCACATGCCATTAGAACGATCCTTAGTCAGGTTTCACACAGCACAAGATGGCTAAAGACCCCACATATCCACGAAGAACACAAGAGGCTGGTAACACTGCCAGTATCACAATAAATTGATTTATTAGGATCAAGGATATATAATCAATGTTATCCATTCCATCTGAAATTGTATGGCATTTACAAAAATATGGGCACTGTTAAATATCTCTCAGATTTTAATACAGCCAAAATAGGATCGAGTTGTGTGATGAACAGAGGCTGTGCTCAGGCACTTTCACCTCCTTAGCGCTAGCGCTCACATAAGTGAGCGTTAGCGCTAGGTTAAAAGAGGTGACAGAGTTCCGCATAGATCACCTCCCCATCGCTAACAGGTTAAAAAAATCCATTAGCGAATCGATATTAGCGCTTTTCACTGCCAGCTTACTGTACTTTGCACTCAGTATGCTTAACATGGGGAGCACAAAGAGTAAGCAGAGAGTAGTTAGTGACAGGATCACATACTTCTATCGCTAATTAATTACTCACAGCTGTCACTAACTAAAAATGTTTGCTACAGCTTAGAACTGTATCCTGGCAGCAGAAGCCTCCATGGACTCCATGGAGGGGATGCTTGGGACAGCGCTTTAGTGCTGCTCTGAGCATTCTGGACCTTAGTGGCCGCTACGGGGTAGGCAGGAGATTAGCAAACGCTAATTTTTCCCCTTAGCGTCCCTGTTTTAGCTGTAGGGAGCAGATAGGGCCCTATATATTTTATTTTTGTGGCAAAGATAACTCAAGTCCTTCAGTCACTTGATGTCGTGCGTGTATATAAGTCATTGCTATAAAACCTGAGAGCAAGGGTATAAGATGTTGCAGAAGGTATAACACATATATATATCTAACTATAACAGAGATGTTCGCTAGAATGAATTAAAATATACCTGTCATATATCTGTCATATCCAACACATGTTGGACCCTATCAGCTCCATACCGCTAAAATGGGGATGATAAAGGGGAAAAATTTGCGATCGCTAATCTCCCCTTAGCATCCCCGTTTTAACTGTAGATTTCGGGGCAGGTGCTGAGTCCAGCAGCCTGCGCCGTATTGGCCACTAGGGTCCAGGATGCTCGGAGCAGTGCTAAAGCCTCTCGCGAGATCCTGGAGGTCGGCCGAGTGATTGCCAAGGGAGACTGGGGACTGTTCTCGCAATGGGATGAGAGGTGAGTATTTGATTTTTTTTTGGGGAGGGGTTCCAGCTGCTGCTAGTTTAGCTCTAAGCTGTAGCAAAGCTGTTTTGTTTCTTTTTATATAAAGTATTTTAACGGGAAAAATACATTGAGAATTCTCTCGTTTTCAATTATGTCCTAGGTAGGCAAGTATGTACCATTAGGTGTCTTACACAAGGACACTTACTGGAGAGGTGCTCTTGCCGGGATTGAACCTGTGTCTCCACAGTCTCTCTCCACGTCTTATAGAGCAGTGATGTTACCTCTACTCCATCCAGCCGGTATAGCAACAGCTGTGAGTAATTAGCTTTAGAACTATGTGATCCTATCGCTAGTTACTCTCTGCTTACTCTTTGTGCTCCCCATGTTAAGCATAGGGAGCACAAAGTACAGTAAGCTCACGCTAAAAAGTGCTAATACAAATTCGCTAAAGGGTTTTTTACCCCATTAGCGATTGGGAGATGGTTTATGTGGAACACTATCACCTCTTTTAACCTAGCACTCTCGCTCATTTATATGAGTGTTAGCACTAGCGTTAAGGAGGTGATAGTGCCCGTTGGGTTCAATTGATAGGTATTCATTCCTTGTATATGTGATAGCATTTTTCACTAGCACAATATAACGAATGACTTGAAAATTTCCTATATAAGAAAAATGAATCACTATCACTCGATTCCATTGACATACCTAAAGAATGAGTGACAGCAGAAGAGCTGTCTTACATCACTGCCCTCCACTCACTCCAGGTAGCTAATTGAATGCCGACAGGCTGACTATTGAGTCAGAGCATAGTCATTACCACAGAGTGCCAATCAGGCTGCAAATTTACCCTTATTGAGCAAAGCCCACTAAGAAAAAACATGGCGGTACCCAATTCTCGAACCAAGTAGCTAACAGCAAAATAATCGAGGAATGAGATATCACATTGATCTTTATGATCATTGCAATAACCCACTGATGCGACATTGCAAAGAAATTGAACTTGCCCACCTCAAATCCAGCTTTCACACCAAATGAGTGATTACAGTGTTTGCATAGCTAGATCTGTCCATGTCATTAAATGTATAAAAATGTGTAGAGGTGAAAAAAGAGCTTATCTTGAATTACCCAATACTTTCTTATTTAATGCTATGTCATGATCTTACTCATTTAGTATGCTTCTGTTTAACTTCATGAATTTGGCAGACTAGATGATCCAATTGGTTCTTATCTGCTGTCACAATTTATGTTTCTGCTCCTTTGAAACACTCAAATTAAAGAAGAAAGAGGATCCAGAATAATAGTTTCTAAGAAAGCAATGGTATTTTATGAAGCATGAAAGGTCAAGATGAAACACAAGAACACAAGAAATAATTGGACTTATTTGATAGGATTTATCAGGAGCTGACTGTAACACAGGAACACGTGGTATTAGGATCTGAGTACATTTCCCACCAGTGACCATTTAACAGCCGACAGTGAATGAAATCTTAACTATAAAATAGAAAAGAATCATTTATATAAAACTGTGACCTTTCTGATGAATAAACTATTTTTTATGTGTGAGAAATTGCCCCTGGGATATCCATTGAAAGATGACATGGTATGCTTTAGATCTTACCGGAAATAAGAAATCATTCTTTAATGAAAACAGGATCCTCTGAAGAACCGTACTATACTGAACGTTTCAAGTTTACCTTAAGCTTTCAAATAATTGATGAGTCATTCTCTTTATGCGTTCACACATTTCATGTCAAGGAACATGCGTTAATTCACTTAAATGTGTCCTATTATTAAGGTTGGCGTATTATGAGCACTGCGGATGAATTCAGGTACATAGAAATATATCCTGATGCGCAGAACGTTTGTCATCATTAAAGCTAAACAGAGATAAGTACCCAGGATTATAGAACCTATATTTTATAGTAATACCTCAAAAGAAGCATCCTTTTTTAACACAAATATAATCAGATTTCTGCGTATGATTTAGCTACCTATGCTTAAGTACTGTCTATGAAATTGCCCACAATTTTAAACCATTGTCCGGTATTGGTGAATATCATTTGACCGTGTGCCAGACATCTCTACTGTACTTTTAGCATACCTGACAAATGCAGTGTTATGCCAAATTTGCACTCCTGCCCCAGTGTCAAAGATCTCCTTTATGGTTCCCTTCTTCCTGGGGCACAAGAGAAGCAGAAAGACTATCAGGGTTATTCAGAGAGAGGTGAAAACCGGGAGAATGACTGGATTCTTCCATTTATCTCACTTTCCAAATTGGCTATTTTGACCTAAATTTTTCACTTCTCCAGTCATTCTCCTGGTTTTCACCTCTCTCTGATTAACCCTGTATGGGCAAAATTCCATCTCAGTCATCAGCTTAAACAAGCGAGCAATCAAGTTTAGAAGAGGTTTATGTTTATTAGATTGTTTTTAACATTGTATGGTACAAGTACAAGGTAATGCATTCGATTGGTCAGTATTTCTGCTCGGATCATAAAAATAACACAAATATTTAAATATAATCTCTTTTTATACAGTAGCTTTAAAAAAATCCATGGAGAACTTTGCAAGCTCTTTGAGAGATCTCATCTATATGGAATCACACATGGCAAACTATTTGTATGTGTCCTTCTGCTTACAGGAAAGGGAGGCGTCAGATCATGGAGAAGTCCGTTGTTGTGATCTGCAATATTTTTGTCTGTTATTCTTCTCAAGTTTACTTTTTGACATTTTAATGTACAGTAGGCAGTCAATACAGCTGAGTTGCATGAGAAGTTTCTGGCTTGGCTAGAATAGCAAAAAAGCCTTTAGTATTCCCAACAGGGCTGATAAACGAAATGGCTCGCTCATTAATCCTAAAGGCTGGGTCGCAGGGCTGGTTCTAATGTTTGTTGGGTCCAGTGGAAGGTAAAGTGTGGGGCTGATTTTTTTTATTTTCTTATTCTTATTTGGTAAAGCTTTTTAATACCATTTTTATCAAACCACTATTACATTAATCAGCATGCATAAATATGTTATGTGGTTGTTTGCAGGGTTGACTGTGTGGCACAGGAGTGAATGTGGCTTAGTGAGGTGGGAATAAGGTGCAGCTGACTGAGTTGGCTCAGTGAGTTGGGAGAGAATGTGAGCTTATGTGACTGGCATGGACTTTAGCAAAAATAAAAAGATTACTCGCAGCATTCAGAGGGCACTATCGCGTGCCTTTCACTAAAACTGGGATGCTAAGGGTAAAAATTTGCACATGCAAATTTCCCCTTAGCAATCCCGTTTTACAAAGAGAGTACAAGGCAGGCGCTGAATCCAGCAGCCTGCCCTGTAACGGCCGCTAGCCTCCTGGATACTCTCGGCAGCACTAACGCGCCACCTCAAATATCACCTCCTGGAGTCCATAGGACTCCATGAAGCCTTGTGCTTCCAGGCCATGTTATCGTGCAAGATGGTGCATGGCCACAGAGTGAATGTGGAGGGAGACTGGGGACTATTTGACCCCAGTCTCACTCTGCTCCCGGCAGCCAGAAGCAGCAGATCGGGCTGCCGTTCGCATTGCGGGATGAGAGGCGAGTATCTGATTTTCAGGGCCTTTTCAGCTGGTGATAACTGATTCCGCAAATGCAAAAGCGGAATCAGTTAGCACCACCTTAGAGCTGTGGCTAAGGATTCAGTTAGCTGCAGCGGTGAGTAAATAGCGTTATAACTTTGTGATCCTAAAGCCAATTACTCTTTACTTACTCTTTGCGGTCTCCTTGTTAAGTATAGGGAGCGCAAAGTACGGTAAGCTTGTGCTAGAAAGTGCTATTACCAATGCGGTAACAGATTTTTTAACCCAATAGCGACCGGGATCTGATCTTGGCGTCACGCTATCATCTCAGTTAACCTAGGGCTAACACTTCCTTATGTGAACGCAAGCGTTAAGGCGGCGATAGGGCCCAGAGTATTTTACGTAGATAATATGAAGGTAGCATAGTAGTTCTGAGTTAATAAATAATTGCTGGAAACATAAAATGCATGAAATTAAAATACCACAGATGAAACGATTTTCAAACTTTTAAACAAAAATTTAAAATTGTCAGTGCAGCAGAAACAGATTTTGAATTCCTTTTGAGAGTTTGCCAATAATCCCAGAGGCAGTTGGGCATAACAATTTAAACATTAAAATATAAAACCAATGGAAGTGTTGTGCTAGCTGGAGGCAAATATTATCAATTTGCATCATGTTTTCTGGCCTGGTAGAGGCCGGGCATTAAATACTAGGGATGAGCCGAACACTCCCCGAGTTCAGTTCGAAGCCGAACCCGAACTTTCCAAATGTTCGGATCCGAACCCAAACCCGAACTCCATACAAGTCAATGGGGCTGAAAATTCGGTTTTTAGAGTGCCCTCCAAGAGGGCATATATGCTAGATATTTGCCATAAAAAGTGTATTGGGGTCCGGGTAGTGCCCTGGGGGACAGGAAACAAGGACAAAAAGTTAAAAAAAAAACGTTTTTAAAGGGACAGTGAGTTTTCCATGAAATAAGGGTTAAAAATAAAAACGAAAAATTCCTTCAAATATCGTGCCTAGGAGGTCCCCATAACCTGCCCGTGAAGTGGCGGATTTCTAGGATGTATAGAAATATGTAAAAACCAAAAAATGACATTTCAAATGACGGTAAATGCTTTTCCTTTAATCTATCCATAAACAACTGCTTGGGGCGGCAGTCTGTATGAAAAGAGGAGACATTTTCGGACACGCAGAAAAAGTTTACTGATTTTTTGGCGGTGAAAAGCAGGAGAATGACTGGGGAATGGAAAATTCTGGACCAAATAGCCGATTTGGAAAGTGAGAAAAATGGGAGAATTTTTCTGGTTTGGCTATTTTGACCTAGAATTTTCTCTTCAGTCATTGTCCTGAGTTTCACCTTTCTCTGAATAACCCTGTCAGGAACTCCCCCTGCTATGCACGATGACGCCAGTCCTGGAGTTAACCCCTAGCTGCCACCAATGGTGGAGATAGGGGGTTCCAATTAACCCCCTATCTCCCGATCCGTGGCAGATAGGGGTTAATGTTTGATATCGTTGGATCGGCCAGAGCATGGCCTTTCAAAGGATACCAAACATGAGCATGAAAAATGTTTTTTAAAAAAAAATAAAAATAAAAAATAAAAATATTTAAAAAAAAATCTAAAAAAAAATAAACAAGTTTTTTCTTTGTTTTTGTTTTGTTAATGCAGCAATATTGTTTCCATTTCAATTACAATGTGAACAATAATGCTCCACTAACGATTTTTGTATGCGGTGCGTTTGTTAAAAAAAGCGACATTTTCCCCCCAAAAAATGTAACAAGACCCCGTTTTTAATTTTTTTAACAAGCGCACTCCATACAAAATATAACCGCAAACGATCGCATGTTAAAATGTGAAAAAAAAACACTTTACACATAATAAATTATTGAAAATTCAAATTTATTGCATTTTTTGTTATAATATACAGACATGACATAACGTATACATATAATAATGACATATTATGAATCTGCCAAGTCTGCCGGAAAGAACGATATATAATATGTCTGTGTCATATATCAAAATATGGCTACAAAACGCGGTTAAACATGATGCACGAAAGCGGTAAAAATGACCTCAGCACAGAGGTGTGAAAAGCCTCAGCAGCGAAAGGGTTAAATGCAGCATATTAGGATGTTTTAAGAGGGAAATTAATTCTCAAATCTCAATCAGGAGCAGACACCACCCCACCCCCTCAGTATAGTGTACAATGTATCAAATTGATTACCAGACTAAAAACACCTGGTGTTATGCCCGTTTGTGAACAGAGGTCATTTAGAGTTGATAATCTTTCCACGTACACATTAGATTTTAATTCAATATCTAATAAACCGTTGCTTATAATATTCTGCAGTAAAGAGTCTCTTTATTTCTAGATTTTTTAGTATTTTTTTAAGCATTTTCTATACTTTTTTCAAAAATTTTTTTTTTTCGAACTCGAACCGAACACACCCAAAAAGTTCGAAGTTCGCGAACTTTCGAACTGCCAAAGTTCGGGTCGAACTGTGAACCGTCCGAACCCGAACAGCTCATCCCTATTAAATACAAGCATAACCCTGTGATCTTTAAAGACCAATGTGAAGTTTTCACTTACTAGCCTCCAGAACCATACTGCAGCTGATTTCCCTGAGTTTATATACAGTATTTTTACTTTTACAGAATCTGTGCTGTTATATCAACAAATACACCCATCAGTGGGGTTTTTCGGTCTGCTTCATACTCATCTGAGCATTGACAGATTAAGCCAAAACAGTATGTCCAGCAAAGACATATTACATCAACTCTATTTAACTTTAAGAGATGTTAACTGGTGATTCAGTTCATGAAATAATGTGTATAATTAGTTTTATCATTTTTGTTTAAAAAAAGTGAAAAGGTAAAAAAAAATGTTATTGACATAAAGGAAAGTACACTTACAATACATGTAACCATTTATGGAAAATTAATAAAATCTATCAAAACTTAAGTTTGCGAAGTAATAATTACTGTAGCACTTTGCAAGCCTGTGGTGAGAAAGACGGTGAGTCTGACACTCTTAAAATGCCCCTGAGATGCCCCGTCTGTCCCCTCATAAGTCCAACTAAAGGGGCACTCTAGTCGTCATGACCATTTCAAAACTCTAAAGGATTTAAATAACTGAAATACTAAAAATGTTAATGTTACACAATTAATTCTGGGGAATATTTTGAAAAATACGACGATAATAAAAATAACAACAACATAATCTTTCTTTAACAGAGAGAGATGTCTTGCACTCATAATTTTTCTAAAATGCCAATTATTCATTCCCTACCAAAGCATTACCATAATAATTAAGGAATGTAGGTCTCTATGTATTAAAATATTTCAAACCATTAAACACACTTGTTTCAACTGCTTCTGACCTGTTTCTATTTTTTAATTAGAGTGCATTCTATAATGAAAGTAATAAAATATATTTATTCATCCTGCAGCACTGTTTTGAAAAATGCTGATTTGAAACAGCTCTACTTTTAGAATGTATTAAAATAGACACTAACCTGCTTTCTTTTTCTTGTAGCACTTTCATAGAGAATGCATCATGTGATTTTATTTAAAGCTCAATTTAGAGTAATAGGATTTTAAAAAATACTTATAAGGGTAGGATCTCATCATTGTGCTGGAAGTACTAAAACCTCCTCAGTTAAGCTGCATAAATCAGGGCAAATGTACTAGAAGATGAAATAGGCACAAGAATAGGCATAAAATGGGAATGTACAGTTATTAAGAAATGTAAACAGACAATAATATTTGTGTTGATTTCTTCCACGAAGCAAAAACACTAAACAAATGAACGATAAAATATATAGTAGTGACTAAGTATAAAAGAAGTGAGAGTCAGCAGAGGTATCTATTCATTTTGAAAACTAAAGGATTAACTATATTATATATTTAAATTGCAGTAGATTCCAGTGCCTTTGGTGACCTTTCTGAACGCACCATCTAAGACCTGCTTAGGTATGGTATTTATGTTCCGTATTTTAATATTATTATTGAACTTTAAGCCCAGACAGAGAAGGAAGCAAGGTGGATTATTTATAAACTCTAAACATTACAAAGAAGTATGATGCCGATTTTATCTCCAAAATCCACATTTAGTAAATTCACTAAGCTTTTTAAGAAAACAGAAATAAACACATACAAGACATAATTCATCTAGTATCTTTGCTAATTATAAAGTTGTATAATAGGGTATCAAGTCATACATGAAGAGAAAAAAGAATTGAAAGAATCAGGGGGACAAAGATAGTGAGGAGGTGATGGAAGCGGGAGTATGGAGGAGAGATATGGAAGGGGGATTTTCATACAATGTGTGAGGTGGAGAGAGGCATTGTATCCCTTTCCCTACCAAGTGCTTTGTTTCCCCAATTAGTGCTGCCATATACAGTTGCTTTAAAAAAAAATATTTTTTAAACTGAGATTTTATTTCTGCACCATTTTTAAAGCAACTTCTTTTACACCACTTTTCATGGCCTAAAAGTAGTGCTGTTCACATAGAATATTGAATTCAAGGAAGAAGTTGAAACGGTTTCAGAAAAGAACAAAAAAAGATAAAGTGATTTGTATTAAATTCTTCATTTAGATATGATGCATTTATCAGTACTAAAATTCAGCTATACATAGTAACATCTTTATAATATAGAAAAAGTATGTAGATATAAAATGCAAAAAATGTTACCTAATTTTTCAAATGTCTTTGAGTGTCCTGTAAGTTGAAAGGTCATATACAAAGGCTTATACACTTATGTCTGTCTTCTAAGTCAATAAGAAATGCTATATTAAAGAGGATGCATAATCCTCTACTCAGACTTTTCTCGTCTCAATTCCATCTCAAATACATTGAAGACATTTTCAATGAAGAGCTAAATTACTGAGATTACAGTGACTTTGTATCTTTGGTTTTATCGTCCACATGAAATTGAACACAGTATTAATATTGCGTAGATTACTGAGGGTTTTTCTGCTTTGGGGTTTTATGCTTGATCTGACAGCAATAAAATAAAAGCAGTGTACACATTAAAACATTTCACTGTGGAGAATTCCTGAAAAGACATTATAAGTGCTTTATCTGAAGATAAAACATACATTTATTAATAAGAATTGAGCCAGGAGGCTCCATATGGTTTACTGAGGCGACATTGGATATAGAAGTCCATATTTAGTAAGAAAACTACACAAATTTTTCAATAGAAATTGCACTTTCTAGCAATATTGCTCTGTGAATGGATTTTCTGATACTGAGAGAGGGTATTTTACTGGCAGGCTCTTCAGGAATATGAATCTTCAGGTTGAGGTTACATTGTAGGAGGCAATATGTGTTGGGCTATATTACAATCCTACCGTTAAAACGTCGGCGCACGGGAGGAAAGACTGGATTACAATGCAGGCGCAAAAAATGCTGCTGCATTGTTTGCGGGCATTAACCACCGGGATGAGCACAGCCGCGAGCATCCATTGACTCCATAGGACTCCATTGAGTTTCCCCCTGCCAGTCACGTGACCAGCCGGATCTTGCCTCGCCAGTCGGCATAGTGATACGCAGGGAGAGACTGGGGGGTACTTTTTCCCCCAGTCTGTCCCTGCTCCCGCCTGATGGAGGAGGCGGTTGGAGCCGCGGTCTTCGCCACGGGACAGGATGTGAGTATCTGAGTCTTTTTTTTTTTTTTTTTAGGCTGGTGTTAACGAATTCTGCAGAAGCGGAATCCATTAATACCAAGTCCTGGCTGTGGTTAACTTTTTACTATCCACAGCTGGACACTAATCAGCGCTAATTAACGCTGATTAACACTTTGCGCTCCCCATGTTAAGTATAGGGAGCTCAAAGTACAGTAACCTCGTATTGAAAAGCGCAAGGTACCAAACGCAAACGGGTTACTTAACCCGTTTGCTTTTGGATCGTAATAGGTGTTAGACACTGCAGCTAACATTAATGCTCACGCAAGTGAGCGTTAACGTCAGGAATGTAATGTGGCCCGTTATGTGTTATAGTGAAAGAAATTATTCTTGACGCGGGAGTAGCAGATATAATGGGAAACTGGAGCTAAAATGGCAAATGTACAGAGTATGTGGGACATACAGAGGAAGTTTTCGACATTAAAGCTCAATGTGTGCCAAATCTTGAATCTTTTTCCAATAAGGTTTATAGAGGAAAAATAGTTGTTTGTCATCTGTTACATAAACAGGGCATTAATAATATTAAATTATATGTATGTGTCCTATGTACTGATGATTAAAGATTTGCAGTCATTTGTGAGGCTACATCCTAGGCATTCTTCAGACATTAATGACCCTATGTGGTGTTATGAGGCTATAAGTATGTGGTTGAGATCTCTGAATCTACAACTAACTCAATGATCAGTCTATCTTACAATGCTTCTTATGCATTCCTTGCTTTATAATTTAATACATACTGTATACACTCATCGGCCACTTTATTAGGTACACCTTGCTAGTACCTGGTTGGACCTCCTTTTGCCTTCAGAGCTGCCTTAATTTTTCGTGGCATAGATTCAACAAGGTGTTCGAAACATTCCTCAGAGATTTTGGTCCATATTGATATAATAGCATCACGCAGTAGCTGCTGCTTTGTGGGATGCATATCCATAATACGAATCTCCCGTTCTACCACATCCCAAAGAGGCTCTATTGGATTGAGGTCTGGTGACTGTGGAGGCCATTGGAGTACAGTGAACTCATTGTCATCTTCAAGAAACCAGTTTGAGATGATTTGAGCGTTGTGCCATGGTGTATTATCCTGCTAGAGGTAGCCATCAGAAGATGGGTACACTGTGGTCATAAAGGGATGGACATGGTCAGAAACAATACTCAGGTAGACTGTGGCATTTAAACAATGCTTAATTGATACTAAGGAGCCCAATGTGTGACAAGAAAATATCCCCATACCATTATACCACCACCAGCCTTAACCACTTATACAAGACAGGATGGATCCATGCTTTCTTGTTGTTTACGTCAAATTCTGACCCTATCAGAATGTCACAGCTGTAATCGAGACTCATCAGACCAGGAAATGTTTCTCCAATCTTCTGTTTTCCAATTTTGGTGAGCCTGTGCGAATTGTACCCTCAGTTTCCTGTTCTTAGCTGACATGAGTGGCACCCAATGTGGTCTTCTGCTGCTGTAGCCCATCTGCTTCAAGGGTCGATGTGTTGTCCATTCAGAGATGGTATTCTGCATATCTTGGTTGTTACAAGTGGTTATTTGAGTTACTGTTGCTTTTCTATCTTCTCGAACCAGTCTGCTCATTCTCCACTGACCTCTGGCATCAACCAGGCATTTTCGTGCACACAACTGCCGCTCACTGGATATTTTCTCTTTTTTAGGCTATTCTCTGTAAATCCTAGAGATGGTTGTTTGTGAAAATCCCAGTAAATTGGCAGTTTTTTAAATACTCAGACCAGACTCAGACCTTGCGTGGGCCACCACCAATCAGAGCTTGATTGGCGGGCACCCCACCATGACGTGTGCCGGGTGGGATGTGCCTCCCCCTGTCTAGCCATACACATGTGCCTACCAGCCCTTGCTCGACTTATACGCCACAGGCGCAGCATCGGGCAATGGTTGACCTGCCCCCGACATCCTGCAGATACAGAGCAGGGGCGGGTGAACATCCTGCTGCATGCATGAGTGAATGGGGCAGTATCCTGTACCCAGCACCTCCCTATCCATCCTGGGGACCCATATCTTTCTTATGTGTCTCCATCTTCTGATCGATCCATCCTGCATCCATACCCTCACCAGTCAAGTCAATCACTCCTGAAGGGGTGGGAACTGCCAGATGTGGGAGCACCTCTGCCTGGCACCCTGATCATGGTAACTGCTACCTCTTAAGTATAAATACCAGTGGTCTGGCAGAGCAAACTCAAATATATATGATTCACCACTTACATACCACTCTATCTATGCTCCTGTGGACGCCAATTACTGGCGAAATGTGTAGAGTATGATGGAGTAATTTAGTACACTAATTGTCTTTATGCAACTCTCCTGACCATGGCTTACCTACTTTAAGAACCCAGCTAGGGCACTGTTGCTCTAAGAGCGCTCTTAACAGACGCCTCTGATGGTCATATACATCTTATCTGGGCACTACCCTTCGATCCAGCACCCGATGACCCATAGAACTATCCACCTTATCTTTCCTTACTTTCCTATTGTCACGGATCCAAGAAGGCCCATGTTCCTACTGCCTTAGATACTTAGACATAGCTACTAGTTGGGTGGACACCATATTCCACACTGTGTTCTAGGTAGACAAGTTGCTCCACTGTCTTATCTATGTCTTCTTTTTTGTGTTTGTTTTTTTGAATGTAGTTGTTTCTTCCAGTGGTACTGAGTGGCTTCTAGTCCTGTGTACCATAGGTGACTTTCTGTTTTGCATATCTGTTTTTGCTTATAAGACATTAAAGGTTAAGTTTTATTTACTCAGCTAAGCGCAGTATTCACCTACGATTGTTCATTCAGCCTCCAGGGTTACCCCTATTTGCATCACAAATACTACAGCCTATTTTTCGTCTGTCAATTTGATGGAGGGAGTATTTCTTTCTGCTCTTATTTGAACAGACAATTTACACTACCATAAGGTATCTTTTCGAACTAGGGAGGACATTGTAGGGAGAGTCTGGTGTCGTGGCCATACTGCTTTTGGAACTACCAGAGAAACACTTGGTCCTACTATGCCATGCACCACCACCACTACTACCACCACCATGAGCAGCAATGCAAGCAGATGCCGCGTGATGTTGACACCTACTTGTGTGTCGTGTCCACCAACACCAGCACATGGAGACTACTGCCTCCATCTATCCTGAAGCAGAGACAAAGTGAGTAACAGGGTATGTTGTTCCCCCCGGGGGAAAAAAGGGAAAAGCAGGCAGCAAGAGGGGAAAAACAACTAGGCACAGTACTGGGGCTACAACTAGTAATGTTGCGTCCAGTCCCCCTTGGAAGTTGTCCAAAACATCTTTGAAAAAGTCCATAAGGACGAAATGCATCGGAACAGTAACCCTTTTTGATTTTAATGTTTTATTTGTTTTTACTATAATACATTTTTGACTTATATCCTCTCTTATAGTAATTTGTGCACCATTATGCATTGGATATATCCGAGTAGTCGTCTGAAGATGTGGAAACTACAGCCCAGCGGTATGGAGGATTCGGATTAAAAAGGAAACCGAGTATATATTGAAGGGCCTGTATATCTTTTCCATCTTGTGAGTGATTCTAATAGCAGGGGTTATTACAGCCATCGTCATAATCGTATTATGCTATACAGTAATACCTTGGATTGCGAGCATAATTTGTTCGGAAGTGTGCTTGTAATCCATAGCGCTCTTATATCAAAGCGAATTTCCCCATAAGAAATAATGGAAACTCTGACGATTGGTTCCACAACCATTTATTCATATGAAAATGATTACAGTAATACAAAATACTGTACAGTATAAAGTAAAAATAAAACAAATTAACCTGCACATTGCCTTTGAGAAGAATCGTGACTGGTGAGAGGGAGGGAGAGAGCGAGGAGGAGTATTATGCAGGACGTTTATCACTAACGGGATCACTGCTATCTGTTGGGAGGGTTTCAGCACGTCCGGTGTAATGTGCGATACTATTACACATGTTACACAGTGTGGCCCTCCCCGTCAAGCTGCCAGAATGCTGCAACGGACGCAGGGAGGAAAGGTGACCATGGCCTCAGTCGTGATGTGACGCTCAGCAGACAAAGTGTATGTACTTTGACATCGCTTGTATATCAAAATTCCGCTTGTATATCAAGTCAAAATTTATATAAAATTTTTGCTCTTCTTGCAAAACGCTCTCAAACCAAGTTATTCTCAATCCAAGGTTTTACTGTATTTCCATTCGTTATAGTGCATCCGATTTTTTTCACTTTAACCCTAATCTAAACCTAGCTTTTAACTCTAATGTCTAACCCTAATTATTAACCTTAATTTCTAACCATACCTTCTTACCCTAAATCCTAACCCTAATTTCTAAACCTCAATTATAACCCGAATCTAACCCTAGCTTTAACATAATTTCTAACCCTAGCTTTAACATAATTTCTAACCCTAGCTTCTAACCCTAAATCCTAACCCTAATTCCTAAAACTAATTTCTAAACCTCAATTCTAACCCTAATTTCTAACCCTAGCTATAGCCTTAATTTCTAACTCCAATCATTTAACCCTAACTTGTAACCATAATCTGACATTAAATTCTAACCCTAGCTTTTAACCCTCATTTCTAAACCTAATCTATCACTAATCGAACAGCATTTATTGATTTCTTAAGCGTCCAAATTGATCAAAAATTTTGAAACGGAACAAATTGATGAGCTAACGAATTTTCGTTTCGAAACGAAAAAAATAATTAATACGAAACAAATCAAAAAAATGTTTTTGCCATGCACAACTCTAATAGTAACAATAATGATATTACTGGTTAGAATCATCTGTTAAAGTTTTTTTGTACAAGAATATTTTTAAAATTCACCTTGATCTTAGTAATAGGCAAATTATTCTATGTTAATCAAATAAATAAAGGTTTTCCCTCAATGAGTCTTTTCACTGGATAGATCATATATCTGACTGAGAACCATTCTTCTAGAGTTGTATATTTATAATGAAAAATAAGAAAAAACTCTTTACCTACTGCATAGGAGAATACCCCACCAGATGAAGAGGGACAGATGGAGTAAACAGACATATCTTTTGACGTACGTTGGAAAACTCCAGATAATGAAACCAGAGGGGCAGATCTAACTTAATAAAGATTGAGAACAGCATCACGTTACTGCAGGATGCAACATTGTCTATTTTTTTCTCAACATTTTCCTTTTTTTCTAGTCATGAGCTCAGTTTGGCAGATTCTTTTTTTTAGGCCTAGAAAAATCAGTATGTGAATAAAGAATATTTTCCAGTAAATTATTGATAGACTCTTCTTACATACTTTTAAGTACAGCATCTAAATAAGCATCTATCAGCTCCTAGAGCGTCTCTTGATATAACTCTGCTCACGCACTCCTAATAAAAAATACATTTTGTGATGTTGACGCTTTTCATATCTGAAAAAGGTATAAAACTTTGGTCGGTAGTGGTTACTTCTGTGTATCTTTTATATATTTGCTTTTGATTTATACAGAGTTTTTAGAATCCATCCTTCATTGGGATTCTCCTGCGGTAACATTCCTGGTGCTTGACAGCGCAACTTGGCAATTTTCCTAAGCCTCTCGAGTTACTTGTGAAATAGTTTGGATGTACACATTCTGCATTCAGTGCATTCAGCACAGAGAGGACACAGGGTCAGCGTGGGGCACAGATCCCAAGATACATGCTTGTCTATAGGGTATTAAAAGAGGACTTTCTGTAAAGAGAATTAACTTCATGTGACATTTCATTAAATGCAGTAAAAGGTCACCGAGAGTAACCAGGATGATGTGATCATTTGTAATAAATGCAAATACCTGCTGGAAAAGTCTCCTTGATCACATTGTATCTTCTGCTCTCTTGTAACTGTCATAAAAAATCTGTACCGCTGTCGTCAAGTTCAATTTTTTTTATGTTAATTGTTTTTTGTCACCATTAACCCCTTCATGCCCAAAGTGGAGTTCTCTCGATTTTGCATTGTAATACATTTAAAAGCACTCATTAGCGTGTCAAAACCCAATTTTCACACCATTTTTAAGCCAGATTGTGTGCTACCTGTGGAGAAACAAAATCCACTATTTTATCTCTATCCAGGTACCCTGCAAAGAGACAGAACAATCTGCATACAACAGCCTCAAACCTCACTGTAACAAAATGTTCAAATACATTATTGTTAGGCTTGTGCACCGATTTTTTTTTCGGTTCGATTCGGTTAGATTTTTCGGATTTTTAAACTTTTCGATTTGGCTCGTTTCGACCGATTTCGGTTTCGATTCGATTCGGTTCGACCTGTTTTTCGGGTACATTTTTTTTCCGGAATTTCGACCATTTTTCGTATTTTCGTGTCACTGTGCTCGGTTTTTGTATCGACTTTTCGTTTTTTCGAAAAATTTTCGTTTTTCAGAAAATTTTCGTTTTTACAAAATTTTCGTTTTTACAAAATTTTCGTTTTTCGGAAAAATTTCGTTTTTCGGAATTGCACATTTTTCGGCATATCGACCATTTTTCGTATTTTTCGTGTCATTTTGCCCGTTTTTTGTATCGACTTTTCGTTTTTTCGAAAAATTTTCGTTTTTCAGAAAATGTTCGTTTTTACAAAATTTTCGTTTTTCGGAAAATTTTCGTTTTTCGGAAAATTTTCGTTTTTCCGAACATCTGTTCTCCTTGTTTGCCACATTTCAAGCCCATTCGAAAAATCCGAAAATATTTCGTTTCGGCTCGGAAAACATTTCGGATCTGAACTTTTCGGATCTAAAATTTTTCGGAAATTCGGCCGCATCCGAAAACACGAATCGGGAAATTTCGTGAAAATTCCGAAATTCCGAAACCCGAAACGCACATCCCTAATTATTGTTGCAGTAGAGAATACAGGGAGATCTCTCGGGTCACTCATTGCTGTACAGCAGTGGTTCCCAAACCTGTCCTCAGGACCCTCTGCCTCGCCAGGTTTGCAGGATATGTGAAGCACAGCACAGTGATATGATTTGCTGCTCAGTGATTGCAGGATTCAGTCTGCATTTCCCCTAGGTCAGGGGTCAGCAACCTTGGCTCCCTGATGTTTTGAGAACTACATTTCCCATGTGCCTCTGTCACCCATTAGGCTGACTGAGCCACATGGGAAATGTAGTTCCCAAAACATCAGGGAGCCAAGGTTGCTGACCCCAGCCCTAGGTGATCTGTAAAATCTGGCCTGGTTGAGGGTCCTGAGGACAGGTTTGGGAAACACTGCTGTACAGGGATAGGATCCAGGGGGTGATAATGACTGAAAATCCCTGTACAGTACAGATACTATTTTTATTGTAATTTACATATACGACCCTATTACATACTGTACTTAACCCTAACGTTAGCGCTCAGCTGTGTGAGCGTCAATGTTACGTTACGTGGCTCTTGCGCGGGCTGACCATATTACATTCCGAACGCTAACAGGTTAAAAAACCCAGTAGCGATTCGGAGATTGCTCTCTTCAGCGCAAGTTTACTGTACTTTGCGCACCCTATACTTAACATGGGGAGCACAAAGAGTAAATTAGCGTTAGAATTACAAAGTACTGTCACTAATAACACAAAAGGTGCGGTTAACTGAAAAGTTAGCACAAGCTCCAAGCTGTGGTTATCTGATTCCGCTTCTGTGGAATCAGTTTTCACCAGGTACAAATCTCCCCAAAATTTCCATACTTACCGCTCATCCTGCGGCGAAGACGGCGGCTCGATCCGTCTCTTCTGGCCGCCAGGAGCAGAGTGAGACTGGGGATAAAAAGTCCCCAGTTTCCCTCCACGATCACTCCACCGACGGGTGAGCTGGTCATGTGACCTGGCAGGCAAAGCCTCAATGGAGTCCCATGGATGGGAAGCTTGCAGCGGCACTTAGCGCTGCATTGAATATCCTGAGACTTAATGTTGCATTACGGGGCAGGCTCCTGAATAAGCGCCTGCCCCGTAATATGGAGCTAAAACTGGGACGCCAAGGAGAAACCTGCAGGCACAGGTTTTCCTCCTTAGCATCCTCGTTTTAGCGGGTAGTATGTAATACTGCCCATTAATTTTATATTGTGCTGGTATTTTTTGGAAGCTGCATTACTAATAATCTCATTGTGATCACTGCACATCCCTATAAGCTGGATATATGCCCATTTATGGGCCATATTACATTCTTCGCACAAACGTTTGCGCGCGCAAAAACGCATTAACGCGAGGAGTAAAACCCTTTGCGCAGAATGTCGTATTACAATGTCAGCGCAACAAACGCGCGTATACGTCTACCGCGGGTGAATCTGCGCGAACGTTGCGCGAGCTTACTGTACTTCGCGCGTCCTATACTTAACATTGTGAACGCAAATGCGTTTGTGCGCTGGTACGCGGATGGTATTACAATCTATGCGCAGTTTGTAACGCACAGCCTTTGCGCGCATAATTTTAGCCACTCCTGAAAGCTGGTTTAATGGCAAATTCTATCAACCTGTCCGAAACCAAATACACCAGCCCAAAAAAGAAACCGCAGCAAAGTATAGTTACACATTCTAAACATACCAAACCAATAAATTTGAGAAGTTGTGTGTGTTTTTTTATTGATGCAGCATATATGCGCAGATTGACTTTGACAGGTGCAAAAACTGCGTTTTTGCTCGTCCGTATTACACGTGTTATTTTTTGACGGATGAAAAAACGTGCGAGGATTATAATACCAGCGTTGTTTTACGCGCATTAACGTTTAACGCTTCGTGCAAAAATTCACGCGTTCTGCGTGCGTTTTTGCGTTAAGAATGTAATAGGGCCCTATATTATTTTTTTTAGCACAGTTACAGTATTTGACACAAAGGCCATTTCTGCCTGTATGCTGATAATGGAGACCTCATGTGACATTGTGCAAAATAACAGACACAACCTTGAGTTCACAATCTTTCATTCCAACAATATTTCTGTAATGGATATACGAATACATGAAAAATGAATAAATTTACATTTTAAATTATTTTTAAATTCTCAAAACTACAATCTCTGTGCTAAATTTCTACTTTACTCTATATTTAAATGTTAACTTTGCATCCCATGTTTCAAATAAATGTTATGATAAAAAGAATTTCAACAACAACAAAAAATTGCTTGGTTGTGAAGGGGGTTAATAGAATAAGTTCTTTGTATGTTTTCCAGATGAGCTTATATTTTCTACAACACCTCTTTTAAGATATATTCAGTGTATACAGAAACACAAGTATGATCAAACTTGGCCATCTATGTCTTGATACTACATCTCCCATGATGCTTAGCGATTTATTAGGTTGGTTGAACCTCGTGCTTAACGTAGTTCCAAAACATCAGGAGAGGAAAACTTGCTGACCTCTTTGATAACACCCCCAAAGCTGTAATAGCTGTACTTGTGCTCACTTGTAATACTATTAAAGGAAGAAAAGAATGTTGAGAATAATTTAACAGTACAATGTCCTAAGAGTGGAGGTGTTTTGTTTATGTTATGTTCACAATGTTTATACTAAAGGCTGCTCAGAGATGCAGACTGCTTCACAGAACAAGATAAAGAAAGAGAAATAAAATATACAATTTACAGGCAATAAGGCAAGGAGCATGCGCACGCTTATTTTAATTATCTGGATAATTAAGTCCTTGTGTGAGTTAAAGATATTTATTTCTGCACTTTGTTCCTGATTAGGCTGTCTGCATTTATAAATTATTTGGAGAGCAATAAGTATAGCGTGTTAAAAGTACATCAATAAAACAAATGTAAATCTTTAGAAATAAACAGAGAGTGTGCATAAGGAAAGTAACAAGTAAATTGTGGCATGATGGACACACTATTGTGAAGAGAAAATAAATATGACGGGATGTTAATTACCTCTAAGTCTAGTGACCCAAGAACATTAACAGCACAATTTAATAATTGATTTCCCTACTGCAGTGTATATCAATAATCCACAAACGTTTAATCTTTATCAGATTTCATAAGAATGAAATGTTCATTAGTGGTCATTGTAATATATATAGCTTTTAAATCTGATGGAAATTTGATATGAAAACAGTAAAGTATGTAAAAGAAACTCCATAAAGAATACCTTAAAAAATATATATATATATGTATAACCATGTTAAACAACTCCAGTTAAAGTCATGAATGCAGCTGGTGATGTGTCAGATACAGTCCCAGTGTCACTATTTCTGCAATGTTATAGCACTCTTGTGCTATTCTAAAATTCTGCTGATTAACATGACAAGTTTAAATCTGTCTTATGAATCATTTTAAGGTGTAGGCCATATCCACATCTACTTTTAAAACAAGCATCTTCACAAAAAAATGACACATGACACTGTCAAAAGGCAGGATCTATCCAGCTTGAGCATGTTCATCATTATAAGTATACAACAGCTTTTCAAAGAAATAATTTCAAGCGAAATATGAAACAATTTACCTTGCTTTATTATGTAAACATTTAACCCCTTTACTGCCACATGCTTTTCCATGAAGCCAGCATCAGGAACCTTTTTGTGAAAAATCACTTTTCAATAATCCTATTAAAATTAACCGAAACTAGTGTCAATGTATTTCGTACTGTAGTAGCCCTATTTGACAAGTAAAAGCTGCTGTCTGCTGGTCAAAAAGCACTACTGCCACTGGGGCTGAACCATTTTTATATATGGCATTAAGTATCGGGTGAGTTATCAGAATGTGTGTGTATGTAAATATATATATAATCTTGTGTGTATGCCAATGCATGTATGTTATGGCTATCCAGGTGCACTGTCTATAGATGAAGGGAGATGTTTGTGTTTGTGTTTCTGAATGCAGGACAATATATGTAAAGTGAATCTACAGTATTTGTCTATATGTGTTGGTGCATGGTGCACAAATGAGTCAAATAGTTAAAGGCATAGAAACATGTGTGTGTATATATATATATATAATCCACAATACTCTAGCACTCACGAACTTATTATTATTATTTATTAAGTGCCAACACATTCCACAGCGCTGTACAAGGTGGAATGGGTAAAGAGGACAATTCTACAATACATACAGGGGACAGGTCAGTATTCCTGCCAGCAGATACATGAGGATATGAGGACCCTATTCCTGTAGGAATTTACAATCTAGATAACGTCATGGGTTACTTGCCGAGTGCTTTGCCCAACGTATGAAACACAATATCCAGTGATGGCCAATACTCCAGGGTCTCCTGAAAATTCCTTCATTTGTTTCAAACAAAGTAAAAACATGGTCAACAATAATTTCAGCTCTACAGAGGAGCTTTCATCAGGACACCCTGATAATTATATATATATATATATATATATATATATCACGAGTTTAGAAGTCTGTAGTGATACCTTTTTTATTGGACTAAAGTTTCATTTAAAAGACAAGCTTTTGAGAGGATTCCTCTCTTCTTCAGGTCTGGAAGCTATGCTGAGCAATATCCTGGAATTGAACATTAAGACATTGGGGGGCATACGGGTGGGGGGTTAGATTTTGCAAATAGTGAGAGTCAAGTGGTATGGTTTATATATATATATTTATATTCCTCCTAAATCTGACAACCCAGAAATTTTTTAGTTGCTTGATCAAATGCACATTACTATTTCATAAACCTATGTCAGGGGTCAGTAAACTTGGCTCCCTGATGTTTCAGGAACTACATTTCCCACGTGGCTCAGTCAGCATAATGGGTGACTGTGCATCATGGGAGATGTAGTTCCCAAAACATCAGGGAGCCAAGTTTTCTGACCCCTGACCTACAGTCAGGTCCAGAAATATTCTAACATCTTTGGCTCTATACACCACCACAATGGAGTTGGAATGAAACAAACACAGTGTGCTTTAACTGCAGACTGTCAGCTTTAATTTGAGGGTATGCACATCCAACTCAGGTGAACGGTGTAGGACTTACAGCAGTTTGCAGATGTGCCTCCCACTTGTTAGCAAAACATGTAAAACACTTTGACATGTTCATCGTGGATACGTGATTGCTGCAAGGGAGATGTGAGTTTTGAATAATGCACAATGTGTGCGTCTACAGCTCTTTGAGATGTTCCTTGCACATTTTCTCCAGAAATTCAGACTCTTAGAGATTTTTTCACCTGATGACATATTATGCTGGGTCAATCCATTGTTAGAATTGCTGCTGCATGGTTGCTCCTCCAGTTGCTCATATGGGATTTTTAATGCCATTAATGACTGAATAAATTGATTGAAAGATTGTGATCACAATCTTTCAGATTCACCAATGAGAAGTGAAGCAAGCATCCCAGCAAGCTCATACCACTATGCACAGCATCCTAGCAACATCACAACAAGCACAAATCACTAGGCACAGCATCCTAGCAAGCACACATCACTAGACACAGCATCCTTGCAACATCCCAGCAAGCACCTATCACTAGACTCAGCATCCTTGCAACGTCCCAGCAAGCACCTATCACTAGACTCAGCATCAAAAATGCATTATAGAGGATATTCAGTTACCTCTGAATTGGCCCTGAATTGCACCAGACAGTAAACTTCACCGTTCGGTGCAATTTTGGGCCAATACGTATAATCACTAAGCTGTCAATTTGCCAAATATTGGAGAACTATATTATGTTCTGCGGAATCAGTTAGCTGCAGCTGAAACCCCCCAAAAAACCCAAAACAAATACTCACTTCTCATCCCGTGGCGAGAACGACAGCTCGACCATCGCTTCTGGCCAGGGGGGGGGGGGCAGAGTGAGGCTGGGAAAAAAAGTCTACAGTCTCCCTCCATTATCACTCCGCCGACCTGCAGGATCTCACAAAAGGCGAGATCCTGCCGGTCATGTGACCCGGCAGAGAATGCCTCCATGGAGTCCCACATCAACTCACAAGCAAAACATAGACCACACCAATTACTTATTTTGCCGTTTAAATCTTATTCTTTACTCATTTGTTTGGCGCATGTTGGAGGAAAAAATTATACAATGTTTCGGCCTGGGGCCTTAATCGTGTATGATTAAGGCCCCAGGCCCGAAACGTTGTATATTTTCTTCCTCCAACATGCGCCAAAAGAATGAGTAAAGAATAAGATTTAAACTGCAAAATAAAGAATCGGTGTGGTCTATGTTTTGCTTGTGAGTTGATGTGGGACTCCATGGAGGCATTCTCTGCCGGGTCACATGACCGGCAGGATCTCGCCTTTTGTGAGATCCTGCAGGTCGGCGGAGTGATAACGGAGGGAGACTGGAGGCTTTTTTCCCAACCTCACTCTGCCCCCCCTGGCCAGAAGCGATGGTAGAAGTGCATGTGGAAAGTGGATATATTACTTGTGTGGTTTGTGGAAATGTATAGCTTGTGTTCAAAATCCCAGCAGCTCATATATTTCTTACGTTTAAAAGAGAAGCCTTATTAATAAGTAACTATATGTCATAATATATTTCTCTTTAGTCATTATATATATACACACTTATTATTGTGTGGCAAGTCAGAATTTGTTTGTAAGTATGAGCTATAGAAGACACAGACAAATATTCGTAATGGTACATTTTCTGTTTTTGCCTATTAAGAAGATACCTTTTACAATGAAATATATGTTTTGTTATAATGTGTTAAAATTGCAATTTCTTAAAAATGCATTATTTTATATTCTTTGCTAACAAAAGGCCCTATTACATACGTAACGCTAACATTAGTGCACAGCTGTGTGAGCGTTAACATTAGGTTAAGTGGCCCTAGCGCGGGCTGACCATATTACAATCCGAACGTAATCGGGTTAAAAAACCCGTTAGCGATTCGGAGCTTTCGCGTGCTTACTGTACTTTGCCATCCCTATGTTTAACATGGGGAGCGCGAAGAGTTAAATAGCGTTAGGATTACAAATCCTAATGCTATTTACATCCCGCTGCTGTTAACTGAAAAGTTTACCACAACTTGGAGCAGGTGCTGATACCGCTTCTGCAGAATCAGTATTCGCCAGTTGTAAAACCCCCCAAAAATCAAATACTCATCTCTCATCCCGCGACGAGAACGGCAGCATGATCCGCTGCTTCTGGCTGCTGGAAGCAGAGTGAGACTGGGGGGGAAATGTCACCAGTCTCCCTCCACAAATTACTCCACTGACCAGCAGGATCTCGCCAGAGTCGAGATCCTGCAAGTCATTTGACTGGCAGTTGAAGCCTAAATGGAGTCCTATGGACTCCATGGAGGGGATGCTCGCGGCGGCGCTTAGCGCTGCCTCGAGCATCCTGAGACTTAGTGCTGCATTACGGGGCAGACTGCTGGATTATCGCCTGCCCCGTAATATGGCACTAAAACGAAGACGCTGAGGAGAAACCTACAGGTGCATGTTTTCCTCCTTAGTGTCCCCGTTTTAGCGGGCAGTATGTGATACTGTCCAAAGTATTTTCTATATTTTATACTTAAATATAACTTTAATGTATTTATGGAAATAACTAATTTGAGCGGAAGAAAAAACAAAAAATAAACACAAATCTTTCAACAAATTTACCAACAAAATCTAGAATAATCCTCAAAAAGCAACCAAAAAACCCCCCAAAGAAATCTTAACTTGAAGTCTACTTTACGGAAGCAGAAATTGGAATTCAGTGCCTGCTTTATTACCCAATAAGTTCAATTTCATAAAATGTTTATTAGAATCACCTTTATTATAGCATTGTAATTGTTGCTTAACAAGCACAATATTTATTGTGCTCAAAGAACTAGTAAAACATAAACTACTCCGCAGAGCTGCAATGAGGGATGGTGGCTTCATTTTATCACAGCAGCTCTATGAGGCTTTTGTTTGCTGCAGCGAGGGACCACTATAGCAAAGAAAAAAGATAGATGCATCAGCCTCCAACCGCTGACCATGGATATCTTACAAAGAGAAATGAAAACCATTTTACTGGACCGATGCACATCTGTGCCTCAAAGCAGACTTTATAGTTACTTTAATGAGAAATTAATTATTAATTCAATGAGATGGGCCATGTAGCAAATGAAACTGTTTTGTAAGTGCCCAATCGAGGGACAAGTTTTAAAATGTAGTAGCATTATTCTTCAGTGTGTTAATATTTCATAATTTCCTAAGGATAGGAATTTTGCATATGTTGCTTTTGATCCTGGTTTCATTAACCAAAGAGCCGAGACTTTGAAAGCTGGATCTGTGCGGCAATTTTATTTATAAAATCTAGCTGACTTGCCTGTTCACGCCGAACATGTCTTTTTACACACTTGCAATTTAACAGGGCAGTCAGGGTATTAAAAAAAACAAGCTCAGGCCATGGGCATCAACACTGTATGTCAAAGGTTAGGTCTATGAGAATCCACTGAAGGCATAAATATGGGATATTTTTACATTGTCAGTTTAGCAATTCAATTCAAATATCTTAACTGTTGCTCTGTGAGCTGCATGGATTGTATACACTCCTGGAAACATGTTTATATTTGCAGCGGTAAAAGGAACATAATAAAGTTACCGAGTTCTACAGAACAGTGGATATCACATTGCACTGAATAAATTGTACATTTTTTTGTGCATAACCCACAGGGCATGAAAAAACAAAACCTATTACTGTATTTGTTTTCAAAATAGCAGCTAGATTAAATTAGCCTTTCTCCTGAGAGAAGTATTCAGATCATTGCTATAGTGACACTGTAGGCATTATAACAGCCTCGATTTCCTGCTGAGGTTACAGTGCAAGCAGGGCCTGTGCTTCCACTAGGAAAGCTAAGCAACCTCCTAGGGCACACTGCCACCTAGGGGCGCAGCCGGGCTTAACTCGGGTTCCATTATTGTACCCCTTCCTCATTGTTTGCTTGTGTGGCCGGCAGTGGCGACTCGCAAAGCGGATCCCAGTTAGCGGTGCAGAAGGTGGGCGTCATATGGTGACACGCAGGTGCCACCAGCTGACGCCACAAGAGGCAGATGAAAGAGAAAAAGAGGCAGAAGAAAGAAAGGCACAGAAGAAAAAAAAGATAAAAGCCACTGAAGAAAAGTAAAAAAGAGGCACAGAGGAAAGAAAGAAAAAAAAAGAGACACAGAAGAAAGAGGCACAGAGGAAAGAAAGACAAAAAAAGAGACATATGAAAGAAAGGAAAGAAGCAGATGAAAGAAATGGCAAAAAAAGAGGCAAGAAAGAAAGAGGCACAGAGGACAAAGGAAAGAAAAGGCAGGTCGAACCCGGGCCCAACCAGCGGAGGGGTAAGATGGGCACCGAACGACCGTATACGGGCCCCATGCACAGTGTGTGCCCCCCCGCAGTGTGCGGGTGTCTCGTTCTCCCCCCTCCGCATGCACAGTGTGTGTGTTCACCCACATTTCAACAGTTGACAATTTTTATCTTGGTGGGGGCGCAAGTAGCTGGTCTTGCCTAGGGCACAAAATAGTCTAGCACCGGCCCTGGGTGCAAGCTGTTCAAACCATCCAAGGTGAAGTATATTATTAGGCAACAATCAAAATAATCACGAAATTATGAGATGATCAACTATTGAGTGGGTAAACTATGGTTTTATTTTATTTATTCTCTATATACTTCTACCTCTTGTTTCACTTTTTTTGTTGAGAGTACCGACTGGAGATTAGCCTGGTGGTACAAACTGGTACGGCTAGGCCAGGACTGGCTATCAAGCAAACTGGGCAAGTACCAGACATCCTGCAGCCGAGCCCCAAACACCATCTACAGCCACACCAAACCCTCTCAGGGCTTCCTTTGGCACCACCTCTTCCTGCCTTTGGCCACAGAGGCAAGTGTGACAGGTCCCCCCAATCCCCATTCATTATTAGTAACCAGGCAGGAATAGCTGCTCAGTTGCTAATATTTACTTTGTAGGTGCCGAGTTAGTTGTGCCAAGCAGCCACTGCTTTGTTTGAGCAGAGGCTTAGGGTGTTAAGGGAATCATATGAATAAATTTGTTCAGGCAAATACTGATATAAATATTTCTAAACTATATTGTATTTTACTTTTACTGTATCTTTAGGGCTAACCTACCGGCTGGGTGGAGTAGAGGTAACATTACTGCTCTGCATGGAGAGAGCCTGTGGAGTCATGGGTTCGATCCCCGCGAGCAACCTCTCCAGTAAATGTCCTTGGGCAAGACACCTAACGGTATATACTCGCCACCCAGGACATACTTGAAAACGAGAGAAATCTCAATGTATCCTTCCTGGTAAAATCCTTTCTCAAAAAAAAAAAAAAACATTGACATTTATTTTATCTCGACAGGAACTTTCAATCAGCTAAGGGGAACGTTTAGAAACTGAAGAAGATGCACAAGGTTCCGTGGCAATAGGTGTACCAGTAGTAATCATCCAGCACCTAATGTAGAGACTTTTGCAGCTGGCTCCAACTGCCCGGCAAAGATGAAGAAACCAACTGGGAAGTCATCAGTCCAGGTGGGAACAGTACAGGAAGATTGGCCATTCAAAACATCCTAAAAGAAGTACCAGGACCAACTCCATATGCTAAACGCAATGTCACATCCGAGAGTGTTGCTAGTGCTTGGCGCCTCTGTGACGATCCAAGGTTACGGCATATCAAGAGATGCACAGAAGTTGAAACAAGAAGGAAAGGTGAAGAAGACTGACGTATTTCACTGTAAGAGATTGAAGCCTTTCTTGCTATTGTGTATGCCCATGGTGCTTATGGACTAAACTCGATGGATTATGATCTGCTATTGTCAAAAACGTGGGGATCAGCCTTCTTTCTTCAAACCGTGGCCATTCATCCTGTACTGTTCGCACCTGGATTGGTGATTTCCCAGTTGGTTTCTATAACTTTGCTGAGCAGCTGTGAGCCAGCTGCAAAGGTCTCTACATTGGGTGCTGGATGATTACTACTGATACACCTATTGCCCCGGGCCCTTGTATCTCTTCTTTGGCTTCTAAAAGTTCCCCTTAGCCGATTGAAAGTTCCTGTTTAGATAAAATAGATTTCAAGGTTAGCCCCAAAAATACAGTAAAAGTAAAATACAATATGGTATACAAATATTTATATTGGTATTTGCCTGAACAAATTTATTCAATCGTACACATTTAACATGTGTATTTTAAAATTACAAAAATGTTTAATAAAAGTTACCAATATCATATTCAACACTTATAAATGCTTTTTTCTATAGATCACAACAATTGATATGTGTGTTTATAACAATTAAATAGGGGGCGTGGTCTAGCGCTGGAAGAAGATGGCCGCATAACCCTGTAGCTCCCGACCAGACTGCCCGAAACGCGCTTTATTAAACAGCTCTTTGGACCATGGGGAAGATGAGAAGAAGGACGGAGGACCCAGCTCCCCCCGACACCCCGAGACAACCTTCGGCGGGGACTATGGATCGCTATTTACGCACCCCACGAGAGAGAGCCGCGGAGCCGGACATGGCGGCCCCACCTTCCCAGGCCGACTCAGAGGAATCCTGGCTGGACGGTGACGCCAGAACACGCCGGATAGAGGAGATGGTGGCTGCCTTCCCAACGCGAGAGGA
The DNA here is from genome assembly GCA_009667805.1 of Leptobrachium leishanense. Classification (NCBI taxonomy): domain Eukaryota; kingdom Metazoa; phylum Chordata; class Amphibia; order Anura; family Megophryidae; genus Leptobrachium; species Leptobrachium leishanense. The sequence goes on from CM019063.1 coordinate 399,937,473, forward strand.
CATACAGCACCTCATCGGAGCAGTCCGGGAAGACCTCCGCAAGGACATTACGGAGGTACGTGCGGAAATGGCGGTAATGTCGGGCCGCGTGGCGCAGCTGGAAGAGGCCGCAACGAGACCAGTCGCCGCAGCTTGCACATCTCAGGCTGGAACCCCGGACCAATTATACACAGTGGCGCGCAAGATCGATGATCTTGAGAATAGATCGAGGAGGCAAAATGTCCGCATACGAGGAGTAGCAGACTCTGCCCTGGATCTCCGCGGCTTTCTTGTGCGACTCTTTAATCACATTCTCCGAGGCCCCCGAATCACTCTCCACCACGTGGACAGAGCGCACAGGGACCGTGGCCGATTTCCTAGAAGGCCAAACGACCCCCCGCGTGATGTACTATGCCATCTTACTGACTTTACATTGAAGGAAGAACTTTTATTTTCGGCGCGCTCCTCCCGTGTTTGGCTTTTTGAGGGGTCTGAAATCTCTTTATACCAGGACCTATCCCGCTTCACTCTACAAGCCAGACGCGCTCTTAAACCTCTCACCACAGCTCTCCGAGATGTACAGATCCCCTATCGCTGGGGCTTCCCAATGGCTCTAATTGTATCTATCCAAAACCGGCCCATTACTCTGCGTGGTTATGGTGACCTCCCTGGGTTCCTGGAAGCAGTGGGCCTCCCCATACTCCACTTAGACAACTGGGAGCCCATGCTGCTCCAATCCTGGGGCTTTCCGGATGGCGACTCTGCACCACTCCTACAGAGGCAGGGCAACAGAAGACGCCTACGGGAAGAGATGGAGCCCGACGCCGCACCTGACCAGTAAAGCACCGCACATGACTTGGCCTTAGGAGCTAGGCTTCCCGGAATCCACCACATGTCGCGAGACTTTACCTCGTCCTTTGTTTTATGCGACGCTGTCCTAACACTACCCTGCGACACACTTTTCAATGCCATCTCTTGGCCTATGGTGGCCCTACCTGAATACAGGGACCTATTGCCAGAACAAATATCTACTACAGTAATCACACTTTATTTTTGATGCGATGAGAGAGCCACTGTTGTGATCCACCCCCCTCACTTCTTTGGGACTACGATTTATTCTTGCCTCATACCGTGACCTCTCTGGAAGAATGCAACACTGACGTCGGAACATTGCAACACCTTATTTTCACCCTGGTTCCATGCACTTCTTCCGACGCAAGCATAAACACGGAAGATGTGGTGTTCTCCTCCCACCACCACCACCCATGGACGGAACTCACTACACGTAGCACAGAGCGGCTACTCAACAGGTTTGGGAAGGGAGGGCGGGACGATATGGCAAGGAGAGAACTTAGAGGGGGTGGGAAGGAGGGGACGGTAAGGAATGGGACGGGAGATGTTGGTGGGGAGGGTCGACGATGTCGAGAGGAGGGAGGGGGAGGGGAAATGGAGGAAAGGGAAGGGGATTATATTAACTAAGATTGAAAAAAAAAAAAAAAAAAAAAGGAATGCATTTTCTATACCTGTACATACTTTAGCCTACCGCAAGCACAAACTGGAACACCGATCTGGACAGGACGGGAGGATTGCGGCAAAGGGATGTCTGGAGGCAGGGGTTGGGGGGGGAGGGGGGGCAGGGGGCACACAGGGAGACAGGGTGACAGGGATATGGAGAGGGAGGGGGGGGAGGGGGGGGGGAGAGCGGGGAGGGAGCGGGGGGGGGGGGAGAGGGGAGGGAGGGGAGGGGAGGGAAAACAGAGGGAAAACAGTGAGGAAAACAAAAGAGGGGGTGGATGAGGGATGGACAGCGGCCAAGGGTAATGACCCTGCTTCACTTGCTTGGCTTCTCTCATACTGACTCACATTTGTATTTATGGTTATCGACGAGACAGAATAGATGGTTCTGAACAAAGTTGATTGTTTCGGGTGGATTGTGGGACAGAACTGGTCTTTGCCCTTGCTACAATGTCGTTTTTCTACTTGTTATAATATATAAACCCGGTTATCTTCCCCTTCTCTCCCTTGCTGAGAATGTTTATCTCCCATGTATAATACTTCCTCATGGTTCAATATATTCTGCGATGTCTCCAACGGGTGGTACTGGTTGGGGACTCACTCTGGTTCATATATTTCTACTTATTTCCCAACTATTATTTCTTTATCACCCCCCTGAGATTCTGACGTCACAGTTCCTGAGCGGGAGGAAGAGGTGTTTACTCTCCTCCCTCTGACGTCTTTTGGTCTCATATCTTAGAATACGCCTACTCACGCCCTCTTCTATAGCTCTTGTCCCCCTTTTTTCTTGCACCTATTGCGTTTCTATTATCTCTTTTTCCCCGTTCCTCCTTCTACACATAAACCCACCCCCCCTTTTTTTTTTTTTTTTTTTTTTCTTTTTTCTTTTTTTTCTCTCCTTTTCTCCCCCTCCCCTTCTTATTGGGCGCCCACGGGGGGACGTTGAGATGTTTGCCAATAAACAGCTCCGCATAGTCTCTTACAACGCCAGGGGCCTTAACGCCCCTGAAAAACGCTCCAGATTACTTAGAGAGCTACGTGCCCACCGAGCTTCTATCGCATTTATTCAGGAAACGCACTTCCGTGATCGAGACGGACCAACCCTCCGAGACAAACAATTCCCAATGGGATATTTTAGTAATTACACAGACTCAAAATCCAGAGGAGCCGCCATCCTCATAGCGCGAGACGTCCCGTTTACACAAACAGGTCTCCTTACCGACCCCCAAGGCCGCTTCCTTTTCTTGAAGGGCACTATAGCAGGCACAACATACACCTTTGCATCTGCCTACATATCGAATACGCGCCAACATAAGTGTATAGCCTCTGTCCTGCGCCAGCTCGACGTTTTTCAGGAGGGGGTTCTGATCCTCGCTGGCGACTTTAATGTGTCCTTAGACCCCAAACTAGACACGTCGAGGGGATCCTCTTCGATCCCTCCTAACATTCTTAGACATATCAAAAGGTCCCTTCACTCATATAGATTAGTGGATGTATGGCGAGCATACCACGCCAGCGAGAAAGATTATACGTATTTCTCAGAGGTCCACCAAAGCTATTCCAGACTCGATCTTTTCTTTCTCCCTCAACATCAATTGCACATGGTGTCCAACACCTACATCGGTACACAAACGTGGTCAGACCACGCACCAGTGATCATGACCCTGACCTCCCCTCTTTACAGACCGCGAGAACACACATGGCGCCTTAACACATCTCTCCTTACGGACCCAATGCTCAGAGCCGACATAGACGAGGCACTCAAACAGTACTTTGAGATCAACACCACCCCTGAGGTCTCACCCCACACGATCTGGGCGGCCCACAAAGCCACAATACGGGGCCTGCTCATTGCGAAAGCGACTGCTCGAAAGCGAGACAGAAAGACTGAAATCACTTCTCTGCTGGACGAGATACAAACCCTGGAAACCTCTCACAAGACTGATCAGTCAGCACTATTATATCAACAACTTCTTGACAGCAGAAAACGACTTAATGACTTGCTACAGGCAGACATACGATTTCAGGCAGTCAAAACACGTGCCTTTTTTGCTCTTCAGGAGAATAAGCCTGGCAGGTTGCTGGCGAGACTCCTACGCAAACGCCAAGAACAGTCCTATGTACCACATATCAGACTTAGAAATAACGCCCTGACTACCAGACCGGACGAAATACTACAGGAATTTGTCCGCTACTACACAGACCTGTATAACGGTAGGGGTGAGACGCCAACCCCAGATCTCCTGCCTCGCATCACTGATTATTTAAAGGACAATGTAGCTCGTCGCCTCACAGAGACCCAGGCTGCGTCCCTGGAGGATCCCATCCTTCAGGAGGAACTTGTGGCAACACTTAAACGCATTAAGAATAATAAATGCCCAGGGCCGGATGGCTTTCCGGCCGAATATTATAAAACTTTTGCTAAAACTCTTTCCTCCCCTATGCTTACAATGTTCAACGCGACACGAGAAGGCTCAAAATTTTCCCACCACGCGCTGACGGCCACCATTGCAGTGATCCCTAAGCCGGACAAAGACTTAACGGAGTGCAAACATTTTAGACCCATCTCACTCTTAAACGGGGATGTTAAGATCTTGGCCAGGATCCTTGCTGACAGACTTAAACGTCTTTTGCCGACTCTGATTGGGGCTGACCAGGTGGGTTTTGTCCCGGCAGGGAGGCGAGAGACGCGACGACGAGAGTCCTGAACGCTATTGCGCTGTCCTCAGGAGGGGGACATGGCCTTCTCCTGCTGTCTACAGACGCAGAGAAGGCTTTCGATAGGGTTGGTTGGCCTTTCCTTTTCCAGACATTGGAAGCTTTCGGTCTCCCCGCACACTTCCTGCACTGGATACGCTCACTATATGATTCTCCCACGGCACGAGTTAGGGTTAATGGAGCCTTGTCGGTGTCCTTCCCTATTTCCAATGGGACTAGACAGGGTTGCCCCCTGTCTCCTCTCCTATTTGCCCTATTCCTGGAGCCCTTCTTAGAAGCTATTCGACGAGATGATAGAATTCAAGGCATACAGGGCATGAAACACACTCACAAAGTATCGGCATACGCGGATGATCTGCTGTTCCTCCTTCCACACCCGCGTACTTCCATGCCGCATCTTTTAGAACACTTTAAGATCTTTGGGGAATTGTCCGGTTATAAAATCAATAACGACAAATCCAACATGCTGAGCCTCGATATGTCTACAACGGACGTTTCTTTTATCCGCTCTCGCTTTCCCTTCCAGTGGTGCGCATCTCGGCTGAAATACTTAGGTATCTGGATATCGCACACTCAGGAAGGTACATATAAACACAATTATGGGCAATTATTACAAGACTTCCGCCTAAACCTGTCCTCATGGACTCACCTCCCCATTTCGTGGCTAGGCAGGGTCAGTGTACTTAAGATGAATGTGATGCCTCGTCTTCTATACACACTACAAGCACTTCCCATATTACTACCGCGTACGTTTTTTAAGGAACTTGACTCAATCTTCCTCGCATTTATATGGCCTAAGGGTCGCCCGAGGGTCAAAATACACCTTCTTCGTCGTCCTCGACTGGAAGGCGGACTGGCACTCCCAGATGCAAAACTCTACTTTTACGCAGCACAACTGACGCGCATGCTGGATTGGATGTCCGAGACATCGGACAAACTGTGGCTGGACCTGGAGGAGCAACAGGCACGCAGACCACTCTGGACAGCGCCGTGGCTACCCACACAACTTCTGAGACATGGGTTGCCTCCTTCTAGCCTGTATGGGGACACCCTTTCGGTATGGTGGAGGATCAGGGGCCTTTTTGGCCTCTCTCCCTCCTTATCGCCACTCATGCCTCTTCAGCACCACCCGGACTTTTCTCCGGGACTGGAGTCTAAACTAATAAGACGATTTACTGACGGATCCAGACTATTCCTATTCCAGGTACTCCAAGACGATGTAGTGGGATTGCCGGGACGTAGTGACGACACGACCGAACTATCCTTCGGAGAACACTTTGCTCTCCACAGACTGCGCCATTTCGTGAACTCGCTCCCGAAGGGTTTTCGCCCTCTGCGCCAACTTACACCCTTTGAAAATTTCTGTAGATTGGCTTTACCACTATCGAAGAGCATTTCCACCATCTATGCCCTACTCCAAAAAACCGACGCTTCACTACCGCCTCTATGTGGACGATGGGAAACGATCTTGGGACTTGAGTTTACCCCTGAAACTTGGTACAAGACCCTGTACCTTACACTGTACGGTTCCCGAGCGTTTAAGGTGACCGAGACTTCATATAAACTATTGACGTTTTGGTACTACACTCCCCATCAGACTGCTCATTTTTCGCTCTCATGTGACTCCATATGCTGGCGCTGCGGGTTGCAAACTGGAACATATTTACATATATGGTGGTCCTGCACAAAAATCACACCATACTGGCGTATGATAGGGGAGTTGGTGACGGAGATCACGGATCTCATTCTACCCTTTACACCAGAGGTGTATCTTCTTTTACATCTACCTGGCTCGCAAACTGCCCTACGTAATTCGGTGGCGCTCCACCTTGTTCTAGCCGCGAGACGCCTCATCCCAGCTCGCTGGCGATCTTCGGCGATTCCCTCCATTAGGGACTGGGCGGAGGCAGTCGAGCATCTGCGGACGGTTGATGACCTAGCGGCACGACACTCTGAGAACCTGAACCCAGAACACCTTACGAAATGGTACTACTGGGATAGGTTCCGCACGTCTTCTACGTTCCGCCAACGTCTCTTACCTAGAGACAATGTGGACCGGACCTCTTCCCTCAGTCCACGAGCAGAGACCATCCCCCGGGGTACAGCACTCCCTAATCTGTTGAGCCCTGTACACTCGCCACATGACTAGGAGGGACTGGTGGCGTGACGCCGCTTCCCCTCGTGGGCGCTTAAGGTACCTAGAACCATCTCTCCCCCCCCTTTTTTTTTTTTTTTTTTTTCTTCTCTCTTCTTTTTCTCCTCCCCTTCTTCTCCCCGCTCTTCCCCCCCGCCCCTCTTCCCCCTCTCTCTTCTCCTTGCACTTTCTCTCTTCTTGCTCTCTGTCTTCTCCCTCTGCTGACCTCAGTTCTCTTCTACTTCCCACCTTTTCTTGACCTCCTTTACTACAATGCTCTACACTCTCACCCCCCCCCCCCTTATAACGGAAGTAACTTACCGAACCTATGCGGAATACTACTTGACACAACCACCCTTTATAGAGCGTATTCATAATGAAAAAATAACGTTATTCGCCGCTCATTAGACTTACACATTATGATATGTATTGAACCGTGTCACTTGTTATTACGACTACTGTATGCTTTTTCTTACTATATCTGTTGAAAGCTGTTATTCTTACACACTGAACTGTTATCTGTTACAAACTTAAATAAAAACTTTGAATGCAAAAAAAAAAAAAATAACAATTAAATAATAATAAAAGGCCGCAGTCAAACTGACTGCTCATGGAGCTTACAGGTATAGGATGTTGTCCAGCTCTTCTAGTGTTAACTGTTTACATTGGTAGCTGGCTAGGATGTTTGGCCACCCAACTCTAAATTAACCCTTTTGGCACTAGTGGACAATCATGCCTTGATTCCTTTAACCTGAAACAAATGTAATGGCTGAATTTCAGACAATCTGAATTGCAGTATGCACGACATTCAGATAAATTGATTCTACTGAAACTAATCTTATTGTCATGCACAGCACAAGTCTGGATGTCAGAGATATTTTTTTATTAGCAGATGAACACTTATGACACATAGGAATACGTGATGTTATATTCGGAAAAGATTTTACTTTTGACATCTGGATGAAATAACATCTGGTTGAAATTATGTACAGAATATAAATGATAAAATGGTAGAGAGTCAAGATGACCATTTGCCCATAGCGGAAGTGTTTTCATGCATATTCATATAAAGCTATATTACACTTAATAGAACATAACTGACCTTATGCAATGCAGGAGCCAACACTGGTAGCAAGAAGCCCATATAGATATAGTCTACAAGTTGGACACGTATGAGATGATGAGCCACCTAAAATTAAATGAAATATGTTAAAAACAATTATCGGTGACTATGGTACTGCTATTGTTTTTCAAAAGTGTTTAAAATGTTTAATAAAAGTTACCAATATCATATTCAACACTTATAAATGCTTTTTGATCACAACAATTAATATGTGTGTTTATAACAGTTAATACAAGTAGAAACAAATAGCTCTTTAGTGACTGAACAAAATCATAAAATCCTCATCCCACTGACAAGGATTTTAAATATAATTAAAGCTGTGAAAACATGACATATTAACACTGAAATATTATCTATATTAGGAATATTTGATATTAATGTAGTACTTATAACTACCCTATAAAGCAGACCAGCACATCTCTTACTTTTCAGCAAAATAATTGTAGTCTAATTCTGCTGATAACCCCTGTAATCTTGTGGCTTTGGGGGTAACTGATCTCTTAGTAGCCTTTTTATTCCAAGAATCAAGATTCCTTTCTTTTCTGTAACAGTCTGTCAAAAGCTACCATTAATTCATTAACAACATCCATATTTATTACCGTCAGCTATTATTCTTAGAATTTATATTCCATAGAGATGTTGTGTGGGGTTTCTGTGTAAGGCAAAGACCAGCTGAGATGATATGGATGAGTATAAAATGTGGAAAAAACAGCCACAGATAGGAGATATAATGAAGCAATTATGGGCACTTCTTCTATACACTCTAATTCCACTTTGATTCCTTTCTTGTCTATTCATTTTTCAATGCTCGTAAAACTTTAAAGATGACATCTAGCCTACAGCCAAGTAAGTGGAACATAAACCAAACGCATACATGCCTAACCTTCGTTTTATTTGTAAACTAGCTTTTACCAGCGGCTTCGCTCACGTAGATTTTGGGATTTGTTACAATTGTTTATAAATGAAACATGAGTTTTGTGTCCAAACTGTACGAAATGTAATTTACAGGTTGATGTCTTAAAGTACTAATGTTAGTCAGGGGGTATTGGCTACAAAACAAAGTTGTTTCATTCATATGTGTCCATGAATTTATTTTGAGACAGACAAAATATAATAGTTTTCTTTCTATGTGATTACTTCTTTGTAAACTACATTAGTGGTTCTTCTTTCAGGTGCTCAGATCAGCATAGAGCTAGGTCATATAATACAACAAAAGATCAGTATAGTATCAGCAAATGATCAGGAGATAAAGCACACCAAGGTTTTTTATAATCAGTCCATTGGAAGTATAGGTCGGGCAACCCTGATATGGAGTTCTAACATCCAAAAAACTCAGAAAACTGGAGTTTTCAGAGTAATCTGGATATTAGTCATTCTGGACTAGAGGCGCTCTGTATGGTCACTGCTGCTCGGGAACATAGTGTCATGCGACGTTTGCGGTAAGCAGGTGAAAGTCCAGCAGGCAGCGACACAGAGGGGAGGCCAGACAGGTTCCAGGGCAACAAATACATTTAATAGGAAACCACGAGGGCAAGACAGGACGAGAACTGTCAAGTGAAAATGAAGAACAGGGGAATGACAGGAAGGGAGCTGACAGGGAAAAAGAAGGGCATTAAGGAATACTGGGTAAGGAGAACAACTAAGGATACTGGGCTTGGCTAAGGAAACCAAGAGAGCCTAAAGAAAAGGACACAGGGAATAAGAAAATATAAAATAACTTATATTATACAGGACACAGGGAAAGCAGAACAAAGGCAAGACAGAGGGGCAGGAGTGGCACGGGAGCAATGGTATCAGGAAGGCACTGGCAAAATACATGGTCAATGTCCATAGACTAGATAGTGGCAGGCGGCTGGCGGAGCAGTGTCGGTAATCCAAGGCAGGGGTTTGGTACACGGCAATGTCAAAACAGGAAGGTTCAGAGATAGTCTTGAATTCAGGGCCAGAGGTCGGTACATGGTAAATCAGATCTACAGACAAACAGGATCACAAGACAGGAACTCACAGGTGGGAATACAGAGGAATCCAAACAAGGCGAGAGTACGGTGAATGGCAAGATGAAATGAGACTAGACAAGAACCCTGGGTACTGGATACACACTGTAACTAAGACAAACAGAATTGATGGGTCTTAGTATTGGAGAACTGGAGAACGGGACCACACACGTCCAGATACTACTCAGCCAAGGACTTCAATGCAGAAGCCTCACCTACAGGGCGTTGTTTCCTTTTGTGGACCCCAAATTAGGTGAGATGGACTGTACCTGGGATTACATAGTTCCTCAGGAAACTCCAGACTGGAGTTCAGGGTTCTAGATGAAATGCAGGACAATTGTGAAAACCTGGACCGGAGCAGGATATATACATGGCAGGAATAGGGCTGCCGGAGCCAAGGCAGTCTCATATAGGCAATATGGCACTCCGGCAGGTGCCAGGGGTGCAAGCATGACACCTAGCTTCCAAATGCTGCAGCAGATCATGCCTTTGGGAAGCCCTAGCATAGGATATGCTGCCCAGAGTCAAGCTTACTCCTGGCAGCATATCCGTGAAGAAATGCTGCAGACTTCACCCAGTATGTGTACATGCTGATGCCTATAACAGAAAGGGGTTTGTGGCTGTCCTGCCATGCTCTCCTTTTACTGGAGCATCAGATTCTCCTGGATGCTGAAATCTGAAAGAATCTGAAATCCAGAATGCATGGGGTCCTGAGCATTCTGGGTAAGGATGAGTATTCGGTTCGGATCTGTTCGGAGTTCTATTCGAATATCGCCCGTTCGGCTGTTCGTCGAACTCCGAACATTTCCGCATGTTCGCTGCATGTTCGCCCACAATGCACCACAATGGACCACAATGCACTTTTCCAATGGCCTGAAGCTTGTAATTGGCTACAGCCTTGCACCTGACCACAGGTCAGGTGCAAGACTATGCCAATCACAGCTCAGAGTCCTGATTGGGCAAATTTTGCCCAATCATGGGCCCACAGAGCTAAGTCCCGCAGCACACTATATAAGGCTTCCCTGCCTGCAGCTCCAGCGTGTGTGTTTGCAGGAGTGAATCAGAGAGGAGAGGAGATTGTTCTGTCAGGGTGTATCAGTGACGTTGTAGGAGATTTCTGGCAATTAGAACCTGTGTTGGCACTGCCAGGCTATCAGGGACAGTGTGTTTCATTGAGTTGTAGGAGATTTCTGGGAATTTGAATCTGTGGTGGCCCTACCAGGCTATCAGGGACAGTGTGTATCAGTGAGTTCTACCAGAGTTCAGCAAATTTGAATCTGTCTTGGCACAGCCTGTTATCAGTGTGTATCAGTGAGTTGTACCACAGTCCAGCAAATTAGAATCTGTCTTGGCACAGCCTGTTATCAGTGTATCAAAGAGTTATACCACAGTTCAGCAAATTTGAATCTGTCTTGGCACAATATTTGGGTGCACTGCCACTGACGCCTATACCAGATTCATATCATTTTAATATTTGACCGCAGGGTCCAACCCAGCACTCTTCCACAATACCACAGAGGGGTTACGGTGTGACGGCACTGTTGCCGACACTAAAGGCACAATTTTAAAGCACCTATTGTTACTTTCATCCAAAGCATGCATAAGTTTCACCATAATTTAGCCAAAAAAATCACTAAACTTGTTCTGCGTCTCCTAAAACGTCTCCTCTTTTCATACAGGCTGCCGCCCCAAGCAGTTGTTTATGAATAGATTAAAGGAAAACCATGTACCGTCATTTGAAATGTCATTTTTTTTGTTTTTAAATGTTTCTATACATCCTACAAATCCGCCACTTCATGGGCCGGTTATGGGGACCTCCTAGGTACGATATTTGAAGGAATTTTTCGTTCTTATTCTTAACCTTTATTTCATGGAAAACTCACTGTTCCTTTAAAAATGTTTTTTTTTTTAACTTTTTGTCCTTGTTTCCTATCCCCCAGGGCACTACCCGGACCCACAAACACCTTTTATGGCAAATATCTAGCATATATGCCCTCTTGGAGGGCACTCTAAAAATTGAACGTTCGGGATCCCATTGACTTACATTGAGTTCGGATCATGTTCGAGTTCGAACTCGAACTTTTGAAATTGTTCGAACTCGAACCGAACACGGGGGCGTTCGGCTCATTCCTAATTCTGGGTAACAGGTGTTCAACCTGTAATACCCATTGGATTAAAATCTGGTTATAATATTTGATTAGTTAAATTGTCATGATACAACCTGGTGGGCTGTAGTCCTAAAAAAAAACTTCCCTATCTTGCCGAGCATCATAATTCTTTTCTTAATTTGCTCAAGTTTTTTTCTTCCGCAGAAATCCTATTTTATTGTATATTCCCCCGTAAAAGACACCTGAGCTGCTATAATATCACATAGAAACATACGATATTATGACTATGGTTTATTTACTTTTTCCCTTTAAAATTTCAGTCAATTGAGTGATCCAACATTAAATTTTTCAAGAGTATTAGAGATAAAATCCTCAAATTGGAACTACAGACATAGTTTCAAGAATATGAATCAAGGAAGTGGTTAGTAATTAGTAGACCTGTCATAGCATCAGCATGATCTTGGAGCTATATCTGGACTACAAAGAACATGTGATAAAAAGAAAAGTGTGATCCCCAGAGTACAACATTAAAATAGAAACTTATATATAGTAGATTGAAAGAATTGTACCAATATGTCCTACCTCTGTATGATACTGGTTACCAGACCATTATGCAATGCATATACAGTATTAAACTACTTAAATATCACACACTGTCATAATAATACGAAAGTGCTCCTTATGGAAATGTAATGTCCGTCATGAATCATCAGTCTCATTGCAACCTTTAACAGTTCTTTACCATGCATGGAATTCCTGCATATGGTAAGAAAAGTAATAGGTAGAATTTTAAGCTAGATATTTAAAATGTGAAATAATGTGCAATTAAGGATAATGTAGTTCAACAGCATTTGAAGACAATTACGTTACTAAGAAATGCTATAAAGTAGCTCCATAACATTTCTGGCAAGAAAACACATTTATATAAAATTGCATAGTTACAGCAAAGTATTGTTACCCTAATAGATTTCTTTTTTATGTACATTATTCTTTTTAAGATGTTCGTTGAATGCTTTTTATGTTTTTCAGCCATCAGAAATATTACATTAAATGTCTTTAATGAATGGCCATTTACTGTCATCAAAATATTCCGTCGGTCAGCATTAATAACTAAATGGTTCTTTTGTGTGTTCGCATAAAAACCTGAATTTGTCTGGACATAGAAACAGATATAATGGATCCACTAATAGTCAAACAAGAATTACAGATCATGTGAAAAAGCAAAGTGTACATTGAATTAAGTTTCAATCAGTGCAACTATGAAGGAATTCCCTACAGAATGAAAACAATCTTGAGTATTTTAACCCATAGTGACCAGGCGATTTTACCATTGTCTGTCCGAATGTACCCCACTGCTGTTTTTACATCTCTGCGTTTGAGTTTAGGTCTAATATTCCTCTTACTCGTATATACACATATTATATACCGTTTTTCTCAAAAATTAAATGGAATTTCTAAAGTTACCATTAATTCCATCATATCGTATAATTTACTATAAAAATATTTATGAAATATGATGGAAAAAAATGGAAAAAACATACTTTTGTGAATCTACAACCGCCAAAAAAGACCCCATCTAAATAGTTTCAAAATTTTGTTTTGAAATTAGAAATAACCAGGGCCACATTACATTCTCAGAGCTAACGTTAGGAGAGGAGGGAGCGCGATCCGGCAGGTCATGTGACCGGCGCTGTCTGCTTCAATGGAGTCCTATGGACTCCATATAGAGGATGTGTGTGGCAGCGCATTCCGGGGCTTAGCGCCTGATAACAATGCAGGCAGCTTTTTAAGCGCCTGCATTGTAATATTGTGCTAAAACGGGGACGCAATGGCGAAACCTGCAGGTGCAGGTTTTTCTCCATAGCATCCCCGTTTTAGTGCGACCATGGTAATGTGGCCCCCAATTTTTTTTACATGTTTTTGCTTTTTAACCCCTTCACTGCTGATCAATTTCACCTCTGTGTGCTGAGCTCATTTTGTCTGTTTTATGCTTATCATATTTAAATGTGATTTGAAGTCTATTTTATTATATCCCAAGATAATTACAAAAAACCCACTTTTTTTTTAATTTATTTTTTATTTTTACACCAAACCTGATCATGCTTGGAATCATTGGAAAGGCTATGATCAGTCCTTTCCAATGATACCAAATAAGACCCACTAGCTCCCATGGATTGGGAGAGACAGGGGTCTAAATTACCCTCCTAGCTCCACTTGGCAGCTAGGGGTTACCTGGCCAACTGACGTCATCGGACATATGGCAACAACGTCACTGGGTTGGGAGTACCTGGAGGCTTGGCTGACATCCAAGATGTCAGCCATCGCCGTGAGCGAATCGCAATTCGGCACCTAAAGGGGTTAAAGAGAGGCACCGCTGGAAAGGGCAGACTCTGCCCTCTCAAGCGGTGCCTCTCTTTATTTTCTAGGTGCAGCCATAGGGGAGGGATAAGGGTCCAAAGAACCTTCCCCCCCTTTCAGGTTCCACCTGCAGGTGCCGGGGGAAGCCTGAAAATTACATCATTGCGCACTGTACAATACTGTTTCGGACCTTACCCAGAATCTGCCTGTGTATCACTACATTCCGGGTTCATTCACCACCAGCCTGCCTGCATGGTCCTGACACTGTGTGTGTCACTGAAGCCCTTTCCATCCCCCCCATATAGCATATGTTTTACATATGTGAAAGGTTTGAATGGTCATTGTCTGCCAAACATTGCCCCGTTATCAGAAAAATTGTGTGTTTGTGCTGGTATCCACTTTATTTATGTCCACCCTGTGATTACAACATGCACTATTGTTTCATGTCTGCACTTGAAAATGAGGTATGGCTAGGGACTGGCTGACTTGAGGAGGAGCGGGGTGGCTGGGTGGCATTTTCCATTGGTCTCTAGGTCCCTCCTGGCACTGTATATATTTGGCTGCTGAGCTTCATTAAAGGTGACCTGTCTGTTTTAACCCAAGATCTGAATGCGGTCTCATTTCTGGGGAATGTTATAACCACCCTTTCATTTTACCCTTCATTAACCCTTTCGCTACTGAGCCATTTCACACCTCTGTGCTGAGGTCATTTTTACCGTTTTCGCTCATCATGTTTAACCGCGTTTTGAAGCTTTATTTTAATATATGACCCAGACATATTATATATCGTTCTTTCCGGCAGACTCGGCAGATTCATAATATGTCATTATTATATGTATACGTCATGTCCTGTCTGTATATTATAACAAAAAATGCAATAAAATTAGAATTTTCAATCATTTACAATGTGTAAAGTGTTTTTTTCCACATTTTAACATGCGAGCATTTGCGGTTATTTTTTCTATGGGGTGCGCTTGTTAAAAAAATTGGAAATGGGGACTCGTTACATTTAATTTTGGGGGAAATTTCGCTATTTTTAACAAATGCACCGCATACAAAAATCATTAGTGCAGCATCATTGTTAACATTATAATTGAAATGGGAACAATATTGCTGCATTAACAAAATATTATTTTTTTGTAATTTTTTTTTTTAAACACAATTTTTATTGTTTTTTCAGTAATACAGCAACAAGGCGCTCCTGGAAGCCCATAGAGCGATGTATAATCTCAGGGAGGCAGTAACAAGATTAAACAAATAATATAAAGAATCAGAACCTGCTTTCTTTCCCTGAGAGATAACGATGCCTCGCAAGGACATGCGAATCAATTATATAAAACTTACATTATGAACTACAAAAATAATAAACAGGGAGAAGAAAGAAAGAGAAGAGAAAAAAAAAAAAAAAAGTGAAAATTCTGTTTTTTAGATCAAGGTCTCTAGGTCCAACAGTTCTATACCCAACTACGTGATGGCCTGCGTCGTAAGCCAAGGTTCCCAGATCGTTGTGCATTGTTGGAGCGTATCATGTAGTTGAGCTGTTAGACATTCCATTTTATAGATATACCACACCTTCGCAACTATCTCCGGAACGGGGGGGAGGTCTCGTTTCCAGGAGCGAGCTATACATATGCGAGTGGAAGTACAAATACGATGGGCTAGTCGGAGGGAAGAGCGAGATAGACCATGACGTCAGGACGGACTATTAAGCAAGGCCAAAGCGGGGTCAGGGGGTACTGGCAAACCAAGAGCTCTGGAGATCATAGCGAAAACTGAGGACCACAGTACTGTTACCAGCCCACACTCCCACCACATGTGATAAAACGTTCCACGTTTGCCACAACCCCTAGTGCACAAGCCAGATAGCGCAGGATAGATTTTCTGTAAGAGGACCGGGTCCAGGTACCACCTGGATAGTAGCTTATAACAATTTTCTTTTATCAGAGTACATGTTGTTATCCCCATCGAGGATAGGATAGGAGCTGGTACGAGCACGGGCATTCGAGAGATGGGCGGAGGAGAAGATTATATATTTGGGATATCGCTCCTGCTGTGCTTGAGCTTCTCATTACTAGACTTTCAAAAGAGGTCTCTACAGGGGTGCCCATAGTCAGACGACTACATACAAAATGACGAATTTGAGAATACCTATAAAACTCTCGTAAAGGGATATCATGTGACTCTCTAAAGTATTCCCACCGGGGGAATTTCCCCTGCAATAGTACCGCTCCTAGTGTCGTAAAACCCTTCCCTCGCCACCAATCAAAAGCTCGGCCCTCCTCCCCACACCATGGGGGGAAGAGCGGGTTATCACGCAGGGGTAGCAGACCAGATGTAGTGGTGGTGAGGGACATACGGTATTTGACCTTAGACCATATATCCAATGAATGAGTAGTGGTGGGCAATAAACGACCTCTTTCTGTCAAGGAGATCTGTCTCCAGGGAACCTGTGATAAGCATGAAGGGGCAACATAGTCGTTCTCTATGTCAACCCAACAGATCCTACCTCTTCTAGCGGACCATTGGAGGAGCTGCGTCAACTGTGCCGATTTATAGTACAAGGCTAGGTCAGGGACTGCAAGGCCCCCATGTAATTTAGGGCGGCGTAGTATCAGTCTGGAAACTCTCGGTTTCTTCCCCTGCCATACATAACGGTAAAAGGCTGACTGGAGGTCGGGTAGGATCGTCAGTGGTAGGGGGACCGGTAAGGTGCGGAAAAGATACAGAAGTTTCGGGAGTGCTGTCATTTTAAGGGCATAAATACGGCCCATCCAGGAGATGGAGTAGGAGGACCATTGCCGCAGTAGGGATTTGATGTGCTTAATCATGTCAGGGTAGTTAGAAGAGTAGAGCTGCGATACGTGAGCGGTGAGGTAGATCCCCAGGTATTTGAGTCGTTGGGGACACCAACGAAAGGTGAATGATTCCCGTAAGTGTGTAACAACCTCCTGAGGTAATGAAATATTTAAAGCTTCAGATTTAGCAATATTAAATTTGTAGCCAGAGAGGGCACCGAAGGAGGAGAGGCAACTGTATAGGTTCGGTAATGAAACAAGGGGTTGGGTTATCGTGAGTAAGATATTGTCTGCGAAAAGACTTAGCTTATAGTTTTTGTTGCCCGCAGCTATTCCTGAAATATCTGGGTGACCCCTTATCTGTTCCGCCAGGGGTTCAAGGCATAAGGCGAACAGAAGTGGGGACAGGGGGCAACCCTGACGCGTACCATTTAAAATGTCGAATGGTCTGGACCTCCCTCCCATAGTCGTGACTGAGGCCGTTGGCGAAGTGTAAAGTGCACGAATACCCCTTATCATCCCATCTCCCACACCAAACCTCCTCAAGACCTCCCATAAATATGTCCAGTCCACTCGATCAAAAGCCTTCTCAGCGTCGAGGGAAAGCAGTAGTGATGGTTGTTTGGAGGCATGCGCTATAGAGAGTAGCTTCACCTCGTGGCGGATATTATCAGGGGCTCCACGAGACGCGATTAAACCGACCTGGTCAGGATGCACTAGGGACGGCAGATGGCGACTCAGACGCGTAGCTAAGACCTTTGCATAAATTTTCATGTCTACATTCAGGAGTGATATTGGGCGGTAGCTAGCGCAAGTAGAAGGATCCTTCCCTTCCTTGGGAATCACCACTATGGAGGCGGCCAGCAGCTCTTTGGGAGGGGTTTTGCCTTCCAGGAAGCCGTTATACATATTAGCTAGGAGTGGGGCTAATTGAGTTCGGAATTTCTTATAGTATAGGGGGCTAAACCCGTCCGGGCCTGGGGCTTTAGATGTTCGGAGTTCTTTCAGTAGTGGGAGAATCTCCTCGGTAGTAATTGGAGTCGCCAACGCATTCGCCTGAGGTCGAGTCAAAGATTGTAGTGGCAATTGTTCTAAAAATGAGCTAATCTTTTGTTGTTTCTGGCCATCAGATGGGGCTGTCGTACCGTCATATAACTTAGAATAATAGCGCGCAAATTCTTCTGCTATTTCTGACGGAGTTACTGCCGGGGAATCCCCTGATCTCTGGATTTTGGCTATAGAGTTACGCTTACGCAGGGCGCGCAGTTTGCAGGCTAGCATGGCGTCTGGCTTGTTACCCTTCTCAAAAAATAGCTGTCCGACCCTACGTAGGTCGCCTAGTGCCCTCTCTGTCTGTAGGGAATTCAGTTCCCCCCTGGTAGCCACTATTCTGTGCCAGATCAATGGGTCAGGTTGAGCTTTATGTGATCTCTCTAAAGTAGCGAGAGTAGCAGTCAGATCCGTCATTTGGGAGCGCAGTTTCTTATAATGGGCCGCTTGTAGACCTATTAGTCGGCCCCTTAAGACCGCCTTATGGGTGGTCCACAACAGATCTGGAAGATAGTGTTCGAGGTTGTTATCCAGAACGAAGTTCGCCAGCGCTAGGTCCAATTCAGTAGCGACTTCCGGTCTCAACAACAGGGCATCTGGAAGGTGCCAGGGAGGGCGGGGGGAGCCCCTGGATCCATCTGCCAAGACCACACTGAGAGGGGCATGATCTGACCATGTTATCTCATGGATCTTAGCAGATAGCACATCTCTCACCGCCCGTTGGGGGACAAAGACAAAATCAATTCTCGTGTATGTTGTGTTCGGGTGGGAGTAAAATGTGTAGTCTCTTGTCGTGGGGTGTAAGAGGCGCCATGCATCTACTATTTGGGTTTGTACCAAGAAATCTTTAAGGAGTGGTCGGTTAGGATGAGACTCAGACTGAGTAGGGGTGGTAGATCTATCTAAAACCCGGTCAAGGATGGAGTTAAAGTCACCCCCGATGATCACCTCCCCCCCAGGGAAGGGTTCTAACAGAGTCAGGAGCCGGTCATAAAAAGCAGGATCCCTGGTGTTAGGAGCGTAGACATTGAGTAGTGTTATTGATCGATTGTCAATAGTGCCCTGAAGCAACAGAAACCTTCCCTCCTTATCCGACACTTTTCTACGAAGTACAAAATTAATGTGGGATCGGAAAAAAATGGAGGTTCCCCGATGTTTCGTATTTGCACAGGCATGGTAATGCAGCGGGAATCGTTTATCAAAAAATCTAGGGGATTTACCCTGTAGGAGGAGAATGTCCGCTCCCAGAGAAACGTAGGATCGCATCGCCTTACGCCATTTCATTGGATTATTAAACCCTTTTACATTATGCGAAATTACATGTAGTGGCATTGCAGGGAAAAATATAGGGGAAGCAGCTGGGAGCTAACAGTCTCTGTCGCGCTTAAACAGGGCAGAAGAGTGAAGGCAGGAGAAAATGGCAGTAGGCAACCTAGAACACCCGAGCGGTATACCAATTCACATACATCATCATATGACCACAGTTTACCTGACCTTTCGAGACCTTGATCGGAAAAGAAAAGGAAGAAAAAGAAAAAATGAGAACAAGAAAACCAAAAGGTAAAAATGTTTGCAAAAAGAGAGAAAAAGAAAAAAAAAATCAAAAAGGAAAAAATAAATCGCAGAAAAAAGGAATACACACACATTTTATCTCGAATTGCAAAATAAAAAAGCAATCCGGCGAAGATCCCATCCATTAGGGAAACAGTCTCGGGATTCGTCCAATCCCAGTAATACGCCACTTCTGGGGGGTAACCTAGAAGGGCGCCCAGAGCCCTGGGCGGAGGGATGGTCAGCGACATCCACCAAGTGGCGTCACCTAGGTCAAAATCCTGATCCCGTGAGGATCCAAACGGATGCTCATCATCCCAATGAAGTTGTAGTGCAAAAACTTAGATAAGTTCCGTATCCAAATGAACTACAATAACAGCAAAGTCCCTGCAACCACGTGTAGGCCTCATGTGGCCGAGTGAGGAGACAACAGTCATGGTGGAGGAGGCGGCGAGGGTCGCGGCCGGCGCTCGTTTAGCGAGGCCTGAGACCATTCAGTCTCCATCCTCTGCGGTGTAGAGGACCTCTCTCGTGGCGGGGAGGCTCGCGTGTCTGCCAGGCCCAGAGCATGAAGAAAGCGGTCAGCCCTCTGCAGGTCTTCCAGAACATGCGTAGATCCGTGATGGGATACCACAAGTTTAAACGGGAACCCCCAGCGATATCTGATGTTTTGCGCAATCAGTTGGTCCGTGATAGGTTTAAAGGAGCGATGATTTTGTAAAGTAGTTGGAGAAAGATCAATAAATAGTTTCGGCATAACGTTGTCAATGGACGGAGTTTGCGTTCTAGCAGCTGCGACCACCGCGTCCTTTATCCCGTAATAATGAAATCTAGCGATGATATCTCTAGGGCGTTCTCCAGGGCGTGGACGGGGTCTTAAGGCTCTGTGTACCCTGTCGAATAAACAGTGTTCCGGGGGGGTATCAGGCAAGAGACTGAGCAGGTACCTGTGCATAAAGTCCTGTAGGTCTGTAACATCTTCTGGGACCCCTCTGAGGCGCACGTTGTTCCGCCGGGATCTGTTATCCTGATCTTCTTGTGCTCTCTGGAGTTGGTGCACTTCCTCAGTAAGGGCCTCCAAATGTTGAGCCATGTCATTATAAACTTTAACTGAGGCATCGTTTGCCCTTTCTAGAGCGTCCGTTCGTGCCCCCACTGCATCGATCTCGGTCCTCACCGCCGCCAGGCCTTCCTGTATATCCCCCTTGATGTCAGCGCGAAACGTGGAGAGTAATCTCTCTATGTCCCCTCTCGTGGCCGGGCCGTTATCAGGAGAGCGCGGGGTGGCGGCCGCCATCTTGGGTGAGGCAGCGAGTTCCGGGCCTGGCATGCGATCGCCAAACAAAGAGTGGAGGCGGCCCGGAGGTTGGGATTTTTTTAGTTTTGGGGGCATCTCCAGGTACCTGGTGCAGTCCGGGACCCGAGGGGGGCACTCAGAGCCTGGATCGATCGGGCTGGGTTGCAGGATCGCTAATGTTAGCTGGGATGAGCACGGAGCTCCGGGATCACGCGGCCATCTTGGTTAGCCGCCGGATACGGCCCCTTTTTATTGTCATTTTTAATTTTTTTAAAAACAAACTTTTTACATGGTCAAGTTTGGTATCGTTGGAAAGGCCATGCTCTGGCCGATCCAATGATATCAAACATTAACCCCTAGCTACCACGGATCGGGAGATAGGGGTTCATTGGAGCCCCCTATCTCCACCATTGCTGGCAGCTAGGGGTTAACTCCAGGACTGGCATCATCGTGCTATGCACGACGACGCCAGTCCTCAGGGGGAGTTCCTGGAGGCTCCAAGATGTCGGCCAGCTCCGGGAGAGGATCACGATCCGGCGCTTTCCAGCACCGAATTGTGATCCGGCTCCCCAGGGGTTAATGTCAGCCATCATTTGGAAGGGCAGGCTGTGCCCTTCCGAACGGTGCCTGCCTTAACTCTGTGCCCCCCGGCGATCGGGAGGGAGAGAGGTCCGAAGGACCTCCCCCCCTCCCTTTCAGGCGCCTCCTCTGCACATGCAGGGGGCGCCTGAATTAGATGTCATAGCGCCGCCGCAATGACATATAATGGCCCCGCCGGGGTCCCGGAGTGCTGGGCTGACCCGCACCGGGGGGTGCAGCAATCGGCCGGAATCCCGGCCGATTGCTGCCTCCTGTGCATGGACGCGCTCAGCGCGTCCATAGCACAGGAGAACCACTTGGCTGGACGAGCTCAGCACGTCCATAGCAGCCAAGTGGTTAAGCTTCAGCTAAGGGCTGGTGAACACATGAAAGAATTGCTGGTGGGAGAACGGGTGTCTGGCACGGGATCGGTATTAGCAGATGTGACCCAGTTGGGGTGCTGAGGTCTGTTACAGATACTAATTGTCCCTAAATTTATTGCAATAAGACTGTGGCAGTAACCCAATTTTATTAAAGAAGAATTTTATCTCAGTGTTCTCCAAAAAATATGAAGAATGTGGTTAAGAATGTGGTAATTGTGGTTTTTGTAGTGTATTGAATATGGCCTTGTGCATATTTTTTTTTAAAAACTGACATGTGCGAAATAATATAGCCATTATGTGATACTGTAGTTTTTAAATAAAATAATTGTTATTGAGACTAAAATTTAAAGATATTTTAAGACAATGAATCTACTTGAATGTAATCGATATACTAACCTGTACAACTGCATTGCAGAACTCCAGTGAATTAAGGAATTGGATGAGTGCAGGAATCTCAACCCAATCTGATTTAACTATACAATGCCATTCCTCCCCTTTTGCATCCAACCTTGTGGGCAATGAAGAATATAAACCACTGAGACCTGTAGCTAGCACCTGTGAATAGAATAATTACAGAGGTTAGCGTTACATGCATTTAGCTGCATTTTTGGACTACACACATTGACAATTAGCTGCCAACTCACTGTTGGAATAAATAACCACTATGAATTCAAAACTTGGTGATACAAATGTGAGCACAACTACTTAAAGCCGACACCTCCCAATTAATCGCTCATACACCTGTCAATTAATCAATATAGTAATTTAAAAAAAAGAAGAAAGCAGATATTAAGGTAATACAGAACACTGTGTAACATTAACATGTATAAATAAAAACATACCTACACTGAATAATTTTGTAAAATGCTATAAGTTTTAATAAGTTTATATATTGCTTTTATGATTGATAGGTGAATGTGACTGCCTTTCATTGTGCATTTTTTTTTACATTTGTGCAGTTAGGTTTACGGTGATTGGTTGGTTGCCAACTCACCTACATACAGTAACGCATACTCATTTGTGAACCTTTCTTACATGCTTCATTACATTATGCCGGCCTACATGTAAAGCAGAGCCTGCCTGGTCGTTAATAAGACCATGCATTTTCTGCTCTGAGATCATGATGATAGGAAAAAAAGTCAGCGATACCTGTCTTTTTTCTCTTCACATATGAATACTCTTATAGTGATTTTGGGTTAATTGGCAACAAACATACAAACAAAATTATAACTTGACCTGACCAGGGGAAGTCATTGCATCAACAGCATAAAGTTAATAAGTCGAAGAACCATTCTCTTGAAATCCCATCCTCTGTATAGCACTAAGTGTCAATATGCTTACACTAGACATTGCTTTTTGAATTGGATGTTTCTAGGGCTGCAACTAACTATTATTTTCATAATCGATTAGTTGGCCGATTATTTTTTCGATTAATCGATTCATCAGATAGAAAAAAAATAAACGTTTTTGTTTTCTTAAATGGAAAATTATGTAAAAAACAAAACGCAAACAAAAAAACAACGCCTGGCTGCCCCTGCGCCAGCGCCTGGTCGGAATGATGGATTGATGTTGTGTCCACAGCTCAAGTCCATGTCTGCTTTCTCCTCAATAGAATGCTGCTACGAGCGCTCAGATAGACATGATGATGTCAGCACGAAAGCAGGATGAGAAGGGGGGCAATGCACGCTTCCTGACCACTATAAACACCCTGACCACTTTAGATTATTAGAATGTCCCTTTAAAATAATTTCATGAACAAACTGAGCAGGAGGAGGGTCCTGAGGTGAAAGGGAGTGAGTTTTGGCAAGGGACTTGACCCGAGTGTGAGAGGGAGTGGGTTTGAGCAACAGACTGGACTGGAGTGTGGGGAAGGAGTTTATGGGAAGTGATTGGACCACTGTGAGAGAAGGTCAGCTCCAGACCAAAAAGGGGGTGGCTGGGATGGTGGGGTGATGGCACAGGACTCCAGCTCCAAGTAAGGATAAAATACCAGTGGTACAGCACCAATACCCAGTAGCAGTATCCCAGGGTTTGTGCTATAACACTGCTACTGTTATAAACTGAATAAAAACTGGTTATGTCTGATATAACCCTAGAACTAAATCATACAGAGTAAAGCTGTCAGCACGTCAGCAGTCTTCTCTGATCAGATCCAATGCAGAGTCTGAGGTTATTAATGTTTAATTCGGTTTGACTCTAGAACAGTGTGTCCTGTACACAAATCGATTAAGCAACAACCCGATTAGTTGACAACTATTTTCATTATTGATTATTCTCATTATCGATAAGTTGTCAATTAATCAATTAGTTGTTTCAACCCTAGATGTTTTATTTCATCAGAATAGAGGTCAAGAAATCATTGAAAGAGATGGGGTGGGCGGTGGAAGGAGCCAGGCAAACAACAAAAAACTTAACATAACAAATATGGGCCCTATCTCAGCTGAGTCAATAGCAAGGCCCCACTAATTAGAAATTTGTTGCGCGCTGTTAGTAGCTCCCTATTACCGGCTCTATTTATGAGCGAGCCATTATATTAGCAGCTTGAATTATTTGGGAGTGGCTAACAGTTATGGGCAGTTCCACCTTCCGCCACCGCTGTTAATGCCTTCTTGAGTCTACAGCAGGTAAATCATGTAGTCCTCTGCACTGTGGAATGAGAAGCGAGCAGTGAATTTTCTAGTGGAGCTATTTTTGTCTTAAGGGATTTTCAAAAAGCAAAATCACTTTATAATAGTTTCTTGTAGATGGTTATATTTTGTCAGTAGCAGCTATGAGTGAGACTACCGACTGACGTAGGAATTGCTCATTGTTCTATGACTACTCACACATTAGAGCTTCCTGTGCAAAACAGCAGCTGCCCCTCCCTATGGAAGCCTTTAAAAATTTGGGACAAACAATCCATAAAATATGCAGGTCTATTCACTAAAGGTGAAACTCAGGAGAATGACTGGAGAAGTGAAAATTCTAGGTCAAAATAGCCGAACCAGAAAAAGTCTCCCATTTATCTCACTTTCCAAATCGGCTATTTGGTCTAGATTGTTCTCTTCCTGACAATTCTTCTGTCACCCTTTATTTAATGGACCTGATGGTCTTACTAAAACCATATCGCCCATCATGACTCCTATACTCTAAAATATGTCCTCCATCTCAGCCCATGTGCCAGCTCGAGAAGCTTCAGAATATATTTCTACATATTTTATTATAATATCCAAATACTCTTTAATATCTAATGGGAGAAAGCATCACTTCTACCAACTGATCTCGTCTGATATATGTAATACAGGGACTTTGTTATAACATCTCAAATCAAACTAGCTGCTACCTCTCACACATCTTTATTTGCGAAAATTTGTTTAACTGAGACCTAGGAGTGTGCATGGTGGTGTCAGTTGTGCCCAATTACACCCTAATGCAGTCTGTTAACTGCCAGAAAATCTGATTTGTTGAATTAAAATGCCACAGCTCAGAAAAAAAATCAGTTTGCTATGAAGAGGGGAACGAATCTAGGGCTTTATTCAGTGGTTAAAACTAGTTTCCACTCCTTTGAAGGTCTTACTTGTTAATAAATGGAATTACACTATAGAGGTTATTCACTACGCACTGAACTTGCCACCGAATTGAACTGAATGGTGAATTTTCAGGGCAGTGCTTCTATTCACTAAACTTTCAATTCGCCAAATACAGGCGAATTCATGGCAAAATACGGTGCAGTACGCCGCAGTGACGATCTTCGATCTATTCACAGAAAGCAGAACTGCGCTGAAGTGTCAGCGAAATGCCCTGATTCTCTGTGTTTCAGTTCAAGAGGTTTAAACAGACGAATTCCATCTGTTTAAATGTAAAATAGAGTAATATCATTTTTAAATTCAACAATTTTTTTTTATTCTTTTCATTTTCACCAAAAAGCTTTTTTTATTTTTTAGAGCACCTTTTTGTATTTTTTAGATGAAATATTTGTTACCTAATTTTTTTTATTATTCTGTAACAGTCCTTTTTATTATTTTTTTAGGACCTTTTTTTATAATTTACAAATAATTTTCAAATAATATAATTTACATTTTAATGCATTTTTATTGGTTTAAACACTTATTAGAATAATAGGAGAGGTGTTTTTTTTTTCAGTCCAGTGAAATTCATCAAGGCCACTTCAGTGCTGTTCGGAGCTTTTCGGAGCTCTTCTGTGACGTTCTCCAACTTTTTCATGAGGCTTCAATGACACCATCTTTGGCGCACTGTGATGACCATCTGGTGAATATTGAATTCACCATACTGTCAGCAAAATGGAATTGCCAAAGTGCACTGAACTGCGCTTAAGTGAAAAACGGTGCTTAGTGAATAGACCCTTAAGTATTTTCTCTTCCCACTCTGGCTGTTTGACTCTGGAGTACTTTATCCAAAAACAGGTAAACTCCTTGCACATCCGCCACCGCTTTTGCAAATAATATATATATTTTATTTTTTGCAAAAATTCAATGCAGCATGTTCACGGATAACAAAGTGGCCAAAAAAGTACACACAATTGTTCCACTATTGTGTAAATGTTAACACTGTTTATTGTATTAGTGCTGGTCTTACAGGGTTACTCAGAGAGCGTGAAAAGCAGGAGAATGACTGGAGAATGAAAAATTCTAGGTCAAAATAGCCAAACCAGAAAAATTCTCCCTTTCATCTCACTTTCCAAATCGGCTATTTTGACCTAGAATTTTTCATTCTCCAGTCATTCTCCTGCTTTTCACGCTCTCTGAATAACCCTGATAATGTTGTTGCCTGTTGGAGGACAGGATACTTTGATACTTTAGCTATTATACAATTTAAGCAATTGTCTTATAAATACCAAGCAATTTTACTATATAAGCATAGGATAGGACAACGGTTAGTGTTATTTGTTTATTTTACTCTCTACTACTATGCTACCCAGAACATTAATAGGAGTAGTACCTGCACTGTGATGAAAATCAGGACACTACACACTACAGGCTCTGGGAAAGGGGGGGGGGTGAAATATCCAGGACTCAAGTCCTAAACACATATGTGTGGGAACTCACCAACATGTCTGTCCGTCTCGGTCTTTAAGATTACTGGGAGCCACAGAAAGTGCAGCGCTTCTTTATGCATGAGACTGCCGTTCCTCTGACAAACACTGAGAAATTGTCATTCCCATGCCTTCCCAATGTACTTAAGTCCAGAAAAAAAAACTTAAAGGGATACTCTAGGCAACATGACCACCTAAGCTTTTTTTAGGTGGTCATGATGCCCTGAGTATGCCCTTGTCTTTTCCCCCTCCCTCCGCTCAGCCGCTCGGCTAAAACAGCTGAGAGACGCGGAGGACTTTACTCCGCCCTCCCAGCTGTCAGTCAGCAGAGCGGGATTCAAATTTCCCGCTTCTGCCGACTATTGCCGAGTAGGAGACGTCATCGCGCTGAAAGCGCGATGACGTCTCCAACTTGCCGCAGTAGCTGGCGACAGCGGCTGATTAGTGTTGCGCACATCCTCCTGCGCGTAACACTAATCAAAGAAGAAGAGGAAGCCTGCTGATTGGCTGGCTTATGTGAGAGGTGCGCATTTGCGCTTCTCACGTAAACCATTAGCCAAGTTCAAGCTCTAACAGGACGGGAGCGGAAGAGGAGGGAGGTGAGTATATATATTAAAAAAAAGACGCCGTTGGAAACAAGTGGTTTTTAGGGTATGTATTACATTTAAAAAAAATGTATATATATATACTGAATAACTAGGTAGGGAATAGGTATATTTTAATGTAAAAAAAAAGGGGGGATTTTTAGACAGTTTTATAAAACTGTGTCAGTATAGAAAGTTATTACAGGTTCCCAGTATATCAGCCAAAAGGGAACTAAGTTCCCCCTGCTTAGGCTGGTGTCAGACGAGCGCATTCTGTACGGACTGTGCGTCCGTTCAGTATGGACACACTTTCTGACGGAAGACTCAGTAGTGACCACACGGTCCGTTTGACACAGTTATTTTGACAGATGAATGAAAAAAAGTGAAACTGGAGAAGCCAAATTAATTGAAAAAGTGGAAAACCTAGGGAAAAGATATAAAAGGGCATATTCTGGATGCTGGATTTTTTCCAAAATGGATGCAGCAGATGTCGTCTGGTTCCTAGGCATGTGCTACCTGCACCAGAAGAGGAAAAAGAGATGAAGGTGTTGGGTTCATCCCATAAACACTGCCAGACACGACCATGGCCACTTCGTGACACTCTACCGGCCACTCCGGGAGAAGGACCCCGTCAAATTTTCCAATTACCTGCGCATGTCGATTAACTCTTTCGACGAGCTGCTGTCCAGGGTCCGCGAGCCTCTGACGAAGAGGGACACCGCGGGCCGCCATACCACCAGAGGAGATGCTGGTCATCACATTGCGGTAAGTACTCACAGAAACACCAGCATTCACGACCTCGCTGCCAGTCAGCAGACATGTGCTCCGTGTGTAGAGCCCCTACTGTCAGTGTGCATGGATATGCCCACTAGGCCATGCATACCCACACACACTCCATCATCGCACGCAAGAAATAATTAATGACAGCAACAACAATGTCAACATAAAAAAATATATTATCAACAAACATGTAGAATAAGTCATACAATATATTGACAGCATATATTGTTGCATAGTAAAGAATATTACAGAATGAAAACAAATAACAAACAATTCAAAATATTAAATGAAACTACAAATCCTCATAGCGTGGCGCATCTAGGTCACGAGGACCTTGCATATTCCTGCGGTGGTACTGTGTATTTGGGTGTGTTTCAGGTGGATGTAGAAGAGGCTGTGCATAGCTGGGGCGATAGTACCCACCAGCATACTGCGGTTCGGCCACAGGAGGATGGGACATGGCCTGGTGGTGAGGACGGGACAGGATGCTGCTGAGCTTGTCGATGCAGTGGCGACGAAAATCCAGCTTCTCCTCATGGCCCAACCTCTGTAGTATCGACATGCAGGAGTTGAAGCAGGACATCTCCTCACTGTCCGCCAACATGCAGCGATGTGCTGGTGCTGGTGCCCGGTGTGTATCCATGAAGGACAGTATGGCCTGCTCGAAGTTGTCACCTGCTGCCCTCCTCCGCTTGGACGCCGGTGCAGTTGTGGTTGCAGCTGAGGGACCAGTTGACAATGGCACCTGTCCAGCTGTATCTTCCTCCAGTTGCGACTCTGCCCCGCATTGCTCCACATCCGACAGGGCTTGTTGCTCCTGCGACCCCGATGGTATTGGATCCATACTGCTGACTGTCGGTCTGGGTTCCTGGGTCCTGCGCAGGAATGACAGCTGGACCGCATAGAGATAGCTCCGGGTCTGTGTCGTTCCCGAACCAGAGCACCCAGCCTCTTTCTTCTTCTTCAAATTGCGGACATAATTGTCCCTGATAGTCCTCCATTTGACGATAACTTCCTGAGCTGCAAAACATGACAAGAATGACATAGGTTATGCTCATTGAATGCGATAATAACACACACTATGTCCTTTTTCCTAGGTATCTTGCTAGTGGCTGCAGTCTGCAGAACCTGCATTATAATTTTCGTGTTGGCAGAGCTACAGCTGGCGAGATCATCCGCAAGGTGTGCCAGACGATCTGAGACACCATAAAGGAGGAGTGCATACCCACACCCACAGCGGAGGCATGGGCAGGATGTTCAGCAGGATACTGGGAGAGGGCGAACTTTCCGAACTGTCTCGGAGCCGTCGATGGCAGACATATATGGATTTTGAAGCCACTGCAGAGTGGGTCTCTGTATCAGAACTACAAACATTATTTCTCAATTGGCTTACTTGCGGTGTCAGATGCCAACTATCATTTCCTATACGTGGATGTGGGTTCATATGAGAAGGATTCTGACTCCACATTTTTCCATAATTCATCGCTATGGAATCAGAGAGCGAGACCCTCAACACCCCCAGACCCACACCTTTGCCTGGCAGTGAGGTGACAGTCCCATATGCCATTGTGGGGGGACGAGGCATTTGGGCTGTCAACACATATGCTGCGGCCATACTCAGGGACACACCTGACTGTGAGGAAGCGGAATGGGTTATGTGGAATGCACATTCAGCATCCTCAGCAATAAGTGGTGAATCTTCTGTAGCGCTCACTCCCGGAGGAGCCGCTGAAAATGAACCACGGGTCAGTCTCCCCGCACTAGGGAATAAATATACTCCAACACGCTGAACAGTTTTATAATTAAAAAGGTTTACTAAAAGGTTTGCAGTTCTTGAGACACGGTATATGCAGGAAGATTTACAGTACTTTCGTAACACGATAAACGCGTAGCGGTAAAAGAAACGAAAACACGAGGGCTTCGTATTTTCGGAAAAAAAACCCCGACCGAGCAGAAAAATTAAAAGATACGAAATTCGAGGAAAAAACCGCGTAGCGGGACACAATAAAATACACAGTTCTCGTATCACGGTAAACGCGCAGCGGGAACAAAAAAAGGAAAATGTTCAGAATGTAACTTTAACTTTGCCCCCTTGTATGGATAGGGAAAAAGGAAACTGAGTCCTGCACAGGTTAAGTCCCAGAACGTGAAGTGGTATGTATTTGTGTGTGTAGGGTACCCGGGTACTTTTCAACTGGCCAGTGAGTTTACTTTACGATGTCTTCGACTAGTCAGTTGGGGCCCTGTGGGTTTTAGAAAGGAAAACAGCAGCGTACGCTCTTATTCACATACGGCCTTGGGGGCCTCTCACCCATCCAGCGCAAGCTCGAGGTTCCGCTGACCCAGGACGTCTCTCCGCTCGATTTTGACTGGGGACGCCGACCACCGGATCTGTTGTCTGGCCTTCTGTCTGTCAGCCGCGACTCAGCCAGTTTACCGCCTGCTCCCCGCTTCCATCGACCGCGGTACTCCTTACTCGAGGGGTCTTCTCTCCTCAGCACTGCACTCGGATATGTAAATGGTGATGTCTGTCTCCCGCAAGGCTGGGTGACCCAATCCTAAAACCGATCCACTCTGTCTGCGCTCCGGCCTATCTTTTGGTCTCTCCTTCTCTGTGTGTGTGCATCCGCTCTCCTCTGCTCCCTGGCGCGCTCTGCCTGTTCTCCACGAGGTGCAGGATGTACAGCGTCTCCACAAAACCCACCCACTTCCTGTTTCTTCGCAAAGCATGCCGGGACATGTAGTTCGAGTGTCCAGGGTCTTTAATCGTGATTGTCTCCATCTTGTGGCCAAAAATGGGTACTGCCACAGTAAACTTTAACACATCGCTACACTCTCCCCCTCCTAGAACTCTTGGGTCTCTCCAAGGAGGTACAACAGTTACATTATCCTTTTACAATATGCACACAGTTTATACAGCATATACAGGTTCAGCAGCATACATGCAGTGGGTTAGAAACACTTTCTCAAGCTGACTCATGTTCTGGGCTACCTCAGCTAACATAGCAGACACTTCGGGCAATCTCTGCACAGTGGTGATGGCCTCTTCAGTGCTATGTCCTGGTGAGTCATAGGTAAGTCGCTGGGGCGGTCGAATAGAGCGTTTTTGTTCAGGCTCCTTCCGTTCCTCTTCAGGTGGAAGTACTATAGGTATAGGCTCAGTCCTTATGTCGCCACTGGAGCAGACACTTCCTCCGAGTACGATCCCTCCAGGGAAGGCATAGAACTATAATCGTAAGGCTCGTCTTCAGGAGCTACAGGGTCTCCAACAGTATCCGGGACCCTTAACGGAAGTTCAAGGGTTTCAGGGAGTTCCATATTCTCGGGGAATTCCCACTGAAATTCAGGAGCTTCAGCCCTCAAGTTACTTTCCCATTGACAGGAACTGGGACAACCTCTTCAGGTTCTGGCGAGCGCATCCAATCTAAACAGAAACTCTCTTCGTCGCTGTCTCTTTCGCTCTCTCCAACAACCCGAGTCTGTTGAGACCGAGTAACAGGAGGAACACGTGGAGCATGCGGATTCGCCGGAGGAAGTTCGTTTTCCACTGGTATCCTCACAGCCTCTCTCAAAGGTAACAAGTGATTTCGGTGCCAATTCTTGAGGGGACCAGCCTTTCCATCAGGGCGAATCTGATACACCGGCAGACCTGGCAGTTGTTTGCAAACAATGTAAACCTGAGAACTCCATCTATCCGCCAGCTTGTGTCTCGCAGCAGCACCCAAATTCTTCAACAGAACCCTATCACCGGGTTGTAGATCCTGTATTCGAACCTTCAAATCATAGTTCTTCTTGTTCCTTTGCTCCCTGTTACCTGAAGTCAAACGGGCCTGTTCAAACGCAGAAGCCAGATTCTTCCGAAGTCTATCCACGTAGTTTCTATGAGAAGCTACCGACGTCTGGTCTAGAGATAACCCAAATGCCAAATCAACCGGCAGTCGAGCTTCTCTTCCGAACATAAGACGGTACGGTGAATATCCCGTTGCATCACTCTCCGTACTGTTATATGCATGCACCAGAGTAGCTATATGACGACTCCAACTCTGCTTCTCTACATTAGACAAAGTCCCCAGCATATTTAGCAGCGTGCGATTAAACCTTTCAGGCTGAGCATCACCTGAGGGTGGTATGGCGTAGTTCGAGTCTTTTGAATTCCCAACAACTCCAGCAATTGCCCGACCAATCTACTTTCAAAGTCTCTTCCCTGATCAGAGTGTATTCTTCTTGGCAGGCCGTAATGAACAAAGAACTTTTCCATCAGCACCTTCGCCACTGTCGGAGCGCGTTGGTCTTTTGTAGAAAAAGCTTGGGCATAACGGGTGAAATGATCAGTCACTATCAGAATGTTCCCTTGCCCACTAGCATCCGGCTCTAAGCACAGGAAGTCAATGCACACCAAATCCAGGGTCCCTGACTCTGTAGATGGCTCATTGGAGCAGCTCGGGTTGGTAGAGTTTTCCTCTGAATGCACCTCAGACAGGAATGGCAATAACTCTCAACTTCAGCCCTCATGCAAGGCCAATAAAACCTATCTCGCACCAACTTAAAAGTTCTCTCAGCACCCAAATGTCCATGCTCATCATGTAATGATCGCAACACACTCTCCCTGTGTTTAGTGGGGAGAAATAACTGTTGAATCTCTTCGGAATTGGTCGAGGGCCCCTTCGGTAGACCACCCCATCCAACATCTTCAACCGCTCCCACTCTTTGTAAACCAATCTGGCTCCATCCGGGGAATTGGTTAACAGAATCTCTCGCTGGTTTGCAGTCAGGGCCTTTATGGTCAATGCAATCAAAGGGTCTCTAGCTTGATCCGCTTTCAGGTCCTGCTTGGAAAAGGTAGGTAGATTTTCATCCCTCAATTGCGTAGGGTTACAGTAGAACTCAGGAACAGCCCGCGGCCATGACTCCTATGGCCTCCGCTTCAACTCCTCCCTTGACCCGGCGTTCTGTTCCTTGACACAAAGCTTGCACCCCGTCTGGAGTCACCTGAGTCCATTCTGTAGTGTAGGGTCTTCTTGATAAAGCATCAGCATCTCGATTGTTCACCCCAGGGCGATACTTCAGGCTGAACCGAAACCCTGACAGAGCGGCCAACCACCGATGTCCCGTTGCGTCCAGTTTCGCAGTAGTAAGGATATAGGTGAGAGGATTATTATCCGTCTTGATCACGAACTCAGCTCCATACAGATAGTCTTTCAACCACACTCCACTTCAAGGCTAGGAACTCCAGTTTGTGAGTAGGATAGTTCTTCTCAGAAGGCGCAAGGCTCCGGCTCACGTACGCCCACAGCATCATCATACTCCTGATATAGGACTCCTCCCAGACCTTCTCGGCTGGCATCCACATGTAGTTCATACGGCTTGTGAGGGTCCGCGTAGGCCAGAACAGGAGCTCGGGTTAGATTCTCTTTCAGCTTCACAAACGCACCTTCACATTGACTAGTCCATTCACCTTGTATGGACTCTTTAGCTTTCCTTGGTCCTGGAGCGGAGGGTTTCGGTCAGAGACCTTACAGCCTTCTTCGGTGGTTTCTTTCTGTAGGAGTTTGTTCAGCGGCTGAGCTATCTTTGCGAATCCTCCCACAAATCTTCGATAGTATGAGCAGAATCCCAAGAAAGATCTAAGTTCAGTGACGTTTCGAGGTCTAGGCCAAGAAGCTACGGCCTCCAACTTTCGAGGATCTGTCGAAACACCTTCTGCCGAGACCACGTGTCCCAGATATGTGACTGACGGTAAACAGAACTGGCATTTCTCCAGAGACAATTTCAACCCCTCTTCATGGAGCCTCTTCAAGACCTTCTCCAAACGTTGCTCATGCTCTTCCAGAGTCTTCCCGAACACAATTATGGTACACTAACACTTCGATTAGATTCATATCCCCGACTGTCTTCTCCATCAACCGTTGGAACGTGGCTGGAGCTCCCGTCAGACCTTGAGGCATTCTATTGAACTCAAAGAACCCCAGTGGACAAATGAACGCAGTTTTCTCTTTGTCTTCAGGGTGCATCGGTATCTGATGATATCCGCTTCGCAGGTCTAATACACTGAACCACTTTGCTCCAGACAAACACTGTAAGGCATCTTCAATCCGAGGAGTGGCGTATTGGTCGGGGATGGTTCTTCGGTTCAGGGTGCGATAGTCTATGCACAAGCGGACAGAACCATTCTTCTTCCTGACCAGCACTATTGGAGATGCATATGGGCTCCTGGACTCTTGAATCACATTGGTTCTCTGCAACTCATTTAGCTGTTCTCGCAGATCATCCAAGTCTCCCAGCGGAACTCGCCTTGACCTTTCACGAAACGGCTTGTCTTCTTGCAACCGAATGCGGTGTTCCGTACTCTTAGCCAGGCCCACATCGAACTCATCTTTCGAGAATAATTCTTTCCACTTTAGAACTTGAGACTGAAGACGTTTCTTCCACTCAGGTGAAATGGGGCGTCTTTAGGGTAGAATCTTTCATCTGGAATCTCTTTATCCACTCCCCCTCCTAAATCGGTGGAGAGGGGTGTAGCAGACTCTACTTGCCCGATAGGCATTCGTGCTTTAAGGACTACTGGAGAATCTGTCACATTGCACACACTGACCGAGACTCTTCCTCGTGTTCTCTTCAAGGCTTTTGTGGAGATTATTTCAGGAATTACTTCGACTCCGTTTCACTCCCATGACTGACATCGGTTCCCAGCACCACATAGGGACCTGGTTGCGATCCGTTCAACTTGACTGAAACCCGGAAGCTCGCTACTTCTCCTGCTTGCAGAACCTTCTCTGTCCCACCCAGTCTCCACAGTCTTCCCACCTCAGCAGGTGCTTTCCGTTCTTCAACCATCCTCTGATAGACCGGTCGTAACATGGGGTGCACTCCTTGAGTTGACCCTTCTTCCACTACGATGGGGGTCAGGAGACGCCGCACTAGGTCCGTATTTGTCCCCACTATCAGAGAGCTTCTGTTCGCACCCGAGGGTCGGGGGCACACAATGGCCAAGGCGTCACAGCCTCCGGACTGTCCGATGACTTCAGATCCGATCTCCAACCTTACTTGCAGATACCCGTCATAAGGGAGTTTCTCAGTGCCGATACCCCATATTTCCAAATCCTTCAATTCTTGCAGAGGAATGTGCTTTAAGTGTTTCTCATAGAAGTCTTTATAAATCAAAGTCACTTGAGCCCCTGAATCTAACAGAGCTTTGGTGTAGACTCCCTCCACTTGGATTGGCACAATCGGAGAAGGACCTATCAGCTGGTCAGGAAACTTGGTGGAGGTATCCGGACGCTTAGACCCAGTTTGCTGGACCCTGGCCTTTTTCTTGGCCCGTGCAGGTTTTGGGTGTGCATTGCTTCCCATGACGTAGACCCGGATGCTAAGGGAGTGACTCTTTCCATTCTGGCAGGCTCAGCAGTTGGCTTAACTTTGGGCCCTCTTGCCCTCTTAGTTTTAAATTGGTTCTTGGAGCGAGATTCAACTTCTGGGCACCTAGGTTGCTCCTTTACTGGTGCCCTCTGGCGTTTCCCGCTGGTGGAGTAGATAACAGTCCCTCTAGGGCTTTCAGCAGCCACTCAACTTTATCCTTCTCAGGCTTCCGGCCTTTACACTGCGCACGGAAATGGCCCATTTCTCCACAACCGAAACATCTCTTCCTCGAAAGTGGAGACACGGTTGCTTGTTGAGGTTCTAATAAGAGATTTGAACCAGACGCCACGGCAACTTCAGTCGTCTGCATACCTGTTAGGAACTTTTGCATTTCCCCCTGCATCTCGGTCACCTTCATCAACACCCTGCACAGTTCAGCGTGCGCTTCTGCAGTTCAGTTTGAGCTTCCTGTACCTTCTTTACAGTCTTGAACAACTCGCTTCGTTCAGAAGAGTTCGATTCTTTAGCAGCCTTTTCGACGAATTTAAAACCGACTAACTGCTCCTGTTCATCCAGGTCAGATCCATAGGTGTCTAACGAGTCGTTTTCAGGCTGCAGACCGTCGTTATATCTTGCAGGTTGTGCATAAGCCCTTTCTCCCCGCCTGAAGGATTTCTCTTCCAGCAGAGCCTCCTCCTCTCGTACAACTCGGATCAGTTCCAGGTACTTCAACTCTTGATTGACTGCTCTGCTTCTCAGCTGCATCATCACCGGATCTAACGGTTGAGAGCCCCTCAGGATCTGCTTTATTCGTATCTTATCTACGTCAGCCGGTTTGGCCCCTTTCTTGAGGAGTATTTGGTGCAGAATCTTATCCAAGCGCCTCATGTAATCAATCATTCTCTCACCTCTCTTCTGATAGGTGTGTTCGTACTGATATACTAGTTCCGCTGCCTTTTCTGTTCGCCCAAACACTTCTTCAAGAACGTTCAGATAATCCAAAGCAGTACAATCTTTTCTACTCAGTTTTAGGTTTCTCACCGCTTCTGACGCAGGTCCCTTTAAACTCTCGGTGATCCTTTGCTTTTTCTGGGCCTCAGGGACGTCCCACTCATCCAGTGCCTGCATCGCCTGTTCCACCCATTCCTCAAAGGTTTCTTCTCCCGCCGGAGTTGGTACATTTCCTGTAAAGTTCCTTAACCGTCGATAACCGAAATTAGTGTGAGGAGGGCTTGTTTTCTGACATTTAGCCAGCAAATCTCCAATAGCCACGATAAATTCAGGCCCGATCATGGCCAACGGACTGGGCGCGGGAACACTTTCGGCTTCACCACGTGGCGCACTTGGCTGAATCAGTTGGACTTCCACCTCATCGGTCAGCTTCACGCTCGCGCCCCGAAAACATGCTGGAATACCTTTTCTCCATTCAAGAAGAACATGCGTGTGAGAGGTATCTGGGTTTTTCTTAATGTCCAGAATTAACCCCCGATGATCTGGTGCTAGCGTGGCCACGGCCTGGCGAATCTGATCTTCGGCCCAAGTGTCTGCAGGAATATCCATGACTATGCAACATGCTAACTGACTACTGTGCTCCCCACACCATTCGGCAGCAGTGTCTGGATCCATATTTAACCCTTTAGATGCGGTTTTTCCAGAGACTGAATCCCGGAAACGAGCCCCCACGTGTAGCGCTCACTCCCGGAGGAGCCGCTGAAAATGAACCACGGGTCAGTCTCCCCGCACTAGGGAATAAATATACTCCAACACGCTGAACAGTTTTATAATTAAAAAGGTTTACTAAAAGGTTTGCAGTTCTTGAGACACGGTATATGCAGGAAGATTTACAGTACTTTCGTAACACGATAAACGCGTAGCGGTAAAAGAAACGAAAACACGAGGGCTTCGTATTTTCGGAAAAAAACCCCGACCGAGCAGAAAATTAAAAGATACGAAATTCGAGGAAAAAACCGCGTAGCGGGACACAATAAAATACACAGTTCTCGTATCACGGTAAACGCGCAGCGGGAACAAAAAAAAGGAAAATGTTCAGAATGTAACTTTAACTTTGCCCCCTTGTATGGATAGGAAAAAAGGAAACTGAGTCCTGCACAGGTTAAGTCCCAGAACGTGAAATGGTATGTATTTGTGTGTGTAGGGTACCCGGGTACTTTTCAACTGGCCAGTGAGTTTACTTTATCGATGTCTTCGACTAGTCAGTTGGGGCCCTGTGGGTTTTAGAAAGAAAACAGCAGCGTACGCTCTTATTCACATACGGCCTTGGGGGCCTCTCACCCATCCAGCGCAAGCTCGAGATTCCGCTGACCCAGGACGTCTCTCCGCTCGATTTTAACTGGGGACGCCGACCACCGGATCTGTTGTCTGGCCTTCTGTCTGTCAGCCGCGACTCAGCCAGCTTACCGCCTGCTCCCCGCTTTCATCGA
Source organism: Leptobrachium leishanense (assembly GCA_009667805.1). Classification (NCBI taxonomy): domain Eukaryota; kingdom Metazoa; phylum Chordata; class Amphibia; order Anura; family Megophryidae; genus Leptobrachium; species Leptobrachium leishanense. The sequence continues at coordinate 399,975,250 of CM019063.1, forward strand.
CCGCGGTACTCCTTACTCGAGGGGTCTTCTCTCCTCAGCACTGCACTCGGATAATGTAAATGGTGAGGCCTGTCTCCCGCAAGGCTGGGTGACCCAATCCTAAAACCGATCCACTCTGTCTGCGCTCCGGCCTATCTTTTGGTCTCTCCTTCTCTGTGTGTGTGTGCATCCGCTCTCCTCTGCTCCCTGGCGCGCTCTCCCTGTTCTCCACGAGGTGCAGGATGTACAGCGTCTCCACAAACCCACCCACTTCCTGTTTCTTCGCAAAGCATGCCGGGACATGTAGTTCGAGTGTCCAGGGTCTTTACTCGTGATTGTCTCCATCTTGTGGCCAAAAATGGGTACTGCCACAGTAAACTTTAACACATCGCTACACTTCCATCATCCACTGGATGTTAATGTAAATTTTGCTGTGGATATTGTGAAGTGTTGCTGCGCGCTACACAATTATGTTTGTGGGAGGGACGGTTTTAATTTAGATGACTCCTTTCCAGTTGTGGGATTGGAGGAATTTGTCAATGATGACATCATGCCTGTGAACAGACACAGCAATCGGTATTGCGATGCATTGGCAATGTATTTTACAAGCGAAGCAGGTCAGGTGCCCATGCAGCTGGGGAGCATTTGAATACTGATTACTATGATTTCTTTGACAGCTACAGATATTTATGTTCATTATGATTTTGATTATGAATTAAATAATCTTATACTCACTTTGAAGTTTCTGCTCGTGATCTGACCATGTGTCGTACGCAGGTAACACCACTCTGGCCATTTCTGCCCATGCACTTGCCTTCTTCACCTTGTCTTTGTAGGTCTCACATGCTGTGTCCCACAATTTGGGGTGATCCCGCACACCAATGATCAGCCGTTCGATGTCCATGTTTGAAGCAGCAGTACGACAGGTACAGTCAGCCAGACCAGGAAACGTCAGGCGTCTGGACGTTTTGTAGGCCGCAATCACGCTGTGTCTGATGTCCCCTCCTCAATCACGCAGGCCGCTATGCAGACGCAGCGCACTCTGTGCGGCCGTGTTAGCGGATTGGCGTTCTTGCCTAGTTTGCATTCGTTTGCCGCAAGCGTTGTGTGTCCGCGTTCGATCTGCGTCCGGTGCGGACGCACATCGTGTGTGGGGCTCCATTGGTGATAGTTGTATGCTGCGACGGATGTATTTTATCTGCGGCATCACGGACGAATACAAAGCCCTCGTCTGACACGGGCCTAAAATAATGAGGGAAATGCGTTCCCATGCGTTCCTGCAGGACTTGACCCCTGGAAACATCCCTGCAATGTTACTGAAACCATTACTCCTTCTGATCGTGTCTCAAACCACCACAACAATACCCATCCCTTGATGGTGATTGGATGATAATAATTCCCCCACACTGCTGTGCAGTCACTGTTTGCTGGATTTGGATCTCTATTGCTGCAGCAGCAATAGAGCCACTGTGGGAACCAGTCAATACATTTTAGCACACTTTTTTTGTATATAAATATTATTAAAAACTGTGCATTAATGTCAAGGATTGACATACTATTAAATGAGAGGAAGCTGTTTTTTCCCTTACATTTCCCGTACTAATTTGCCAGATTTTGTTTACAGTTGTCAAACCTGCAGATACCCAGTAAAGCACCAATATTCATATTACCGTGTCTATCTACTCTTTTCCTGTATGAAGACCATGTACAGTATATAGCTGTTTCCAGATTTTATGTTTTAAATGATGAAACAATAACTAGCAAGTACCAAAATTGAAGAGCAGCCTATTGAGGGGAGTTTGTTGTGCAATTACCAATTACACTGGTATCCTACTCTAAAGTCACCATCTTATGGATGTGTCTATAAATGACACAATAGTAAATGTTGGTGAATCGAAATAGATGTTCCAATTTGGGCACTTCAGAATTCAATGCCTTTTCAGATTTTATGTCAGCAATAAAAAAAAAATTAGGAGCACTTAAATTCGAACTAGAGCATTTTTCAGAAGCTATTGAATTTAAAGGTTAGGGATTGTTACGCGAGCCCAGGTCAAATCGTTTCCCTCTGCCAGTTCACAGATTCTCCCCTCAGCAAGCAGCGCTGAATCAATGTCAGTTCTTAATTTCTCCCAATAAAGCAGACGACACTGGTCATATTATAAGCAAACTCACTGACCATTTCAACAGGTCTTTTTTTATTTGTTACAGCACCAGATAACACAGTTAACATACCAGCCAACCCAGAGATCCCGGCACCGCCATTCACCCTGCTCTCCATCAGGTCCTCTCAGAGTGCAAGCTCTTGAGCAGGGTCCTTTCTGATACTGTTCTATGTGTTTAACTTGTATGTATATTGGTTATTCTGTCTCTCCCATTGTACAGTGCTATGGAACTTGGTGGCGCCTTACAAATAACTGTAACTGTGGTCATACAGAGCAAGGCTCCTTGTTTGGGGGGAAATGCAGGTGAGCAGCAGCAATCCGTGGGTACCGTTTGAAATCTCGGGCCCCTATGGTGTCACAGTCCAAAAAGCGCTCAGATCCGCAGGCAGGGGCTAGCATGGCAGCATGTGGCAGTTACCCCAGGTGATGCCCCATGATCGCTGCTGCCTGAGCCCCTGGGGCCAACAAAGGCTCAGAAATGTGGGTTCCCAATGGAGCTACCTCCTGAAAATCACCCCAACTGCAGCTCCCATGAGGGGGACCCGAATCCCAAAAGAGCACCCTGCTGAGGCAAAGGGTTTTCAGAGCACAGGGGTTTAACGTTTCTGCTGATGTTTCCATTGAAGTCCTGGAATGGTGATTGGCTGGAGTTTCAAAACCAGGTTTCCCCTGGTGGCAGGGAACACAGGGAACAAGAGGGACAGGCTTAAAGGCATTTGGATTGTGTGCTGATGAGGAGGGGAGTCAGAAACCACTATTAACATTAAAACATAAACAGAACAATAGCTTACATGAGGGAATAGCAGAGGAGCGAGATTTTAATACAGTCCACAGTCTCTGGAGCAAGGGGTTCCGTGACAGGGATAGTGACGTAAGTCACTTTGGACTTGGGGTGCATGGGCATGGAGGCATATTTGTAGGGTGCAGGACCCATAATCGATATTCATTCAGTGACTTTTCCTGTGCAGAATGTTTGTGTAATCTGTGATTATGCAAGAATGCTATTTTCTGTTATCTGTTGAACGAATTAAACTTCCAGTCTACCCTGTCTGAGCAATGTGTTATCTGTTTCTATTTGAATAGGTTGTAAATCTGCTGTCTGTATCTTGTTTATCATCCTGATTACCAATATCCTGCCTCATTAGAAATGTTACATAATGTTTGATTTCACTGTCTGTAAATAATCTAATTAGGTTTCATATTCCAAGAAACAAATGTGTCCCATTGTCTGTTTCGGTCTGGTTGGGTCCCCCAGCAGTTTCTAGGGGAAGTTATGTGTAAATGACCTATGAGTGTCCGTATAAATATATGCGTGTGTCCCGGTTTAAACCAGTTCTATTTCAACCCTACATGCAGTCACGACTAATGGTTTGGGTAGCAGCTATATTCTGTTTGCCGTTCCATTTTAACCGTGAAAGACCTCAGATCTACAGCCATGGCTCATTTCTGGGGGATCCTAGCAAGGCTCTCTACATGTACCCAATCTTTAAGCTGCAGCTAACTACTGGAGGAAGACACAAGAGTCATGAGGGGAACATGGGGGTCCAACAAGGAAGCAGCATTGGCAGATGTGACCCTGTCAGAGTACTGAGATCTTTTGCAGGGATACTTTAATGGAAAGGGTTAGTGCTATTTTTAGGATTAGGGTTAGTATGAAGGTTTGTAATTAGGGATAGGTTACCATTTGTGCTTGATTTAGTGTTAGGGTTACTTTAGGTTTAGGGCTAACCCTATCCTTAACATTCTGCATAATTTTTGCATAATTTGTAACCAACAAATTCTACTCTTTCTCTTGATGTATGAGCACAATAGCCTGGAATGCTAGATAATAAAGATATGAAGGGTTCATTACTATTATTCATGATACATTAATTTAAACAGCAGACACCATGCTATGTTAGCACAACATACAAAGTTATGTTACATACAAGCGGTCCTCTTTAAGATTAAGACTTCAAACATTCCTGTAGACATTCCTAGCATTATTACACAGTGCAGCTTATTAATTCTGCAGGGTCTAGGGTGAGGCAATGATCCTCTGTCAAGGACAGATATTTCTTTCTTACTTATGCAAGGAAAGTGCCTGTAGAATAATAAGTTGCTGAAATGATCATGTTTAATGTAAGTAATTACAGCACATTACAATGTAAAAGTAGCTCTCTGTTTGAAGTATTAGCATATTTAATATAAAAGGTAGCTAAAATGTATTTTCTGATTTGTTACTTTAATGTAATCTACATTATAAAAGCATTTCATCTTAATCAAAGCCACTATTAACTTTTAACTTTCTTTTTTCGTTTCTTGTATGGCTTTTGCTCACAAAGCTGTTATTGTCATTTTACTATTAGCTTTTGCATATTTGTCTTGCTTTAATGAGCACATGAGCAAGGAAATGCAAATTAACCAATAAGGCAGAAAGGCAAAGTCAAATAATTATCAAAAAGTGTGTGTCAGGTAAATAATAATAATAATAAAAAAAGAGGGGCCTCTCTAGCCCTAACACAGGATAAGATCTTAAATTTCTTCAACTTGCTCCATCATTTTTAGAAGAACAGTTTCCATTGTATACAGTCAGGTCCAGAAATATTGGGACATCGACACAATTTTAACATCTTTGGCTCTATACACCACCACAATGGAGCTAGAATGAAACAAACACAATGTGCTTTAACTGCAGACTGTCAGCTTTAATTTGAGGGTATGTACATCCAACTCAGGTGAACGGTGTAGGACTTACAGCAGTTTGCAGATGTGCCTCCCACTTGTTAAGGGACCAAAAGTAATGGGACAGAATAATAATCATAAATCAAACTTTCCTTTCTTAATAATTGGTTGCAAATCCTTTGCAGGCAATCACAGCCTGAAGTCTGGAACGCATAGACATCACCAGATGCTGGGTTTCATCCCTGGTGATGCTCTGCCAGGCCTCTACTGCAACTGTCTTCAGTTCCTGCTTGTTCTTGGGGCATTTTCCCTTCAGTAAGTGAAATGCATGCTCAATGGGATTCAGGTCAGGTGATTGACTTGCCCATTGCATAACATTCCACTTCTGTCCCTTCAAAAACTCTTTGCTTCCTTTTGCAGTATGCTTTGGGTCATTGTCCATCTGCCCTGTGAAGCGCCATCCAATGAGTTCTGCAGCATTTGGCTAAATGTGAGCAGATAATATTGCCCGAAACACGTCAGAAATCATCCTGCTGCTTTTGTCAGCAGTCACATCATCAATAAATACAAGAGAACCAGTTCCACTGGCAGCCATACATGCCCACACCATGACACTACCACCACCATGCTTCACTGATGAGGTGGTATGCTTAGGATCATGAGCAGTTCCTTTCCTTCTCCATACTCTTCTCTTCCCATCACTCTGGTACAAGTTGATCTTGGTCTCATCTGTCCATAGGATCTTGTTCCAGAACTGTGAAGGCTTTGTTAGGTGTTGTTTGGCAAACTCTAATCTGGCCTTCCTGTTTTTGAGGCTCACCAATGGTTTACATCTTGTGGTGAACACTCTGTATTCACTCTGGTGAAGTCTTCTCTTGATTGTTGACTTTGACACACATACACCTACCTCCTGGAGAGTGTTCTTGATCTGGCCAACTGTTGTGAAGGGTGTTTTCCTCACCAGGGAAAGAATTCTTTGGTCATCCACCACAGATGTTTTCCGTGGTCTCCCGGGTCTTTTGGTGTTGCTGAGCTCACCGGTGTGTTCCTTTTTTTTTTGAGAATGTTCCAAACAGTTGTTTTGGCCACACCTAATGTTCTTGCTATCTCTCTGATGGGTTTGTTTTGTTTCTTCAGCCTAATGATGGCTTGCTTCACTGATAGTGACAGTTCTTTGGATCTCATCTTGAGAGTTGACAGCAACAGATTCCAAATGCAAATAGCACACTTGAAATGAACTCTGGGCCTTTTATCTGCACATTGTAATTGGGATAGTGAGGGAATATCACACACCTGGCCATGGAACAGCTGAGAAGCCAATTGTCCCATTACTTTTGGTCCCTTAACAAGTGGGAGGCACATCTGCAAACTGCTGTAAGTCCTACACCGTTCACCTGAGTTGGATGTATATACCCTCAAATTAAAGCTGACAGTCTGCAGTTAAAGCACATTGTGTTTGTTTCATTCCAACTCCATTGTGGTGGTGTATAGAGCCAAAGATGTAAGAATTGTGTCAATGTCCCAATATTTCTGGCCCTGACTGTATATGTATGTGTATGCCTCATGCACAATCTTCAAAATGTGTGAAAGTACAGATGTACACTAGTTGCCAAAATTGTGGATACCCCTTCTGATTTTGTCAGTTTTGATTGACAAGAAAATTCCTCTGCATCCCTGGCCTGGAAATAGCCCTGCCTTGAATCCCATTGAACATCTGTTGTCAAGATTGAAACGCATGGTCTCAAGCATGAATCCAAGCAACAAGCGAAGACTCATTGAGGCTATAATCAATTCCTGGCATCATTTCATCACAGAAGAGGATGTCAAAAGATTTATAGAGTCAAAGCCTAGAAGGTGTCAGGCAGTAGCTAAGGCCAAAGGCTTTCCAACACGTTATTGAAAAAACACATTGTGGCAAACTTGAAATTATTGTTTTTAAGCTATATAATAGCCAAGATGCATTATGGTACATTTCCAGCCAAAATTGAGCTTATTTAAAGATTTTTTGTTGTTAAGGCATTCTTTTACTATATTAAATTTTACTCGTGCTATGACATTTTTAGAGATTTTTATATAAAAAGTACTTTAAACTGCAAAGATTTGCAAAAATATAAGGTGTATCCACAATTTTGGTCACCAGTGTAATTGTGTATTGCAGATCTGGGATTTAGCAAGATTGTCTTATTATTACTTTCCATTCTTGTCACACAAGCAGCTCATTTATAAGCTCAATGTCTTTTCCACCCAAACAATTTTTTACCTACCTCTTACAGGGTTTTTCAGAGAGAGGTGAAAATCAGGAGAATGACTGGAGAAGTGAAAATTCGAAGTCAAAATAGCCAAACCAGAAATATTCTCCCATTTATCTCACTTTCCAAATCAGCTATTTTGACCTAGAATTTTCATTCTCCAGCCATTCTCCTGGTTTTCACCTCTCTCTGAATAACCCTGTATATCTCTTAATTTCATCCATGCCTAATGGCTCTCTTCAACATTCCTAAAGCAGATACTGGTGTTCTTCTATATCTTCCCTAAAATCTGTTTCCCCATGTCCCGTGAGCCCCTTTTGTCACTCTTCCCTTGTTTGCTGCATTCCTTTCATCAGGAAGAATAGAGCTGCTGCCTCTAGAGCCTGAAACCAGATATTCACTCCCAGGTGAGTACATCTGCAACTAAGATTGCATTGCAGGGAACAAGACAAAAAAGGAGCAAGATATACCCCCACAGCTCACCCATTATAAAATATATATATATATTACTCGTGATATTGGCATCTGGACTAACACGGCCTCCCTAATCTCTCTCTATATATATATATATATATTATAAAAAAGTAAAAGTCCTGAGTGACTGACTGACTGACCGATCATCACCCAGCTCGCAGCCGCGAGCATCCACTCACATGACCTGCCGGATCTCGCCTCGTGAGATCCTGCCGGTCGGTGTGTTGATACGCAGGGGGAGACTGACGAACTTTTTCCCCCAGTCTCTCCATGCTCCCGCCGGACGTAGGAGGCGGTTGGAGTCGCGGTCCTCACCGCGGAACAGGAGGTGAGTATACAAATCTTTTTTTTATTTTTTTGGCTGGTGTTAACGGATTCTGCAGAAGCGGAATCCGTTAACACCAAGTCTGGCTCTGGTTAACTTTCCGCTAACCAGAGTCGGACATTAAACAGCGCTGGGACTTTCTAATCCTAACGCTGATTAACACTTGTTAAGCATAGGGAACGCAAAGTACAGTAACCTCGCGCTGAAAAGCGCAAGGTACCAAACGCAAATAGGTTACTTAACCCGTTTGCGTTTGGATTGTAATATGCGGTAGACACCGCGGCTAACGTTAATGCTCACGCAGGTGAGCAATAGCGTTAAGATTGTAATGTGGCCCCATGTGTTTTACCATTTTCCAAAAAAACACTTAAGGGTGTGAATACTTTTATCAGTATAGTCATGCAGTTATTCTCCCTCTCTGCCTCAACTTCTCAAGGACGAGCATGGATTCTACTTGTGTGAATGTAGGATCAGCAACCAGGATACCAGGATAAAGTAAAACCTCCAATATTTATTAAGCAAAATAACAAGTAAAAATAAAATTAAGAGTAAAATAATATGTATTCAATGCGTTTCGGCCTTCTTCATTAACAACAGGACTTCATCAGGTACATCCCTAATAAAATTCTGTTGTTATTATAGAAGGACAAATTGCGTTGGATATGTATTATTTTACTCTTAATTTTATTTTTACTTGTTTTTATTTTGCTCAAGAAATATAGGTGGTTTTACTTTAACCTCGTACCTGATCCTACATTCACACAAGCAGACTCCATCCTGCTCCTTGAGAAGTTGAGGTGGAGAGGGGGAACTACTGCATGATTCCTTTACTTGGAGTGAGATTTCAGATAAGCCTATTGTTATTATCTTTCTAGTGCAAAGATTTATTTATCCTCTGCAGGAATTGCATATATATATATACCATCAGTGTGGACTATGTTCTCTTTTCTTAAGGCAGGTGTTCTATGTTATGTTTTATTGCACAGAGCCAGTCTGAAGGAGGTTATAAGTCTGCATGTTTGGCTGGAGAAGTAAATTGTTATGATTTAAAAAATGATATACAGAACCTCTTCCTGTGGGCATCTCCATTGCAAGTTTTTGTCTCTAATAAGTACACATTAGATATATATGAAAATATAATCTGTCTATTTTCCTATATAGGAAAGATTACATTAACCGGCTGGGTGGAGTAGAGGTAACATCACTGCTCTATAACCGTGGAGGCACAGGTTCAAATCCTAATGGTACATACTCGCCACCCAGGACATACTTGAAGATGAGAGAAATCTCAATGTATCCTTCCTGGTAAAATACTTTCTAAAAAAAATAAAAATTTGAATATATGAAAGAAAATGATCAACCAATAAACCGTATCAATTATTGCTGATAAGGCTTGCATCAGTTTACAAACTGTTCTTCTGGCATTGGTGCCAATTATAATGGTCCTTAATATGATTTTGTTTGTGCCCTCGCACTTTGTTTTTTCAGCATAGCGGGCCAGGTGATTTACACTTTTCCCCATGATATCTCAGTTTTCAGAATCACAGTTGGGACTGTATTATTTGTTACAATACAATGTCCCTTACAAAGCCATTTTCACTGCTGAGGGGACAACAGATGTTTTATATGAGCCCTTTTCAATGATTTCTCTAGATGGCAAACAAAATCTCAAAACAGCTTTAAAGGGATACTCTAGGCAACATGACCACCTAAGCTTTTTTAGGTGGTCATGATGCCCTGAGTATTCCCCTGCCTGTCCCCCCTCCCTCCACTCAGCCGATCAGCTGAGAAAGCTGGAAACAGCTGAGAGACGCAGAGGAGTTTACTCCGCCCTCCCAGCTGTCAGTCAGCAGAGCGGGATTCATATTTCCCGCTTCTGCCGACTATTGCCGAGTAGGAGACATCATCGCGCTTTCAGCGCGATGACGTCTCCAACTCGCCGCAGTAGCGGGTTGCAGCCTGAGGATTAGTGTTGCGCGCATGCTCTTGCGCGCAACACTAATCCTCAGCCGATGGAGCCGGGAGGAAGCCTGCCGATTGGCTGGCTTACATGAGAGGCGCGCATGCGCACTTCTCACGTAAACCATAAGCCAAGTGAAAGCAAGAAGGACGGGAGCGGAAGAGGAGGGAGGGGAGTATATAAAAAAAAAGACGCCGTTGGAAACAAGTGGATTTTAGGGTAAGTATTACAGTTAAAAAATAAATAAAAAATCCCTACCTATTTATTGAGGGAATAGGGATAGTTTAATGTAAAAAAACAGGGGGGGGGGTTTGATTAGAGTGTTCCTTTAAGTCAACAAACCTAGAATAAGAAAAATCATTATTCAAGATAAAGCCTACAAAGTTCACTCATTAATGCCAGTGACAACCATAAAGCTTAAAAGGATATACTGTATGGATCTCATCCTGTGGGTCCTAACTGCTTTTCACAGGTCCAGCATATACAGTGTGGTTTTAAACAGGCAAGCAATCCAGTATCAAATGTATCAGCAACCAACCTCTATTAAATTACAAATATGTAAACTAGTATGTACTACACAAAATATATATGTAAATACAGAAAAGATGGTAGCTTTTTGTCCACTTAACAGCAAGGGCCCTATTACATTCTTCACGCAAACATTAACGCGGGCGCAAAAACGCATTAACGCGAGGGGCTAAACCCTTTGCGCTGAACAACGTATTACAATGTCAGCACAACAAACGTGCATATACGTCTACCGCGGGTGAACCTGCGCGAGCGTACATTTACTGCGCACGTCCTATACTTAACATTGTGAGCACAAATGCGTTTGTGCGCTGGTACGCGGATGGTATTACAATCTATGCGCAGTTTGTAATGCACAGCCTTTGCACGCATAATTTTAGCAACTCCTAAAAGCTGGTGTTAATGGCAAATTCTATCAACCTGGCCGAAACCAAATACACCAGCCCAAAAAAAAATACACAGCAAAGTATAGTTACACATTCTACACATACCAAACCAATAAAATGGAGAAGATGTGCGTGCTTTTTTTTTGATACAGCATATGCACGCAGATTGACTTTTACAGGCTTAAAAACGTAACGTGAGACAACTGCGGTTCTTAATTCTGATTGGCTGAATCGCGTGAAAAAAACAGTCCGCACACTGATTTCTGCGCGCAACGTTACTGCGCGAGCGTTTTTGCGTGTCCGTTTTACGTGCGTTATTATTTGACGGATGAAAAATTGTGCGAGGATTGTAATACCAGCATTGATTTACGCGCGTTAACGTTTGACAGTTTGCACAAAAATTCACACGTTTCCGTGCGTTTTTGCACGAAGAATGTAATAGGGCCCCAAATTTGTTACTAGATGAATTCCTAAAGTCAGAAAATGCAGATCATCTCTATACAGTGATGTGTAGATAAGTGACGTGCAGTGTGGTCAGTGGCTGGTGAGGCACTGGCTAGTATCAGAGCCAGATATACACAGGTTTCTTAGGTTCAGTGCTCCTCAGGATCTGGCTGCTCTCAGTGATCCCCAGGATCTGGCTGCTCTCAGTGCTCCCCAGGAAGTGGCTGCTCTTAGTGCTCCCCATTAACTGGCTGTTCAGTGCTCCCCAGGATCTGACTGCTCTCATGGCTCCCCAGGATCTTGCTGCCTTGCTGCTCTCAGGGCTCCCCAGGATCTGGCTGCTCTCAGGGCTTAATGGAATTATGGCTGCCGCTCCTGACTGCATGTCCCTGGTATAGATTGCAAAATCCACACATTTAAACATTAAAACAATAGGGGCCAAATTACAATCTAGGTGCTAACGTTAACGCTCACCTGCGTGAGCATTAACGTTAGCCGCAGTGGCTACCGCATATTACAATACAAACGCAAATGGGTTAAGTAACCCGTTTGGGTTTGGTACCTTGCGCTTTTCAGCGCGAGGTTACTGTACTTTGTGCTCCCTATACTTAACATGGGGAGCGGAAAGTGTTAATCAGCGTTAGGATTACAAAGTCCTAACGCTGATTAACGTCCGACTCTGGTTAGCGGAAAGTTAACCACAGCCTGGACTTAGTGCTAACGGATTCCGTTGGTGCAGAATCCATTAATAGGGATGAGTTCGCATTCGAACTCGAACAATTTCAAAAGTGACCCAGCTGTGGCCCCGGTGGCAGCTTTATGCGTGCAAAATGCCGCCTGGAGCAATGACCCCATCCCATCCCATGGACGGGCCAGCCCTGTTCCTACCAGAAGATATTACTAACTGCTGAAGTTGGCTCATAATTGAGACGGTAATTGGGAGCAGCTAAGACTTAACTCTGCAAAGATTTAGTACATTGGTCAAAGAAATATGATGAGCGAAACAAAACGGAGAAGCAAAACATTTTTCAAGTTTGCTGTTCTATTTCCAAAATTAAATGGCTCTCTCAAACTATGCCTTTTTCAAATTTTTTAGCTTTGTATAAAAAAAAATCAATAGGACTGACAATTTCCCTTGAGAAAGGCAGCAGTTTCTGCCGAAATGTTTAGAGACCTGTTGATATGCAGCCTATATCATATACTACCAATTATGTAGTAATAAAATGCTTTTTGGCTATTTTGCATTATTATGCAGGGTTTGCAATTGAGTTTTCACTTTCTTGTACCCACTGCATTGTCATATTCTTTGTGATAACTATTGCGTAGTTTATGCTATCTGCAAGATTTTAATGTTATGTAATAAAATATTAAGGCCCCTATTACATTCTTCGCACAGTGCGTTTTGCGAGCGCAAATGCGCATTTGTGTGAGGGGCAAAACCCTTTGCGCTGAACGTCATATTGCAACGTTTGCGCAAACGATGTGCCTTATCGTTTAACGCGGATGGACCTGCGCGAGCGTGAACTGTGCTCGTCCTATACTTAGCATTGTGAGCGCAAATTCGTTTGTGCGCTGGTACACGGATGGTATTTCAATCGATGCGCATCTTTTTACGAATGACGTTTGCGCGCATAATTTTAACGTCTTTGAAAAGCTGGTGGTAACTGCAAATCGTAAAGTTCTGGCCAAATCGAAAAACACCAGCACAAAAAAAAAAATACAGCACAGTATAGTTACACATTCTACACATACCCAAACAAAAAAATTGTGAATTCGTGCATATTTTTTTTTACTGCTGCAGCATGTATACTCAGATTTACTTTGACAGGCGCGAAAACTTGAGTCAATTAAAGTAAATTGATGTCAATTAAAGTCCTTAATTCTGATTGGCTGAATCCCGCAAAAAAAACAGTCCGCACACTGATTTGCGTGCGCTGTGTTACTGCACACGTCTTACACTTCGTTTTGTGTGTCGTTTTTTGGACGGATAAGAAAATGCGTTCAGATCGGAATACCACGTTAATTTTCGCGTGATAACGTTGTGGACGATGCGCGCAAAAAAAGTTGCGCTGTGCGAACGAAATTGCGCGAAGAATGTAATAGGGGCCTAAATATTTATGAAGGTTAGTGTTGATCATGTCTTATTTATATGTATTTTGTAATGAGGCTTGTGTTTTGGTAGTAACCTCTTATGTCTTCTGTATTGTGTTAGTGTCTGTATTGACTGGCACCTTCCTTTGTTTGTATATAATGGATGCAAAAAGATAAAGGGGGAATGGCCCCCACCCCAATTCGTGCTCCCAGTCAAGCAAGGGATAGTGCGTAAACAGTTACTTGAATGAGGGTGGACAGTCAGGTAGTATATACTTTGCCAGCAACCAATGAGATGGCTGAATATTGGCCAGTCAACTACAATACAGCATCCAAAGAGTATGAGAAACCTTATTTTACGTAACTATCCAGTCATAAATTCAAAATTATCTTCTTTTCAAAGCTTTCTTGTTGGATTAAATTTGACAACGTTGACTGACAAATTAACTGATCTGAATGCAACCAGATTTTGAAATTCTGGCCTATGAGAAAAGCGTTAAACCATCTCAATATTTGGCCAATTAATACACGAAGTTGGCCAATCACATAATGAGTGGAAACCCTTCACCGCCAATCATGAAACTTGCATACGTCATAGGAAACACTGGATGTCCATACCATGAAGTTAACTGGTTAGGCCTAAGGAGCAGGTGGCCAACACTAAACACCACCACTGGTTGTTACTGGGGAAGTGTTCACTTTGCAATCTTTAATTGTTAGCATAGCAGGGCTGATTTTGTTCTCATAAAATATTGGCAACGTACACGCAAAGTGCTTTTTTTGGTTCCTACACAAAGTAGGACATCAGAGGAATTGTTGCACACTTCACAAGTTATGTAAAGTTCATAAGCAAATGAAAGGAGGCCCCATGTGTTTAAGAGATTTTGAAATTATCAAGGTCGTTTTGACTCCAGAAAACAATACAATAACTAGCAGACTCACTGGGCAGAAGAATGTGCTTTCCACAATGTGCTTAGCCACGTCAATATTCTCAGCCGATAGGGACATGATGAAGAGCAGTGCATCCCGGGCTTGCTGACCTACTGTGCCTTCTCGATGTATGAATGGTATGAGCAGGGAGAAGATAAGAAAGTTGGCAGCTCCCTGATCTTCACTTGTGTGGAAAAACAGCTCTAAGATGAAGGGATCTTTGGCGAGGATTGAACAAAGTTGGTTGAGGAGTATAACCAATTCCATCTCCACTTTTGGACTCAGTATCCCTGAACAAGTGCTCAGCAGCATCATCAAAGGTTTCAGGATGGGCTTATGATGTAGCAAAGGTTGATGAGACTGAGTAACAAGCAATTCATACATCTTCAGCTGTTCATATTTTGTCTCATCAGAAAATTCCCTCCTGAGACTCCACAGGAACAGTTTCTCCATGATATTCTCTGAAACCACAAACTCCAAGATAGGCCCCATCGCTTCATCCTTCACCTGTTCTTCAATGAGTAGGAGCAACATATATTCCACATAGTTCTGTACCGTGCTGATTTCATCTTGACTAATTTTCCCAATCTTGATGTGGGTATTCTTAAAAGGGTCATGTTTCTCTAAAATACGATGAACCTTAAACAAAAAGAGAAGAATTTGCAAATGTTTAGTAAAGAAAAATAAAGGGAAGCAAAGATCATCCAATTCGATTAAAGAGTCTGTGTAGTCAGACTAATTTTAATATTTAATATGGATTACAAAACAGATGTGATAAAAAACCAAAGCTCCATCCATATTTCATAAGTTATATAATAAGAGTCAATAGCAAGAGCAATAGCCATAACATCATATCAAGTGATTACAGGTGCTTAACATCATATGGGTTTCTAAATTGCAGTATTTGCCGACATGGGGCAATATTATAAAATTGGTGCTTTATACTAATGCTGTTGTAAACCTAACAACTCCATTGACTATAATGGCTCTGGTAAGTTTACAACAGCTCTGGATACGTTAGCAACAGCTTTGTAATATGGCCCATGAATTTTAAACTGTTCAGCAACGGTTAACTCATTAAAGAGCAACACAATTTAATTTACAATTATTTGTTGGTTATGGGAAGACCTTAAGTCCACTTTCAGCATAGCATCAAGAGCACATGATTTCAAATTATTTTCATTCAATCCTTTTAGGATGTTAATGGTTAAAATGATGGATATAATCGCGTAAAGTAATTATTCATTATCACTATAACCATGCCCATTGAAATGTCTTGAAACAATGTTAAATTCTTACTAAATAAAGTATTTGGTAAACTACTTGAAAGCCTAGCCCACTGGTAAAATGTGACTAATACCCTATTTCAGGATTTATTCTGCTGCCATCACCTTCCCCTTACTGTAATAGCCATGTATTTTATTTGGAGGCTAAGATCTCATTCTGAGATCAAAGGGGATATACAGTCACTTTCCTATGAGACAATAAAAGGAATGCAGAAGCAAACTCCCATACTTGGCAAGATTTGACGGAGTAATACAGTCTAGTCGTTCTTTCATGTCGCCGGACTCTAAAATAAATCAACAAATGTAAGACTATTTAAAATATAACATGACTTGTGAAATTAGAGTCCACCTGATCCATATTTCACATTAATGCGAACAAACATACAACCTTAAAAAGTTTTAAGTGATTCTGTCCTGACCAGGTTTACTTTCCCTGCATAATCCCATCAAGGGATGGATATTACAATGGTCTTGAAGGTCAGTGTGATATCTCATTCCTTGATGAGATATTGCAACTGCTACTTACCAGGTTCCAGTGTTGGGTGCTCCTCCATGGGCAGGGCTTGCTGAGGGCCACTGCACAGTGCTGAGCAACTGAACTTCAGTCATTGTGCTGGCATTCAATAGAGCACACGGGCTAAGTAGAGTACTGTCCTGTAGGACAGCTTGGAGTTTGGAGATTTCACTCTCCCCAGTGGCATGTTACATGGAAGTGAATGACAGAGAAACTGTGAGAGGGAATTACTCCCTCTTTTCAATTATATGTGTATGTGTTAGCAAAAGATGCTAATACACATAATTTGAGTAATAACCAGTTAAATGAGCCTGACATATGTTGCACATAATAGATTCACTTCAACATTTAGGCTGTTATTCAGTAAGTGCCAATTAAGGCAAATGTCAGATGAACGCAGTCTGAGCACACTCTGCATGCGTGCATAACAGACGAACGTACTGACGGAAGATACTGTAGACACCACACGGTCCGTTTTTTTTAACGGATGTAGAACAAAAAAGGGAAATATGGGAATCAAAATTAATTATAAATAAAATACAGGTACAGTCAGCCAGACCATAAAAACCTCTGAGCGTCAACGTTATGGACGTCGCAAATGCGCTGCGTCTGACGTCGCAGATTAACGCACACAGGCCGCTACGCAGACGTGGCGCACTCTGCGCATCCGTCATAGCGGTTTTACGTTCTTGCCTAACTTGCATCCGTTTGCCACGTGTGTTGTGCGTGCGCAGTTCAGTGCGCACGTACTTCGTATGTGGGTCTATATTGATCATGATTCTATGCTACAACAGACGTTAAACTGTGCGGCGACACGGACGTGATCACTGCATTCGTCTGACGCAGGCCTAAAATTGCAGGTGTTGCAGAGCTGGCAAACATTGGCATTTTAAACCAGTGCAATCCGTAGAGCAGCAGGAGAAGATTCAAAGTGCTGCTTCACCTGTTGTTCTATGGACTCTACCAACGAAGCAACACCAATTTTGGCAAAACTCAGACATGTACTGAATAGCCCTCTTATGGAAGTTTTATTTCCTTAATGAGCAGAGTAAAATTTGAAGGACACTTGGCCAACAGAGGTAGGTTTGCGTGAACAAACAGCAGTAGGTGTTGTGGGAAAGACTGAACACGATGGACGCATGTCTTTTTTTCGGCCTATCTAAATATGTAACAAATATTGGATGTAAGGAAGACACATGACCACTCATTTTAAATGTTGCCTGTGGTTTTTAAACCAATACGGCCTTACAGACCTTGAGATAGCAGAAAGCATGTAGATACATATTCTCCTATGAGCTATAAATGAATGTATGGTATTTAGAAGGCTTAAGACGTACAGCAAATGGCTCACAATAAGAACAAGCAACTCTTATTTTGGATTTCTAGAGCTACACCTCCCAAATCACCCACTCACAAAGCAGATCCATAGCAGCTGCCATGACAGAGTTTCTCTAATACATTCAAGTTAAATGTGTAAATGTCTGTATTAAATCTATTCTTGCAGTATATTTTGCACTTTCTTTGCATGCATAGCAGGTAAGACCAGCATACGTTGTATCCCACAGTGCCGTTATACTCCCACACGAAAATGGATGTGATGGAGCAGGTGTGAGAGTTCTGATGGACTAAGTTGAAAATGATCCAATTAATCCTGTGTCATAAAAAAGTAGGTCATTGGAAAGGAGTCAGACGGCTTGCTGTGTTTGAATACTCCATTCACTTATGTGCTTCTAATGCCATATGCCAAACAACTCGAAGCAGACAGCTTTTCTACGCAAGCAGTCAATCCAATGCATGAAAAAAGTATTCCAGTTCAAACTAGACAGTTTATTAAATGGAGAAAATAAACAGCATAATATGCTACATGGGTTTCATTTGTTTTATTTATTTACCTTTTTGAGATCAATTTTTCTTTATTTTTTCTCACTCTTTCACTTTGACTTGCATACCAGCGGCCAGATCACAACCTTGATGTTGAAGGTAAGATACAAATGGAAAACTTGTGAGCGAGTTATTTTCCATTTGTGGCTTGGCTTTAACATCCTGTGATATAGCCACTGCAGAGACCAGGTAAATTTTGGAACCTTGTTTTATTGTTTGCAGCAACAATCACCAGCAGCAGTGGTGTATCTTTGCCGACAAGGCCTAGGTCTAGGGTGGCACTTTCCAGGGGGCGGCTGCTCCGCCGCTCAGTGTGACCCGCCATTCAGTGTGACCTGCCGCGCAGTGGGACCCGCCACCTGGCCACTCAGTGGGACGCACCGCCCGTGGCCAGCAGTTTCTGAATCCCCAGCCGCCCAGCGTTGCCACTTCAAGACCTCCTCTGTCATGTGCTGTACTGTGCACTATGGCACTGGGAGGAAGTGATCATATAACGTTGGGGGAGTTGATGAAATGAAGAGTAGGGGCTTTAACCACTTCGCTGCTGAGGACGCGCTCAGCGCGTCCTCAGCAGTCCCGCTGGTATGCGGAGGACGCGCTGAGCGCGTCCTCCCTTTGGGGTCAGCGTTCGGCCGGGTTCCGGCTGATCGCTGGCCCCTCCGTGCGGGCTGACATCCTGGATGTCAGCCCAGCATCCGGACCAGCAGCCGCCAGAATTAGGTGTCATCGCGGGGGCGCGATGACACCTAATTCAGGCGCCCCCCGCATGTGCGGAGGAGGCGCCTGAAAGGGAGGGGGGGGGGTCCTTCGGACCTCTCTCCCTCCGATCGGCGGCGCACAGGGGGTTAACCCAGGCATCATTTGGAAGGGCACAGCCTGCCCTTCCAAATGATGCCTGGCATTAACCCCTGGGGAGCTGGATCGCGAATCGGCGCTGAAAAGCGCCGGTTCGCGATCCTTTCCGGAGCTGGCCGACATCTTGGATGTCGGCCAAGCCTCCGGGAACTCCTCCAGAGGACTGGCGTCATCGTGCGTAGCACGATGACACCAGTCCTAGACTTAACCCCTAACTGCCACCAACTGTGGAGATAGGGAGTTCCAATGAACTCCCTATCTCCCGATCCGTGGCAGCTAGGGGTTAAATTTTGGTATCGTTGGATCGGCCAGAGCATGGCCGTTCCAACGATACCAAACATGAAAGTGAAATATTTTGTAAAAAAAAAAAAAATGAAAAAAAAAAATAAATAAAATTAAAACAAAAATTAAAAAAAAATAAATAAACACTTTTTTTTTATTTTTTTTGGTTTGTTAATGCAGCAATATTGTTCCCATTTCAATTATAATGTGAACAATGATGCTGCACTAGCGATTTTTGTATGCGGTGCGTTTGTTAAAAATAGTGTCATTTTCCCCAAAAAAAAATGTAACGAGACCCCATCTCTAATTTTTTTAACAAGCACACCCCATACAAAATATAACCGCAATTGCTCGCATGTTAAAATGTGGAAAAAAACACTTTACACATTGTAAATTATTGAAAATACATATTTTATTGCATTTTTTGTTATAATATACAGACATGACATAACGTATACATATAATAATGACATATTATGAATCTACTGAGTCTGACGGAAAGAACAATATATAATATGTCTGGGTCATATACTAAAATAAGCCTTCAAAACACGTTTAAACATGATGCGCAAAACAGGTAAAAATGACCTCAGCATAGGGGCGGGAAAAGCCTCAGCAGCGAAAGGGTTAATAAAATTAAAAGAGTGGGGGGTTTGGGGTGAAAAGAAAAGAGGTGAGGGTTTAATGAAATGAAAAGAGTGGGGGACGTTTGGAATGAAATGTGAGTTTTATTGCTGTGCAGCGCTGTGATATGCTCGTACACAGTGCACATTTCTGAGGGTTTTATTCCTGTGTTGCTCTGTGACACGCTCATACACAGTGCACATTTCTGTGAGTTTTATTGTTCAACCAAATAGAGTGGCTGTGATCCAATATACTTGACATGCATGGCTGATCATTGTAAAAATGGTTGAATTTAAACATTTCATAATTTTATTTGATTATCTCAATAGATACAACATTTGAAATGGTACACAAAATATACAAGTAGGAACTTGGTATCCACGTTTAATATACAGTATAAGAGGTGGAGCTCTAAGAAGAAAAGGTGGAGCCTAAAGAGGAAGGGTGGGGTTTAACCAGGAAGAGATGTGACCTTGACAGGAAGGGGTGTGTCAAATTTAAATTAGGGGGTGCACGAGTTTTATCAGGCCTAGGGCAGCACAAAACCTAAATACACCACTGACCAGCAGTGACTATTGTATAGGACAGTGGTTCCCAACGTCAGTCCTCAAGTACCCCTAACAGGCCAGGTTTTAAGTATTCCCTTGGGGAAATGCAGACTGAATCCTGCAATCACTGTGCAGCAAATCATATCACCAGTGCTGTGATTCAGATATCTGGAAAAGCTGGCCTGTTAGGGATATTTGAGGACCGCAGTTGGGAACCACTGGTATAGGAGACCATAATGTACAGTAAGCAGGCACTACATTCGAGATGCAAGCACAGCTTGCATCTCAAATGAAAGAGGATGAGGACAAATTAAGCAAAGCACATGAGCAGTTATGTATTCAAGTACTCAAGTTCTGGCCCCAGGGGTGTAGTCAACAGTCATTCAGCAGGGCAGACGATCCATCAGTGTCACTTCTGGAGCTCAAAGGGGGACCCGGCACCCAGTGGCGCCATCGACCAGCTGGGTGCCAAGTGATTTGGCTTGTATGAGAACCAACCCGGTGTACCAGCTTTTGGCGTTTCCTGACAACTCTATCTTTAAGTGATTCTGCTACCACCCTTTGGGTGCCAATGTCTAGCAATCCTGATCTACTCTGTGTTGCTTTATTGCATATATCAGGTCTGCCTCCATTTAACCCTATCCTGTATATTCCTCATAAGAGATATATAAATATATGTGAGTGTGTCTCTAGAGGTAGCCTGATTACCGACCACATAAGGATCAGAGGGGTAGATAGGGATTGCCTAAAGGGATTTACGTCGTGCTATATAGAGGGATACGTGACAATCAGCCAGTTAACAGTGGCAGGGCTGGTTTGCAGATGATCAGAATGGGTGTTAGGGCAAGCTTGGAGCCATTCTATATCCAGTAAATGAAAGTCTTACTGTAAATTAGGATCTGCATTTAGAGCATAGACGCGTAACCTCCATGCTTTAAATTTAAATCCTGCAAGTCCATACAATAACATTTACATAGATAGGGAAATGATAACTCAAACATCTTGGGCCCTATTACAATCTTCGCCCAAAAACGCTCGCGCAGCACATGAATTTGTGTGCAAAGCGTTAAACGTTAACGCGCGTAAATCAACGCTGGTATTACAATCCTCGCGCATTTTTTCATCTGTCAAAAAATAACGCGCGGAAAACGGAGCGCAAAAACGCACGCGCATTAGCGTTGCACGCAGAAATCGGTGTGCGGACTGTTTTTTCACGCGATTCAGCCAATAATAATTAAGAACCACAATTGTCTCCCGTTAAGATTTTGCACCTGCCAAAAAATCACTCTGAGCATATATGCTGCAGCAATAATAAAAACACACACAACTTCTCAATTTTATTGTTTGGGTATGTGTAGAATGTGTAACTATACTTTGCTGTATTTTTATTTTTGGACTGGTGTATTTGGTTTCGGCCAGAACGTTCAGATTTGCCTTTAACACCATCTTTTAAGAGTTGTTAAAATTATGCGCGCAAACGCTGTGCGTTAAAAACTGTGCATAGATTGTAATACCATCCGCATACCAGCGCACAAACGTATTTGCGCTCACAATGTTAAGTATAGGACTCGCACAGTACAGTACGCTCGCAAAGGGGTTCGCGCAGGTTCACCCGCGTTAGATGACTGTGCGTGTTTGTGGCGCTGAGATGGTAATACGACATTCAGCGCAAAGGGTTTTGCCCCTCGCATTAATGCGTTTTTTCGCTCGCACAAACGTTTGCGTGAAGATTGTAATAGGGCCCTTATATGCATCATGTTAGTAAAATAACGTTAGCAAGGTTAGAGTTTGTAATCTCCTTCAGAATAATCCCCAATTCACCCGGTTCACTTTAAGACTGAGGCATTAAATATACGGCTAAATTACATAGTGGATGCTAAAATGGGGATACTAACAGGGGAAAACCCATTTTAGCGTTAGATTCCGGCACCTTGCCCTGGTACGCAGTGCTACCTGCCGTGATACTCGCGGTAGCGTTACCATGGGGCCATGAGTATCACCTCCTGGAATCGACAGGGCTCCATGGAGGGTTACGCTTCCAGGCGACAAGCCCTGCAGGATCTCGCTCCCGCAGAGTGATCGCAAAGGGACACTGGGAACTATTTATCCCCAGTCTCTCTCTGCTGGCAGCCAGGAGAAGCAGCGGATCTGGCCACTGTTGTTGCCACGGGATGAGAGGTGAGTATTGGATTTAGGGGGGTTTAGGGGGTGCTAAATGATTTTGCAAAGGCGGAATCATGTAGCACCAGCTTTAATGTGTCGCTAAAATTTTGTTTAGCCCATCGCTGCAGAAATTAGTGCTAGGACTTTGTAATACATTACTTATCCTAACACTAATTAATGATTGTGCTCCCCATCTTAAGTATAGGATGCGCAAAGTACAGTAAGCCCACGGAAGGTAGCGTAATCACCAAAGCACTAATGGGTTTAGCGTCAGGAAGGTAATATGGAGGGCATTCATTAAAGTCACTTATCTTAGTGTTAACAGCAACTCATCCAAATGTTACCTTTAGAGTTCACTTTGTAATTTAGCCCATAGTCTGTTAGTATGTGGAATTTGCACTATATGTGCTAGAAAGTTTGGGAAACACATTAACCACTTCAATGCTAAGGACGCGCTCAGCGCGTCCTCAGCATTACCGCTGGTGTGCTGAGGACGCGCTGAGCGCGTCCTCAGCTTGGGGTCAGCGTTCGGCAGGGTTCCGGCCGATCACTGGCCCCTCCGGTGCGGGCTGACATCCTGGATGTCAGCCCGGCATCCGGACCACCAGCCGCCATTATTAGGTGTCATTGCGGGGGCGTGATGACACCTAATTCAGGCGCCCCCCCCGCATGTGCGGAGGAGGCGCCTGAAAGGGAGGGGGGGAGGTCCTTCGGACCTCTCTCCCTCCCGATCGGTGGCACACAGGGGCTTAACCCAGGCATCATTTGGAAGGGCACAGCCTGCCCTTCCAAATGATGCCTGGCATTAACCCTGGGGAGCTGGATCGCAAATCGGCGCTGAAAAGCGCCGATTCGCGATCCTTCCCGGGAGCTGGCCGACATCTTGGATGTCGGCCAAGCTTCCGGGAACTCCCCCAGAGGACTGGCGTCATCGTGCGTAGCACGATGACGCCAGTCCTAGCATTAACCCCTAACTGCCACCAAGTGTGGAGATAGGGAGTTCCAATGAACTCCCTATCTCCCGATCCGTGGCAGCTAGGGGTTAAATTTTGATATCGTTGGATCGGCCAGAGCATGGCCGTTCCAACGATACCAAACATGAAAGTTAAAAAATTTGTAAAAAAAAAAAAAAATGAAAAATAAAAAAAAATTAAAAAAAAAAAAAAAAAATTAAAAAAAAAAAAATAAACACTTTTTTTTTATTTTTTTGGGTTTGTTAATGCAGCAATATTGTTCCCATTTCAATTATAATGTGAACAATGATGCTGCACTAACGATTTTTGTATGCGGTGCGTTTGTTAAAAATAGTGTCATTTTCCCCAAAAAAAAATGTAACGAGACCCCATCTCTAATTTTTTTAACAAGCGCACCCCATACAAAATATAACCGCAATTGCTCGCATGTTAAAATGTGGAAAAAAACACTTTACACGTTGTAAATTATTGAAAATACATATTTTATTGCATTTTTTGTTATAATATACAGACATGACATAACGTATACATATAATAATGACATATTATGAATCTACCGAGTCTGACGGAAAGAACGATATATAATATGTCGGTGTCATATACTAAAATAAGCCTTCAAAACACGTTTAAACATGATGCGCAAAACAGGTAAAAAATGACCTCAGCACAGGGGCGGGAAAAGCCTCAGCAGCGAAAGGGTTAACTGGTTTTAACTAATTTATATATTACTCTTTCATGCCCGCTTTATCCTTGAATTGCAACAACTCACCCCACTATGAAGTCTATTCCAACCATGGTGTAAACTTAAACAGAGGTGTTATAAACTTAGCAAGCCCATACACTTTGGGCCATATTACAATCTTCGCACAAAAACACTTGCGCAAAGCATGAATTTTTGCGGCAAGCGTTAAACTTTTATGCGCGAAAATCACCACTGGAATTACAATCCTCGCGCGTATTTTCATCCGGCGATCAATAACGTGCGCAAACAGGATGCGCCTAACTGCTCGCGCAGTACCGTCGCACGCAGAAATCAGTGTGCGCACTGTTTTTTTCAAGCGATTTAGCCAATCAGAATTAAGAACCACAATTATCTCACGTTAAGTTTTTTCGCCTGCCAAAGTCAATCTGAGCATACAGTATATGCTGCAGCAATAATAAATGCACGCACAACTTCTCCATTTTATTGGTTTGGTATGAGTAGAATGTGTAACTATACTTTGCTGCATTTTTTTTATGGGCTGGTGTATTTGGGTTCGGCCAGGTTGTTCAGATTTTCCATTAGCACCCGCTTTTAGGAGTTGCTAAAATTATGCGGGCAACAGCTATGCGTTAAATCCTGCGCATAGATTGTAATACCATCCGCGTACCAGCGCACATACGCATTTGCGCTCACAATGTTAAGTATAGGACGTGAGACATACAGTAAGCTCGAGCAGCGTTGCGCAGGTTCACCCGCGGTATACAATTACGCGCGTTTGTTGCGCTGACTATGTAATACGGCATTCGGCGCAAATGGTTTTACCTCTCACGTTAATGTTTTTTGTGCCGGCGCAAACGTTTGCGCGAAGATTGTAATTTAGCCCTTTACTGGCTCTGTCACTTTCACAGCAGAACATTAAAAAGCAAAACATGTTGGTTTATAAGAGCTATAATTTGGCATAACCCCTAAACTACAACGTCACACGCAAACATAGTGGATCTGCTTACATGAAAGTGCACAATCCCTGCAACAGAACCTCCAATGGAAACCAATAAACTTTAATAAAAACTTTAATAAAAAATAAATTTATTGATCTTGTCTGTGACTCCTTTATTGTTATATTTGATACACATACATACAACATGTATTTAAAACCACCACATAATGTAATAATCATATTTTGCCTACCCTGACATCTGGGTACATAATCTACTTTTGTACACATGCATGACACTCGTGATAGGTGATATAATGGAAATTATTGAAAAATTTAAATTTTTTTGACATAGCTCTCTGCGATGACTTGTCTTATACAAATAGTAATGATATATTTTCAATGAATGTATATGTGTATAATAAATATATATACAGTATATATATATTTATTAGACACACACGTGTTTTTGAGCTTTTGGGTGCACATCCTAATGCAATAGACTGCGCATGCCTTTGGGTAATACTATTTGATGAGACCGGCATGCAGATCGATTAATTATACAACACCTGCCTTGTGAAGTCCAGTTGCACTATGCTGATAAATTTCAGTCTGAGGGAAATTTATGTTGGATTAATTTCATGACATGGACCATATCAGTGAATTATATATTTGAAAACTACTTTGCATAATTGGATTGTATAATGTTAGCGAGAGCCTTTTTTTAGGGATTAACTACGACAACTAGATTGTGTTAAGGGCGATTATATTGTGTGATAAAGGCACTGTATGCAAGGCTTAGTACTCCCTTTTTATTTTACTATTCACTCATAAAAGCAGCAGAGTACAGCAGCACATCAAATAAACAAAGCATAAAACAAACCCCTACTCCTTCTGTGGAGCCTGACTAAACATAGGATTTCCTCTCTAGCTATTGGGCGGCTAAGCCGCCTGCCTATAAACTGAAAAAAATATCAAGGTACTTTCCTTCAACAGGTACTTCTCCTCCTGTTTCCAACCCCAACCCTCCTAGATTGTGAGTTCCTACGGGAATAGGGCCCTCATCTCCTCCTGTACTGTTTGTCAAATGTTGTTCAATGTATTGTAACCCTGTCTATACTGTGCCTATTGTACAGCGCTGCGGAATATGCTGGCGCTTTATAAATAAAGAATAATAATAATAATAATTCCTAATCCATAGGATTCAATATGACGTCGGTCCACCCTTTGCAGCTATAACGGCTTCAACTCTTCTGGGAAGGTTGCCCACAAGGTTTAGGAGTGTGTTTATGGGAATTTTTGACCATTCTTCCAGAAGCACATTTGTGAGGTCACACACTGATGTTGGACGAGAAGGCCTGGCTCTCAGTCTCCGCTCTAATTCATCCCAAAGGTGTTCTATCAGGTTGAGGTCAGGAGTCTGTACAGGCCAGTCAAGTTCATCCACACCAGACTCTGTCATCCATGTCTTTATGGACCTTGCTGTGTGCACTGGTGCACAGTCATGTTGGAAGAGGAAAGGGCCAGCTCCAAACTGTTCCCACAAAGTTGGGAGCATGAAATTGTCCAAAATGTCTTGGTATGCTGAAGCATTCAGAGTTCCTTTCACTGGAACTAAGGGGCCAAGCCCAGCTCCTGAAAAACAACCCCACACCATAATCCCCCCTCCACCAAACTTTACACTTGGCACAATGCAGTCAGATAAGTACCGTTCTCATGGCAACTGCCAAACCCAGACTCGTCCATCAGATTGCCAGATGGAGAAGCGTGATTTGTCACTCCAGAGAACGCGTCTCCACTGCTCTAGAGTCCAGTGGCGGCATGCTTTACACCACTGCATCCAACGCTTTGCATTGTAGTTGGTGATGTATGGCTTGGATGCAGCTGCTCGGCCATGGAAACCCATTTCATGAAGCTCTCTGTGAACTGTTCTTGAGCTAATCTGAAGGTCACATGAAGTTTGGAGGTCTGTAGCGATTGACTCTGCAGAAAGTTGGCAACCTCTTCGCACTATGCGCCTCAGCATCCTCTGACCCCGCTCCGTCAGTTTAAGTGGCCTACCACTTCATGGCTGAGTTACTGTTGTTCCCAAACAGTTCCACGTTCCTATAATACAGCTGACAGTTGAATGTGGAATATTTAGGAGTGAGGAAATTTCACGACTGGATTTGTTGCACAGGTGGCATCCTATTACAGTTCCACGCTGGAATTCGCTGAGCTCCTGAGAGTGACCCATTCTTTCACAAATGTTTGTAAAAACAGTCTGCATGACTAGGTGCTTGATTTTATACACCTGTGCCCATGGAAGTGATTGGAACACCTGATTCTGATTATTTGGATGGGTGAGCGAATACTTTTGGCAATATAGTGTATATTAGTAGGCGTATGGAGAATGCCATTTTCCCACTATAGGTTTAATTTTGAACCGATGCCTAATGAAGTCTGTCCTGCCCATATAGGTGTGTGTGTGTGATTCCCAGAGAGAGAGAGAGAGAGCAAGAGCAGTGGTATGAGCAGTCTGTGTTCGGGCTACACCAAGAAAGGAAGGGATGAAAGAAACTCCTGAAGTCTGAAGGGAAGTACCTTGATATTTTTTTCAGTTTATAGGCAAGCGGCCTAGCCGCCTAATAGCTAGAGAGGGAATCCTATGTTTAGTCAGACTCCACAGAAGGAGATGGGGTTTGTTTTATGCTTTGTTTATTTGATGTGCTGCTGTACTCTGCTGCTTTTATGAGTGAATAGTAAAATAAAAAGGGAGTACTAAGCCTTGCATACAGTGCCTTTATCACACAATATAATCGCCCTTAACACAATCTAGTTGTCGTAGTTAATCCCTAAAAAAAGGCTCTCGCTAACATTATACAATCCAATTATGCAAAGTAGTTTTCATATATATAATTCACTGATATGGTCCCATGTCATGAAATTAATCCAACATAAATTTCCCTCATACTGAAATATATCAGCATAGTGCAACTGGACTTCACAAGGCAGGTGTTGTATAATTAATCGATCTGCATGCCGGTCTCATCAAATAGTATTACCCAAAGGCATGCGCAGTCTATTGCATTAGGATGTGCACCCAAAAGCTCAAAAACACGTGTGTGTCTAATAAATATATATATACTGTATATATATTTATTATACACATATACATTCATTGAAAATATATCATTACTATTTGTATAAGACAAGTCATCGCAGAGAGCTATGTCAAAAAATTAAAATTTCCATTTGGATTTCAATCATTTGCAACGTGTCAAATTATTTTTCCAAACTTTATAATCCAAATGTCACATTTCCACTGGTTTTGGCCATGTTCTATATCCCTGGCTAAGTCCTAACGCTTCTTTTATGTTTCATGTTTTATGTGTTTGGTTTGTCTGAGTTATTATTGCTTAGAGGTCAGTATAAGGACCTCTCTTCAGTTTAGGATTCCTGTCTGTCTTGTTTAACCATTGCCATTCCTGCTCCCCTGGCTCTGTCATTCTTTGTTAGGTTTTCATTGGTCAGAGGCCAGATCAAGGACCTTACCCAGCTTAGGGATTCCTTTAGTTTTCTTCTATGTCCTCCTGTCCCTTATGTTTCAGTCTTGTTCATTTCTTGTCCAGAATATCTATTGTTTATCTGTGTTGTATTAAGCAAGCAGCTAACCTGCCTCAAGGTCTACATCCCTCCTTGTATCAAGGCCCCACGTTGGCCCAAGTTGGTGGTCAGCGTAACACCAAACCTTTGTGGTTATATATTCTATTGAGCCATGAGTTTGAGATCAGCCGTGTGTATAAAAAAATAAGATCAAAAATATAAATTTTTAAAAAGGTTATCTGATTAGGGTGTGCCTAGGCACACTTTGCACACCCCCTGTGCAAGACTATGGTATTACCCTAAATGGCTGTTGCCCAATTAGATTTAATTATCATTTATAAATAACCAAACTACTGGCATACCACTGCTTCCAACTTTTCTCATCATTCAATGTGCCATGGTTATAGCCATGATTGAATAGGTAAGCGCTACCTAGTGACACAAACTCTCACGTTTTGATTAATAATCTCCTGTCAAATCTATCCTTTATCCATTGTTATGTACCATATATTTAATTATTCCTTATATATAATCTACCTCCTTGTATTGACAGAGAAAAAACAACTCATTCTACCGCTTTGTGCTACAATGTAACTACATAACCCACCATTGTGAAATGTTAAAAGAACTAAACTGGCCATCGCTGTAATCTAGACGCACCCTTCACCTTTCCAACCTGATGTTTAAGAGCTTTTCTGGGAAGCTACCACCCTTCCTGAATAGACTGCTTCCCCAGAAGTTCTATAACCTCCGATCCACGACCAGCACCTTACTTGCAGTACCACAATACAAAAAGAAAGTGGATTGATCCTCATTTTCCTACAGAGCACCGCAAATATGTAATAAACTCCCAGACACCATCAAATCTTCCCCTAGTCTAAAGTCATTTAAGATTAAGAGATCTCTATTAAAATATATCCGCTGCAAAAACGGCGAGAAAAAAGCAGAAAATCCGCCAAAAAAACGCAGCCAATAAGATCCGAAGTATTGGATCCCTTCGAACCGCCGCAAAAAACACGCCAATCACATCCGAAGAAAAAGCCAACAATCTGCCGAACATAGTGCAACCAGCCATCGGAAAAAGCCGACAAGCCGACAAACGGGGTAAAAAGAACAAAATGATTGAATGTGTCAAAGTAGAAACGCTGTTTGCAAAAAAAAATACTCAACGAAAACTTGTGGAATTAACATATAAGGTCCTATGAATAATAATAAAAAGGTCTGTTACGGAAAACAAATGCTATTTAAAACAAATCGGAAAAAAAAATTGCTGAAAAAATCCCGAAAAATGCCTGAAAGATCCTAAAAAATAAATAAAGAGACTTTTGCGGCAAATTAAAAGAATAAACGGTTTATTAGATATTGGATAAAAACGGGAATATTTTTAAGATTGAAACCTATGGCATTTGCCTGATTAAACCTGCCGAATGAAAACACCGAACATCAGGGCATTACAACAACGTTTCACTGCTGTTCGGTGTTCTCTGAATAGCTTAACCATTGCTTCTCTGTGGGTATTTCACTGCCGTCAAACAGGCACTGTATTTGCTGGCAATTCGCCAAAATTTGGCAAATAGCCTGCTTTTTGAACAGCCGAATGGCCACAAAAGTGCACCATATGGGGATATTCACTGTTCGGTGCAATTTCGGGGTCAGATCGGCTCTCTCTGAATAACCCAGATAGTGAGTATATTTTTGTACATATTTATTATCTGTGTAAATTATTTATAAATAAAGTATTTTACCAGGAAGAATACATTGAGATTTCTCTCATTTTAAGTAATAAAATGCAGGATATTAAAAATAACACAAATATACAGATTTACACAGAAAATGAATATGTAAGAAATATAATCACTGTGGGAGTATGAGGGAGGGAAGCACTGTCAGAAATGGACACATATTGCGATCGATCTGATATTTATGATTGAAACCAGGTTAGCGTATGATCACCAATACCTGCGTTTTTAAGTTTTCGTAATATGATGTCATGGTCTACTGTGTCAAAGGCCTTAGCATTAATCAAGGAAGATGGCTCCAGTTAGGTCTCCTTGGTCCATGCCAACTTGGATATCATTGCAAACTTTTAAAAAGGCAGTTGTAGTTGAATGATTTGGACGAAAGCCTGATTGATCTGGGGCTAAATTATATGAATATTTATAATAATCACATAATTGCATGTAGACACATTTTTTCCAAAATTTGTGACATAACAGGGAGCAATGATATCAGACAGTAGTAGGATACCAAAGTACTGTCACCACTTTTATGGATAGGAACCACACTCATAGTCTTCCAGAGTTTTGGTATGTATCCAGTCGCCAAAGATTCATTGATTAGGGGCAAGATAGGGCAATAGGTTTTGCAAGTGCTGGCGCACTGATTTTCAGCAGCAATGCTGGGATTTCAGTGGCGTTAGCGTGGGGGGGGCTGGGGGGCGGTGGCCCCGGGCGCAGTTTTTTTGGGGGCGCCATGGGCGCCATAGTGGGCCCCCGCCACCGGTTTCCCTGTCTAGTGCGGTCAGTGCACAAAGGCAGCCAGCGGCACACTCTGGAAACGCCGCGATGGCGCCTGCACCGCCCCCTCACGTGACGTGTCACGTGAGGGGCGGCGCCAGTGCAACGTGCTTAGACTGGGCTGCAGGCGCCACCGCGGCATTTACAGAGTGCGCCGCTGGCTGCCCAAGAAGAGCACGATGACCATCAAAGGCCGGGAAACCAGCGGGGGCCCGCTATGATGCCCCAAACCACCCCCCCTACTGACCCGCAGGCCCTCAGAGCCGGTGAGTGGGGGGGAGGGAGAGGGGGCAAATATATCCATGTTTGAGCTACTGGGGGCAAATATATTTATGTGTGAGCTACTGGGGCAAATATATTTATGTGTGAGCTACTGGGGGCAAATATATTCATATGTGAGCTACTGGGGCAAATATTCATGTGTGAGCTACTGGGGCAAATATTCATATGTGAGCTACTGGGGCAAATATATCCATGTGTGAGCTACTGGGGCAAATATATCCATGTGTGAGCTACTGAGGGCAAATATATTTATGTGTGAGCTACTGGGGGCAAATATATTTATGTGTGAGCTACTGGGGGCAAATATATTCATATGTGAGCTACTGGGGCAAATATTCATGTGTGAGCTACTGGGGCAAATATTCATATGTGAGCTACTGGGGTAAATATTCATATGTGAGCTACTGGGGCAAATATATCCATGTGTGAGCTACTGGGGGCAAATATATCCATGTGTGAGCTACTGGGGCAAATATATCCATGTGTGAGCTACTGGGGGCAAATATATCCATGTGTGAGCTACTGGGGCAAATATATCCATGTGTGAGCTACTGGGGAAAACAAATATATCATGTGTGAGCTACTGGGGGCAAATATATCCATGTGTGAGCTACTGGGGGCAAATATATCCATGTGTGAGCTACTGGGGCAAATATATCCATGTGTGAGCTACTGGGGCAAATATATTCATGTGTGAGCTACTGGGGCAAATATATTCATGTGTGAGCACTGGGGGCAAATATATTGGTGTTTGAGGTACTGGGGCAAATATATTCATGTTTGAGCTACTGGGGCAAATATACTCATGTTTGAGGTACTGGGGGCATTGGATCAAATATATTCATGTTTGAGCTGCTGGGGGCAATATATATAACCATGTGTGAACTGCACATTACTGTGGGTTTTATTGCTGTGGAACACTGTGATACGCTCATACACTCTGCACATTACATTGTATCACAGTTAAGGGGTTCAATGCCCTAATGGTGGAAGGGAATCGGGGCATGATAACGATAACAATTCGTGGCTGGCCCCGGGCGCTGACAACCCACGCTACGCCACTGTGGGATTTGATCAGGTCCAGACTGGTATTTCATTTTTAGATTACTGAGAATTTTAGTAACGACACTGACAGGCACTGGTCTAAAATTAAATTTCTCTGCGATACACAGTTTTTGCACAGTTGGAGGTTCCTGACCTGGGTATGGCCTTTCTGAATGCGTGTGATTCGTTAGCTAAGCAATCAGGGTGGTGGCACATCCAACAAAACAATTATTAAAGGTATTTGCTACATCAAGGGACTGTAGCAGGGTTTGGTTATTTACTTTGACAGCGGCTGGTTGGTAAGTGTTTGGGGGTGATTGTATGTTTCTTATGGTTTTCCAAAAATTTTTGGGTTTGATATCTTATTGTTTAGATTTTCATTGAAGTATTGTGCTTTAGTCATTTTTGTTTGTTTTGTGCATGCATTTCACCATTTTTGGTAAGCACAGTGTTCGTTCATGGAGCCAATAGGCTTGAACTGTATATTTGTGTTATTTTTAATTTCTTGTATTTTATTACTTTTTTTTTCTGTACCTACTGTAACATTTCAATGTTCTTGAACCAAGGACATACTTGAAAACCAGAGAAATTTCATTGTGTCTTTCCTGGTAAAATACTTTATAAATAAATAAGCTATTTTTACTGACTGCACTTCACTTATCAGTAACATGTGTTAAAACAATCAAACAAGGGAAATCAATATTTCGTGTTCATTAACCATCAATTTTATTACAAGACACGGAGGCTCCTATTATTATGCCAAATCTCTTTAATATCACTTCCAGCAAGAAAAAAGAGAAAAACTTTAACATTATCAACGTGTCAGGGGCACTCCCTGCACATGTGACAATGGTATGACCCGAGAGCATAAATGAACCCCCAGTCCACAGTAACTTCCTCTTTTTTCTTGCTTCCAGTGAGATAAGTATATTTTTCTTCTACTAAAGGTCGACCTTACCAACGTGTACCTGACAGTACCTATTCATCCAGACCATCGCCGGTTCCTGCAATTCAGATGGCGGAACGTAACATATCAGTTCTCGTGTGTCCCCTTCGGGCTGTCCTCAGCCTCTTAGTGTTTTCTCAAAGCTTCTAAGGCCAGTTATGGCCCTATTGAGGGCAAGAGGCGTCAGACTGGTGATATATCTGGACGATATCCTCATAACGGCGGCATCTTACGAAGCAGTGTTGCAACACCTGCAGTGGACAGTGTCGTTGACAGACCTAGGGTTCCTCATCAACACTGACAATGAGTACTAGTACCCACGCTAGGTCTCGAATTCCTCGACTTCATCGTCGACTCGTCAACTGTGATGCTGCAGTTACCACAACAGAAGCTTAGAGATATCCGAAGGGAGCTGAGGAAGGTGTTGTCGCTCCCAGGTTTTACAGTCCGTTACCTAGCACGTCTGATTGGACTTCTGTCCAGTTCTATCCAGGCGGTGTTCCCGGGGCCATTGCACTACAGGGCCCTTCCGCACCTCAAGACAAGATCTCTAAGTCATGCCCAGTCCTATGCGGATACGGTTCACCTCGACGAGGAATCCCAAGGCGAAATCCAGTGGTGGCTGGACAATATGGAAGCGTGGAACGGCAGAGCAATATTCGGTTCCGCTCCCGATATGGTGATCGAGTCAGAGGCCAGCGCTCATGATTGGGGAGCCACAGGTGGCTCGATTTCCATGGGGGGCAGATGTGTCGGGTATATTGGAAGGGAAAAATTAAAATGGATGCCTGTAGCCATTTTGTTTTAAATAGAAAGTCTTTTCTTTTTCAATGTTCCCTAGTTTTAGAAATGAGCAGAGATTTTTTTTTAAATAGTTCACGGCTAGGTGACCAGACATGAGGGAACCTTAAAATGTCTTTATTTGATATAATGCCGCGCGAAGTACTAGAAAGGAATTTACTCAGTTTGAGAGGAGTGGAGGCATAAATTTTATTCTGGCAGGATAGACTCAAAGTCTACATTGAGAATAAAGGGTCTTTGTAAATCAGATTGACCTCTTGACATGAGATAGGACATATAAAAATTAAATGGTGGAAATAATCTGAAGGGCAATACTGCCCTCTAGAGGATAGTAAATATTATATTTAATATAATGAATAGATTGCCAGTGACGTCAAATTGACTATAATTGGAGATACGACAATGCAGTCAGCCATTCCAGGACATGAGGCATTCAGAGACTTACACACAAGGCTAGCAGATCATCCCAGGACAATGCACTCAAGATTTCACACCAAATCTCTAACTCACACCAAATCTCTAACTCCCATGCATTGATTATCTGATATTGATAATTTTCACATATTCCAAAAACAATATTACATAAAGAATATTCCAAGGTAGTAACTCATTTAATCCAGATTGGAGGTAATGTATGAAAGCTATTTTTATTCAGATTAATGTAAAATTACTGTATATATATCTGGAGTATTTCTTGCAACAGATAGAGCTAGAGTCTTCAAAATATTTCTATATCTGCAGATAGAGATATGAAGAAGAATTGGATATAAGGATTTATCCTAAAGAAACTGTTGTAAGATTGATATACCGATATATATATATATTGAATTTGGAAATTACTGTGATTGAAATTAATAAACAGGGAATTATATAACTACAATATAAAAAGCAGAAGATTAGAAGCTTAATTCTCAATATTAGGGGAGGATTCACTAAATAAGTTTTTATTACTTATCATTCTAAAAATAGAATAAGTGATAGCTCATCTTTTGTTGATCCACGTAGTATAGAGAGATACATATATCTCTAGAAGATCTAGCTTGTTAAACATTGGTTTGCTGGGAAATACATGTTAATTGTTTTCATTAAGCAGAAATGTTTATTAACCATTTGTGTATTAGTTACAAACTGATAAGGTGAATGATATTAATCATATATGCAATTACTAACAGGTGATACATATATTGTGAAGCTAGTTTCTATGTGCTGATGGATTTTGTGGTTTATAAAATTTTGTTTATGATATGAGATTTGAAACTTTTTTGTATACGTAATAAATATATATATTTTTATCCGATTATTGATTAGTGTATTCTTCAAAGCAAAACACAGACAATTAAAAGAATTTAGGAGAATTTCTAGGAAATATAAACGATTGATATTTGTGTCTCGTATAAGTTTCTTATTGAATAATAATCCCTGACAGATGGACCACAGAGAGGACCTTGCACATCAACTGCCTCGAACTCCTGGCCTGGTCCTTAGCCATCCGCAGCCTGTCGGGCTCCATGTCGAATTGTTGCATTCTCCTTTGCCTCGACAATCTCTCGGCAGTGAGATATATCATCGCGAGATCTCGTCCCTTGGCGCTGCTGGCGAGGACCTTCTGGGATTTCTGTCTACGGAAAAGGATCGAGATACAAGCAGAATATATCCCAGGCTTACACAATACAATAGCGGACTGGTATTCCAGGTTCTTACAGGAAAAAAAAGAGACGAAGGTGGTAGGCGCCCCTGCTTGTACTGCCACCAAATCTCCACAGCCAACCAGAAATCAGTGGTTTTCCCCAAACCAGAGTGTCAAGATTACAAAAAAATACGTATCTTGCAGCGCGATGGTAGTCGCTCTTGGATCATATGGTGGTTCTCTTATGGTGTGTGGTCCGTATGGATATCATAAAAAAAGAGAAGCAAATGATAGTGCAGAGCGAACATACAGTGTGAAATACAAATTAGTATCCACTCATCCCACTCACAAATAGAGAGCCCCAGCACTGGCTTTGAGTTTACAGGACTCCAGCGATTGGTAGTTGCTTCCCTGTTTCTTTGCTCAGCTCTACGACCTTTGGGGTCCCCTCTCCATGGATTTGCTCGCCTATCGCCTCAATACCCACCTTCCCCGATTCTTCAGTTGGCAACCAGATCCGGAGGCAGTGGCAACGGACACCCTCCTGCAGACATGGCCTCCGGGTCGACATTATGCTTTTCCTCTGTTCACTCTCCTAGGACGGCTCATCCTTCACATCCGCAGGTCCAAGACTTCAATTGTGTCAATAGCCCCGTGGTGGCCGACCCAGGCATGGTACCCACAGCTTCTGTCCATGGACTGTCCGAGGTTACTCCTGTCGGTTCAAGACTTACTCTCTGTCCCAGAGGGTCATCCGCACCCGTTGGTCGTGAATGGCCACCTCAAACTCATGGCATGGCTGCTGTCAGGAGATCCATCGCTTTCGCAGGCGTTTCGAGCACAATGGCACAACTCCTTGGAGCTTCATGGGCACCAGAACAGCTTCCCGACACGCCTGGCAGATATGGCTTCGCTGGTGCATGGGAAGGGGCCTGGATCCCGTTCGTGCCTCTATCCAACACATCTTGCAGTTCCTTTCGGATGAATTTGACGCAGGAAAAGCCTACAGGACCTTGAACCTCTACCGGTCAGCTATTTCTGCCTCTCATGAGGGATTTTCAGGTCTGCCTGCAGGACAACATTCTATGATCTGTCGATTGTTGCGGGGTGTACTCATGTCTCGTCCTCCGTTGCCTCGCTACACTTCGGTGTGGGATGTAAATTTTGTATTCGCTTTACTGTGTTCATGGCCCGATATGTATCTTTGACCATTAAACAATTATCAGCGAAATTGGTTATGTTGTTCTGTTTAAACTTCCTGCACAAGGGTTTCAGATGACCATTCTTTGGACGTACATGCTAGGTCATATAGACTGGATGGGGAGAATTTCGCATTTCCAGACAAAAACCCATGACCTCTACGGTATTTAACCCGGCCTTCCCGGTGACACCTTTACTATGTCCGGTGCACTGCCTCCACCAGTACGAGTCTGTCACAGCGTCTCTCCCGAGAATCTACGCTCAGAGATTTTTATTTCCGACCCGAGCTACATTGGTCAGAAGCAGTTTTGACTTAAGCTTTGAACTGTCATAATAATAGGAGCCTCCATGTCTTGTTATAAAATTCCTGATTTCCCTAGTAAATTATGACGGGAAGTCGTAATTTTATTAAAGACAAAAGGAGGCGAGTATTATTCCCGCCCTGTTTCCCTCCCCCGAATCTCAGCCTATCCAGACTTTATTGTATTTTTTGGGGGAAGGTAGCTCGGTATGCTCTGCTATTGCATTGTCATTCTGTAGTTGTGATTTCTGCCTTCTATGTGCAATTGTTTATATATGTGAGTGGTAATTCCCATTTTTCTATTGTTTCAGCTAAGTGATTCGTCTCCTGCCTGTGTGCACCTGATGGACCTGTTGTCCGTGGATTACCGTTGCTCATGATTCTCTGTTTTGTTTCTATTCAGTGGGAATTTCTTCGCCTAGATCCTGAATCTGGAGGAGTATTGCTAGTCTTCTCACTCCAAGAAAAGAGGAAGTTACTGTGGACTGGGGTTCATTTATGCTCTCGGGTCATACCATTGTCACATGTGCAGGGAGTGCCCCTGACACATTCTAATGTTAAAGTTTTTCTCTTTTTTCTTGCTGGAAGTGATATTAAAGAGATTTGGCATAATAATAGGAGCCTCCTTTTGTCTTTAATAAAATTACGACTTCCCGTCATAATTTACTAGGGAAATCAGGAATTATTGGCCATATAAACTTGGCACAGAACAGTGCAGTATGCCATTCATCTGGAAACAATATCCAACAATAGTGCACAGACGTTTGCAGCAGCTTTGGCTAAGTTTACACCAGGTTTGAAATACAGCCATATGCCTTTTATTGAAGAGATCAGACTCTAGCCTGACTCTTCAGTTCATTTCTGTTTCATGGGCAAGCGGAAATCAAATTTGGCAACTGAATCCTGGGGAAACATGGCACGAGCAGGAATCTGCATGCTGTGGATCCACATCAATTCTCCAATCTACTTCAAGATCTAACACACACATCAAACTTTACCTTCTCTCATGCTGCCACTAACCACTATAACAGTACACTTATCTCTGCTCTAGACACGCTTGCTCCTTCTCGACTCTGTAAGGCCCCACGCCGCCAGCATCCGTCCTGGCACACCCTCCAGACACGGTACATGCAAAGATGCTCCTGCAGTGCAGAGTGTGCCTGGAGGAAATCACGCTCTGAAGCGGATTTCACTCATTTCAAGTTTATTCTGCGGTCATACAACTCTGGCCTTCACTTAGCCAAACAAGCCTTCTTCTCATCTTTCATATCTACTCTGTCCTCCAACCCTAAACGACTCTGGTCCACTTTCAACTCTCTCCTCTACCCACCCGCACCTCCCCCCTCAACTGTCTTTAGTGCTCAGGACCTGGCAGATTACTTCTTAAATAAAACTTCCTCCCAGCCACTGAGGAGGAAGTCCATTCCTTACTGTCTTCCTCACATCTCACTACATGCCCGTGTAGCGCTCACTCCCGAAGGAGCCGCTGAAAATGAACCACGGGTCAGTCTCCCCGCACTAGGGAATAAATATACTCCAACACAGTTGTGAGTTTTTATATTTATATAGTTTACTAAAATATTTGAGCAGATGTTGAAACACGGTATTCACAAGTATTATTACAGTATTTTCGTATCCCGGTAAAACGCGTAGCGGAAAAGAAACGAAACACGAGGCTTCGTATTTCGGAAAATAAAATATTCGCAACCGAACATAAAAGCAATGCAATTTCCCGATAGTTCAGAAAAAGAAAACACGTAGCAAAACCCCGAACATACAATCCCTTCATATTACGGCAAACGCGCAACGGAAAAAGAGGAAAAATATATATTCGGAACGTATCTTTATTTTCAACCCCTATTCCGATTCCTAAAAGAAAATGAGTCCTGCACAAGTTAAGTCCCAAGAGGTGAAGGGTGTATATGTGTGTGTGGTACCCGGGTACTGTTCAACTGGCCAGTGAGTTTATTTAAAGAAAGTCTTCGACTAGTCAGTTGGGGCCCTGTGGACTTTAAACAGAAACAGCAGCTTGACCTTTAATCACAAACAGCCTTGGAGGCCTCTCACCCATCCGACGCAGGCTTTAGGCTCCGCTGACCCAGGACGTCTCTCCTCCGGATTTTGACTGGGGATACTAGCGGCCGGATCCGTTGTCTCACTTTATGCCGCTTGTCCAGCTCACTGCCTGCTCTCCGTTCGATTCCGCCGGTCTGCAGCAGTGTCTGGGCTCTGGCGAGTCTCCTTCTCCTCAGGCTAGGTGACCCAAACCGGAACAACAGGTCTCCCTCAGGCTTTGGCCTAGATTCTCCCGCGATCTCCTCGGTGCGTCTGCTTTCTCTGCTTCCCTGGCGCGCTCTGGAACTTTCTCCACGAGGAGAGGATGTAAGTGTCCAGTCCCCACCCACTTCCTGTCTTCTTGCAAAGCATGCCGGGCGTTGTAGTCCCAATGTCCAGTATCTGATCGCGATAGTCTCCATCTTGTGGCCAAAAATAGGTACTGCCACAGCAAGATGATTTTTAACACAGCGCTACACTCTCCCCCTCCTAGAACTCTTGGGTCTCTCCAAGGAGGTACAACAATTACATTACATTTCCAACATTTGAATGCAGTTTATATAACATGTACAGGTTCAGCAGCATACATATAGTGAGTTAATAACACTTCCTCAAGTTGACTCATATTTTGGGCTACCTCAGCTAGCATAGCAGACACTTCGGGCAACCTCCGCACCGTGGTGATGGCCTCTTCAGTGCAATGTCCTGGTGAGTCGTAGGTGAGTCGTTGGGGCGGTCGAACAGAGCGTTTTGGTTCTGGCTCAATCAGTCCCTCTTCAGGTGGAAGTACTATAGGCGTTGGCTCAATTTCTCTTTCTATCACTGGAGCAGACGTTTCTTCAGAGTATGATCCCTCCAGTGAAGGCATAGAACTGTAATCACCTGAATAAGCTTCCGGAGCTACCGGGATCCCCACAGCCTCAGGGACTTCCAACTGAAATTCAAGAGGCTCAGGGATATCAACAGCCTCAGGGACTTCCAACAAGAATTCTGGAGCTTCAGGCCTCAAGTTACTCTCCCACCACTCAGGGACAACGACAACCTCTTCAGGCTCCGGCGGAGCGCATCCAACCTAGACAATAACTCTCTTCTTCACTGTCTCTTTCGCTCTCTTCGGCAACCCGGGTCTGTTGAGATCGAGTAACAGGAGGCAAACATGGAACAGGCGGATTTGGCCGAGGCAATTCGTCCCCAACCGGCATCCTTACAGCCTCTCTCAAAGGTAACAAGTGGTTTCGGTGCCAGTTCTTAAGAGGCCCAGCCTTTCCATCCGGGCGAATCTGATACACTGGTAAACCCGGCAGTTGTTTGCAGACACTGTAAACCTGGGAACTCCACCTATCCGCCAACTTGTGTCTCGCAGCCGCACCCAAGTTCTTCAATAAGACCCTATCACCGGGTTGTAGATCTTGTATTCGAACTTTCAGGTCATAGTTCCTTTTGTTTCTTTGCTCCCTGTTTCCCGAGGTCAAACGGGCCTGTTCAAACGCAGAAGCCAGATTCTTTCGAAGTCTATCCACGTAGTTTCTATGGGAAGCTACTGAGGTCTGGTCTGGGGATAACCCAAATGCCAAATCAACCGGCAGTCGAGCCTCCCTTCCAAACATAAGACGGTACGGTGAATATCCAGTTGCATCGCTCTCCGTACTGTTATATGCATGCACCAGAGTAGCTATGTGACGACTCCAACTCTGCTTCTCCACATTCGACAAGGTCCCCAGTGTTTAGCAGTGTGCGATTAAACCTTTCAGGCTGAGCATCACCTTGAGGGTGATATGGTGTGGTTCGGGTCTTTTGGATTCCCAACAGCTCTAACAACTGCCCCACCAGTCTGCTTTCAAAGTCTCTACCCTGATCAGAGTGCACTCTCCTTGGCAGTCCGTAGTGAACAAAGAACTTTTCCATCAACACCTTGGCTACAGTCGGAGCGCGTTGATCTTTCGTGGAAAAAGCTTGGGCGTAACGAGTGAAATGATCAGTCACTATTAGAATGTTCCCTTGCCCACTAGCATCCGGCTCTAAGCACAAGAAGTCAATGCACACCAAATCCATGGGTCCCTGGCTCTGCAGATGGCTCATTGGAGCAGTTCGGGTCGGTAGAGTCTTTCTCTGAATACACCTCAGACAGGAATGACAATAGCTTTCTACTTCAGCCCTCATACAAGGCCAATAGAACCTATCTCGCACCAGCTTAAAAGTTCTCTTGCACCCAAATGTCCATGCTCATCATGTAGTGATCGCAGCACACTCTCCCTATGTTTAGTGGGGAGGAATAACTGTTGAATCTCTTCAGAGTTGGTTGAGGGGCCCCTTCGGTAGACCACCCCATCCAACATATTTAACCGCTCCCACTCTTTGTAGACCAATCTGGCTCCACTCGGGGAGTTGGTTAACAAAATCTCTCGCTGATTTGCAGACAGGGCCTTTATGGTCAAGGCAATTAAAGGGTCTCTGGCCTGATCTGCTTTCAGGTCCTGTCTCGAAAAGGTAGGTAAACTTTCATCCCTTAACTGCGTAGGGTTACAGTTGAACTCAGGAACAGCCGCAGCCATAACTCCTATGGCCTCTGCTTCAATCCCTCCTTTGACCCGGCGCTCTGTTCCTTGACACAAAGCTTGCACCCCGTCTGGAGTCAACTGAGTCCATTCTGTAGTGTAGGGTCTTCTCGATAACGCATCAGCATCTCGATTATTCACCCCAGGGCGATATTTCAGGCTGAAACGAAACCCTGACAGAGCGGCCAACCACCGATGTCCCGTTGCGTCCTGTTTTGCGGTAGTAAGGATGTAAGTAAGAGGATTGTTATCCGTCTTGATCATGAACTCAGCTCCATACAGATAGTCTTTCAACTTGTCCACCACTGCCCACTTCAAGGCTAGGAACTCCAGCTTGTGAGTAGGATAGTTCTTCTCCGAAGGCGCAAGGCTCCGGCTCACGTACGCCACAGGCCTCAGCAACCCACCATACTCCTGATATAGGACTCCTCCCAGACCTTCTCGGCTGGCATCCACATGTAGTTCATACGGCTTGTGAGGGTCCGCATAGGCCAAAACAGGAGCTCGGGTCAGGCTCTCTTTCAGCTTTACGAAAGCTCCTTCACATTGACTGGTCCATTCACCTTGTATAGACTCTTGAGCTTTCCTTGGCCCCGGAGCTGACGGGTTTTTGTCAGAGACCTTACAGCCTTCTTCTGTGGTTTCCTTCTGCAGGAGTTTGTTCAGTGGTTGGGCTATTTTCGCGAATCCTCCCACAAATCTTCGATAGTATGAACAGAATCCCAAGAAAGATCTAAGCTCAGTGACGTTTCGGGGTCTAGGCCAAGAAGCTACGGCCTCCAACTTCCGAGGGTCTGTTGAAACACCTTCCGCTGAGACCACATGTCCCAGATACGTAACAGATGGTAGGCAGAATTGGCATTTCTCCAGAGACAGTTTCAGCCCATCTTCATGGAGCCTCTTCAAGACCTTCTCCAAACGTTGCTCATGTTCTTCCAGAGTCTTCCCAAACACAATTATGTCATCCAGGTTGTCACGTTTAACTGCGGGTTGTGTAGCAGGTTGAGGTTGTGAGCCCAAGATGCAGTGATCAAGACAGGTTTTAGAATAAACAAAAGAAGTGTTTATTACACATAAACACTGTGGTATGAAATCATACAGGATACAGGTAATAGAGTCGTCAGGGTTCAGCAAGGGGGTTCGGTACACGGCAAGGCTGGCAGAGAATAGTCGGTATAGCAGGGGTTCGGTACACGGCAAGGCTGGCAGAGAATAGTCGGTGGTATAGCAGGGGTTCGGTACACGGCAAGGCTGGCAGAGGGGGAGCAGGATGGGAAGGTTACCGGTAAGTGTAGGAATGAGAGTCCAGATTATGGTAGGAAGTCCTTGGGGTCTGGAGTAGAGAGTTCGGGAGATGGTTAGGCGGTTTCAGGGAGCTTCAGTACACAGGTCTTTGCAGTTAGTAACTTCAATGTGGAAGTTCTGGGTAGGGGGCAGGACTCCCTTATATGCAGGGCTGATCAGGGATGATGAAGGGCAGGTGTGGATACAGGGCCAGGACGGTAGAATCAGGAAGGTGAATTGTTCATGCAAGGGTCTTGGAATCTGCAGGGTAGCGTGAGTGACAGGGGCCAGAGCGTGGTGATCCTGACATCACTCCCACCCTAGGAGCCGACCTCCGGGCGGCCAAAAGTCAACCAATGGGCGGTGGAAGAGTCCATCATGAACCCCTGCACCGTGTAGGGATCCATAAGGATGGCGCTGTCCGGGGTGGCGTCAATGGTGCCAAGATGTGCAGCATCTTGGCTTGGTTGACCAGCATAAAGACCAAACTTGCGGCTGTGAGGGATGGGAGAGTCAACCTTGGAGAACCCCCAAACCCTCCTTGGCACGGCTAGAGCGGGAAACTGCCAACAATGGGTAACGGAGATGGGGGTCTCCACGGCAACAGCTGGGTACAGTGGGGCAGCGCCCTTGGTAAGGTGCGGTGGGGCAGCGCCCTTGATGAGGAGCGGAGGGGCAGCGCCCTTGACGAGGAGCGGAGGGGCAGCGCCCTTGGCGACCTCCGTGGCACTGCACGACTCTGCTGCGGCGTCCTTGGCAAGGCACGGCTCTGCGGCGGCGATGAATGACTTGGCCTTACGGCGACGGCGACGGCCCCGTGGCGACGACACCTCAAGAGATCCTGCTAGATGCTTGGCAGCGACCTCAGGAGATCCTGCTGGATGCTGGGCAGCGACCTCAGGAGATCCTGCTGGATGCTGGGCAGCGACCTCAGGAGATCCTGCTGGATGCTGGGCAGCGACCTCAGGAGATCCTGCTGGATGCTGGGCAGCGACCTCAGGAGACCCTGCTGGATGCTTGGCAGCGACCTCAGGAGATCCTGCTGGATGCTTGGCAGCGGCTGGAGAATCTGCGATGTGCAGGGCAGCAGCGGCTGGAGAATCTGCGATGTGCAGGGCAGCAGCGGCAGGAGAATCTGCGATGTGCAGGGCAGCAGCGGCTGGAGAATCTGCGATGTGCAGGCAGCAGCGGCTGGAGAATCTGCGATGTGCAGGGCAGCAGCGGCTGGAGAATCTGCGATGTGCAGGCAGCAGCGGCTGGAGAATCTGCGATGTGCAGGGCAGCAGCGGCTGGAGAATCTGCGATGTGCAGGGCAGCAGCGGCTGGAGAATCTGCGATGTGCAGGGCAGCAGCGGCTGGAGAATCTGCGATGTGCAGGGCAG
The DNA here is from genome assembly GCA_009667805.1 of Leptobrachium leishanense. Lineage (NCBI taxonomy): Eukaryota > Metazoa > Chordata > Amphibia > Anura > Megophryidae > Leptobrachium > Leptobrachium leishanense. Next base: position 400,019,784 of record CM019063.1, read on the forward strand.
CAGCGGCTGGAGAATCTGCGATGTGCAGGGCAGCAGCGGCTGGAGAATCTGCGATGTGCAGGGCAGCAGCGGCTGGAGAATCTGCGATGTGCAGGGCAGCAGCGGCTGGAGAATCTGCGATGTGCAGGCAGCAGCGGCTGGAGAATCTGCGATGTGCAGGGCAGCAGCGGCTGGAGAATCTGCGATGTGCAGGGCAGCAGTCTGAGCCTGGACCTCGTACAGCACGGCTCTTGGACCTGGACCTCGGTACAGCACGGCTCTTGGACCTGGACCTCGGTACAGCACGGCTCTTGGACCTGGACCTCGGTACAGCACGGCTCTTGGACCTGGACCTCGGTACAGCACGGCTCTTTGACCTGGACCTCGGTACAGCACGGCTCTTGGACCTGGACCTCGGAACAGCACGCTCTTGGACCTGGACCTCGGTACAGCACGGCTCTTGGACCTGGACCTCAGTACAGCACGGCTCTTGGACCTGGACCTCAGTACAGCACGGCTCTTGACCTGGACCTCGTTGTACGGCACGGCTCTTGGACCTGGACCTCGGTACAGCACGGCTCTTGGACCCCTGCAGGTTGCAGGGCAGCGGGCTTTGGACCCCTGCAGGTTGCAGGGCAGCGGGCTCTTGGACCCCTGCAGGTTGCAGGGCAGCGGGCTCTTGGACCCCTGCAGGTTGCAGGGCAGCGGGCTCTTGGACCCCTGCAGGTTGCAGGGCAGCGGCCTCTTCGGATCCTGCAGGTTGCAGGGCAGCGACCTCTTCGGATCCTGCAGGTTGCAGGGCAGCGACCTCTTCGGATCCTGCAGGTTGCAGGGCAGCGACCTCTTCGGATCCTGCAGGTTGCAGGGCAGCGACCTCTTCGGATCCTGCAGGTTGCAGGGCAGCGACCTCTTCGGATCCTGCAGGTTGCAGGGCAGCGACCTCTTCGGATCCTGCAGGTTGCAGGGCAGCGACCTCTTCGGATCCTGCAGGTTGCAGGGCAGCGACCTCTTCGGATCCTGCAGGTTGCAGGGCAGCGACCTCTTCGGATCCTGCAGGTTGCAGGGCAGCGACCTCTTCGGATCCTGCAGGTTGCAGGGCAGCGACCTCTTCGGATCCTGCAGGTTGCAGGGCAGCGACCTCTTCGGATCCTGTCAGGTTGCAGGGCAGCGACCTCTTCGGATCCTGCAGGTTGCAGGGCAGCGACCTCTTCGGATCCTGCAGGTTGCAGGGCAGCGACCTCTTCGGATCCTGCAGGTTGCAGGGCAGCGACCTCTTCAGATCCTGCAGGTTGCAGGGCAGCGACCTCTTCGGATCCTGCAGGTTGCAGTTTAACAGGCATCCGAACGACGGTGGGTGACATGAAGAGGGCACCAATGAAGGCAGATCGTGGGCAAGGTGCATGCGAGATGGTCTTGACAGCTGGAGTTCTGTAGTCTGTCTCCATGAGATAGTAAGGTACAGTGGTACGGTGAGTCACTCCAGCTGGGCGACAAACAGATCCCGCAACGCCAACATACCCCTTATGCTGACCTGGGGGTCCCTGGGTGCGGCGTGCAGTCTGTCTGACTAAGTCACAAGCAGCATCAGCAGCTTCCTCTTCTGACTCCGAGTCATCAGAAGGACATGGTGAGACATATATGCAGCATGGAGGAAGCGGGCTGGATTTGGGATCCCTGGCAACACCAGCCATGTGGTGTAGGCCAGGCTCAATCTCCATTGGTATGGCTGGCTCAGCGTCCATGGATTCCTGCTCCATGGGCATTTCAGGGTCAAACTCCAGTTCGGCACTCTCCGTAGGGGTCTCCTGGTCTGATTCCTCAGAAGAAGCTTCTTGGGTAACCTGGTTTCTAGGTGCAGCGAGTCTGGCAGCCTTTGGCTCAGGTTCCCTGGAAGCAGGGACACGCTTAGGTGCAGGAGGCTTGCTTATCCGGCTTCTTCTGGGAGTAGGCTGGGATAGGGGTCTTTCCTTGGGTGCTTTCTTGATGGGTGATGAAGTCTTTTTCTGCAGGGCAGGCACTGGCTTCACCACCGAAGACTTCATGGGTTTGATTATTGGGGTCGCTATTATTGGCTGGGTGGGTCCTGTTTTAACCACCAACCTTGTGGTTTTGGCAGGTGCAGGCTTGGTACAAACAGGCTTTACCGGGACAGGTGCAGGAAAGCATTTTGTACCTGGCTTAGGTGGGCGCAATGGGCAGGCCGAGATTTGATGCAAAGGGCCCCCGCAGTAGAAGCAGAGGTCTTGCGCCCTCCTCCTAGCCTTTTCTTCTGGGGTCAGCGGTCCTCTGGCTCCCTCTGTAGCAGGAACGCGCACCTTAGAAGAGGTGCCCCTTGGGTTCTGCTGTACATACTCAAGCAGGGAGTCCAGATACTGCTGAATCTGTAGAAAGGCACCTTTCAGGTCCTCCACCACGATATGGATCACCGCGGACTCACTGATTTCGGACTTCCACATTCTGTCACGTTTAACTGCGGGTTGTGTAGCAGGTTGAGGTTGTGAGCCCAAGATGCAGTGATCAAGACAGGTTTTAGAATAAACAAAAGAAGTGTTTATTACACATAAACACTGTGGTATGAAATCATACAGGATACAGGTAATAGAGTCGTCAGGGTTCAGCAAGGGGGTTCGGTACACGGCAAGGCTGGCAGAGAATAGTCGGTATAGCAGGGGTTCGGTACACGGCAAGGCTGGCAGAGAATAGTCGGTGGTATAGCAGGGGTTCGGTACACGGCAAGGCTGGCAGAGAATAGTCGGTGGTATAGCAGGGGTTCGGTACACGGCAAGGCTGGCAGAGGGGGAGCAGGATGGGAAGGTTACCGGTAAGTGTAGGAATGAGAGTCCAGATTATGGTAGGAAGTCCTTGGGGTCTGGAGTAGAGAGTTCGGGAGATGGTTAGGCGGTTTCAGGAGCTTCAGTACACAGGTCTTTGCAGTTAGTAACTTCAATGTGGAAGTTCTGGGTAGGGGGCAGGACTCCCTTATATGCAGGGCTGATCAGGGATGATGAAGGGCAGGTGTGGATACAGGGCCAGGACGGTAGAATCAGGAAGGTGAATTGTTCATGCAAGGGTCTTGGAATCTGCAGGGTAGCGTGAGTGACAGGGGCCAGAGCGTGGTGATCCTGACACAGGTACACTAATACTTCGATTAGTTTCATATCCCCGACTGTCTTCTCCATCAACCGTTGGAACGTAGCTGGAGCCCCCGTAAGGCCTTGAGGCATCCTGTTTGAATTCAAAGAACCCCAGTGGACAGATGAACGCAGTTTTCTCCTTGTCTTCAGGATGCATTGTATCTGGTGATACCCACTTCGCAGGTCTAGTACACTAAACCACTTTGCTCCAGACAAACACTGTAGGGCATCTTCAATCCGAGGAGTGGCATACTGATCGGGGATGGTTCTCCGGTTCAATGTGCGATAGTCTATGCATAAGCGGACAGAACCATTTTTCTTCCGGACCAACACTATAGGAGATGCATACGGGCTCCTGGACTCTTGAATCACCTTGGTTCTCTGTAACTCGTTCAGCTGCTCTCTCAGATCATCTAAGTCTCCTAGCGGAACTCGCCTTGATCTTTCGCGAAACGGCTTGTCTTCTTGTAATCGAATGCGGTGCTCAGTACTCTTAGCTAGGCCCACATCGAACTCATCTTTTGAAAACAATTCCTTCCACTTTAGAACTTGAGACTGAAGACGTTTCTTCCATTCAGGTGAAATAGGAGCGTCCTTGGGGTAGAATCTTTCATCTGGAATCTCTTTACCCTCTCCCCCTCCTGAATCGGTAGAGAGGGGTGTAGCAGACTCTACTTGCCCAATAGGCATTCGTGCTTTAAGGACTACTGGAAAATCCGTCACGTTGCACACACTGACCGAGACTCTTCCTCGTGTTCTCTTCAGAGCTTTGGTGGAGATTATTTCAGGAATTACTTCGACTCCGGTTTCACTCCCATGATCAAAATCGGTTCCCAGCACCACATAGGGGCCTGGTTGCGATCCATTCAACTTGACTGAAGCCCGGAAACTCGCTACTTCTCCTGCTTGCAGAACCTTCTCTGTTCCACCCAGTCTCCACAGTCTTCCCACCTCGGCAGGTGCCTTTCGTTCTTCGACCATCCTCTGATAGACCAGACGTAACATTGGTGTACTCCTTGAGTTGAACCTTCTTCCAACACGATAGGCGTCAGGAGACGCCGCACTAGGTCAGTATTCGTCCCCACTATCAGGGAGCTTCTGTTCGCACCCGAGGGTCGGGGACACACAATAGCCAATGCATCACAACCCCCAGACTGCCCGATGACTTCAGATCCGATCTCCAACTTCACTTGCAGGTACCCGTCATAAGGGAGTTTCTCAGTGCCGATACCCCATATTTCCAAATCCTTCAATTCTTGCAAAGGAATGTGCTTTAAGTGTTTTCTCGTAGAAGTCTCTGTAGATCAATGTCACTTGAGCCCCTGAATCCAACAGGGCTTTAGTGTAGACTCCTTCCACTTGGATTGGCACAATAGGAGAAGGACCTATCAGTTGGTCGGGAAACTTGGTGGCGGTATCCGGACACTTAGACCCAGTTTGTTGTACCCTGGCCTTTTTCTTGGCCCGTGCAGGTTTTGGGTGTGCATTGCTTCCCCATGACGTAGACCCGATGCTAAGGGAGTGACTCTTTCAGTCCTGGCAGGCTCTACACAGTCGGCTCGGCTTTGGGCCTTTTCGCCCTCTTAACCTTGGCTTGATTTCTGGAGCGAGGTTCAACCCTCGGGCACTCAGGTTGCTCCTTCACTGGTGCCCTCTGGCGTTTCCCGCCGGTGAGGTAGATAACAGTCCCTCCAGAGCTTCCAACAGTCCCTTGACTCTATCCTTCTCAGGCTTTCGGCCTTTGCACTGTGCGCGGAAATGGCCCATTTCTCCACACCCGAAACATCTCTTCTTAGAGAGCGGAGACGTAGTTGCTTGTTGAGATTTGGTTAAAGGATTTGGACCAGACGCCACAGCAACTCCCCGTCGTCTGCATACCTGTGAGGAATTTCTGCATTTCTGCCTGCATCTCTGTCACCTTCATCAATACCTGGCACAGTTCCGCATGCGCTTGTTGCAATTCAACTTGAGCTTCCTGAACTTCCTTGACGGTTTTGGACAATTCACCCCGTTCAGGGAGGTTCGATTCTTTAGCAGCCCTCTCTGTAGATTTAAAAACAACTAGGTGTTCTTGTTCGTCCTCATCAGATCCATAGGTATCTAGAGAGTCGCTTTCAGGCTGCAGACCGTCGTTATGTCTCACAGGTTGTGCATAAGCCTTTCCCCCCGCCTGAAAGATTTCTCTTCTAATAAAGCCTCTTCCTCTCGTACAACTCGGATCAGTTCCAGGTACTTTAACTCTTGGTTACCTGCTCTGCTTCTCAGCTGCATCATCACTGGATCTAGAGGTTGAGAGCCCCCTCAGGATCTGTTTTATTCGGATCTTATCTACTTCGGCGGTTCGGCCCCTTTCTTCAGGAGTATCTGGTGTAGAATCTTATCCAGGCGCCTCATGTACTCGGTCATCCTTTCACCTCTTCTCTGATAGGTGTGTTCGTACTGATATACCAATTCGGCTGCCTTTTCAGTTCGCCCAAAAACTTCTTCAAGAACGTTTAAATAATCCAAAGCAGTACAATCTTTTCTACTCAGTTTTAGGTTTCTCACCGCTTCTGACGCAGGTCCCTTTAAGCTCTCGGTGATCCTTTGCTTTTTCTGGGCCTCAGGGACATCCCACTCATCCAGAGCCTGCATCGCCTGTTCCACCCATTCTTCAAAGGTTTCTTCTCCCGCCGGAGTTTGTACGTTTCCTGTAAAATTTCTTAACCGTCGATAACCGAAGTTAGTGTGAGGAGGGCTTGTTTTCTGACATTTAGCCAGTAGATCTCCAATAGCCACGATAAATTCAGGCCCTATCATGGCCAACGGACTAGGCGCGGAAACACTTGTGGATTCGCCACGTGGCGTACTTGGCTTAATTTAGTTGGACTTCCACCTCTTCGCCAGTTTCACGCTCGTGCCCTGAAAACATGGCGGAACACCCTTTCTCCATTCGAGAAGAACATACATGTGAGAAGTATCTGGGTTTTTTCAATGTCCAGTATTACCCCCGATGATCTGGTGCTAGCGTGGCCACGGCCTGGCGAATCTGATCTTCAGCCCAAGTGTCTGCTGGAATATCCATAACTATACAACATTCTGACTGGCTACTGTGCTCCCCACACCACTCTCGCCAGTGTCTGGATCCTATTTAACCCTTTAGATGCGGTTTTTCCAGAGACTGGATCCCGGAAACGAGCCCCCACGTGTAGCGCTCACTCCCGAAGGAGCCGCTGAAAATGAACCACGGGTCAGTCTCCCCGCACTAGGGAATAAATATACTCCAACACAGTTGTGAGTTTTTATATTTATATAGTTTACTAAAATATTTGAGCAGATGTTGAAACACGGTATTCACAAGTATTATTACAGTATTTTCGTATCCCGGTAAAACGCGTAGCGGAAAAGAAACGAAACACGAGGCTTCGTATTTCGGAAAATAAAATATTCGCAACCGAACATAAAAGCAATGCAATTTCCCGATAGTTCAGAAAAAGAAAACACGTAGCAAAACCCCGAACATACAATCCCTTCATATTACGGCAAACGCGCAACGGAAAAAGAGGAAAAATATATATTCGGAACGTATCTTTATTTTAACCCCTATTCCGATTCCTAAAAGAAAATGAGTCCTGCACAAGTTAAGTCCCAAGAGGTGAAGGGTGTATATGTGTGTGTGGTACCCGGGTACTGTTCAACTGGCCAGTGAGTTTATTTAAAGAAAGTCTTCGACTAGTCAGTTGGGGCCCTGTGGACTTTAAACAGAAACAGCAGCTTGACCTTTAATCACAAACAGCCTTGGAGGCCTCTCACCCATCCGACGCAGGCTTTAGGCTCCGCTGACCCAGGACGTCTCTCCTCCGGATTTTGACTGGGGATACTAGCGGCCGGATCCGTTGTCTCACTTTATGCCGCTTGTCCAGCTCACTGCCTGCTCTCCGTTCGATTCCGCCGGTCTGCAGCAGTGTCTGGGCTCTGGCGAGTCTCCTTCTCCTCAGCTAGGTGACCCAAACCGGAACAACAGGTCTCCCTCAGGCTTTGGCCTAGATTCTCCCGTGATCTCCTCGGTGCGTCTGCTTTCTCTGCTTCCCTGGCGCGTTTTGGAACTTTCTCCATGAGGCAGAGGATGTAAGTGTCCAGTCCCCACCCACTTCCTGTCTTCTTGCAAAGCATGCCGGGCGTTGTAGTCCCAATGTCCAGTATCTGATCGCGATAGTCTCCATCTTGTGGCCAAAAATAGGTACTGCCACAGCAAGATGATTTTTAACACAGCGCTACACCCGCTTGACCCCATTCCCTCACATCTAATACCTCCACTCTTCTCTGCCCTCACTCCTGCTCTCACACACATCTTCGACCTATCTCTCTCCACCGGCTCCTTCCCTTAAAACATGCACAGGTTACCCCTATACTAAAGAAATCCTCCCTCGATCCCAACTCTCCAATCAACTACCATCCTGTATCCCTGCTTCCATTTACCTCTAAACTTTTGGAAAAACTAGTTTTTATCCGCCTCTCCCTCTTCCTGTCCTCTAATTCCCTACCTGACCCCCTACAATCAGGCTTCCGTCCCCTAAACTCAATCAAAACTGCCATTACCAAAGTCACCAATGACCTAACTGCTAAAAACATGGTCACTACTCTCATCCTGCTTGACCTCTTGGCTGCTTTTGACACTGTCGACCACCCCCTCCTTCTACAGACTCTCAGCTCTCTTGGTCTCTGTGACACTGCACTCTCTTGGATTGACTCTTATCTGTTTAACAGATCTTTCTCTGTATCATTTGCTGGTAACTCCTCCTCTTCAATGCCTTTATCAGTTGGTGTACCTCAAGACTCTGTCCTATGTCCTCTGCTCTTCTCTATCTACACCTCCTCCCTGGGTAAAATCATTAACAGCTTTGACTTTAATTACCACCTCTATGCTGATGATACTCAAATCTACCTTTACACCCCTGCTCTCTCTCCTCCTGTCCTTTCCAAATTCAGTGACTCTTTATCTGGTATTTCCTCCTGGATGTCCTCTCACCTCCTAAAGATTAACATGTCCAAGACAGAGCTCCTACTACTTTCTCCCTCTATCACTCCTGGTATCCTGGTATCACTGTCTCCCCATCAAATCAGGTTTGCTGTCTTGGAATTACACTTGCTCTTTCCTTAATCCTCCCCCCCGCATCCAGTCTCTTTCCTCTTCATACCGCTACCAATTACATAATATTTCCAGAAATTTGTCCATTTCCTACCACTGACATCACAAAGCAACTCATCCATGCCCTTGCAATCTCCCGATTTGACTACTGTAATAATCTTCTAGGTGGCCTCCCTCTCTCTCGCCTCTCCCCCCTACAATCCAGTCTAAATGCCTCTGCCAGGCTCATCCACCTCACCCGCCGCTCTGTCTCTGCAGCTCCTCTCTGTGAATCCCTTCACTGGCTCCCATCCACTGCAGAAATAAATTCAAAACCTTACCCTGACCTACAAAGCTCTCACTAACTCAGCTCCCCACTACCAGTCCTACGGTCAAACAGTGATCTGCGCCTAGCTTCTCCCGACATCTTCCCGTGATAGGGCCGCATTAAAATCCTCGCGTTAAACCGCAGTTTTCTCCCTACCGCCTCCGTTTTAACGGGAGATTACAATGCAGGCGCTTAAAGCTGATTAACACTTTCCGCTCCCCATGTTAAGTATAGGGAGCACAAAGTACAGTAACCCCGCGGTAACGGTTACTTAACCCGTTAGCGTTTGGATTGTAATATGCAGTAGCCACCGGGGCTAACATTAATGCTCACGCAATTGATTGTTAACGTTAGCACAGGATTGTAATAAGGCCTATAGACTGCAGGATTTGTCGTGTGCAGCCCCCATCGTCTGGAACACTCTCTCTCGTACTGTCAGACTTTCCTCTAGTTTCCCTTCCTTCAAACGCCACCTTAAGACATTCCTATTTAGGGAAGCCTACCACCCGACTCACTGATACACCTCACTGCCCTACCCTGTCCATCACTCTCACCAGTCCATCACTCTCACCTTGCAGTCCTCTCCCCCTGTCCCCCCAACCCATCTAGATTGCAAGTTCCCCTGGGAATAGGGCTTGCGTTTCGTCCTGTACTGGTTTGTCAAAGTGTTGTTCAATGTATTGTAACCCTGTCTATATTGTGCCCATTGTTCAGCGCTGCTGAATATGCTGACGCTTTATAAATAAAGAATAAGAATAATAACAATGTAGAGATCATTAATGTTGTTGGATTTCTAGTATGTTTTACCAAGTTTGTATTATTTTTTTGTTTCATTTTTATCTTGAAAACCCACACTATATAAATTGTACTTGAAACCATATATACACAGAAGAGAACACACACATTTTCATTTAATGCTCATCACAGACACAATACAAATGATATTAAAGACCATATGAATTCTATAAAGTTATACAATGGGATTTTTACATAAGTCCTGTGCTTACCATTCATTGATATTTATAAGTAGAGAAGAGACATTAAAATACTTACACAACCATGTAGGCCTGCGTACACTGCACATCCATACCCTGTCCTAGTGTGATCTAGTGACTTTCACACCATAAAACTGTATATAACCTATTACGATGCCTGCTAGTTGACATTTTATTAAAAGCTGATTTGAGATTCAGGACTTCATCGAAATTTGCTCAGCAACAGTTGAATTATTCCAGTGCTACAGATAAGCCCATAACTGGATGTTTCCAATATGCAAAGATATTATTTGTTTATCTAACTCTTGCCTTTGGCAGATTAAGCTGTCAGTCTATTACTGTACCTGGAAATACCTTTTTTGCAATTTCTGAAAATTATGAATTAAAATAGGGATGTGGATGTTGAAATAACTGAAAATGCTTACTTCTGAGAAACTGTCCATTTTCTGATACCTTTCCCTCATCCCTATTACAATTTCTACGGGGTGCAGTTTTTATAGAATAATTAATTATTTACAGTTACAATTTCATTAGTCATATTATACATAACTATTTTAAAAGATTGGTTTGAAGTGGCATTCTTCTTACAATTCAGCATTATATTATATAAAATAAAAAAATAAAAAAATAATTTTCGCAGGACCACCCTTTTACATCAAAATCTTACTGCTCTATTCATGCAATGGCTTCATGTTGTTACAGTTATTTTAGCTTTCATACTGTTGCATTATTTTCCTATTAGTAGTCTGAATATTTTATGAATGGAAGAACTGCAGCATATATGAGCATCTAGTCTAGTTTTTGGGATGAGGTGAGTGAAGTGATTAGTGGTAGTAAACATGACAACTATTTTAAACTATGGGTCCTTCTTTTAATAGGTTCCTGTACCATGAAACAGATATCTTCCATTTACATTTTACCCCTGGGGGAGTCTGCTTGTAGTAGGGATAGTTGGAATGGGGGAGAGAGGGTAACTGTACACAGTTTGCATATCATCAGCATATTCATCGATGTTAAAAAAGTAGGGATTAAGCCTACTATGGACTGCAAATAACATCCGACTGCAATGAGGACATAGCTTGCTTTTTTTTGGAGTCTCTGGAATTAGAGGATGTGTAAAGTATTTGTATGAGAGATCACCAGTCCTCATTTAGCTGGCATCTCTTATTTTGGATAGCCTATACAACACAATAGATCCCCTGCAGCTTTGTCTAAACATTCCTTCCACCACCCCATTGCCTCTTCACTACCGCTTTATCCATTACCTAAGCTGTAAAGTGAAACTTGTACCAAGATTTTGGTAGATGTAGCATCATGGGAGAAACCCACAAAATGGAAACAAGAGATAAAAACCTAACTTTATTTTTCCTTTTTACATGCAATTACTTGAAAGAAAAAAGTAGCAAGCGTTCTATAGTGTGTTTTTTATTGTAATGGACACTGAATCTAGTTACATTTTATGTCAGTGTTAGTGCTCCTTTACAGCTGACTGATCATTATCAGATCTCGGCTGATTTCTAGATCAAACAGGGAGTTCTAGTGACCTAGCCCACAATGGGCTCCATCACTTCCTTCAAGCTAATGCTAGCGCTCACGTTAGCACTTGCTTAAAGGAGGTTATAGCGTGCCGCACAGATCGCCTCCGATTAGATAACGGGTAGAAAAAAACGTTAGCGCTCGTTAATTTGTAGAGTGAGTTTACTGTACTTTGCTCTCTCTAGACTTAACATGGGGAGCGCAAAGTGAACAGATTAACTAACGTTAGGATCACAAGGTCCTAACGCTAGTTACTAAGAGCTGGCGCTAACTAAAAAAGTTAACGCCAGCTCTGAGCTGTAGCTAACTGATTCCGCTGCTGCAAAATCAGTTAGCTGCAACTCAAAAACCCCTTAAAAAAATCAAATACTCACTTCTGTTCCCGCCGCAAGAATGGCAGCCTGGTCCACTGCTTCTGGGCGCTGGGAGCAGAGTGAGGCTGGGGAAAAAAATCCCCTGTCTCCCTCTGTGATCACTCCGCCGAACAGCAGGGTCTCGCGAGAGGCGAGATCTTGCCGACAGGAGAAGCCTCCATGGAGTCCTATTGACTCCATGGAGCGGATGCTTGGGATGCGCGCCAGCGCTGCCCCCAGCATCCGCGAGCCTAGCGGCCACTATGGGGCAGGCTGCTGAACTCAGCACCTGCCCCATGATCTGCTGATGAAACCGGGACGCAAGGGGAAATTAGCGATCGCTAATTTTTCCCCTTAGCATCCCGGTTTTAGCTACAGGCACATGATAGTGCCCAATGTCTGCAGTCAGAGGCTGCAAAGAACAAGGTGACTCACTCAATGTTCATTGCTGTGGAGATCTGCTTACAATGAAATGTAAGTGGAGAACCATAATCTGATAGGGTATTCTTAAATATCTATATATTTGTAGGGCATTCTCTAGAACTAAATTCACTGCGTGAAACGATTCAGTGCTGTGTAAAATTGACTAGTTGAATAGCTTTTTCATGTAACTTTATATGTTTTTGAACGTATGATACATTTTAGTATATCTGTAGTATATTTAGTATACAATGAATCAGAAAATAGGGGTTATTGCAAACTTGGAATGCAAATTTACAGTTTTATTCACTAAAGGCTGAGTGCTGGTCAGCTGATAAAAGATTTGAGAAAAAAGTCACTATTAACAAGTTACATTACAGATATTGAATTGTTCTCAAACAAAAAGCTATGGTTATATATGTTGCAGTTAACTCCTCCCCATTATTTACAACTCATCAGCTCATCAGTGATTGTTATATACTATCCACTGCAAGAGCACTGAACTGTTGAACTTTGGACTAACATTTTACAGCTCTTTAAAGCACACCAAGAAACAAATATATACACATGTGAAACTTACTAGTTTCGTTTAAAGTGATTGTTTCAAGTTAGTGAGGGAAAACACAAGCCTAAAGACATAATTCACTAAAAAGCTAAAAGCTGAAATGAACTGAAAGTCGGGTTTGACAAATTTGGGTTAAAAACAATGCACACAAACGAAAATAATTGAGTATTTTTTTCCTCGCATCTATTGTGTCTCTCTATAGAAAATTCGGTTTACTTTCTATGTATTTTATCTTCATTTGGATGAGAAAACTTGCTCATTGATTGTTAATTATTCTCCTTTTTTTGTGAAAAAAATACTGGGAGTTTAAAATATTAGTGCTAAGAAAAGATATTTCTTTGGATAACATCACATTACCTGGAACCAGTGGTTTTTGAACACTATGGTGCATGTCTCGGGATCCACTCCCTGCAAGCTTAGGCTGGGACGTTTATTGCCTACACTGGCTTCCTGTGACATGGTGTATTTTTCTTATACAGGATGACCTGTGATTTTCATGTCCTGTTGCTTAAGATACAGTTTTTCTCTTCTCTTCAGGTCATTATCTTTTGAAACTTATCTTCACAACTTCCAACTTTGACCCTGTGGATTGGAAGAAGGAAATAAAGGAACACATTATAGTAAAGGTTAGCACCGGACTGACTTTGATGTAGAAATTTGACTTGTGCTCACATACAGAGACCTTGGAGCTATAGCATGTAAACACAGGGTAGCTCAGCAACCACGCATTGCCACGTATACAGTATTAACTCCATCTCCTGCATACCATAAAATACCACAAATACATTGATGCTAAAGTGACTTGATTGCCTAAAATTATTCCAGTCATTTTCAAATTGTGTTCAGATTACATAATTACTACATTTTATCAACAACAATGTCAAGAATATCCACAACTGTTTTGTTTCGCATCATAAAAACAAGTGTGATATATATATATATCCTTCCAGAATAGATGCATTCTGGGACCTTTTAAAAAGAATACATTTATTTAAATATGTCTTTATTAAAAAGGCTAATTTTGAGCTTTAATCGCTTTGATAAAGTATCAGGATGAGCAGAAACGTCAATTGATATGCCTATTTTAATGTAAATCGAATAACAAATTTTTTACAGTTTCTATAAAGTCCCAGAGTGCATTCATTGTGGAAGGATATAATGTACATATGGATTTGGACATTCACTTTTCAATGTAAAAAATACATGGAAGAATGTTTGGATAAATATGGACAGTTAGGTCCATATACTGTATATTTGGACACAAGCACAATTTAAATTTTTTCAGGTATGTACCAAAACATATTCAAGCTATAGTTATATAATGGATATGGGCTAAAGGTGCGCACTCTCAGGTTTAATTTGAGGGTATGTACATCCAAATTGGAGGAAGACTTTAGGAATTACAACTCTTAAGAGTAGCCTTCCCTCCATTTTTCAAGAGACCAAAAGCAATTGGACAATTGAATCAAAAGCTGTTTCATTGCAAGGTGGGGGGCTACTCCATTATTTCTTCATCAATTAAGCAGGTAAAATGTCTGGAGTTGATTCTAAGTGTGGTATTTGCATTTGGAATCTATTGCTGTAAGCCTACATCCTGCATTCAAATGAGCTGTCCATGCAAGTGAAACCCATTGTAAGGCTTCAAAAACAAAACAAATCCATCAGAGCGATAGCAGGAACATTAGGAGTGGTCAAATCAACTGGTTTGGTACATTCTGAGGAAAGAAGAACGCACTGATGAGCTCAGCAACATAAAAAGGCCTGGACGGCCACGCAAGACAACAGTGGTGGATGATTGCAGGATCCTCTCTGTGGTAAAGAAAAACCCATTCACAACATCCAGACAAGTGCAGGACACTCTCCAGGAGGTGGGCGTATCATTGTCAAAGTCTACAATCAAGAGAAGACTTCAGGAGAGCAAATTCAGAGGGTTCACCACAAGGTGCAAACCATTCATAAGCCTGAAGAATAGAAAAGCCAGATTAGACTTTTCCAAAAAAAAATTAAAAACTGAAAAAAAGCCATTCTTTGGAAGGATGAAACTAAGATTTATCTGTACCAGAATGACATGAAGAAAAAAGTGTTGAGAAGGCTTGGACCAGCTCATGATCCAAAGCACACAAGGTCATCTGTAAAACATGGAAAAAGGCAGTGTGATGGCATGGGCATGCATGGCTTCCAGTGGCACTGGGTCATTGGTGTTTATTGATGATGTGACAGAAGACAGAAGCACCAAGATGAATTCAGCAGCGTTTAGAGATATACTGTCAGCCCAGATTCAGTCAAATGCAACAAAGTTGATTGGACGGCGCTTCACATTACAGATGGACAATGATCCAAAACACACTGCAAAAGCAACCCAGGAGTTTTGAAGAAAAAGAAGTGGAATATTCTGCAATGGTTGAGTCAATCACCTGATCTCAACCCAATTGAGCATGCTTACTGAAGGAAAAACTAAAGGCAGAAAGACGCACAAAGAACAACTGAAGACAGCTGCAGTTAGAGCATGGCAAAGCATTAGAATGGAGCAGTGGCAAGTGGCAACTCTAGGAACAATATATAGGGAGGGCACATAAGATACCACAGTCAAAACTAATAATTTTTGCCACTAAATCATACTACTGAATAAAACTATTACGTGTATATATAAATAAAATTCCATAATCCCAGAGTAATATGATGCAATGATACCTTTTTGCTGTACTAACTGGAAACTTATATTCAATATTTTATTCGTCTCAATTCACAGGTTTTCGACAACATCTGATAACTCAGCATCTCCAATTTTCGCAATTTACAGTGACCATTCGCTAAAAAGGTTAGTCACTATATTTTTGACAAAATGGATTCCCCAAAATGTGACAAAAAAGCAAAGGGTCTAAAGGTGAATAGACCCTTTACTTTCTAACTTCCATAATAACCCCTAAAATGCCCAGGTAAATACAAAAAATAAACAATGTGGCATGTAGCCTATCCATTAACCCATAAAATGCCATTAATCAAGGGAAAACATGAAATGAATAAACTGAGAGGCATGTAGCCTACCCATTAAACCCCTAAAATGCCATTATTCAAGGAAAAAATAAAATGTATACTGTGAGGGAAGAAGCCTGCCCATTAACCCTTAATACACAAATAAACCAAGGGAAAAATTAAAGCAATACACAGTGGCGTAGCACGGCGGGGCATTGGGGCAGGGGTGCAAAATTTTCCACTACTGGAACCAGATATTGTCCATTTCCGGGCTGTGTGGTTTTTAGGCTGGCAGCACTGTGGCCTACCTAGGCCCAGCTGCTGGTGGAGAATCCAAGATGGCAGCCGGCCAACCCATCTGATGACATCATGTGGCACCTGCACACAGCACCCTCCACACAGCACAGACACGGTCTCCCTTGTTAGGACCCGAGGGTTGCGTCCTCCTCGCGGCCCCTCCTGGTGTCCTATGCGCGCGGGCCGCCGCCGCTTCCGGGTATGAGGCTTCCCAGCGGCGTGACGTCATCACGCCTCCACCGTGGTGCCTCCTGTGTCATGTGATCCTGTTGGCCAATCGGGAGGCAGGGCGCCTGATTTAAACCTGCTTTTTGCTTTTGTCTGCGCCCTTTCGTGGTTTTAGCTTGCTATACCCTTTGGTGCTGTATTCTAGATTCTTATTTGACTTACTGTGCATGACCTGGCTTTTGGCAACCGACTCTGAGTATCTCTATATCCCTTTGACCCGGCTTTTGTGTTTTGACGCTGCATTTGGTTTCTCCCTGTGTACTGTACTGTTTTACTACTCGCTATCACTTAACCCAGCCACCACAAGGACTGGTATTGTGATTAGAGTTCGAGGTTTTTCCAGTTACCTGTGTATCCTCCTAACGTACCCTTCGACTTGCGTGTACTAGCTTGACGTACACTCTCTGGCACTCCGTATTGTCTTGTTTCTAGACCAGCCACCCTTAGGACTGGTTTCTGTCCTCTTTGCCTACGTCCCTGCCTTATAGGTTCACTTCTAGCTACTGCGTAACCCAGCCAACTACAAGGACTGGTATCGCATTTAGGGTTCCACCCTCCTGTTTCGCCTTAGGGCAGACCATAGCTACCTACGGGTACGTGTGTCCGCCTGACATCCCTGGGGTGTGGCCACCACTTCAGGTGTCGCCACCCATCCTGAGCCCTCAGACTGGTCCTTCTGTTGTAGCCCCACCCTCCTCAGTGCACAGACTGGAAGCTTCACCTGCAGCCACTTAGACCAGGTGCTGGCTGACAGAAAAAAAACAGGCAGTGCTGGAACAACAGCCTACTCACTGCAAGGACAGAGAGGGGAGACTGCATTAGGGTTAGTCAGCTTGGAGATGCTGGCTCCGCCCCCTCCCTCCTGCCAGAAAACAGAACTGTGAGTCTGCCAGAGAGAGCAGGGTGCATCCGAGGACCCTGCAATACCCTTTTATACTGGTATACAGGGGACTGTCACGTGTAACCTAGAGGAGAAAATTGGAAATGAATGAGAATGGGAAAAGGGAGAAATCACGAGGAAACTATTGTAGTTTTCTGCCCCCCCCCCATTCCAAATATGGGTAAAAAAAAAAGAAGGGAAAAGAACAAGGATGGAAGGAAAAGAGACAAGTGCCGGACTTGAAGGCAGAAAGGTGCAGGAATGGACTGAAAACTGCAAGAAGGGGGGAAAGGGAACACTTCAGAAATGAGAGGAAAAGAAAGGAAAATTTGGGAATGGTGAAACAGCTGTGTGAATGAGGGAAAGGAGAGAGAAGGAAAAGGAGGTAAAGGGTTCAATACTCTACTGGTTGAAGGAAATCAGGGCATCTTAATGTGTCCACAGGTTGGGGGGAGCAATTCTTACTTTGCCCTGGGCGCTAACAACCCACGCTACTCCACTGGCAATACATAATGTGATACAGTATATTGCTGAGCCATTTCATCCCTGTGAAGAAAAGGAAAAAACAATATATCCTTCCTGGTAAAATCCTTTCTAAAAAACGGGGAAAAAGCTACATTTTTATTTTATTATTTATGATTTTGCCTTTACACTGAATATGGTCATGTCGGGCATCTTTGGAAAGGTCACACTCTCCCCTTCCAATGCCACCTAGCTCAATGTACGATGCATGGGGTCGGAGATACACCAATCCGAAGAAGTGGGGGAAGCTGTATGCTGGTCCCTGGTGAGGGGGCACATGGGGGGCAAGGAATAACCTAGGCGGCGAGGAAAATTGCCCCCCTTGACTTCCTGTGGTGATGCCTATGCATCCATGCAATAGTATATCTCTTACCACAAATGTGCTTACTGCGGTTGTGTTGCCCCAGCCTAACAATGAACCGATTAAGCAGGGAGTCAATCCCTGTTAACCCCTTCACTACCAATATTGAGATATCTCGGGTTTCAAAGGCACCATCTGATGCCCCGATATCGACATATCTCAATGTGCAGTTCTCCTCCTCTCTTCTCTCTCTCTCCCTTACACCAGCCACAATACTTCTTAAAGGTAAAGTGCAGGTTATTTGTTTTATTTTTACTTTATACTGTACACAATGGTTCGCAACCACGGTCCTCAAGTACCCCTAACAGGCCAGGTTTTCCAGATATCTGAAGCACAGCACAGGTGATATGATTTGCTGCTCATTGATTGCAGGATTCAATCTGCATTTCCCTAAGGTAATCGTTAATCCTTAAAACCTGGCCTGTTAGGGAGACTTGAGGACCGCGGTTGGGAACCACTGATGTTCACCATATGAACAAATGGTTGTTGAACCATTTGTCTGTTTCCATTATTTCTTATGGAGAAATGATACGTTTCCGGAATGAATTCCTCGCAATCCAAGGTATTACTTTTATATATGTACAAAAACCACAGTATATACACATGCAGATTATGAAAATGTTTGTCTGGCGAATAGAAAGGCATCCGAGCCATTGCCAGGAAAAGAGGAAGTGTGAGATACAGACATACATATTTCCTGCCCCAATTCATTCCTTGTACTCCAGCATTACCAATACACCTTATTCTTCACTTGCATAATTTGGTTTCTTTTCAGCCCTATTGTTTGTACATTACTTGTTCTTTCAGAGTTATCTCTGCATTTTACACTGACTGAGAATAACAATTTGAATATAAGGAAAAAGAGTATTTTTTAATGAACCATACCATTGAAATCTGTCCGACCTATTGTTTCTACTTGAGCCAGGCCAAAACAATCCAGCCCTCTCCTGTCTACAGCCATACTTTGCTGTATTCCATTATATTTCCAATCTTGACCATTATAGCTTATCTCTTCTCTTTCTTAGACCGCACAATAGTTGCTCCAAGTCTTTCAGTAACAAGAATAATTGAAGACAGGAAAAAAGAAAAATAGGGTTGCTTTACAGCTGCTTGACGTTTAGGGCTGTCAACAGAGTTAATATGTAAACATATTGCATTGACTTTACTACTGATTTAGAACAAGGTCAAAGGTACATAAATAATTCATAAGCATATAGACAGCATTTGAATACAAGTTTCCTGTTTTACTCTTGGTGAGAGCTCAGGGGTGTAATCTTCCATAGGCCAAGTTGGCCTGGCCCTAGGGCGGCAGATTAGTGGCAGAGGCAATTTTTTTCCTTTATGTCCTTTCTTTTAAACTGTTCATTTTTTTAAAAGAACTGCAAAACATTTAACTTCCCTGCAATGAGCATCTAAACTATAAGAAATATTGTCGAAACTGCTTTTTGTAAATAAAATACTTAGCTTTTGTTCTAAATTACGTTTTTATCCACATTAAGTAGCCCTGATAGATTTTGAATATTTGTTTTAGCTTCTTATTAATATTCTGTTCCATGTTTATTTGAAATAGATTGAGGGGACAGCAGACGTTTAAATGCTTACAGCAGCATCTAACCTTAGTATGCCACTGGGAGAATTGTCAGTCATAAACACTTTAAGGTGTCTGCAACCATAAAGAATAAACTGTGAAACTGGTGATTTGATATGATTTTGATATTCATTCATAAAGTTCTATACATCCTTACTAATAGATTTTAAAACATAGAACTTTATAATAATTTGTTTTTAATCTAAGATTCTGCTTCAAACAAATGAGCCAATGGTCAGCAACCATGGCCCTCATAATCATATGTTTTGAAACTATATTTCACATACAGCTTAGAGCCTGTTTTTGCTGACTAGGCATCATTGGTTCCACAGGTCCAAAACATATGGGGGGGCCAAGGTTTCTGACCCCTGAAATAAGTAATATTAATAGTAACTTCTATAAATCTATCAGGGGAAATCTTGGACAAGTATGGAATTCAAAGGATGTAGAGCCAGCAGTTTCAAGTTATGAGAGTTTTAGGAGTCAGAGTTTCTGGCTAAAAGGGTTTGAGGCTTAAGGGGTATATGCCTTCCAGATACTTTGACTTATTTTCCAAGTATAGTCTGGGGACAATTTCAATTTTCAGCCTGGGCAGGGAGTGGAGCCTTTGGCATGTTTAAGGCTAGGGTCAGACGAAAACATTTTTCCCCGCGAACGTGAAAAAGTGCGTCCGAACGCATTGATGTATTTTTTCACGGAATGCGCAAAAACGGTCAGACGACGCGCATTTTCGGGCGTGATTTTGTACGGATCGTCAATAAAACTCTTTTTGCGTCTGGACGTTATGTAGGCTGGACATTAGCAGCATCTGACATCTCCTAATCACGTAAACACGCCGCTATGCCGCAGCTGCGCACTCAGTACGTCAGTACTAGCGGTTCAGCGATCTCAGAAAAATGCGTTCAAATTCCACTTGCGTTGCACGGCCGGACTTTTGTGCGGCCGTACATCGTATATTGGCCGTCATTGCCCGTCATCTGCTGCTAGTGCGGCCGTAATTATGTGCACCAGAACGCACGTTAAAAGTGCGCTGGTCTGACCCCAGCCTTAGGAATGGTTACAGATGTATTCAGGGACCCAGGTGCACATGCATACTGCTGTATGTATTTTGAACGTTAAAGATCTTTACTCTGTTAGGCTGGGTTCACACCTGCGCATTTTTTTTACGCGCGCAATACGCACGTTTTATTACAGGCGTATCGCGCAAACGTAGAAAACTCGCGAACACGCATTACATCGCGTTCACGGCCATAGACTGTAGAGTGAACGCGCTGCAAATATGCACCATAGAAGCTCCCGTACTTCTTTGGGCGTAGGACGCCCAGGTGTTAACGGGTCCCATAGGAAATCATGGAATTTCCGTGTCTCAGCATTTTACAGCGCGCAGGAATGCGCTGTAAAACGCTGAGGTGTGAACCCAGCCTTTAGGAGATCTTTCGAGCTTCCCATTGGCACTAGCGTTCATTTTCCATGGATTGGCTGGGAGATTTGGGTCAAGTCGAGCAGGAATGCTTTGGAATGCAATTGCTCCACTATTTTTTCAAGGGGAACTAAGTTCCCATTTGGCCCATAGACTGACATGGTTTTATTTGTTATCAAACAGATATTGCCTTAATAAGTCACAAGAAAAATGTGATATCTATTACAATTATCATACGTAGAGGTAACATCACTGCTCAATAACTGTGGAGAGAGACTGTGGAGACACAGGTTTCATCCCGGCAAGAGCACCTCTCCAGTAAGTGTCCATGGGCAAGACACCTAACGGTACATACTCACCACCCAGGACATACTTGAAAACAAGAGAAATCTCAATGTATCCTTCCTGGTAAAATCCTTTCTCAAAAAAATATAATTATCATAATGATTCCCTAAAACCCAGCCTATCGTTCTGTTAAACCCTTGGATGTGAACGACGTGCTAGAGATGTCCTTCATCTTCCCACTAGGATGCAGAGGATGTCTATAGTACGTCCAAGTTCCGAGGCTCAGTGACGATCCAGCACCGATCGCAGACTACACCTGCAAGGGGCTGACATTTTGGATGACCTCCCATCGCATGGGCACAAGGACATCAGAAGCGGGACTTCCCCTCAGCCAGGCAGGGAATTCCCTATGGAGGAGATACAAGGGGCCTTGAGGTATCATTGGAAAGGCCAGAGCATTGCCAAGTTTTATGTATAAATAAATAAATTCCTTTTTTTTTATTCTAATGCATCACTATTGTTTAGGGCTGAAACAACTAATCGATTAATCAACAACTAATCGATAATGAAAATAGTTCATTGTCAATTAAACATTGGTCGCTTAATCCATCTGTGTACAGCCCACACTGTTTAGAATCAGTCTGAGTTAAATGTTAATAACCTCAGATGTTACCAGTAGGACAGCGTGGGTTATCAGCACCCGGGGCAAGGCAAGAATTGCGTCCACCCTGTGGACACATTAGTACGCCCTGATTCCCCTCCACCAGTAGAGTATTGAACCCCTTACCCCACAAGCAGATGTAATGCATCTTAACAAAATACAGTTATAATAAAAAAGAATACACGTTGAATGCTGGTATACTCAAGTTTATTTTAAAACTCCTGCTTTTAACTTGTGCAAATTTTTTAACAACAGAATTTAAATCTACATTCAAATCTCTCTCAATTAACAGTATTGCTAGATTACCTTTCTCCAAATAACCCTGAGAGTCTTTCTTGGCTCATTGTAGATCTCTGATATGTTTTGATTAATGTAAGTTTTGAGAAATCTCTTTCACAACTGGGTTAAAAATATTCTTAATGTCACAACAAAGCTAGTCAAACTCTCTTGCAGCTTCCACCACAGAAAATTCGAAGCTGTCCAGTTAGCAATCTGTTTTACTTGGACTTCCATAAAAAAAACAGAAAAATGTTTATTTGCCCCCCCCCTAATAAAAAAAATAAATTCCCCAGGTGGGAAGGCAAATTAATGATTTTTTTATATTTTACTTGGGGGGGGGGGATAAATCTTTTTTTATGGGTGACCAAATAAGGTATGAAAAACTTTACAATTTGTCCTCTTCTTTTCCTACACTTTCAACAAAAGCCAATTATAATTAAGAGTTTGGCAAATATTTATATATATATATATATATATATATATATATATATATATATAGTTTGTTTATTATTGCAGAAGCCACTTGCACATCATAGCAATTCAAAAAACTGCATCCCAGAGCTCCTGTGCCACATTCCCCATGTGCAGCAAGGAACTCTGGGTAGGATATGCAAATGACCCCTGTCTCTCCTAGGAGTGGCTTTGACCAGTTGCATAAACCTTATCTCTGCTAGAAAGCCACAGTGTGGCACAGCATTGATTTTAGGGTTCTGTGTAATAATAGACCCAGGATGCAAAAAAGTGAGACAGGGGTCAATTGCATATCCTACCCAGAATTCCTTGCTGCACATGGGGAATGTGGCCCAGGAGCTCTGGGATGCAGTTCTTTGAATTGCTGTGATGTGCAGGTGGCTTCTGCAATAATAAACAAACTAATTATAGAGTGGAGGCTTTTTATCTCACTTTTTGTCCTCCACCACAACCCGTGTAAATAACATCTATATATATATAATATATATATATACACCTGTTAATCAAAA
This sequence comes from Leptobrachium leishanense, assembly GCA_009667805.1. Classification (NCBI taxonomy): domain Eukaryota; kingdom Metazoa; phylum Chordata; class Amphibia; order Anura; family Megophryidae; genus Leptobrachium; species Leptobrachium leishanense. The sequence continues at coordinate 400,042,675 of CM019063.1, forward strand.
GGAACTGGTCAGTGCCAAATAACTGGGTCTTTATTTCTGAAAGAACTGCAAAAAAGTCATTAACTATGGGGACTAAAATTATCCTTTTGTATGCATTTCTTTCTACATACTTTAGAGCAAAGGCAAAGTCAATGAGAAGTCTTTCCTTAAAGATTGTTTGCAGAAAGCAACAAACTTTGACACTTTGAGATAGCTTCAAAAATGGCATTATATGATAAGGGAGTAACAAGCCTCCTAGGAGAACAATGATATCCTCTGCCTGCTCTTCAGTCAGGTTTACAAAGCACAGATCAAATGGTTTGTGAATAGTCACCATACTCCCTGGAGCGCTGAGGAGCAGAATATGAGGGCAAAACTATCAGTTATATTTTCTGTAACAAGAAAAGAGCTACCAAGATCTGTCAATTGTATTATAGATAGAAATATCCACTTGTTGACAGCTACAAGCAAAATAATTACTGTTTCTTTATCGTAACATTGCAATCCACCGGTGCGCAAGTTGGACCTGTCATCAAAATTTGTGCCCAAACAGAAAAACTGTTTGATATGTTGATGTGTAGGGATGAGCTGTTCGTGTTCGGACGGTTCGGAGTTCGACCCGAACTTTGGCAGTTCGAAAGTTCGCACGTTAAAAATTCGCTAGTCTGACCCTAGCCTAAATGGGAGAATTTATCTGGTTTGGCTATTTTGACCTAGAATTTTCCATTCTCCAGTCATTCTCCTGCTCTTCACCGCTCTCTGAATAACCCTGACAGGGTTATTCAGAGAAAGGTGAAACTCAGGAGAATGACTGGAGAATGGAAAATTCTAGGTCAAAATAGCCAAACCAGAAAAATTCTCCCATTTATCTCACTTTTCAAATCGGCTATTTGGTCTAGAATTTTCCATTCTCCAGTCATTCTCCTGCTTTTCACCACCAAAAAATCTGTAAACTTTTTCTGCGTGTCCGAAAATGTCTACTCTTTTCATACAGACTGCCGCCCCAAGCAGTTGTTTATGGATAGATTAACCCTTTCGCTGCTGAGGCTTTTCCCGCCCCTATGCTGAGGTCATTTTTACCTGTTTTGCGCATCATGTTTAAACGTGTTTTGAAGGCTTATTTTAGTATATGACCCAGACATATTATATATCGTTCTTTCCGTCAGACTCAGTAGATTCATAATATGTCATTATTATATGTATACGTTATGTCATGTCTGTATATTATAACAAAAAATGCAATAAAATATGTATTTTCAATAATTTACAATGTGTAAAGTGTTTTTTTCCACATTTTAACATGCGAGCAATTGCGGTTATATTTTGTATGGGGTGCGCTTGTTAAAAAAATTAGAGATGGGGTCTCGTTACATTTTTTTTTGGGGAAAATGACACTATTTTTAACAAACGCACCGCATACAAAAATCGTTAGTGCAGCATCATTGTTCACATTATAATTGAAATGGGAACAATATTGCTGCATTAACAAACCAAAAAAAATAAAAAAAAAGTGTTTATTTTTTTTTTTTTAATTTTGTTTTTTAATTTTTTTTATTTTTATCTTTCATTTTTTTTTTTTTTTTTACAAAATTTTTCACTTTCATGTTTGGTATCGTTGGAACGGCCATGCTCTGGCCGATCCAACGATACCAAAATTTAACCCCTAGCTGCCACGGATCGGGAGATAGGGAGTTCATTGGAACTCCCTATCTCCACAGTTGGTGGCAGTTAGGGGTTAAGTCTAGGACTGGCGTCATCGTGCTACGCACGATGACGCCAGTCCTCTGGGGGAGTTCCCGGAGGCTTGGCCGACATCCAAGATGTCGGCCAGCTCCGGGAAAGGATCGCGAACCGGCGCTTTTCAGCGCCGATTCGCGATCCAGCTCCCCAGGGGTTAATGCCAGGCATCATTTGGAAGGGCAGGCTGTGCCCTTCCAAATGATGCCTGGGTTAACCCCCTGTGCGCCGCTGATCGGGAGGGAGAGAGGTCCGAAGGACTCCCCCCCTCCCTTTCAGGCGCCTCCTCCGCACATGCGGGGGGGGGGGGGCGCCTGAATTAGGTGTCATCGCGCCCCCGCGATGACACCTAATTGTGGCGGCTGCTGGTCCGGATGCCGGGCTGACATCCAGGATGTCAGCCCGCACCGGAGGGGCCAGCGATGGGCCGGAACCCGGCCGAACGCTGACCCCGATGGGAGGACGCGCTCAGTGCGTCCTCCGCATACCAGCGGGACTGCTGAGGACGCGCTGAGCGCGTCCTCAGCAGCGAAGTGGTTAAAGGAAAAGCATTTACCGTCATTTGAAATGTCATTTTTTGGTTTTTACATATTTCTATACATCCTAGAAATCCGCCACTTCACAGGCAGGTTATGGGGACCTCCTAGGCACGATATTTGAAGGAATTTTTGGTTTTTATTTTTAACCCTTATTTCATGGAAAACTCACTGTCCCTTTAAAAACTTTTTTTTTTTTACTTTTTGTCCTTGTTTCCTGTCCCCCAGGGCACTACCCGGACCCCCATACACCTTTTATGGCAAATATGTAGCATATATGCCCTTTGGAGGGCACTCTAAAAAAAACGAATTTTCAGCCCCATTGACTTGCATGGGGGTTCGGGTTCGGGTTCGGGTTCGGTCCCGAACAAATGGGAAGTTCGGGTTCGGGCTCGAACCGAACTCGGGGAGTGTTCGGCTCATCCCTATTGATGTGGCGTATACTTTTTTCTGTCTTTTAATCAGGAAATATTTACTTGGGCACAATAGGCACCCAAGCGTCATTTTTGTCCGTGTAAATATTTTTTTTCATATGCAGTGAAAAATTGGGATCTGCATAGATTTTTTACAAATGAATGCATGCAGAGATCATTTCATGCACCTTTCCTTTTTCCTGCTGCTAAATCTACTTTTTAAGATGTGTTTTAGTTCCACAAAAATAACGTAGATCATCAAGTAGAAAGAAAATGAGAAATAAAGATGGTGTTGCTTAGTTATAGTTAAATATTAAATAGTTAAATATTATGAATCTGTTGTGAATATTTTTAGTTAAGGGTTTCTGCAACAAGTGTTATTGCAAATTTTCTACTTTAACCATTTGAATACCAGCCATATATTATGGTTGGCTTGTGATACTCCAGTCAAAAGGCAAACTTTCCACCCTATATCAGATTCTACACTTACAGGGCTGATAATGGCCTGAATCTTGTCATTTAATCTTGTTACATGTATTTTCCTTTCCTCTGAAAGGAAAGGATTAGGCTAAAACTCTATGGGGGATATTCAGAGAGCATTTTGTTGTTCTCTCGTTCCCCGCATTTCGGGGAATCAAAGTTCCCCACCCTGTGGCGAATTCAGCATTCACCTCAGGGTCCCTGGAGTGCAGGGAGAACCCGCCGAACACCTGCTGAAAACCCACTGAAAACCCTCCGGGACCGCCGCAAAAAACACGCCGAACATGTCGGAAAAAGACGCCGATCACAGCACTGACCAGCCGCCGGTAAAAGCAGACAAGCTGACGAACGGGGTAAAAAACAAAACAAATAAACAATACAATTGAAAGTGTCAAAATTGAAACGCTATTTGCAAAAAAACTGCAGAATGAAAATGTCTGGAATGTACATATAAGGTCCTGTGAATGATAATAAAAAGGTCTGTTACAGAAAAAAAAAGCTTTAAGAAAAAAAAGGAAATAAAAATTGCCAAAAAATCCTGAAAAATGCCTAAAAGATACTAGACAAGAATCAATAAAGAGACTTTTAACTGCATATTAAAAGAAAAAAAAACAGTTTATTAGATAGTGAATAAAAACCGAAATATTTTTAACATTGAAGCCTATGGGATTCGCCTGAATAAACCAGCCGAATGAAACCTCCGAACACTGCTGTTTGGTGTTCTCTGAATAGATTAACCATTGCTTCTCTATGGGGGATTTCACTGCCTTCGAGCAGGCACCGTACTGGCTCACAGTTCACAAAAATTTGAGTAGACGAATGGCCCTGAAATGGCATCATATGGGGAAATTCCCTGTTCGGTGACATTTCGGGGCCAGATCGGCTCTCTCTGAATAACCCCTTATAATACTAAGGTTGCTACTGCTTGCTGGCTCCTTCACTAGCTGTTGTGTGAAGCAACAACAAAGACATAATAGAATTGGTACAATAACATGGGTGTGTGAGAAAGAAATGCAAAAATGCCAAGAATGTTTGATGAAACTGAAACCTATATAACTATTTGAAAATTTCTCAAAGCTCCCATGATTAAAATGATTTGGGTGTTCATTTTCAAAATATTTTGGAATTAACTTCCGTAGAAACAATGGTTGAATTTTCCTATGGTCATTATGGGAACAATGGAAGTCGTCAATGGTACAAGGAGAATCTCCAAAGTTACAATTTCTCTCTGCCAGGTGAACATTGCTAATGGGCGTATCTAACAGAAAAAAGGTGAGGCGCAGTATGGGCACTTAACATAATAGACCAACACTCATCACAACAGTTTAGATAACTGGAAACAGGAGACCAATATTGCATATGTTAACTTCAGGGTAAAAGCACTCATACGGTGTCAGAACCATTTAATTTTTGGCAACTTGAATGTTGATGTGAATGTGACATGTGCATGTATGTATTGCTGGTTCAAAACATATATTTTATTTTGCTCACGTGCATTTTAAATGTTCCGGATGTCTTGTATGGATTGTGCATGTAGGATCACTGTCTTTGTTGGTCTCCCAATGGGAAGAAGATAGGTATTCCATGGATGTTCCTCAGTTTTCTAACTTCCTGGCTTATAGGATATTATAGGGGTTATTCAGAGAAATCCAAAATGTCGTCAAAATGTTATCGGACACTGAAATTCAGCGTACGGAGACATTTCGGGGCCATTCGGCTATTCAGTAGAGCAGACAGTTCGCCAAAGATTGGCGAATTGCCTGCACGTACGGTACCTGTTCGACGGCAGTGAAATTCTCATAGAGTAGCAATAGTTCATCTATTCAGAGAACGCCGAACAGCAATGAAAAGTTGACAAAATACCCTGCTGTTCGGTGTTTTCATTCGTCAGGTTTATTCATCTCGTAGGCTTTTATTATTTTATTCTGCAGTAAAAAGTTTCTTTATTTATAGATTATTTTAGGATCTTTTAGGCATTTTTCGGGATTTGTTTGCCAAAATTTTCTCCTGTTTTTTTTTTAATCGCTTTTTCATTTTTCTTTAACAGACATTTTTATTATCATTCATAGGATCCTATATGTAAATTCCAGGCATTTTCGCAAACAGCATTTCAAGTTTGAAACTTTCAAGCGTACTGTATTTTTTTTTGGTTTTTTTACCCCGTTCGTCAGCTTGTTGGCGTTTTCTGGCGGCTGGTCTGCACTGTGATATGCAGCTTGTCGGCTTTTTCCATCGTGTTCGGCGTAGTTTTCTCAGCGGTTCTGTCGGGTTTTCGGTGGGTTTTCGACAGGTTTTCCCTGCACTCTGGGGACCCTGCGGTGAATGCTGAATACAACGCCGGGTGGGAAACTTTGATTCCCCGAAGCGCAGGGAATCACGGGGAACAAGAGAGCACCGAAATGTCAACGACATTTCGTTGCTCTCTGAATAACCCCTTATATTTTCTGCTATTAAACCTTAGAAGTGCTTATGCTATCCTTGTAAGTGGCCAACGCCAATGCAAGTATTTGTAGGCATGTAGGTGTTGATTTTCATTTTTGTCCACATGCCCCAAAAATTGTAAGTCATGTCAGTGGATATGGCTTTCTGGGTTAAATAGGAATGTGTAGCATGGGTGTGAGTGTGAGGATGACTATGTGGGACGGGAGTGCGTATAGGTTGACAGTGTCACATGAAAGTGTGTTGGAGTTGCCTAGACGTAATGGCAGTGAGGGATGGAAGTGGGGATGGGATTGGCTGAGTGTAATTGGCATGTATTGTGATGGTTTGATTGGAGTGTGTGTCTGTGTGGAATGGGAGTGAGTGGAGCTGACTGTGCGGAATGGGAACATGTTTAAGCTATGTGTGCAGCGACGGAGTGTGCCTAGCTGCCCCCTTACTATAAGTGCCCATGATTGAATCATCTTAACATTCTACTAAGACTGTTTATGGCACATCAAAATACTATGAAATTATTAACAATAAATCAAGAACAAGTACATTCTAAATAATTAGTGTGTGTAGTCACTTGTTCATGTGTAGTAATACTAACAAACAATCAAAATATAGAACTGTTGATGCTATAATTTCTAAAAGTGTAGAGCAATTATCTAATAAAATCTGGAAATTTGGTAAATGTTTAATCTAGGCTTTCCATACAATGTGCTATGTTCTGATAAAATGATTTATCCCTCTGAGTACGGTATTCCAAATTTCCTTCAGAATACTGGATCTGGATGTTACAGTGTATCTGTACATTTACTCACACAGTCTATGGCCCTCTACACACAAGAATTTGTTCGGCTGTCGGATCAAATGATTTACATTAGAGTAGACACCGCACCTAGGGAATCCCAGCACATCTGGGTCTACATACCCACAGAATACGTTTAAAAGGTCTGATTGGTAGATATGGACATTATTATTATTTTTGATACAATCAATATCATTCAGGACAAATTTTGCAGGTTGTGATATAACATCAAGATTATTTGGCCCTCTATATTTTTCACTATAGTGTTTACTTATGTTAATTAAGCAGTTTCGATTACGCTGAGGCCTTATAGTGGGCGAATTAACGCCAGAACATCTAATATAAAATTCAATGTGATGGAAATCTTGCTGGGAGCACATAAATTGAAATTCTCTTCAATTCAGCAGTGTACTCCAATGCATTAATTATCATTTCACTGTAACAGCAGAACATTGTAATTCTTAAGGTCAATATCTCTCTTTCCTGCATACTTATGCTTTCATTTGTCTTCAGTGACTCCCAGAACCAAATGTAGTGTAGCAAACATTCAGCTCCTTGCAGTACATATTCCTCCTATCATAATGTAACCATTTATATTACATTACTGTAACATGAAAATAATGCATCTGAATATTTGATATCACAATTTAAATAAAATGCTATGGGCACTATCAGGTGCCGTGAGCTAAAAGCGGGACGCTAAGGGGTAACACTAGCGTTCGCTAACTTCCCCTTAGCGTCCCGGTTTCCCCAGCAGATCGCAGGGCAAGCGCAGAGTCCGGCTGCCTGCCCCTTAGCAATCACTAAGCTCGCGGATGCTGGGGCAGCGCTACAGCGCGGTCCCCAGCAGCCCCTCCATAGTGTCCATAGGACTCCATGGAGGATCGTTCTGCCCGGTCACATGACCGGCAGGATCGCGCCTCTGGTGAGATCCTGCTGGTCGTCGGAGTGGTCGCAGAGGGAGAAAATGGACTTTCTTCCCCCAGTCTCTCTCTGGTCCCAGCGGCCAGAAGCAGCGGATCGGGCTTCCGTTCTCCCCGTGGGATAAGAGGTAAGTATTTGTTTTTGTGGGTATTTTAAGCTGCAGATAATGTATTCTGCAGCAGCGCAATCCATTACCTACACCTCTGAGCTGGTGGTAACTTTTTTAGGTACCGCCAGCTCTTAGTCACTAGCGTTAGGACCAACTCATCCCTAATGCTAGTTACTTTGTGTTTGTTCGTTGAGCTCCCCATGTAAGGTAAAGGGAGCGGAAAGTACAGTAAACCTGCACTATGAATCACTAATAAATGAGTGCTAGCTAGGGATGAGCCGAACACTCCCCGAGTTCGGTTCGAGCCCGAACCCGAACTTCCCATTTGTTCGGGACCGAACCCGAACCCGAACCCCCATGCAAGTCAATGGGGCTGAAAATTCGGTTTTTTAAAGTGCCCTCCAAGAGGGCATATATGCTACATACTTGCCATAAAAGGTGTATGGGGGTCCGGGTAGTGCCCTGGGGGACAGGAAACAAGGACAAAAAGTTTAAAAAAAACGTTTTTAAAGGGACAGTGAGTTTTTCATGAAATAAGGGTTAAAAATAAAATGAAAAATTCCTTCAAATATCGTGCCTAGGAGGTCCCCATAACCTGCCCGTGAAGTGGCGGATTTCTAGGATGTATAGAAACACTTAAAAACAAATAAATGACGTTTCATATGACGGTAAATGCTTTTCCTTTAATCTATCCATAAACAACTGCTTGGGGCGGCAGCCTGTATGAAAAGACATTTTAGGACGCGCAGAAAAAAATTAGTGTTTTTTTGGGCTAAATTATTGTGAAACTTATGCAGGCTTTGGATGAAAGTAACAATAGGTGCTTTAAAATTGGGCTTTTAGCGTCGGCAACAGTGCCGTCACACCGTAACCCCTCTGAGGATATGAATCTGATACAGGCGTCAATGGCAGTGCACCCAGATATTGTGCCTTTAGTGCCAGGCATGCAAGTACTATCATACAGTAACCCCTCTGTGGTATTGTGGAAGAGTGCAGGGGTGGACCATGCGATCCTATATTGAAAAGTGTTTTTTTTTATCTGTTAAGGGGCGTCAGTGCACCCAGATATTGTGTCTTTAATGCCAGGCCAGCAAGTATCATCATACAGTAACCCCTCTGTGGTATTGTGGAAGAGTGCAGGGGTGGACCATGTGGTCCTATATTGAAAAGTTTTTGATCTGGTAATGGGCGTCAGTGCACCCAGATATTGTGCCTTTAATGCCAGGCCAGCAAGTATCATCATACAGTAACCCCTCTATGGTATTATGGAAAAATGCAGGGGTGGACCATGTGGTCCTATATTGAAAAGTTTTTTATCTGTTAATGGGCGTCAGTGCACCCAGATATTGTGCCTGTAATGCCAGGCCAGCAAGTATCATCATACAGTAACCCCTCTGTGGTATTGTGGAAGAGTGCAGGGGTGGACCATGTGGTCCTATATTAAAAAGATATGCATCTGGTTAAGGCGTCAGTGCACCCAGATATTGTGCCTTTGGTGCCAGGCCAGCAAGTATCATCATACAGTAACCCCTCTGTAGTATTGTGGAAGAGTGCAGGGGTGGTGGACCATGTGGTCCAATATTGAAAAGATATGATTCTGTTCAAGGCGTCAGTGCAGCCAGATATTGTGCCTTTGGTGCCAGGCCAGCAAGTATCATCATACAGTAACCCCTCTGTAGTATTGTGGAAGAGTGCAGGGGTGGACCATGTGGTCCTATATTGAAAGGTTTTTGATCTGGTAATGGGCGTCAGTGCACCCAGATATTGTGCCTGTAATGCCAGGCCAGCAAGTATCATCATACAGTAACCCCTCTGTGGTATTGTGGAAGAGTGTAGGGGTGGACCATGTGGTCCTATATTGAAAAGATATGCATCTGGTTAATGTGTCAGTGCACCCAGATATTGTGCCTTTGGTGCCAGGCCAGCAAGTATCATCATACAGTAACCCCTCTGTAGTATTGTGGAAGAATGCAGGGGTAGACCATGTGGTCCTATATTGAAAAGTGTTTTTTTATCTGTTAATGGGCGTCAGTGCACCCAGATATTGTGCCTTTAATGCCAGGCCAGCAAGTATCATCGTACAGTAACCCCTCTGTGGTATTGTGGAAGAGTGCAGTGGTGGACCATGTGGTCCTATATTGAAAAGATTTTTATCTGGTAATGGGCGTCAGTGCACCCAGATATTGTGCCTTTAATGCCAGGCCATCAAGTATCATCATACAGTAACCAGTAACCCCTCTGTGGTATTGTGGAAGAGTGCAGGGGTGGACCATGTGGTCCTATATTGAAAAGTTTTTTATCTGTTAATGGGTGTCAGTGCACCCAGATATTGTGCCTTTAATGCCAGGCCATCAAGTATCATCATACAGTAACCCCTCTGTAGTATTGTGGAAGAGTGCAGGGGTGGACCATGTGGTCCTATATTGAAAAGTTTTTTTCTTTTTTTTAATGGGCGTCAGTGCAGCCAGATATTGTGCCTTTCATGGCAGCAAGTGCCTTCACACCGTAACCCTTTTGTGGTATTGTGGAAGAGTTCAGTGCTGGAGGTTTTGTGAATGCAGAAGAGGACATCCCCTATCTGTTCCATTACTTCAGCATCAGGGGATTGATAGCTGCTGATCCAGGACTGATTCATTTTTATAAATGTCAGCCGGTCTGCAGAGTCGGTAGACAGACGCACTCTTTTGTCTGTGACAAAACCTCCAGCGGCACTCAACGTCCTTTCAGAAAGCACACTAGATGAAGGGCAACCTAGTAGCTGCATAGCATATTGGCTAAGTTCTGGCCAGTGATCCAATCTCAACACCCAGTAAGCCAGTGGATCATCTGCTGGAAAGGTATCCAGGTCTGCCCTTGCTCCTAGGTAGTCCTGCACCATATGGTGAAGATGCTGGCAATGGGTGCCTACATTTGACGTCCCTGGGCGTCGAGGACTAAAAAAATTAAAAAATGCATCAGTCAAGCGGCCCTGGCCTTCACCACTATTCCTCTGATCATCCTCAGCCTCAGAAGCACGTGTGTCAGCACTTGGTAATCTACCAGTGCCTGGAAAGGTGTTGCACAAGTGTCGCATTAGAGTGTCCTCAAGTTTTTTCATCCTGTGCTCCCTCTGTGCAGCAGGATGAGCTCTGCAACTTTCCCCTTGTATCGTGGATCAAGAAGGGTTGCCAACCAGTAATGATTCCTCTCCTTGATAGCACGAATCCTGGGGTCCTTTAGCAGGCTTTGCATCATTAGGGAGCCCATGCAGCGTAGGTTGGAGGTGGCATTAGCTGCCGAGTCTTCCTGGTCAATGAGGATGACCGTATCGTGCACTTCCTCCTCCCAGCCACGCACAAGCCCTTCTGTTTCTGGGCACACAAAACCCTGCCTTGAGGAATCCCCACCTTCAATGCCGCCACTACTTAAATAGTCCTCCTCCTCCTCCTCATCCTACTCCTGTCTGATCTGAGTAGAACCCGCTGGAATGCTGTCTGCGGAAAGACTGGGGCCTTGAGAGCTAGGGAAGGCCTCCTCTTCCTCCCGCTGCTCTGCCTCTAGAGCCACATCTATAATTCCCCGCAGAGTGTGCTCCAGCAGGAACACTAAAGGAATTGTGTCACTGATGCATGCACTGTCCCTGCTCACCATCCTCGTTGCCTCCTCAAATGGTGACAGTACAGTGCATGCATCCTTGATCATCAGCCACTGCGGGGGGGAAAAAAACCCAAGTTGACCTGAACCTGTCCTTGTGCCATACTCACACGGGTACTCGTTGATGGCCCTCTGCTGCTTGTGCAGACACTGCAGCATTGCTAATGTCGAGTTCCACCTGGTGGGCATGTCACAGATCAGACGGTTTGTGGGAAGGTGGAATTCTCTTTGAATTTCTGCCAGGCGAACGCTTGCTGGGAATGACCGTCTGAAGTGGTTGCAGACTTTTCTGGCTTGGATGAGAAGCTCTGGCAGCCCTGGGTACTTGGTTAGGAAACGCTGTACCACCAGATTTAGGACGTGTGCTAGGCATGGTACATGCGTCAATTTACCCTTGCGTAGGGCGGAGAGAAGGTTGCTGCCATTATCGCAGACGATCATTCCCAGCTCAAGCTGGCGTGGTGTTAACCATCTTTGCACCTGCCCCTGCAGAGCTGACAAAATTTCTGATGCGTGTGGCTCCTGTCCCCTAAACAAACCAGCTCAAGCACAGTATGGCATCTTTTTGCTTGAGCCATTGCGTAGACCGTGTCAGGCGACGGTTTAACTGCCACTTCGCCAGAGACAGAGAAGGAGGAGGAGGAGGAGGAAGAGGTGGTGGTGGTGGAGCAGACAGACCTCATAAAAGCAGCTTTCTGGAGGCGTGGTGGATGAACAAGCTCCAGCACAGAGCCCCGTCTTGGATCCCTCCCAGCTGCAATCAGAGTTACCCAGTGTGCCGTGAAGGAAATGTAACGACCCTGTCCATGCTTGCTGGACCACGTGTCTAAAGTGACATGCACCTTGCTGCTGACTGCCTTTCCCAATGACTGGATAACATTGTCTTCCACGTGCTGGTATAGTGCTGGAATGGCCTTGCGTGAAAAGTAATGGAGTTTTGGAACCTGCCACTGTGGTACAGCGCATTCAGCAAATTCACGGAAGGGAGCAGAGTCCACCAGCTGGAAAGGCAGCAGCTGCAATGCGAGTAATTTTGCTAAGCTGGCATTTAGACGCTGTGCTTGGGGATGGTTGGGACTATATTTTTTCTTTCGCTGCAGCAGCTGTGGCAACGTAATCTGACTGCGTAAATCTTCAGCTACTGGAATGATGTCACATTGTGAGGAAGGACCTGCTGGTACATCCATTACTGTAGCATCATCCCTGTCGGTGGAGGTTGTAGGCAATTGCATGGCAGGACATACAGTGTGGGTAGAGACAGATGAGGAGGAGGAGGACCTATGCAAAGTTTTGCCCCAACGGGATGTGTGGCACTCGTTCATATGTCGGCTCAAGCACGTGGTACCCAAGTGTCTGGTGTTTATCCCACGCTTCAGCCTCCTCTGACATAGATTACAAATAGCAATGGTGGGGTCTGCTGCACAGTTCTTAAAGAACTCCCAGACAGCAGATTTCCTGCATGTGTTCTTTGAGACAATAGCGCTCTGCACCGGAGCAGCTCTGACATGTGATGCCTTGGAATGGCTAGTGCTACGGTTGGTCACAGAGGATGTTGTACCTCGTGTTTGCTGTGCCTCCTCCTCCTCCCCCTCCTCCTCACTTGATTCCTCAGTTCGATCTGGCACCCAGGTGGAGTCAGTGACCTCATCATCATCAATGTCATCTTCACCCCCTATCTCCTCATCACTGGAGCCAACTTGGCAGTATGCTGCAGCTGCTGGGGCAACATGAGTGCCAGTTATTTGTGTGTCATCACTGGCACCCCCTTCCTCTAGGTTGATTATACTCCCTTCCTCAACCTCAGAGATTGAATCAGAGCACTGTACTTGCTGCGCATCCTCAAGCAGCATGTCACTCTCATTGTAGTCAAACAATTCAGCTGACTCCTCCGTGTGTGATAGCGAGGCTACTGCAGGAGTAGCTGTGGACATGGAGGCTGCATTAGATGCTTTGGCAGCTGAGGTGGACTGTAAAGCACTAGAAGCCTGGCTGGCAGAGGACTCGGAGGATGGCCTGGTTAGCCAATCCACCAAGTCCTCTGTATGTTGCTGCTGCTTAAGACGGCCAGCACCAGTTAGAAAGCACAAGCGTGCCCCTGCAGAGGATGCACCACGTCCACCACGACCAGAGACACAGCCTCCCGACACAGGGGCTGCTTGCCCTCTTATCTGTGGCTGGGAGCGTCTGCCTGTCCTTTTTGTTCTTTCAGACATAGTGAGTGATATATAGATTAATATATACAGAACTCTGATTCAACACTGGTATAAAGATTTAAATAACTCTGGTATAACTCAGTGAGACACACTGATAGCTGGCAGCCAGTGACAAGAGACAGATCACCTTAATTCACAAATGTTTTAAAGAAATTAGTGTGCCCCAAAATACAGCGTGGTACTGTATGTATGACGAGACACAGATCACCTTAATTCCCAAGTGTTTTAAAGAAATTAGTGAGCCCCAAAATACAGCGTGGTACTGTATGTATGACGAGACACAGATCACCTTAATTCCCAAGTGTTTTAAAGAAATTAGTGAGCCCCAAAAAAAATTGCTGGCTGTGTGACGAGACACAGAAGATCACCTTAATTCCCAAGTGTTTTAAAGAAATTAGTGAGCCCCAAAATACAACGTGGTACTGTATGTATGATGAGACACAGATCACCTTAATTCCCAAGTGTTTTAAAGAAATTAGTGAGCCCCAAAATACAGCGTGGTACTTTTTGTATGATGAGACACAGATCACCTTAATTCACAAGTGTTTTAAAGAAATTAGTGAGCCCCAAAAAAAATTGCTGGCTGTGTGACGAGACACAGAAGATCACCTTAATTCCCAAGTGTTTTAAAGAAATTAGTGAGCCCCAAAATACAGCGTGGTACTTTTTGTATGATGAGACACAGATCACCTTAATTCACAAGTGTTTTAAAGAAATTAGTGAGCCCCAAAAAAAATTGCTGGCTGTGTGACGAGACACAGAAGATCACCTTAATTCCCAAGTGTTTTAAAGAAATTAGTGAGCCCCAAAATACAACGTGGTACTGTATGTATGACGAGACACAGATCACCTTAATTCACAAGTGTTTTAAAGAAATTAGTGAGCCCCAAAAAGATTTGCTGGCACAGTGACAAGACCCAGAAAATCACCTCAATTCACAAATGTTTTAAATAAAGTTGTAAACCCCAAAAAAACTTGCTGGCACAGTGACAAGACACACATCACCTAAATTCCCTGATATTTGGTATAAATGAGACCCAAAAAAACTTGCTGGCACAGTGTGACAAGACCCAGAACATCACCTCAATTCACAAATGTTTTAAATAAAGTTGTAAACCCCAAAAAAACTTGCTGGCACAGTGACAAGACACACATCACCTAAATTCAATGATATTTGGTATAAATGAGACCCAAAAAGACTTGCTGGCACAGTGACAAGACCCAGAAAATCACCTCAATTCACAAATGTTTTAAATAAAGTTGTAAACCCCAAAAAAACTTGCTGGCACAGTGACAAGACACACATCACCTAAATTCCCTGATATTTGGTATAAATGAGACCCAAAAAAACTTGCTGGCACAGTGTGACAAGACCCAGAAAATCACCTCAATTCACAAATGTTTTAAATAAAGTTGTAAACCCCAAAAAAACTTGCTGGCACAGTGACAAGACACACATCACCTAAATTCCCTGATATTTGGTATAAATGAGACCCAAAAAGACTTGCTGGCACAGTGACAAGCCCCAGAAAATCTCCTCAATACACAAATGTTTTAAATAAAGTTGTAAACCCCAAAAAAACTTGCTGGCACCGTGACAAGATACACATCACCTAAATTCCCTGATATTTGGTCAAAATGAGACCCCCCCAGACCCCCCCAGTAGCGTGGCAGACCGGCAGTAACAACACACACAACTATCTTCTTTGAAATCTCCTCTGAAATGCGTGCAGAATCGGCGCGTTGAAACCTTATGTAGTGTGCTGCGGGACTCAGCTCTGTGAGCCTATGATTGGGCAAAATTTGCCCAATCAGGACTCTGAGCGGTGATTGGCATAGTGTTCAACCAGTCTTGCACCAGACCTGTGGTCAGGTGCAAGGCTGTAGCCAATTACGAGCTTCAGGCAGTGGGAAAATGCATTGTGGTCCATTGTGCTCGAACATGCAGCGAACACCCAGAAATGTTCAGGTTTCGCGATCCGCCCGAACAGGGTAAGTCCGGGTCGAGCCCCAAACCGTCCGAACCCCAAACCGTCCGAACCCGAACAGCTCATCCCTAGTGCTAACGAGCGCTAATGGGTTTTTAACCCATTAGCGATTCAAAGGTGTTCTGGCCGCAGCACTATGACCTCCTTTAACCATTTCGCTGCTGAGCCATTTCACCCCTGTATATGCTGAGCTAATTTTTTACCGGTTTCGCTCATCATGTTTACATGCGATTTGAAGTCACATTTCATTATTATACGACCCAGACAAATTATATATCATTCTTTCCGGCAGACTCGTCAGATTCATAATATTTCATTATTATATGTACAGTATACGTCATGTCCTGCCTGAATATTATAACAAAAAAAATTCAATCATTTACAGCATGTAATGGGTTTTTTTTTCACATTTTATCATCCGAGCCTTTGCGGTTATATTTTCTATGGGGTGCGCTTGTTAAAAAAAATTTGAAGTGGAGACTCACATTTTTCTGGGAGGAAATGACGTGTTTTTTAGCAAACCCCCATAGAAAAAATCGTTAGTGCAGCATCATTTTTCACATTATAATTGAAATATGAACAATATTGCTGCATTAATAAAAATAACACAAAAAAACACGTTTTTTAATTTAAAATTATTTTTATTTTTTTCCTTATTTTTAATATGTTCATGTTTGGAATCATTTGAAAGGCCATGCTCTGACCTTTAAATGATGCCATCCATGACCCTCTAGCTGCCACCGTTCAGGAGATATGGGGGTTCAAAGGAACAACCTATCTCCACCATGGCATTTCCTTAGGAAATCCCCAGGCAGCTAGGGGTTCCTCGGCCCAAGATGTCAGCCCATACCGGCGGGCTGCCGCGATCGGCCGGAATCCATGCCGATCGCTGGCTGCAGTGGGAGGACCCGCTCAGCACGTCCTCCGCAGCCAAGTGCCCATGTGGCTGGATGCGCTGAGTGCATGGAAGAAGTTAAGCTAGCGCTAACGCGGACGCTAGTGTTAGCTTGAAGGAGGTGATGATAGAGTCCAATATGTCTACATTTTTTAAAATATTGAAAGTTAACGAAATTGGAAATCCCTTATTCTTAAGCATACTAAACTTAAAATCAGGCATTTACAGATATTAGTACAATTTAAATAATAATTTTAAACTCTTCAAAAAAGGAAAAAGTTTTAAACCAATAGCATGACAAGGATTGATATTATTAATGATATTAGAGAACAAGGTTGTTATGGGTCACTCCAAGGCAGCGCTTTCATTGGAGCCAGCTCTGCAATGCATTTACATTATTTTATTTGTATTTTTATTCCATCCTCTACTTTTTTATAATATTTTACAGACATATATGTTTTGGCAAATGAAACAATGTAATTGAGTTCTTTCAATGGTATGAGAGTTCTCTGCCTGCAGGTGCTACAGATGAACATTTATTTTAATTGCAATTGACTGTCTCTTAATGAGTACTCTCTACTATTGCGTTAATGGTAAAGGGCAGGTGCAAGAATTGTAAGAATAAAAAATAATAGTTAAAATGATTATGTAATTCCATCTAGTGTTACAAAAATTTAAGCTATTAATATTATAATATGTTTTTATGGGATGTGGGGGGGGATGTTGCTGGTTTGTTTGATTGTTCTCCAGTTGGTGGATAACTTATAACCAAGCTAGCAGCCATGGCTAGCTTACAGCACACCAGCTGTTATTGCATATATTCCCTTGATGATCTGCCAGGTTTTTGTGTGTATCTGTCTATCTCTGGGGATGTCTGTCTAGCTTTCATTCTAACACTGAGAAACGGTGACCTGTAATGTTTACTTAACTCATCTGGGGGATTTACTTGAAGTTCTGCAAATCCATATCATCAATTTCTTTCATTGCTTTTCTGTTTTAGAAGGTCTGTTGAGTAAAAACCATGGACTATCTTGAGATCTAAAAATGCAGTGATCAGGAATAAAAAAAAAATAATAAGTTAAATAAACATAAAAAATTATGCATTTTTATCTCTGCGTAAAAGTATCCAATTGCACAGGTAAGAAGAACATTTTTTAAATATTCTAATGACAGCCATATTATTTTTTTTAGCTATAATATACATCTAAAGCCAAATCACTTAACATCAGGCTCTGACAACTGATATTAATTTTTGAAAACTCGCAGCTCTCACATTGCATCGCATCGCATCAACACCCATCAATAGGGTACCTCGCCAATCGAATAGATTATAGTCATAATGCTGTTTAACCCTCTTTTAAAAACTAATGTCAATACTGATGCATATAAAAATTATAATGTATATACAGTCAGGTCCATAAATATTGGCACATCGACACAATTCTAACATCTTTGGCTCTATACAACACCACAATGGAGTTGGAATGAAACAAACACAATGTGCTTTAACTGCAGACTGTCAGCTTTAATTTGAGGGTATGTACATCCAACTCAGGTGAACGGTGTAGCACTTACAGCAGTTTGCAGATGTGCCTCCCACTTGTTAAGGGACCAAAAGTAATGAGACAATTGGCTTCTCAGCTGTTCCATGGCCAGATGTGTGATATTCCCTCATTACCCCAATTACAATGTATAAAAGGCCCAGAGTTCATTTCAAGTGTGCTATTTGCATTTGGAATCTGTTGCTGTCAACTCTCAAGATGAGATCCAAAGAACTGTCACTATCAGTGAAGCAAGCCATCATTAGGCTGAAGAAACAAAACAAACCCATCAGAGAGATAACAAGAACATTAGGCGTGGCCAAAACAACTGTTTGGAACATTCTCAAAAAGAAGGAACGCACCGGTGAGCTCAGCAACACCAAAAGACCCGGGAGACCACGGAAAACAACTGTGGTGGATGAACGAAGAATTCTTTCCCTGGTGAAGAAAACACCCTTCACAACAGTTGGCCAGATCAAGAACACTCTCCAGGAGGTAGGTGTATGTGTGTCAAAGTCAACAATCAAGAGAAGACTTCACCAGAGTGAATACAGAGGGTTCACCACAAGATGCAAAAACAGGAAGGCCAGATTAGAGTTTGCCAAACAACACCTAACAAAGCCTTCACAGTTCTGGAACAAGATCCTATGGACAGATGAGACCAAGATCAACTTGTTCCAGAGTGATGGGAAGAGAAGAGTATGGAGAAGGAAAGGAACTGCTCATGATCCTAAGCATACCGCTTCATCAGTGAAGCATGGTAGTGGTAGTGTCATGGCGTGGGCATGTATGGCTGCCAATGGAATTGGTTCTCTTGTATTTATTGATGATGTGACTGCTGACAAAAGCAGCAGGATGATTTCTGAAGTGTTTCGGGCAATATTATCTGCTCACATTCAGTCAAATGCTGCAGAACTCATTGGATGGTGCTTCACAGTGCAGATGGACAATGACCCAAAGCATACTGCAAAAGCAACCAAAGAGTTTTTGAAAGGACAGAAGTGGAATGTTATGCAATGGTCAAGTCAATCACCTGACCTGAATCCCATTGAACATGCATTTCACTTGCTGAAGACAAAACTGAAGGGAAAATGCCCCAAGAACAAGCAGGAACTGAAGACAGTTGCAGTAGAGGCCTGGCAGAGCATGACCAGGGATGAAACCCAGCGTCTGGTGATGTCTATGCATTCCAGACTTCAGGCTGTGATTGACTGCAAAGGATTTGCAACCAAGTATTAAGAAGGGAAAGTTTGATTTATGATTATTATTCTGTCCCATTACTTTTGGTCCCTTAACAAGTGGGAGGCACATCTGCAAACTGCTGTAAGTCCTACACCGTTCACCTGAGTTGGATGTACATGCCCTCAAATTAAAGCTGACAGTCTGCAGTTAAAGCACATTGTGTTTGTTTCATTCCAACTCCATTGTGGTGGTGTATAGAGCCAAAGATGTTAGAATTGTGTCGATGTCCCAATATATCTGGACCTGACTGTATATTACATAAATTAGATATTAATTTACATATACACGCACACACATACAGTATACATAGAGAACATACCAAAGGAAGAGCACACCATTTCAAAAGTTTGTTGAGGGCTTACAACCCTCTTTGGTTTGCACTCCTGACTGTCACAGGTGTTCAATCACACAAGCTATTTAAACTGACTAAACAGTCAGTAAATGAAGAAGTTTACACCAAAAGCGGTTTCGCTTTTGTGGGCTTGTAGCCTTTTTTCAATCGATTTGGCAGCCTGTTCGGTGCATCGTTGGATGCATTCTGTGTTTTTTAGATCGATCATTGGATGCATTCTGTGTTTTTTAGATCGATTTGGCGGGGGGGGGGGGTTTTGGCGGTTTTGCACGTCGATCCGGCTGTTTTTTGGATACGTTCAGCGGGTCCATTCGCCGCACTTCAGGGACCCTGCAGTGAATGCTGACTTCACCGTAGGGTCGGCGAATAGAACTCGCCGAAGTGCGGTGAACAGGAGAGCACTGAATTGTCAGTGACATTAAGGCTGATGTCAGACGAGCGCACTATGTGCGCCAGTACTGACGTGCCTTCTGGCATCAGTCGCAGCATTGAGATGCTGTGATGGGGCCAGCCACACGCTTTTGCATGCACACAAATTGCACGCGCAACAGCCGCCCTGCTGTGTCCGTGCAGCAGCTCTCTCCATCAAAGCGCTAGGAAGCGCGTTGATGGAGCTGCAAAGCACAATCCTCCATAGGTGTCCAGACGGGCGTCGAGTGGAAGGAATGTCCACTCTCACGGACGTTCCTTCCACTCTGCAAATATGCTCGTCTGACCCCAGCTTTAGGTGCTCTCTGAATAACCCTGTATACTTTTTGTTGCCCCTTTGTTCACACATTATGTTGCTTATCTATGCACTCAATTTTTGTTGGCCCTGAAGTTGTGTGCATTATCCTAGTGGCACTTTGGCACTCATCACTCAGAGAATAAAAGTTGACTTTGAATCATCTGAGCAATCAGGTTTTGGACCCTAAGCATAGATTCTTTATAAATGACAGTGATGGAGTATGGAGCATCTAAAATATTTGAAAACGAGCAATATTTCTCAGGACACCCTTTGTCTTATATACACAGAAATGTTGTGGGATAGGTTTTAAAAATATTTGCTGGAAGGTTGTAAGAGATCCAGAGCTTTAAAAGTGAATAATTTAACAATGCACGACAAAACAACCTATATTGCTAGAAACATACAAAGCATAGATTTTAATTATCATATCTGCCCCTTACGTTTTTTTCATGTGACATCCTTATTTTGACATAAATGCAGGCAACGTGTGAAATTGTATTCAGTAAATTTTTATAGCAGTTCTAAAATACAGTTTGTATGACGTGCACCATTCCTGTTTTTACATGTAGAGATATTATTTGTAGATGTGACTTGCTGACAAAACAAGCTTGTCTTGTATTATTTACTCTGTGTAAGCACATTTTGTGTGGTAATGTAGATTAATATTTATGGTCAGTTTATTGCTTTTTTAAGGAAGAATAAGTAGTTTAAATATACAGTGCATCAATGGTATCTTTTAAAATAGAATAAACTGAGCACAACATACAAAACAAGCAAATATGTTTTACTGTATAGGGTGTGCTTATTGGTCCAGTGCGTCACAAAAGTTATCGGGATCCTAAAAGCCTCAAATTACGAAGTATGGTAATGTTTTTTATTTCACTTTCATCTCCTTCACTACTTAGCGAGTGTCCATAAGACCACTATCAGGACCCAGTGGTTTAATAGTTACTGTTACTAGGTACTTATACCGCGCCAACAGATTCGTAGCGCTTTGCAATGGGAAAGCACAAACAGATGACATAATAAAAAAATAGGAACAGACGACCCTGCCAGTAGGATAATTGTCCTGCAAATGCACCACTTTATACAAGTGCTCAGCCAGGCATCCCGTGAGTTTACAATCTGAGGGACTAAGGCAAGTGAAACAAAAGGGAGCAGGGGGAGTGTGGAGATAATTACCAGAGAGTATATAGCAGACACTGCATAATGATAGACCAAGAGCTTGAGGATGATGAGGTTAAACCGAGCGAGGACTGAAGCAGCTGAGAAAAGGAGGCTATATAATTAGGATAGAGGCTGGGTGGGAGGGTGGATGGGGCAGGATGGTGGGACAGCAGAAGGGAAAATGGAGGTGAAGTGTGACTGTGGATAAAAACAAATGCAGAGTTTAGAGGGGGTAGCCATTTGTGCATGCAAAGTATTTACAAGCGGGAGGAGCACAGCAGACTGAGAATCAGCACAGAAATAAACTATCAAAAAAAGAGGGAAGAAAAAAATATAAACTAGCAGCATTAACAACATGGCAAAAAATGTGTTGATTGAAATATATCTTTCTGGCTTTCTTGCAGGAAGTAGAGGGAGAGATAGCTTTGACTATGACTTGCTTGTGTTCAGGTGAAAAATGGAGGTGAAGTGTGACTTTCTGGTTTTCTTGCAGGGAGCAGAGGGAGAGATTGCTTTGAATATGGCTTGCTTGTGTTCAGGGGAGTTGTGGCTGTGTGTTGAGTTATTTTGAGGGGACAGCAAATTTACACTCACTACTTTACATTATAGCAAAGTGTAATTTCTTCAGTGTTGTCACATGAAAAGATATAGTGAAATATTTACGAAAATGTGAGGGGTTTACTCACTTCTGTACGATATATATATATATATACAGTGTTACTTTAAACATTACGTCACCTAATTTAAAATACCTTCTACACACCCTGTCACGTTGGAAATTATGTCATTGGTTGAACTAAGCCGCACTCATCGAAGTTACTATATTCAATTACCTCTTCAGCAGCTGAAAAAGGTCATCAATATTTCATGATGCGCTGGATAATTCAATGTGAGGGCCCCTTTGTTTATCCTATGATCAAATCAGATGACAGTGGGGGCTGCATGATTTTGTGTGATCACAGCTGAGGATATACAACCTGTACGGTCATCCCTGCAGGGCTGCTCGTGCTTTACATCCCCGACCCTTGCTACATAGGCAGCATTTTAATGGGAGATGTCATCAAGTTGTTATAATAATGGTAATATGCATAATGCTCTTTAGGGCCACACCTTACTGACTCCTAGAGTCAAGACATGTTTGAGCTACATTGGAAAAATGCTGTGAATTATTCATAGAGGAGTACCTGCATATAACAAGCTGATTATAAAACATACGTGAAAAAAATCGCAATAATAGGAAGAAGGATACAGTAATGCAATTTGTATAGCTATCTAGATTGTCATGGATACAATTATTACTTTACTTCTTTTAAACATATTTATTATTAATGTAGCATTCAATACTTTCAATATATATCCTCAGCTTTTTATCAATGATATCAACTGGTCCATTTCTACGTTAAGCCAACACTCCTGGCAAACAATGCCTATAGAGTATATTTAAATTTTACTGATTATAGTCAACTACACCATTTTATCTTTAAAGTCTCTTTATAAAGAATTATACTATTGCTAGGTGCAGAAAAAATACAAAAAAATGTATATGTAGTGCAAGCTAGGTTCTTCATATCAAAATATAACCTGTGATGTCTGTGGTCTGTTTCGCAAAAATGACTTTTTGGTCAAGAGTCATATAGAGTGTTTTCTGTAAATGTCTTTACCTCTCAGCACCAGAATCATTTCCCATGTACACACCACGTACAACATAATTGATGCCATGTCTAATTATGAGGGACATGCTGCCTAGCTCGGTATAACATTCCAAAAATTATTTGGAGTCTCCAAGACTTAGATACCTTAGTCAAATTAAACTTATGTCAGTTGTTTGAAAAGTTCCTTGTCATTCTTCATAATAAAATCCCTACATTTAAGTATACAATCAGCATAAATGTATCCTTTACTTAACCATGTATAAAATAAACCAGGTAAGTTAGGGAAATGTTCCTAGGTGTGGCGATACTGTTGCGTGGATCTAAAATGAGATGACCTAAATAAACTTTTTTGTAGTCTAGTTAATTATTTATCTATGTTATACAATGGCCAGAATTTACACCATGTAATATAAGCCTACCAAAGCTTCACACCCATGATACTGCATGGGGGCTCCCCTTGTTGCTTCTGCTAATAATCCTCCAACAAACTCATTATTATTCCCCTAAATCAAAATGTAAGAAGTCTGTCAAATTAATTGTGTCATTGTGAGGATGTTCAGGATCAAATCTTACAATTCATGTTTATATACAGTGAGGACAAATTGGTGGATTGGGAAAGATGAGAGGAGACTTCTGCCATATTTATTCAACCCTCTAACCAAAGGTGATTAGTAGGGGGTAAATATCCAGGGAACACAAATTACCACCACTTACTTTAGTCACCATACTATGTGAGACGAAAACTAACCCGAGCATGGGCCCTATTACATTCTTCGCGCATACGTTAGCACCCGCGCAAAAACGCATTAACCGAGGGGCAAAACCCTCTGCGCAGAACATCGTATTACAATCTCAGTGCAACAAACGCTTATATACGTCTACCGCGGGTGAAACTGCACGAACACTGCGCGAGCTTACTGTACTTTGCGCGTCCTAAACTTAACATTGTGAGCGCAAATGCATTTGTGCACTGGTACGAAGATGGTATTACAATCTATGCGCAGCTTGTAACGCACAGCCTTGGTGCGCATAATTTTAGCAACTCCTAAAAGCTGGTGTTAATGGCAATTTTTCTATTAACCTGGCCGAAACCAAATACACCAGCCCAAAAATGCTGCAAAGGATAGTTACACATTCTAAACATACCAAACCAATAAATTTGAGAAGTTGTGTGTGCTTTTTTTATTGATGCAGCATATATGCGCAGATTGACTTTGACAGGCGCAAAAACTTAACGGGAGACCATTGTGGTTCTTCATTCTGATTGGCTGAATCGCGTGAAAAAAACAGTCCGCACACTGATTTCTGCGCGCAACGTTGCCGTTCTACGCGCATTATTTTTTGATGGATGAAAATATGCGCGAGGATTGTAATACCAGCGTTGATTTACGCGCGTTGACGTTTAAAGCTTTGCGCAAAAATTCCCGCGTTTACCGTGCCTTTTTGCGTTAAGAATGTAAAAGGGCCCCATGTTTTTCATCAAAGTATTGTGTCTTTTAAGATATAGAAATCTCAGATTATACATTATACCACGTTTTAACCCCTTTCCTGTCAAGATATCTCGGGCTTCAAAGGCACCATCAGGTGCCCCAATATTGAGATATCTTGATCTGCAACTCTGCAGCCGAACCGCAAATTAAATTTATTTGCTGCAAAAAAATGTATTTGCTTTTGGGCTGCAGAAGGTGCCCCTAATGTTTTAGCCCTGTGGGCATAATGCCAAAAGAGATAAAAGTCGGCTGATGCCCTGACATCGTGCATTCAGCAGCCGATACAGGAGAAAAAAAATAATTGAGCTAAAGCTCAAACAGCTGTAACTCAATGTGGCAGTAGGTGGCCCCATCTACTGGCCAAAATAGGTTATTTATAGTAAGAAATACAATGGGTATATGCCCAAATGTTTCTTACTGTATAATTTAAAATGATTTTACAAAAAAACACTGTTTTTTGACAGTGTTTTTATTTCGGGAAAATCGCTTGGTAGTGAAGGGGTTAATACCTCTAACACTATAATTAATTGATTAATGTGAAAAGTAAAGAGAGGATGAAAACAATACTTCTCACAAGAAAACCTCAAGATGAATTTTAACCACTTCGCTGCTGAGGACGCGCTCAGCGCGTCCTCAGCATTCCCGCTGGTGTGCTGAGGACGCGCTGAGCGCGTCCTCCCATTGGGGTCAGCGTTCGGCCGGGTTCCGGCCGATCGCTGGCCCCTCCGGTGTTGGCTGACATCCTGGATGTCAGCCCGGCATCCGGAACAGCAGCCGCCGGAATTTGGTGTCATCGCGGCAGCGCGATGACACCAAATTCAGGCGCCCCCCCGCATGTGCGGAGGAGGCGCCTGAAAGGGAGGGGGGGAGGTCCTTCGGACCTCTCTCCCTCCCGATCGGCGACTCTGCGGGGGTTAACCCAGGCATCATTTGGAAGGGCACAGCCTGCCCTTCCAAATGATGCCTGGCATTAACCCCTGGGGAGCTGGATCGCGAATCGGCGCTGAAAAGCGCCGGTTCGCGATCCTTTCCCGGAGCTGGCCGACATCTTGGATGTCGGCCAAGCCTCCGGGAACTCCCCCTGAGGACTGGCGTCATCGTGTGTAGCACGATGACGCCAGTCCTAGAGTTAACCCTTAACTGCCACCAACGGTGGAGATAGGGAGTTCCAATGAACTCCCTATCTCCCGATCCGTGGCAGATAGGGGTTAAATTTTGGTATGGTTGGATCGGCCAGAGCATGGCCGTTCCAACGATACCAAACACTACAGTGAAAAAAGTTGTAAAAAAATAAAAAAAATAAAAATAAAAATAAAAAACAATTTAAAAAAAAAAATTATAAAAAAAAATTATAAAAAAAAAAATAAACACTTTTTTTTTTTTTTTTTGGTTTGTTAGTGTAGCAATATTGTTCCCATTTCAATTATAATGTGAACAATGATGCTGTACTAACGATTTTTGTATGCGGTGCGTTTGTTAAAAATAGTGTAATTTTCCCCAAAAAAAAATGTAACGAGACCCCATCTCTAATTTTTTTAACAAGCGCACCCCATACAAAATATAACCGCAATTGCTCGCATGTTAAAATGTGAAAAAAAACACTTTACACATTGTAAATTATTGAAAATACATATTTTATTGCATTTTTTGTTATAATATACAGACATGACATAACGTATACATATAATAATGACATATTATGAATCTACCTAGTCTGACGGAAAGAACGATATATAATATGTCTGGGTCATATACTAAAATAAGCCTTCAAAACACGTTTAAACATGATGCGCAAAACAGGTAAAAATGACCTCAGCACAGGGGCGGGAAAAGCCTCAGCAGCGAAAGGGTTAAATATCATATAGTATTAAAAGTTACTTAATACAGCAAGAATTAATGCTACACATACAATCGATAGGGGATAGATTCCCTAATTACTGATGCTAGCTTTAAACTTGAGACATGAATTCTCACAAGGAGACCAGAGATTAAAAAATGGATTTCAAAATTCAGCACTTTCAGAGAGAGCTGTTATGTTCTACACATTATTCAGATGAACAATTGAACTCTCCACTTCATGACTTTCAAACAGAAGCTGTAGTTTTTAAAACGTAAAGTAAACTATGCAATTTGGAGTTGAAACACAATGGGCAATATTATAATCATAACGCTAAAACGGGGACACTATGGAAAAAAACCTGTGCATGCAGGGTTCTCCTTAGCGTCCCCGTTTTAGTTTGATATTACGGTGCAGGCGCTAATCCAGCAGCCTGCACCATAACATGGCGCTAAGCCTCAGATGCTCACGGCAGAGCTAAATGCCGCCACGAGCATCCTCTCCGTTGAGTCCATAGGACTCCATTGAGGCTAACGCTAATGGTCATATGACCTGCAGGATCTCACCTCGCCTCCCCCCAATCTCTCTGCTCCCGGTGGCAAGAAGAAGTGGATAGAGCTGCTGTTCTTGCCGCGGGATGGGAGGTGAGAATCCGATTTTTGGTTTTCTTTGCGGCTGGTGCTGACGGATTCCGTAGAAGTGGAATCCATTAGCACTAGGTCCTAGCTGTGGTTATCTTTCGAGTTAACCGCAGCAGGACGGTAATTAGCGTTAGGACTTTGTAATCCTAAAGCTAATTGACACTTTGCGCTCCCCATGTTAAGAGTAGGGAGCACAAAGTACAGTAAGCTTGCGCTGAAAAGTGCAAGATCCAAATCGCTATTTTTTTTAACCCGTTAGCGTTAGGATTGTAATATGGCCTGCCCGCGCTAGGGCAACCAGAGCTAATGTTAATGCTCACACAGGTCCGCGCTAACGTTAGCGTTATCAATGTAATAGAGCCCAATATATTTTCAGTAGAAAAAAAAAATGAAAGAAAAATTTTAATATTGTTCCAAGTATAAACACAAGCAAAAAATGACTGGAAAAACCAAAGGCAGTCTGAGGCACCAAGCTAAGACACTTTATGACTTGACAGAACATGTCACTAAATTTTGTTGGCATCACAAGATCCTGGAGAAGGATGCCCTTTCCACACCCTTGCAAGCCCAATAAGGACTGCAATATCAAGTTCATTAATCAATTAAGGTAAGTAGTATTTACCTGCATGATCTTTCCTAGTCTTGTAATATCAGGATACATGTCTGTGTATTAAAAAGCCATCACAACTCTATTTTAGCTTAAAGATGGTTTCAATGATATGCAGCTGAGTTTAATATGTTCTTTACCAAAAAAAGGATAATTTTGTATTACACAAAGAAAAACAAAGATTAGCATATAATATACTAATCTAATATACATATAAAGGTTTTGCAAACCTTTTTAATGCAGGATTAGTGAGGGTAGAAACAAATTGTCTGCGGGATCTCTGTAAAAACCTTACAAAGAGCAGCCCCCACCCTCACTGGGACAATATGTTCAATAAACTACTTTATTGCTGCATTACAACAGCCAGGGAGAGCAGAATATAGGGAGAGCTCTGGGATCAATCAATACTGATACTGCATGAGGATATGGATTAAGGCGTTAAAATTACTGAAATTGTTTGTGCAGTACAGATAATGTATAGCTACTATAATATTTATATGCAGTCATTATGCCCATATACTGATATCTTCTTTATAGTCTATTGGTATTTTAAATAAGCTGCATTGCTAATAATTGCATTATGATCACTAAGAATCCCAATAAGAATGAGATATGACCATTTCATTATCTATCTTTATCACATTTACTGTATTTGACACAAAGACCATTTATGCTTGTATGCTAATAATGCAGAACTCGTGTGAAATTGTTTAAGGTAAGGGACAGCATCTAGAATTAAGAACCTTTCATCCCAACAATATTTTTGTAAAGGATTTACAAATACATGAAAAGATTAAAAATGATCAAATGTAAATTATTTTTATATCTTTAACTGTCTCAGAATAACAGTGTCTATGCAACGTTGCCATTTTATCATATAATTAACTGTTAAATACACATCCCAGATTTCAAACAAATTATGCGACGATATTTTTTTCATCGAAAAAATACTTACAGGGTTATTCAAAGAGATTCGAAAAGTCACTGCACGTTCGGTGACTTTTCGTTCTCTTCAATTCAGTTTGTTTTGCCGATCCCATTTCGGCGACCCTGCGGTGTATTCAGCAAACACCACAGGGTCCCTGAATTGCAGGGAAAAGCTGCCGCAAACCCGACAAAAACTCACCGCAAAACCCAGCGAATGCACGCCGAAAACCCTCAAACACATCTGGATTAACCTGCCGAAAACCACAGAAAAACCCGAACAGGAGCCGATCGCAGCCTTCCACACAGCAGAAGAGGCAGTGAATAAATTAGCAAAACAGTTTGTATGAATGTGTGAAAGTGAAACGCTGTTTGCAAAGAAACTACTGAGCGAAAATGTCTGAAATTTACATATGAGGTCCGGGGAATGATAATAAAGAGGGCTGTTACAGAAAATAGAAGAAAACTTAAAAAAAGAAAAAAAAATCGGACTTTTTTTTAAAAAAAAAAAAAAATTCTGAAAAATGATTAAAATATCCTAAAAAATCTATAAATAGACTCTTTACTGTAGAATTTTATAATGAACGGTTTATTAGATATTGAATTAAAACGGGAATATTTTTAACATTGAAGCCTATAGGATTCTCCTGAATAAATTTGCTGCATGAAACCACCGAATGGCAGGGCATGTCGGGAACCTTTCACTGCTGGTTTGTGTTCTCTGAATAGCCGAAGCAGTGCTTTTCATGGGGTTTTCACTGCCCTCGAACAGGCACCGAACAGGCACCGTATGTTCAGGCAATTCGCTAGGATTTGGCGAATTGCCTGCTCTCTGGATAGCCGAATGGCCAGGAAAGGTAACCGAATGCTGATTTTCAGCGTTCGGTTACCTTTCTCAAGCAATTCGGAGCTCTTTGAATAACCCTGTTAGTAGTGAAGGGGTTCAAAACGAATGGCAATCATACATTTATTATTTCCACAGTAGGAGCAAACTAACAAATGCAAGGTGATTAAAAATGCATCTGCTGTATGATTTTTACTTAATTTATTACTGATGTATACAGCTCTGTGCTTCATTTTTAATAACCATCCTAATCCAATGTTCTGATAATGCATGGCAAAGGGAGATATGATGCTTCGTCTCACTACCTCCCTCACTTCTTTATCAAGCCATATGATTATTGAGTCAAACCAGGCATCTACCAGAACAAGTATGGCACTCATGTCACATAAATTGTAGTATTGAGGCACAGAACGATAGCTATATATTTATTTATTTTATTTAGTCAATAAAGTATTTTACCAGGAAGGATACATTGAGATTTCTCTCATTTTCAAGTATGTCCTGGGTCATATATAAAAGGACACCTTTATTTGCGTTTGCTAAAATGCCCATATTGACCCTTATCATTAAAGAAATAAATGAGCATTGGGTATCTTACAGGGTTATTCAAAGAGAATCGAAACGTCACCGCACGTTCGGTGACTTTTTGTTCTCTTCAATTTGGTGCGATTTGGCGATGCCATTTCGGTGACCCTGCGGTGTATTCAGCAAGCACCACAGGGCCGTCATAGTGCAGGGAAAATCGCTGCAAACCCGACGAACAATCACCGCAAAACCCGGCGAACGCACACCGAAACCCGCAAAAACATCTGGATTAACCCCACCGAACACGGCAGAGAAAACCGAGCAGCCGCCGATCACAGCGCAGAGTAGCTGCCGGAAAAAGTCGACACCGCGGACGAATGGAGCAGAAAAAAAAAAAACAGTACGCTTGAATGTTTGAAAGTGAAACGCTGTTTGCAAAGAAACTACAGAACGAAAATGTCTGGAATTTATACATAAGAACCAATGAATGACAATAAAAAGGGCCGTTATAAAAAAAAGTAAAAACGTTTTAAAAAAAAAAACGAAAAAAACTTTTCACAATGAAATCCCAAAAAATAGCTAAAAGATCTTAAAAAATCTGTACATAAAGAGACTTTTTTACTGCAGAATATTATAATCAACAGTTATTGAATTAAAAGGGGAATATTTTTAACACTGAAGCCTATGGGATTCGCCCAAATAAATCTGCCGCATGAAACCACCGAACAGCAGGGAAATTCGACAACTTTTCACTGCTGGTTTTTGCTCTCTGAATAGACGAAGCATTGCTTCTCTATGGGGATTTAACTGCCCTCGAACAGGCACCGTATGTGCAGGCAATTCGCCAGGATTTGGCGAACTGCCTGCTCTCTGGATAGCCGAATGGCCAGGAATGGTAACCGTACACTGAATTTCACTGTTCGGTTACCTTTTGGGCCACAATTCGGTTCTCTTTGAATAACCCTGTAAGTCTTTTAATTACCTCGCAAAATTTGAATGTATCATTTTAATATAATTGATGTTTTGTTATATTTTGTACAGGACACTCCCAAATTGAAAATACAATTTCTCTAAATGTTTCAATAAAATAAGACATTTAATTTTTAGATATGATTGAAAACTTTCAACTAAATTAAAATCATACTCATTTAATGTTTGCCAAAGAAAAAGCCAGCATCAGCATTCTGAAAGAGTGTTCCTAAGCTTGTAGTAACAGCTATATATAAGAACTACAGACCTTCAACTACATGGAATGGTTACACATAGTAACAGCATAAAAAAGTACTGTGTGCATTCCCTGACACATCTCTTGAATTATTTAGTAGTGCCTGTAACCAGCATGACAGAGAGACAGGGAGGGAATAAATGTATTCATTGTGGTCAGGTATCACATCACTATATTTCACGTGCCATGACAGCTATCATATAGAAATAATAGAAAATGAAAATAATGTCAATCTCAGTGTGTAGTTCTCTCTCACTTTAAATCATTATATGTAATTAAGGCTATATACAGAGCAGGCTCGGCAATACTCAGATAACATAAGTGGAAATATATTTTGTTCCTGTTTACATTATTTCATGAGAATTTGTCCGGACAAGAAGACTCCCTGTGAGAACCATGCATTTAAATATGCAACGCTAACAATTAAAAGAAATTCTATTCTTGTACAAAAGCCATTAAAAAAAAAAACCTCTCCAACAGAGAAGGGATTCAGAAATACTAATTTAATATAATGATTCATGACATTAAAAGACAATTAGAATAATTATATTTAGCTGTTTTCTGTTTTACCTCATTTTACGTTTTACTTTTTTTTTCTTATTGATTACCAAAATTAATCAAAATAATGTCTCAGAAGTAGTTACTAACGATTGGACATTGGCATTCCAGGGGCATTTTCTGTTTGTCTCAGCAAGAATCTCACACCCGGAGTGAGATTCAATAGAGCACTCCTATGAATCTCACATTTGTACATTTTCAAGCACTAGAGCTTTCAAGTTTTAATGAATCTAACGCTCTATATTGTGGAGAGTAACCTTGCACCACAGACGTTTTGGAACTACTTTTCCCATACTGCTGATACTCTGTCAGCTGGCTAGACATCAATGGAAATGTAGTTCTGAAATATCTGGGGGAGGGGGACAAGGTTGCTGGTCCCTGTTCTTCATACTCACAATTAGGAGATTATTCAGTCAACACTAGTGTCTGCCATAGTTGGAAAGAATGGTAAAATTTTATATTGTTGCAACTGCATCAAACCTTGGCAGTGGCATAACTACCAGGGTCACAGCAGTTGCACTTGTGACCGGGCCCTGGCATTCCACCACTGGAGGGGGGGCCCAGGCAGTGGTGGCTCTTTAACCCTTTAAGGACCAAGGGTCTTTAAAGTCAATGCATTTAAGACTGAACAGTTCTGTCATTGTTCCTTAAGGAGTTAATTAGGCAGTAGAGACCTTGTTATTTTACACCTAGCTATCCATCATGAGTCTGACACTTCCTGGTGTCTCATTGCAGAGCCTGGTTGCTCACTTGTGATCGCTCAAGTGTGATGTGTCAGTATCTTTCTCTTGAAACAAAATAGATATCCTGCACACTGGTTTCATAAAATAGTCAAAAAAGGGTGCTCTTCTGCAAGCAGTACTCCTCAAGGTCCTATAAATGTGTAACCAAACCAGAATAAAACAAGATGGCGCAACTATGAAATAATATATACCATAAGTATAAAAAAATATATCTTTATTAAATACAAAAATATATTATGTCAGTAACAAAAGTAATAGTATCACAATGTTACATATAGTTACAGCACACAACATGCAGCATATAGTAAGGCAGCCCCACAGGCTTTCTCAGCAAAAATAAACGCAAGGGAAACCAAATAGCTGAACCATATGAAATATGCAATATTAGGGAAAGCACAATGCAAAAAGCAGCAAACACATAAAGTGGGTCAGTACAAACCAACTCCTGATAGCAATGACGAGGTACCCCAACGTTTCGGCGATCTATCTAGTATCCCTATATCCATTAGCTATGGAATTTAAGGCTATGGTAATATTAAAAATAGGGATACTAGGCGAAAGGTTATACAGTAGTATTGTTAGGTTTTGAAAAAAGCAATTTTTGGATAGTGTAGGAGACATGTATACAGGTATTTTTGCAAAATACCTTTTTGCTAAACATTGTAAAATGTTTATAGTAAAAAATGCAAAACTCTCTCGTGGGGGGGGGGCCTTCGTGGATTCTTGTTCCAGGGCCCTGAGGTTTCTAGTTACGCCTTGGAACCTTGGCGTTTCAAAAAGAGAAAGTCACACAGCAGCAGGAGAAGATTTTATTATTATTATTCTTTATTTATAAAGCGCCAGCATATTCCGCAGCGCTGTACAATAGGCACAGTATAGGCAGAGTTACAATACATTGAACAACATTTGACAAACAGTACAGGAGGAGATGAGGGCCCTATTCCCGTAGGAACTCACAATCTGGGAGGGTTGCGGTTGGAAACAGGAGGAGAGGACTGTAAGGTGAGAGTGATTGATGGTTGCGTCAGTGAGTTGGGTGGTAGGCTTCCCTAAATAGGAATGTTTTAAGGGAGCGTTTGAAGGAAGATAAGTTAGGGGAAAGTCTGACAGTACGAGGGAGAGCGTTCCAGAGAGTGGGGGCTGCGCGTGAGAAATCCTGCAGTCAGTGGCGTCACTAGGGTTGGTGTCACCCGGTGCAGTAATTTATGGTGTCACCCCCCCCCCGAGTTTTACAGATTTTTTTTTTAACTATTCTTACTCCTAAATCAGTACTCCCATATAACACTGAATGCTCATACACACAGCGCACATTACTGTGAGGTTTATTGCTGTGGAGCTCTCTCATATGCTCACACAAATTTTAGCCAACTGCCAGCAAGTACGTTGCCTGTTCGAAGGCAGTGAAAGCACACATGGATATATATTGCCCCCAGCAGCTCTGGATTAGACTGGATATATATTGCCCCCAGCAGCTCACCCATGGATATATATTGCCCCAGCTCACATAT
This sequence comes from Leptobrachium leishanense, assembly GCA_009667805.1. NCBI lineage: Eukaryota > Metazoa > Chordata > Amphibia > Anura > Megophryidae > Leptobrachium > Leptobrachium leishanense. Next base: position 400,076,397 of record CM019063.1, read on the forward strand.
GGATATATTGCCCCAGTTCACAGTTATATATTGCCCCCAGCAGCTCACCCATGGATATATATTGCCCCAGCTCACATATGGATATATTGCGCCTCAGTTCACACATGGATATATTGCGCCTCAGCTCACACATGGATAGATTGCCCCAGACCAGCTCATACATGGATATATTGCCCCAGACCAGCTCACACATGGCCTTGCCCCAGCTCACATGGATATGCCCCAGCTCCTCTCATGGATATACTGCCCCAGCTCCTCTCATGGATATACTGCCCCAGCTCCTCTCATGGATATACTGCCCCAGCACATGGAATGCCCCAGCACATGGATAATGCCCCAGCACACATGGATATGCCCCAGCAGCTCATGGATACTGCCCCAGCTCACTCATGGATATGCCCCAGCTCACTCATTGATATGCCCCAGCTCACTCATGGATATGCCCCAGCTCACACATGGATATGCCCCAGCACCTCATGGATATGCCCCAGCAGCTCATGGATATGCCCCAGCTCACACATGAATTTGCCCCAGCACCTCATGGAATGCCCCAGCTCACACATGGATTTGCCCCAGCACCTCATGGAATGCCCCAGCTCACACATGGATTTGCCCCAGCTCCTCATGTAATGCCCCAGCTCACACATGGAATGCCCCAGCTCCTCATGGATATGCCCCAGCTCCTCATGGATATGCCCCAGCACACACATGGATTTGCCCCAGCACCTCATGGAATGCCCCAGCTCACACATGGATTTGCCCCAGCCCCTCATGGAATGCCCCAGCTCACACACGGATTTGCCCCAGCTCCTCATGGAATGCCCCAGCTCACTCATGGAATGCCCCAGCTCCTCATGGAATGCCCCAGCTCACACATGAAATGCCCCAGCTCCTCATGGAATGCCCCAGCTCACACATGGAATGCCCCAGCTCCTCATGGAATGCCCCAGCTCCTCATGGATATGCCCCAGCTCCTCATGGATATGCCCCAGCACACACATGGATTTGCCCCAGCACCTCATGGAATGCCCCAGCTCACACATGGATTTGCCCCAGCTCCTCATGGAATGCCCCAGCTCACACATGGAATGCCCCAGCTCCTCATGGAATGCCCCAGCTCACACATGGATTTGCCCCAGCTCCTCATGGAATGCCCAGGTTACACATGGAATGCCCCAGCTCCTCATGGAATGCCCCAGCTCCTCATGGATATGCCCCAGCACACACATGGATTTGCCCCAGCACCTCATGGAATGCCCCAGCTCACACATGAATTTGCCCCAGCACCTCATGGAATGCCCCAGCTCCTTATGGAATGCCCAGGTCACACATGGAATGCCCCAGCTCCTCATGGATATGCCCCAGCACACACATGGATTTGCCCCAACACCTCATGGAATGCCCCAGCTCACACATGGATTTGCCCCAGCACCTCATGGAATGCCCCAGCTCACACATGGAATGCCCCAGCTCCTCATGGATATGCCCCAGCACACACATGGATTTGCCCCAGCACCTCATGGAATGCCCCAGCTCACACATGGATTTGCCCCAGCTCCTCATGGAATGCCCCAGCTCACACATGGATTTGCCCCAGCTCCTCATGGAATGCCCCAGCACCTCATGGAATGCCCCAGCTCACACATGAATTTGCCCCAGCACCTCATGGAATGCCCCAGCTCTCATGGAATGCCCAGGTCACACATGGAATGCCCCAGCTCCTCATGGATATGCCCCAGCACACACATGGATTTGCCCCAACACCTCATGGAATGCCCCAGCTCACACATGGATTTGCCCCAGCTCCTCATGGAATGCCCCAGCAGCTCATGGAATGCCCCAGCAGCTCATGGAATGCCCCAGCTCACTCATGGAATGCCCCAGCTCACACATGGAATGCCCCAGCTCCTCATGGAATGCCCCAGCTCACACATGGAATGCCCCAGCTCCTCATGGAATGCCCCAGCTCACACATGGATTTGCCCCAGCTCCTCATGGAATGCCCAGGTCACACATGGAATGCCCCAGCTCCTCATGGATATGCCCCAGCACACACATAGATTTGCCCCAGCACCTCATGGAATGCCCCAGCTCACACATGAATTTGCCCCAGCACCTCATGGAATGCCCCAGCTCCTCATGGAATGCCCAGGTCACACATGGAATGCCCCAGCTCCTCATGGATATGCCCCAGCACACACATGGATTTGCCCCAGCAGCTCATGGAATGCCCCAGCAGCTCATGGAATGCCCCAGCTCACTCATGGAATGCCCCAGCTCACACATGGAATGCCCCAGCTCCTCATGGAATGCCCCAGCTCACACATGGAATGCCCCAGCTCCTCATGGAATGCCCAGGTCACACATGGAATGCCCCAGCTCCTCATGGAATGCCCCAGCTCCTCATGGATATGCCCCAGCTCACACATGGATTTGCCCCAGCTCCTCATGGAATGCCCAGGTCACACATGGAATGCCCCAGCTCCTCATGAATGCCCCAGCTCACACATGGAATGCCCCAGCTCCTCATGGAATGCCCAGGTCACACATGGAATGCCCCAGCTCCTCATGGAATGCCCCAGCTCCTCATGGATATGCCCCAGCTCACACATGGATTTGCCCCAGCTCCTCATGGAATGCCCAGGTCACACATGGAATGCCCCAGCCCTCATGGAATGCCCCAGCTCCTCATGGATATGCCCCAGCACACACATGGATTTGCCCCAGCACCTCATGGAATGCCCCAGCTCACACATGAATTTGCCCCAGCACCTCATGGAATGTCCCAGCTCCTCATGGAATGCCCAGCTCACACATGGAATGCCCCAGCTCCTCATGGATATGCCCCAGCACACACATGGATTTGCCCCAGCACCTCATGGAATGCCCCAGCCACACATGGATTTGCCCCAGCTCCTCATGGAATGCCCCAGCTCACACATGGATTTGCCCCAGCTCCTCATGGAATGCCCCAGCTCACTCATGGAATGCCCCAGCTCCTCATGGAATGCCCCAGCTCACACATGGATTTGCCCCAGCTCCTCATGGAATGCCCCAGCAGCTCATGGAATGCCCCAGCAGCTCATGGAACGCCCCAGCACATGGATACTGCCAGGCCCCCAGCTCACCTCCGCCGCGTGTTCTGTTCGCTCCCTCTGAGCGTCCGGCGGCGCGCAGCTTGGGCGCTCGCCTGGGAGAGCCACGTGACCAGCCGCGATTGGCTGGTGACGTGTTTCCTCCAGGCGAGCGCCGAAGCTGCATGCTTCGGACGCTCGCAGGGAGCGAATACGCGGCGGGGGTGAGACACCCGCCCTTAGGGTGACGGTGTCACCCTAAAGGCGGGTGTCACCTGGTGCGGGCCGCACCCCCCGCCCCCACGTTACGACGCCACTGCCTGCAGTCTATCATGGGAAGAGGTGATGCGGGGAGAAGCTAGGCGCAGGTCACTGTTTGACCTTAGGGAGCGGGCTGGGGTGTATTTGGTGATTAGTGAGGACAGGTAGTGGGGAGCTGAGTTAGTGAGGGTTTTGTAGGTAAGGATAAGGATTTTGAACTTAATTCTGCAGTGGATGGGAGCCAGTGAAGGGACTCGCAGAGGGGAGCGGCAGAGACAGAGCGGCGGGTGAGGTGAATTAGCCTGGCGGAGGCGTTCAGGATGGATTGTAGGGGGGAGAGGTGGGACAGAGGGAGGCCAGATAAGAGATTATTGCAATAGTCGAGTCGGGAGATTACCAGGGCGTGTATGAGTTGTTTTGTGGTGACAGCGGTAAGAAATGGCCGAATTCTGGAAATATTACGCAGTTGGTATCGGCAGGAGGAGGAAAGAGACTTGATGTGGGGGATGAAGGAAAGAGCAGAGTCAAGTGTAACTCCAAGACAGCGAACTTGGCTTGATGGGGAGATGGTGATACCCTCCACCGTGATAGAGAAGTCAGGAGGTGGGGAGGCATTGGAGGGAGGAATAAGTAGGAGTTCAGTCTTTGACATGTTGATCTTTAGGTGGTGGGAAACCATCCAGGAGGAGATGCCAGATAAACAGTCACTGACTTTTGAAAGGACAGGGGGAGAGAGATCAGGGGTAGAGCGGTAGATCTGAGTGTCATCAGTGTAGAGGTGGTAATTAAAGCCAAAGCTGTTGATGATTTTGCCCAGGGAGGAAGTGTAGATGGAAAAGAGCAAGTGTAGATGGAAAAGAGCAAGAGCAAGATTTGTTGATGAAGCTTCCCCTGCCATAGTTTGAACTTTTTTTTGAAATGCCGAAGTATGTCACGGTTGCAACAACAGCAATTTTGGCTGTTGCTTACAACTCTGGCAAATATTGGTGCTTAATGAATAACTCCATCAGTATTTAAGGACATGCTATAGGGTACTACACATTCATCCATCTGAGACTAATTCAATGCAACCACTATTGCCGCCTCCTTTTTTTCCTTGTCAGCAACAGCTAAAAACAAGATGACATAATCTCCCTGTAGACTTTTTCTTTGTTGCACAGTAAATAAAGAAAAAGGAGCCGTAGGTAAATAACAAGGCATGTTGTATAACCAGGATTGTGCCCAAATCAACTTGTATTTGTTGTGAACTAGACATAAATTTCATTCCAAGAGGGAAAAAAGCCTAAAATGAATAGAGCACTGATTGAAAAAGTCCAGACTTGCTCAGAAGGTTTTCTTGTGATGTAAGAAAAACACAATAGCAAAGGTTGAATTGTCATTAGATTATCAAACATTGTCTTACTAGACAGGATAGTAAGAATGTATGAGCACTACAGATCCAGTACATTTTATTATTACCATCATTCATATAGCGCCAACGATTCTGAAGCGCTTTTCAGTAAGGCTTGGGAAATTGAACTAACAAATTAACAAACAGGAAGCAGAGGCAAGAGAAGCAGAGGGCCTTGCTCGGATGATCTTATAATCACGGTGTCCAGTAAATGTGTTCTGAAGCCGTTTTCGCAATTCTCTCCGACGGATAAGCCCTCGGGCGTTTATGACCAAAAATCATGCTTATTATACAATAATAACCTCTCAAGGATACTATAAACCAGGGCATAAAATAAACATAGCAGCATGATGAGTTTAAAATGCCAGGAATTTGTTCTTAGAATCATTCATGGTACCTATACAGTATATATCTAGCAAGTGGAACCAATATAAGAGAACTCAAAGGCAGCATGATGACAAAAGACAATGTAAGAATACAGTGAAAGTCATTGCTAAGGACTGCCTGATACAGGGATGGATAAACAGACAGATGGTATTTGTTTTAGTTTGTGTATTTTTGTTGTATTGTAAACTATTTTACAAAGTGCTTGATAGAATTATTAAACATATATTAGTGTCATATTAAATGACACTGTTAGTGCACAGTCATCAATCAATACAAATTGTTCCTGCTGAATAAAGACAAAGAGCAATATTACTTTCTTAACGCTAACGTTAGTGCTCAGCTGTGTGAACGTTAATGTTAGGTTTAGTGGCCCAAACGTTGGCAAATGGCAACTTATATTACATTCCGAAAGCTGACGGGTTAAAAACACATTAGCGATTCGAAGATTGCACTTTTCAACGTGAGCTTACTGTACTTTGCGCTCCCTATGCTTAACATGGGGAGCGCAAAGTGTTAATTAACGTTAGCATTTTGGACTTTGTAATTAGGACTATTTACTCAAGTCTGTGGTTAACTCAAAAGTTAACCACAGCTTGGAGCTGGTGCTAACTGATTCCGCTTCTGTAGAATCAGTTATCACCAGCTACAAATTACCCCCAAAAATCAGATACTTCCCTCTCATCCCACGGCGAGAACATATATGCGTAGATTGACTTTGACAGGCGCAAAAACTTAACATGAGACAATTGTGGTTCTTAATTCTGATTGGCTGAATCGCGTGAAAAAACAGCCCGCACACTGATTTCTGCGCGTGCATTTTTGCGCTTCCGTTTTACGCGCGTTATTTTTTGACGGATGAAAAAATGCGCGAGGATTGTAACACCAGCATTGATTTACGCGCGTTAATGTTTAACACTTCGCGCAAAAATTCACGCATTCTGCGTGCGTTTTTGCGTGAATAATGTAATAGGGCCCTAAATAAGGCTAAGGTAGTATCTTTGGTTTTTCTTCAGAGAGAGGCACATGGAGAACAATAATAAAAATATTCATGCTGCATTAAACAAACTATAAATACATCCAAGAAAATATTCATGACACCATCCCACCCCCAGGAATGCATGACAGAGCCCATTCCTTTAACAAATAAGATTTATAAAGAGCATAATATCCATTCATTGTATCAAATTTGATAGCTAAAATATGAGGATTATATTATTCTGTTTGTTACTTAATATTCATCTTTTTCATCCTTTCACATAAAAAAGCTATTATTGCAACTGTGACAAAGCTGAAATTCATTATACTTCATCCTTGCAACATTTCAAGTGAAAAAAATGCAACAATTGAACTGCTACAATTATTATATAGGTACATGGTACATTTGTTTCAGTTTTATTTCTTATCTCCTACAGCAGGCACTTTTAATTGCTGCAAAAAATGTAATAGCTTCATACAGTGATACTTGAAGAATAATCCTTCAAATACGCATTCAAGAGAAAAACAAATAAAACTATAAAAATATCCGAAATCTGAATATTGTACTATTAATCAGAAGTCATTTCAAGAACGTTGTGGAGGATTTAAAAGGCAGTGGTATGGGATGTTTATATATTGTAGATTGTTTTGTGTAGAAAACATTTGTTGCAAATGATTCTAAATGTATTGTTTCTTGATTTCAAATACTAAAGAATAAATACAAATTAAAAAATACATCTGAAATGAAAGGTAGGCCTTGAATGTACCCAGGACATACTTGAAAATGAGAGAAATCTCAATGTATCCTTCCTGGTAAAATCCTTTATAAATAAATAAATAAATGTACATACTTGAAAATGAGAGAAATCTCAATGTATCCTACCTGGTAAAATACTTTATAAATAAATAAATACATTTTTGTTCATTCTAGTTACACCTACTCCAAGATATTTAAAAGTCTATGCAGACAAATAATTAAGATCAACGAGCAGATGGTGTTATGCAGATAACAAAAGACAGAAATATTTGCTAGAACTTGTTTAAAACACACCCTAACACCGCCTCTTCATCTGCAAATTGCTTGCTATTATAGATGGGATTATGGAATTACAACACTTGCATTTTTGATGGGGGTGAGATTCTCTACCAAAAAAACAAAGCAGTAAAAAAGCAAAAATCACTCTTCAACTTGAACAGAACCTCGCCATCATCCATAGAACACGTGAACGTATATTAAATGTTTCTGCCATAAGCAAGCCTTTAAATTGTCATACAGATGGCAATTTCAACTGTTTAAATGAGAACATACAGGGCTATTCAGAGAAAGGTGAAAACCAGGAGAACTGGCAGGAGAAGAGAACAATCTAGACCAAAAAGCCGATTTGGAAAGTGAGATAAATGGGAGAACTTTTCTGGTTTGGCTATTTTGATAGAATTTTCACTTCTCCAGTCATTTTCCTGAGTTTCCTTTCTTTGAGTAAACCTGTAGGTATTTTTCAGTGAAATAATGTCTCCCGTGTGGAAGCACAGGCTACCTGGGAATAGCCTGCATTTCAGCGCAGAGGTTACAATTAACGTCTCCCATAATAAGTATAGGAGACATTAATGTACAATAATCTCTCACAGGGAAAAGGCTACATCCGAGCCGTAAGCTCAGCCTATGGCAAGAATAGAATGGTGTATCCCGTCAATAAACTACAGGAGACATTATGTGTAACGTTTCCTGTAATTAGCTTATCAACAACTATGGAATATAGCCCTAAGTCAGAGATGTCCGATCTCCGGCCCCCCAGATGTCCATGAACTACAACTCCCATGCTTTTCTTTCCATCTAATGCAATCAGAGATTTCTGTGAGTTGTAGTTCAGGAACATCTGGGGGGCCGGAGTTTGGACATCCATGCCCTAAGTAAACATGTTATCCCCTTACTGAACTGGGATTTGTGTTTCAGAACTCAGAAGAACTTCTCTTGTTCAGAAAAGATGATGTAACCCGTTGTAAAAGCTAAAATAGTTTAGTTTAGTAAATTGAGGTGCAGATATGCTCGATTAAAAGGACGGCTCCTTCATAGATCCTGAGAGTTGGGTTCAACATAGAAGTCATTTCACTAAACACCAATTTATAGTAGAAGAAATACAAACATCTGGGACAAAGAAAAGATCAAGAAGGAGAAGAACCTCAATTTCAGCAGATTTAAAATATCATGACAGTCTCCATAGCTCACTCGTCAGTGAAGAAACCCAATAATGTAATCAAAATTGCTCAAGATAACCTTTCGCATACACAATGTATCTACTGAATGACACAATGTATCTAATGAATGACACAATGTATCTAATGAATGACACAATGTATCTAATGAATGACACACTGTATCTAATGAATGGTAATGTTTCTGTTGTCGCAACCTACAGTCCATTCACGCATTATAAAAGATTTTGTTAGTATTTACTGCAGGAAGCAGCTTTCAGGGGTATCACAGCTTGGTTAACACCATTAAAGCTCTACAGCAGGCTTGCTCAGCTCAACCTAGGCCCTCCAGATATTTCAGAACTACGTCTCCCATGATATGCAGACACTCGTTAGGTTAACAGAGGCGTCTGGGAAATGTAGTTCCGAATCATCTGGAGCCAATGTTGAGCACCCCTGCTATACAGCTGGATGAATGAATTTACAGAATAACTACACCATGTTGTATATTCAGTGAAAATAATTCTGGAGAATTTTACATTAAATTTTGCCATGGAATAAATCAGAATACCCAAAAAAGTAGGCCTCAAACTGTTAAGGGAGTGTGATGCTACACTTCTCATGGACAGCAAAAAGTCATGAGTCTTGGAGTGGAGGTCATTGCTATAATTGCAAAATAAAAGTCACGGTTTTTTGAACAGGAATATTGCAGTGTCTGCTTGAAAAGACTAATTTTGTCTGGTTAATGGTCTGCATCACACAATAAAGTACTATAGTGTACGTGCTTCTTAAAGGAGCTTATGTGATGGTTTCTGACGCATAGTCAATAATTGAAGGTAGTCTGATCTTTATCACATTTCTATATTGTACCTTCATTCTGGTATTGACTGGAAAACAATCGAAGGGAAAATCAAATTGACATGTGTATTTGGAGACAGGAATTGGTTGGCATGACACTTCACGCTGCTATAAATACGTATTGAACTTGACTAAAATGTAATAAAACCATAGCTCACATTTTTATGACAAGGAAACGTGTTTTTCTCTAGAAAGCAGGAAAAATAATTAAGAAACATTCTATCTAGCTAATACAGTGTGTCTGGGAATGGATTGCTGTACACGATGTGAAAATGTAGGTTTAGGATTCTAAATCATAAATGTTGTAGACTGATTTTTCAAAAAAGGAGAGTATTAGTCTGGGGTAAATTTGGGGATTTATTGTGTTAAAAAAGTTCTGATGGGTTTCGTGCTAAAATAACAAGTTTAGCACATCATTTGTGGAGTAAATATGTATATATATATATATATATATAAAGTATATATTTTTAAAATTTACAAATTGATGGCTTGCCACATTAAATGGGTAAGTAATATGCAAAGACACCTAAGACAGAGGTAGTGACTCATATGGACTGGTTCTACATGTCAAGAGCCTGAAGCAAGCCCAACCTGCTTTACAAGTCTAGCATGTTGGCGTCTCAGAAAGAATGGCTTGTGAATGGTTCCTGGGAGGCTTGACTAAATTGTTTCAGATTGAATTATGACCTGAATTCACAGGTAGTAAAAATATATTTCGAAATCGTGCTAATTTTTTTAATTCTCCACCCAAAAACCTGAGCCTTAATGGTTGGATGTGCAAAGCGTGTGTGTACCTAGACAAACACTAAAGCTGGAATATTGGCCCTATACTTTTTGGGTGCCTTTTATAGGATTCAATATAATGCTAGAAAACTGACTGTATCACTGGGTTTCTGGGTTATCTTGTTAAAACTGGACTATTTCAAAGCAAACATCTGATATTGTGCCATTACTCTTTCAAGCTTTTTATCCCTTATACTGTGGATGATGTGTGGGAAGTGTCAAGCGATTAGCGGATAACATGCCCCACGTGTTGTCTGGTATTTTTACCATTTCGCTATCCCCTGTCGATCGCTGGCTTCCCCCACCCCAGAATGTCTGACTTACAGGGTTATTCAAAGAGAATCGAAGTCACTGCACGTTCGGGGACTTTTTGCTCTCTTCAATTCGGTGCAATTCGCAATCCCATTTCGGCGACCCTGCGGTGTATTCAACAAGCACCACAGGGCCATTAACCCCGCCGAACATGTTGGAGAAACCCGAACAGCCGCCGTTCACAGCGCAGAGCAGCCGTTGGAAAAACCCGACACCGCAGACGAATGGAGTGAACAAAAAAAAAACAGTACGCTTGAATGTTTGAAAAGTGAAATGCTGTTTGCAAAGAAACTAAAATGTCTGGAATTTACATATAAGATCCTATGAATGATAATAAAAAGGGCTGTTACAGAAAAAGGAAAAAAACGATTTAAAAAAATGGATTTTTTTTCCGCAAATAAAACCTGAAAAATGCCTAAAAGATCCTAAAAAAAATCTAAAAATAAAGAGACTTTTTAACCCTCGCGAGAAGGGAACCAGGAAGTAAAAAAGCTGCGATCGCCAGAGGAGACAGCGGGGGGGTCAGCGAGGGAACGCAGGGACAGGTAATGTATGCAGCCCGAGTGCAGCTCGGGGTTACCGCTTTCAGCACTGAAAGTTAAACCTGAGTCACATTCGGGAAAACAATAAGGGGTTAAACTTAGTAATGTACGCGTGAGCACACGCGTGTACATGCGTAAACACGCGTAAAAACGCAAAAACATGCTGCAGGGACGTAGCTCTGTTCCATTCTTTTTTGCGTGCGTTTACGGAATGCAAATATAAGGCTCCATACGCGGCTGTGTGTATGGAGCCATTTATTTGCATATGTTTTATATTGTACAATACGCACGTACGCACGTATACGCGCGTACGTGCGTATCAGTGTGAATGAGGCCTTAAGCACTGATTTGAAATGTCTTAAAACCATAAAAGAAATGGTACAGAGACTCACGCCTACATATATTTCCTGTTTGTGCGTTCAATATTTCTTGAAGTCGAGAAATTGTTCTAATTACACTAAGAATTGGCTGCAGATCAAAGAGAATCCAAGCAAGCATGTACATACAATTTCCTAAAATTAAAATCAAGTGAAAAGGTACAAAAGGTCTGTTCAAGTGACCTCACTGTTGCTAGCTCTGCTTTTTGGAAGCTAAGAGAACCGCTCTTCTCTCTCACACATACACCTTGAATACTAAACCATGATATGTAAGGTGGCTTGGGATCCTAAATAAGGGAACATCTGACTTTTTAGAGTTTAATTTATTATAGTTGCAACAATTTATCAGTGATTTGGCGAATGTGATGTCACGCTCAAAAACCAACCAACTAGTACAATGTGAGGTCTTAGATTTTGTCAACAGGCATTAACAACAATTTAGTGTGAAGAAATCAATAGCACATAGTGGATTTCAAATTATTATTATTTTTAAGTTTTAAATACATTTCAGACGAATTAGGAACGTCTGTTTGTTATACTTCCCCAGCTGTACATATATGTCATTTCATTATATGAAATGTGCCAAGTTCCAACAGAACACTTTTAACATCATTCTATATGATTATGTTGACGGGAAACTGAGGGAGTTATTCTCTAAACAGTGGTTTGTAAACAGCGGTCCCAGTATCAAGTCAAACTGTAACATGCAATTATCCCTCTGCCTTTGCTGATCTTTAATCTTCTGTCTCTCTTCTCAATTGTATAGGAAGTGCTAAAATTGAACTAATGTTAGAATAACAAGTAGTTCCAAGTTGTAAATAAATTTTGGTGAATTGCCAGCTAAATAGTGTGCAGGGAACGTCCCCCTAGAGAAGTATTGATTAACCTATTCAGAGAACACCGAACAGCTGAGAAATGTCAGTGAAATGCCCTGATGTTCGGTGGTTTCATTCGGCAGGTTTAATCAGGTGAATCCCATAGGTTTCAATGCTAAAAAATATTCCCTTTTTTTTATTATTTTTTATTCAAGGTTTTTTATTTTACGCACAAAGGGTCACAGACTGACCAGCAAAGTTGGCCTCGCAGGGCCAAATACAAATCTAAAACACATAAAACATGAGGGAGTTCACATAAGAAAGCATCAACATATCTAAATGCGGGGGGGAGGGGGAAAAATAAATGTCCCCAGCCGGGGATCAAAAAAGAGTCATCCAAGTCTGCAATAAACTGCAGAGAGCCTACTATAATAATCAGCACTGAGAGGTTGGCAGAAAAGAAAATGGGGCAACTCAGAAATACTTAGGTAGCAAATGGGTGCCGTCTGCCGGTTCCGTACCCCGATCGCGACCAGCAGGTGCCACTAGCACACCCGCCAGCCCCACTCAAATAGATGACCCCTGGCAAGCGGGCTCTCCTGGGACATATCGCGGGGTCAACTCCCCCATCAGTGGAGCAATTAGCGGTGACACGTCATCCGGCTCCCGTTCTCTATCCTGCAGCGCTCCAGCCACCACTGTCTCCGGCACCTCACCGCCACGCAGCACAACTTCGGGCCATCTGCCTCCAGGATCACCTCCACAGGAAACATCATCTTCCTGACCAGAAGGCAACACGGCCGTGACGCGGCGCATATCGCCACGTGTCATCGGGCGCTCATCGTCCTCCAGCAAGAGCATCAAGAAATCCAAGAGGGCCAGGAGACGTGGGCCCTCCGCCCCCACAGACCCCCCAGAATTCTCAGCGGAATCAAGGTACTCGAGGCAGGAATGCCAAAAGACGACGGGTGGTGGGAAATAGACCGCAAAATGGCCACCAGCAACACGCTCCAGCCGGAGGCAACAGCGATCAGGTGAGTCTCTCTCGACTGGAGGGGGGGAAACAGGCTCCGGTCAGCACTCTCCCGGTGGTCAGCCGCTCCAGAGCCACAAACAAGGGGATCTCAGCTTAAAATAAACCAGCAAAAGGCCCCAGAAAGAAAGGAGCGCAACGGAGCTCAGCTAGACGTGACTTCTCCTTCCAATGGCCAGCCACCCATATTCCCATTTTTATTAAATATCTATTAAACTGTTTATTCTTTTAATCTGCAGCAAAAAGGCTCTAATTTTTTTTCAAATTTTTTCAGCATTTTTCTGGCAAAAAATTTTTCCCTATTTTTTTTGTAAATAGCGTTTTTTCTTTTTTCGATAACAGACCTTTTTAATATTATTCATAGGACCTTATATGTTAATTCCAGACATTTTTGTCCAGTAGTTTTTTTTGCAATCGGCTGTTAAAATTTTTAAAGTTCCAAGCGGCTTGCCGTTTTTTTTCTGCAGCTGGTCGGCGGTCTGTTCGGCCGGTCGTCAGCTGCTTGCAGGTGTGTTTGGCGAAGGCGGCCGGGTGGTTTGCGGCAGCTGTCTGGTGGGATGGCAGCAGCGGCCAGCGGGTTTGCAGCGGCTGTCTGGCGGGTTGGCGGTGGCATTCAGCAGCCGATTCACCGCACTTCAGGGACCCTGCAGTGATTGCTGAATTCACAGCAGGGTCGGGCAGCGAATTGGACTTGCTAAAGTGTGGCGAATCAGAGAGCACCGAAAAGTCAGTGACATTTTGGTGCTCTCTGAATAATCTTGAATGTAATACATGATATACTGTACATGAACCATTAGGTGGGTTGGCCTGCAGGCCTTCATGTTATATTAGTGATGGCTATACTTATGATATTAACAGAAAACAAAAGAAACATACAATCTGTTTAAAATCTCACTGTAAAATATCCTTCTCATTTTATAAAGCAATAAATCTCAGACAGCTGCTTATTGTTTAAATGAAAAGCTCCATAATACCCACTTTCTTCCGCTCACTATCTGCACATAACTAAGGAAATATAGGTGTTCTCCTTCACTAAGGTGCAAGTTGTGATAGCAACAAAAGATGAGCATTCCTAAAGTATACAAACAGTATCAGGGTTATTCAAAGAGAATCGAAAAGTCACCGCATGTTGGGTGACTTTTACGTTCTCTTCAATTCGGTGCGATTTGGTGATCCCATATCGGCGACCCTGCGGTGTATTCAGTAGGGATGAGCCGAACACCCCTGTGTTTGGTTTGTATCCGAACAGACGAACGGCAGAAATGTTCGAATACAAACTCGAACACCATGTTAATCAATGGGGGCCGAACACGCAAAATGTGTTCACAGTTCTCCTAAATGTACCGGCGGCTGCCGGTACATTTAGGAGACCTGAGGCTGCGGCCCCCGTAACTCACCTGTCCTGCAGCTGTCCCGGCCTCGTGTTCCCTGGTCCATCAGCTCCTCCGGTCTGTCTGGCCGCGGCTCCTCTCTGCCCCACGTCTTCATGCTGAATGATCTGATTGGGCAAAGTCCTGCGCCTGACCTGGACTTTGCCCAATCAGGGCTCTAATTCAATATTGAGCCCTGATTGGGCAAAGTCCAGGTCAGGTGCAGGACTTTGCCCAATCAGAGCTCAGCATGAAGCTGAGGCATGGTGCAGAGCTTTAACCAAGCTCTGATTGGTTAAAGTCTTGAACCGACTTTAACCAATCAGAGCTTGGTTAAAGCTCATCTTCATGCTGAGCTTTGATTGGGCAAAGTCCTGCACCTGACCTGGACTTTGCCCAATCAGGGCTCAATATTGAATTAGATCCCTGATTGGGCAAAGTCCAGGTCAGGCGCAGGACTTTGCCCAATCAGATCATTCAGCATGAAGACGTGGGGTAGAGAGGAGCCGCGGCCAGACGGACCGGAGGAGCTGATGGACCGGGGAACATGAGGCCGTGACAGCTGCAGGACAGGTGAGATACGGGGGCCGGGGGCCACAGCCACAGGTCTCCTAAATGTACTGGCAGCCGCAGGTACATTTAGGAGACCTGTGGACGCATTTTTATTATGGAATGTCCGCAGTCGAACAAACCGCGAACATCCCATAATGTTCGGCATTCGCCGAACACTCGAACGGCCGATGTTCGATTCGAACTCACGTACGAATCGAACCGAAAGCTCATCCCTAGTATTCAGAAAGCACCACAGGGCCGTCGTAGTGCAGGGAAAAGCCGACGCAAACCCGACAAACACTCACCGCAAAACCTGGCGAACGCACACCGAAACCCGCAAAAACATCTGGATTAACAACGCCAAACACGCCGGAAAAACCCCAGCAGCCGCCGATCACAGTGCAGAGCAGCCGCCGGAAAAAGCCAACACCGCAGACGAATGGAGTGGAAAAAAAACAGTACGCTTGAATGTTTGAAAAGTGAAACGCTGTTTGCAAAGAAACTACAGATGAAAATGTCTGAAATTTATAAATAAGGTCCGATGAATGATAATAAAAAGGGCTGTTACAGAAAAAAGAAAAACCGATTTAAAAAAAAAGGAAATTCTTTTTGCAAAGAAATCCCGAAAGATGCCTAAAAGATCCTAAAAAATCTATAAATAAAGAGACTTTTACTGCAGAATATTATAATCAACGGTTTATTAGATTTTGAATTAAAATGGGAATATTTTTAACATTGATGTCTATGGGATTCGTCTGAATAAACCTGTCGAATGAAACCACCGAACAGCAGGGCAATTCAGCAACTTTTCACTGTTTTTTGTTCTCTAAATAGACAAAGCATTGCTTCTCTATGGGGATTTCATTGCCCTCGAACAGGCAACGAACAGGCACCGTTTGTGCAGGCAATTCGCCCACATTTGGCGAACTGCCTGCTCTCTGGATAGCCGAATGGCCAGGAAAGGTAACTGTACGCTAAATTTCACTGTTCGGTTACCTTTCAGCCACAATTCGGATCACGTAGAATAACCCTGTATATGTACAGTGAGTATGATAATGAAATGTTACTTTTTTTAAGAACTATACTCTATGAGCTATATTCGAATCGCGCCATTAATGTTTGATGGAAGCGCAACCTTTGCTTGAGATTTGGCAGTTGTGAGCGAATGCTGCTTACTAAGTTGCCGTCTCCTATCTTTGTATCTGGTGGCTCTTTATTCTTGGTTCAAGCTGGTATTCGGACTATAACACTGTTTTGTAGAGTGAGTATGCTTTTGCAAATACTCTTAACAGTCTAAAGTCCCTTAAGAGCTCCCTATTAACATACCTCAATACGAAATGCACCTGTAAACATGTAACATAGTGACTATATTTCTTACATATTTATTTTCTGTTAATCTGTATATTTGTGTTGTTTTTAAATATCTTGCATTTTATTACTTTGAATTTCTGTACCTACTGTAACAATTCAATGTTCTTGAACCCAGGACATACTTGAAAACGAGAGCAATCTCAATGTATCCTTCCTGGTAAAATACTTTATAAATAAATAATTTGAAAATGAATTTATCTAAAACTCTCTTAGCTCTGGTCCCGAGGCGCGAAACTCCACCTCCTCTCACGTTATGCAGCAGAACAGTCTGGACAGGTGGTACCAAGTGTTTTTCCATGGTAGTGGCACAAACCCACATAAGCATGCTTTCACAGAGCCAGTGCAGGGTTGTTCTCGTCTCCATGGCATCCTTGAAACCACAGGAGACAACCCCATCGGTGGCGTTGCTGCCAGGATCGTCCAGCAGCTCCAACATAAAAGAACACAAGCTGCTAATAAAGCAGCTCAGCCGCAATAGAGCCATGAATAGCAAGTTGCTGATGGATAGCTGTTTGCACACAATTTATCCATTTCCAAGCTGCTATTGACAACTTTGTTGGAACAGCGCACATTAATAAAACCATAACTTCTAATAGTGCTCTGTATTAGTTAAACTAATATCAAATACATATAAGTATGAAGACTGTAAATTAAATTCCTGAAAAATATTTGAAGAATACAGTCACGAAATGTACTTATGTTAAATATATAATTTTATTTTTGAGTTTTAACAGAATATAAATGATCCTGCGATGACCTATTAAACAGCAGCTTATCCTGCTCTGCACCCGTTGATAGATAGGAGCACGGTCATGTGCTTAGATCCTGCCATCTGTTTATTTGCTGTGCTCAGCTTGGCTACAGTCCATATTAGAGGATTAGAAGTATGATAGGCATACAATCATATAAGAACCGAGTGGCACATTATGGAATGTGCTTAAGTTCCTGCGCAGTCAGATGTCATTTAAACCAGTATCATAGCACTTATGAGGTTAAAGTTTACCTTGGCAAGACCTTTTCATAACCAGAAAATTGTATAACGCTGATAAATATATATTTCTATATTTTAATTTAAATCAGTGAAATATGATTAACTTAAGCAAGCTGATTAATAATATATATGTAATATGAAAAATGTATATTTCATTCACATATTTTTAGTTCTATGCATACTGTGAACCTACCATCCAAACATATATTACTGAAAAGATGTTTGAAACTAAATTTGCCTAGAGTAACCGAAACAATGTTTAGTATGGTTTTTGTATGATATTTTGTTAAAGTGTTTTTTGTATTATTCTGAATCATTAAAAAATACTTATTCCTCAAATTTATAATTACATATCTTATTGCTACTGTAGCACATTATTACCAACATTTCATTATTTATTTATTTATGAAGTATTTTACCAGGAAGGATACATTGAGATTTCTCTCGTTTTCAAGTAGTCAGGTCCAGAAACATTGGGACATCGACACAATTCTAACATCTTTGGCTCTATACACCACCACAATGGAGTTGGAATGAAACAAACACGATGTGCTTTAACTGCAGACTGTCAGCTTTAATTTGAGGGTATGTACATCCAAATCCAAATCTTGAGTGACTTTAGACTGGGGGAAGATTTGATGGCGTCTGGGATGTTATTCCATAACTGCGGTGCTCTGTAGTAAAATGAGGACCGTGCCACTGTCTTTTTGCATTGTGGAACTGCAAGTAAGGTGCTGGTCCTGGATCGGAGGTTATAGGATGAGGGAACTGTTAGGGGAAGCAGCCTATTCGGGTAGGGTGGCAGCTTCCCAGAAAAGCTCTTAAACACCAGGTTGGAAAGGTGACAGGTGCGTTTAGACT
The DNA here is from genome assembly GCA_009667805.1 of Leptobrachium leishanense. Taxonomy (NCBI): domain Eukaryota; kingdom Metazoa; phylum Chordata; class Amphibia; order Anura; family Megophryidae; genus Leptobrachium; species Leptobrachium leishanense. The sequence continues at coordinate 400,094,539 of CM019063.1, forward strand.
CCAGCGACGGCCAGTTTAGCTCTTTTAACATGTCACAATGGTGGGTCATGTAGTTACAATGTAGCGCAAAGCAGCAGAATGAGTTATACAATGTAGTAAGTTTCTGTGGGTGTGTTTGCGGGGCCGCTGCGTACACTACATCTCCATAATCAATAGCCGGCATAAGCATTTGTTGTACAATTTGCTTTCTTACAGCGGTGCTCAGGCAAGATTTGTTTCTGTACAGGGCACCTAGTTTAGGGTAAAGTCTAGATGAGAGTTTTTCGATGTGGGGGCCAAAGGATAGATTTGGGTCTAACCACATACCTAGAAATTTGAGAGAAGTGACTGTGTCCAGACCCCAAGGCCCAGACCCCAGGGCCCAGACCCCAAGGCCCAGACCCAGGGCCCAGACCCCAAGGCCCATACCCTGGGCCCATACCCCAAGGCCCATACCCCAAGGCCCATACCCCAGGGCCCAGATCCCAAGGCCCAGACCCCAGGGCCCAGACCCCAAGGCTCAGGGCCCAGACCCCAAGGCCCAGACCCCAGGGCCCAGACCCCAAGGCCCAGACCCCAGGGCCCAGACCCCAAGGCCCAGACCCCAGGGCCTAGACCCCAAGGCCCAGACCCCAGGCCCAGACCCCAAGACCCAGGGCCCAGACCCCAAGGCCCAGACCCCGGACCCCAGGGCCCAGACCCCAAAGCCAAGACCCAGGGCCCAGACCCCCAGACCCAGGGCCCAGACCCCAAGGCCCAGACCCCAGGGCCCAGACCCCAAGGCCCAGACCCCAAGACCCAGACCCCAAGGCCCAGACCCTGGGCCCAGACCCCAAGGCCCAGACTCAGGGCCCAGACCCCAAGGCCCAGACCCCAAGACCCAGACCCCGACCCCAAGGCCCGGGGCCCAGACCCCAAGGCCCAGGGCCCAGACCCAGGGCCCAGACCCAGAGCCCAGACCCCAAGGTTCAGACCCAGGGACCAGACCTCAAGGCCCAGACCCAGGGTCCAGACCCCAGGGACCAGGCCCAGCCTAGACCCAGGGCCCAGACCCCAGGGACCAGGCCCCAAGGCCCAGCCCCATGTACCAGACCCCAAGGCCCAGACCAAGGGACCAGAGCCCAGACCCAGGGCCCAGACCCCAGGCCAGACTCAGGGCCCAGACCCCAGACCAGACTCAGGGCCCAGACCCCAGGGACCAGACCTCAAGGCCAAGTCCAAGGGACCGGACACAGGGCCGTAACCAGAACCCAAGGCCCAGAGGACGAACCCCAAGGCGAGGGGCCCAGACCCCAAGGCAAAAACCCGACCCAGGGACCAGGCCCAGACCGAGAGGCCATCATATACAGCCCGTTACTGTGAGATTTATTGCTGTGGATTCTGTGATACGTTTATACACACCGCACATTACTGTGAGTTTTATTGCTGTGGATTCTGTGATACGCTCATACACACTGGACATTACTGGGAGTTTTATTGCTGTGGTGCTATGTTATGTCCTTTTTTTGAAGGGGGAGAAAAGCTGTTAGAGGTTGAGGGAGTGCCGGGGGGGCCCCGGGGGGCCCAATCGTGAGGTTTAGTAAGGGACCCCATCATTTCTGATGGCTGCCCTGTATATTGCCCAAGCAGCTCAAACATGGGTGTATATTGCCTCCAGCAGCTCAAACATGGGTATATATTGCCCCCGGCAGCTCAAACATGGGTATATATTGCCCCCAACATCTCAAGCATGGGTATATATTGCCCAAGCAGCTCAAACATGGATATATATTGCGGGCCCCCCCCCCCCGTTGCTCACTGGCTCCCCGGCAGCACTGTCTGAGGGCCCGCGGGTCGGTAGGGCCCGGTATGGGGCAACGCAGTGGGCCCCCGCCGGCTTCCCTCTGAAGATCACTGAACTTAACAGGCAGCCAGCGGCGCACTCTGAAAATGCCGCGGTGGCGCCTCGCCACCCCCTCACGTGACGTGTCACGTGAGGAGGCGGCGCAGGTGCCACCGTGGCATTTTCAGTGTGCGCCGCCTGCTGCCTGTTAAGTTCAGTGATCAGAGGGAAACCGGCGGGGGCCCACTGCGTTGCCCCAAACCGGGCTCCTACCGACCCGCGGGCCCTCAGGCAGTGCCAGAGTGCCCGATGGGTCAGTCTGCCCCTGGACAGAATAACAAATATACATACACATTACACACACGAAACAGTAGGAGGGAAGGGCCCTGCTCGAGAGCTTACATGTTTTTCAAAGAAGAGAATATATACTTATTTTTAGTAGTGAATGGGTTAATTTTGAAAAATTATATATCTCCCACAGATTTCACATATTGCTGGTTGTTAAACAGATACACGATTGGGATGTTTTTCAAATGCATTGTCTACTGTCAAAGTTTAACCGGCTGGGGATATATGACCTGAAAGGAACACCGAAAGCCCTGGAGTAATATTAAATAAAAGCCATTATTGACCTGATTTCATGCTGGATTAAATAGTAATAGGAAGTGAAACAAGTTTAAAAGGGGCCTTTTGTGTTTTCCCCAGGCACTGCAGATGCCCCGTTGTTATGTATACCTGTGTGATATTAGACAACAGAAAATACGTATTAATTTTTAAAATTATTATTAGGATTATTGAACAACCATCTCTCACTTGTGATATGTATCCAGGATTCACCTTCTCAAAGATATGATGAGTTTACCTCCTGTTCACAATTGGTCACAAGCAACTGTATCACGTACTCTGCTATTGCCCACCTCAAAGCCACACTTCTTGTCCCCTCTGGAATTGTCATTTTCAATATAACTTGACTGGTAAACCTCAAACCAAATAGATAAACTCGCAGCGCACCTCTAAACATGATTATGACACACACAAATCAATCATGTGCTATACAATACATGCTCATATGGTAAAACACCCAAAGGTGCTGTGTGACTGAATATGTGGTAAACAAAAGTCCTCAAGGGTCTCCTGACCCTAGGGCCAGTGCTAGATTTTGCACCCTAGGCAAGACCAGCTACTTGCACCTCCAGAATACATTGTCAACTGGTGAAATGCATGGGACACACACACTGTGCACGCGGGGGGTACACACACTGTGCACGGGGACACACACACTGCAGGGGGGGACACACACACACTGTGGACGGAGACTGCACACAGTCGTTCATTGCCAATCTTACCCCTCTGCTGGTTGGGCCCGGGATCGGTCTGTGCCTCTTTCTTTCCTCTGCCCTCTGTGCCTCTTTCTTTCTCATGTGCCTCTTTCTTTCGCCTGTTCTTTCCTCTGCCTCTTTCTTTCTTCTGCCACTTTTCTTTCATCTGCCTTTCTTTCTTTCATCTGCCTCTTTTTTTCCTTCTTTCCTGTTTCCTCTGTGCCTCTATCTACTGTGCCTTCTTTCTTTCTCGCTTGCCTTTTCTTTCTTTCTCGCTTTTTTTCGCCTCTTTTTTTTCCATCTGCCTCTTTTGGCGCCCGCACATCATCTGGTGGTGCCTGAGCATCACCATAAGATGCCCCCTTTTGCACCACTACCGGGGCCCCGCTATGTGAGCTGCTACTGCCGGCCACACAACAAAACAATGAGCAAGGGATACAATAATGGATCCCGGGTTGGGGCCGGTTGCACCCCTATGTAGCAGTGCTCCCTAGGTGGTTGCCTAGTGGAAGCACTGTCCCTGCCTGACCCATGCATAAGGTAACAGCACGCATGTGATTCAACACGTGAACATATGCACCAGAAAAAGAGAAAGAAAAATTATTGTGCAGCACAGTCACTTGTGTTTGGCATTCTTATTTTTTTTATATATAAATATCATGGTTTTACCGCTATAGAGCTTGAAATACACATATCACTGGCAATTTTGACTAGTACACCAGCACATTGCATAATGGGGAGATACAGTATCCTTTTCAATGTTGAAAAAAGTTTGTGGGTCACTTTCTTTTAAACATAATTTTGTAGGTATGCACTAAGAAAAAAGTAATAAAACTTTCAACATTTTAAGTTTTTCACTGCCAAGACCATGTATACAAGAATTTGCTTTGTATTTCAATCATAAATGAGTAGTGCAGGGGTCAAGTCCAAAAAAAAAGAAGTACAGGACCTCACAAACGTTTCCCGCACAGGCTGTATTCCAGCTGAGGTGGTAATAAGGAGTAGGGATGAGCCGAACAACACTGCCCGAGTTCGGTTCGGCCCCGAACCCGAACTTTCCATATGTTCGGGTCCGAACCCGAACCCGAACTCAAACTCCATGCAAGTCAATGGGGCTGAAAATTCGGTTTTTAGAGTGCCCTCCAAGAGGGCATATATGCTAGATATTTGCCATAAAAGGTGTATGGGGGTCCGAGTAGTGCCCTGGGGGACAGGAAACAAGGACAAAAAGTAAAAAAAAACGTTTTTAAAGGGACAGTGAGTTTTCCATGAAATACGGGTTAAAAATAAAAACGAAAAATTCCTTCAAATATCGTGCCTAGGAGGTGCCCATAACCTGCCCGTGAAGTGGCGGATTTCTAGGATGTATAGAAACACTTAAAAACAAAAAAATGACGTTTCAAATGATGGTAAACAGTTTTCCTTTAATCTATCCATAAACACCTGCTTGGGGCGGCAGTCTGTATGAAAAGAGGAGATATTTTCGGACATGCAGAAAAAGTTTACTGATTTTTTGGCGGTGAAAAGCAGGAGAATGACTGCAGAATGGAAAATTCGAGATAAAGTGAGATAAATGGGAGTATTTTTCTGGTTCGGCTATTTTGACCTAGAAGTTTCTCTTCAGTCATTCAACTGAGTTTCACCTTTCTCTGAATAACCCTGTCAGGGTTATTCAGAGAGCGGTGAAGAGCAGGAGAATGACTGGAGAATGGAAAATTCTAGGTCAAAATAGCCAAACCAGAAAAATTCTCCCATCTAGGCTAGGGTCAGACTAGCGAATTTTTAACGTGCGTTTAGGCGCACTTAAACACGGCCGCACTAGCAGCAAATGACGGGCAATGACGGCCAATATACGAAGTACGGTCGCACAAAATTCTGGCTGCGCAACGCAAGTGGAAAATGAACGCATTTTTTCAAGAACGCAGAACCGCTAGTACGGACGTACAGAGTGCGCTGCGTCCACTAGCGGCGTGTGTGCGTGATTTGGAGACGTCAGACCCTGCTCGTGTCCGGCCAACATAACGTCCGGACACCCAAAGTTTCCTGGTTTGGATCCGTAAAAAATCACGCACAAAAATGTACATCGTATGACTGTTTTCACGCATCCCGTGAAAAAATATGGCAATGCGTTCGGACGCACTTTTTGACGGTCGCTGTGAAAAATGCGTTAGTCTGACCCTAGCCTTATCTCACTTTCCAAATCAGCTGAACAACCCTGAGAGAGAGGTGAAAGCCAGGAGAACTGGCAGGAGAAGAGAACAATCTAGACCAAATAGCCGATTTGGAAAGTGAGATAAATGGGAGAATTTTTCTGGTTTGGCTATTTTGACCTAGAATTTTTCATTCTCCAGTTACTCTCCTGCTTTTCACCGCTCTCTGAATAACCCTGTGAATGTTTAATCCCGAGGTGAAAAATAACATTGCTTTAGATGTGAAAAGCGGGCAATGAGGAAATTTTGTATTTTTTCACACAGCAGTTAAATGCAGCATATTAGGAAGTTTTAGGAGGGAAATTACTCACTCAGAACAGAAGCAGACACCCCACACCTTCATTCTACAAAAAATGTATCAAATTGATTAGACCAGACTAAAACATCTGTTGTTGTTATGCCGTTTGAAAAAAAAAAAAAGGTCATTTAGAGGTGAGAATCTTTGCACCTAGACATTAGTTTTTAATTAAATATCTAATAAACCGTTGCTTATAATATTCTGCAGTAAAGAGTCTCTTTATTTCTAGATTTTTTTGTATTTTTTAAGCAATTTTATACTTTTTTCAAAATTTCTTTTTTTTTCCGAACTCGAACCAAACACACCCAAAAAGTTCGAAGTTTGCGAACTTTCGAACTGCCAAAGTTCGGGCCAAACTCCGAACCGTTCGAACCCAAACAGCTCATCCCTAATAAGGAGTAGAGATGTGCGTTTCGTTTTGAATCAAATTTAGGGTGAAATTTTTCTGATCCGTTTTTCGGAAGTGCTTCGGAAATACAAATCGGTTCTGTCCGAAATGGTCAGAAAACAGAAGAAAAACACATCAATTCAGCAGTTCGAAACGATATAAAACGAATTGATTTTGTTTTTTGCTGATCAATTCGTTATTTGTTTCAGTTAAACTCGGCACCACGTCCCTGTCCATCGGCCGTGGCGCTGAATCTGTTGTATTCCGCACCACAGGCCATAGTGCCGTTCGGTGCGATTCGCTAGGTAGTGAAAATCCCCTTAAATGCAGCATATTAGGAAGTTTTAGGAGGGAAATTACTCACTCAGAACAGAAGCAGACACCCACACCTTCATCTACATAAAATGTATCAAATTGATTAGACCAGACTAAAACATCTGTTGTTGTTATGCAGTTTGAAAAAAAAAAAAGGTCATTTAGAGGTGAGAATCTTTGCACCTAGACATTAGTTTTTAATTCAATATCTAATAAACCGTTGCTTATAATATTCTGGTTAATATAGATGGTTAATCTACTCAGAGAACGGAGAACTGCACCGAAATTTCAGGGAAATACCCTGATTTTCGGTGGTTCGTTCAACAGCTTTAAACAGGCAAATCCCATATGTTTCAATGTAAAAAATATTCCCCATTTTACTAAATATTTATTCAACCGTTTATTCTTTTCACTTGCAGCAAAAAGTCTCTGTTTTTTAGGATTTTTTAGGGATTTTTGGTGACATTTTTATTTTAAAACAAAAAGACTTTTTTTCTTTGCCGAACGCAGCGTTTGTTTTCTCTTTCCTTCAGTCTGACTGCATTCGGCGGGGGCTGTCTATGGTGCTGAAACCTATTCCGTACCCTGGACAACAGCTATTCTTGGTGCTGAAACCAATTTAACACCATGGATAGCAGCTCCATGGGGCTGCTGTCCTTGGTACTGAATAGGGTTCAACACCATGGATAGCAGCTCCGGAGCGCTGCTATCCATGGTGCTGAAATCTAAATTAGTATGCTCCATGGGGAGTAGGGTAATTATCGTTGAGTTCTCACTCCTGTCAGCCTATATTACTTTAAAGAAACTACAAGGAGCAGCCTTCACCCTCAAGGTAGAAAAATGCTTTCATGCCGCATTAAAGATAAACAACCAGAGGACAGAATATAGGGAGAGCTCTGGTGTCACTCACTACGGTACAGGGACACGATTCAGAGAAATAAAAATTGCTGATAATTCCCGTACAGTACAGATATGAAGTGTTGCTGTCATTTCCATATACAAGTATTATGTTCACATACAGATATTATTTTTATTTTATATTGGTATTTTATGGAAACTGCTTTGCTTAGCTATTTGATTACTACAGATTCTCATAAGCAGGATATCTAACCATTTTTATTGTCTGTCTTTACCATAGACACTGTTTTTGAGACAAAGGCCATTTCTGCCTGTATGCTTATAATGCAGACCCTGTTTGAAGCTATGTAAGATTTTAAATAAATTACATGCACATATTTACAAAAATTGCCTTTTTACCCCACATTTAAGCAGTGGCGTCACTAGGGTTGGTGTCCCCGGTGTGGTAATTTATGGTGTCACCCCCCCCCCCCCGAGTTTTACGGGTTTTTTTTAAACTACTTTTACTCATAAGTCAGTACTCCCATATAACACTGAATGCTCATAATACACGGCGCACATTACTGTGAGGAGCTCTGTGATATGCTCATACACAAATTTTGGCAAACTGACAGCAAGTACAGTGCCTGTACGAAGGCAGTGAAAGTCCCCATAGAGAAGTAATGGTTAATCTGTTCAGAGACACTGAACAGCAAAGAAATGTTCTGATGTCCGGTGTTTTCATTTGGCAGGTTTATTAAGGCGAACAAACACCATAGGTTTCAATGTTAAAAATATTCCTGTTTTTATCCACTATCTAATAAACCGTTTATTCCTTTAATCCATAGTAAAAAAATCTCTTTATTGATTTTATTTTTTAGCATCTTTTAGGTATTTTAAAAAAAAATTAAACAAAATTTTCTAATAGCGTTTTTTCTTTTTTTCTGTAACAGACCTTTTTATTATCATTCATAGGAACTTACAGTATATGTTAATTCCAGACATTTTCGTTCAGAAGTTCTTTTTAAAACAGCAGGCGATGGGTTTGCGGCAGCATTTGGTGGCTGATTCCCTGCACTTCAGGGTCCCTGTGGTGAATTCACCGGGGAAATTTGATGCCCCAAAGTGCGGGGAACAACAAAACACTGAAATGTCTGTGTCATTTCGGTGCTCTGTGAATATCCTCTTTGTGGTGTTTTTTTTGCCACCCCCTGGAAAGTGCCAGCCTAGGCCTTGCCTACCCAGGACATACTTGAAAATTAGAGAATTCTCAATGTATCCTTCCTGGTAAGGAGCGACTGATGAAGCTGTAGTATCCCTACAGTGAAACGCGCGTTGAGCGCTTTTTATATTGACCATCTTGATCCTTGCTATATCCTCAGATAAATGATTACCCCCTAGGGTTGTACTTGATGTGTACTGGAATTTTGCAATGGCCTTTTTTGAGCCCTATGTTTTAAATTGTATCAAGACCGGAATGGTGGTCTGTGGTTTTTGATGCAGTGTATTTTGTATATTTTGTGCCCATTAACAAGAAGGGTAGTAGGGAGGAATCTGGGAACTATAGGCCAGTTAGTCTTACGTCAGTAGTGGGGAAATTAATGGAAACCATGTTAAAGGAAAGGATTGTTGAACATCTAAAAACACATAAATTACAGGATCAGAAACAACATGGGTTTACCTCAGGGAGATCATGCCAAACTAATCTTATTGATTTTTTTGATTGGGTAACAAAAATAATAGACACAGGTGGTGTAGCAGACATTGCTTATTTAGATTTCAGTAAGGCTTTTTATACTGTTCCGCATAGAAGGCTTATCAATAAATTGCAATCTTTGAGCTTGGATTCCAATATTGTTGAATGGATTAGGCAGTGGCTGAGTGACAGGCAACAGAGGGTTGTGGTAAATGGAGTTTATTCGGCGCAAGGTCTTGTTACCAGTGGGGTACCTCAGGGGTCAGTACTTGGACCCATTCTATTTAATATTTTTATTAGTGATATTGCAGAAGGTATTAATGGAAAAGTATGTCTTTTTGCTGATGACACAAAGATTTGCAAAAGGGTTGACGTTCCTGGAGGGATCAGCCAAATGACAAATGATTTAGGTAAACTAAAAAAATGGTCGGAGCTGTGGCAATTGAGTTTTAACGTGGATAAGTGCCAGATAATGCACCTGGGACGTAAAAACCCAAGGGCTGAATATAGAATATTTGATACAGTCCTAACCTCAATCTGAGGAAAGGGATTTAGGGGTATTATTTCAGAGGATCTAAAGGTAAGTAGTCAATGTAATAGAGCAGCAGGAAATGCTAGCAGAATGCTTGGTTGTGTAGGGAGAGGTATTAGCAGTAGGAAAAGGGAAGTGCTCATGCCACTGTACAGAGCACTGGTGAGACCTCACTTGGAGTACTGTGTGCAGTACTGGAGACCGTATCTCCAGAAGGATATAGACATCTTAGAGAGAGTTCAGAGAAGGGCTACTAAAATGGTGTACGGTTTGAAGGAGAAAAGTTACCAGGAAAGGCTTAATGATCTTAACATGTACAGCTTGGAAAAAAGACGAGACAGAGGAGATATGATAGAAACATTTAAATACGTACAGGGAATCCACAAGGTAGAGGAAGGGAGTATATTTAAAAGGAAACAAAGTAGCAAAACAAGAGGACATAGTCTTAGATTAGAGGGGCAAAGGTTTAAAAGTAACATCAGAAAGCATTATTTTACTGAGAGGGTGGTGGATACATGGAACAGTCTTCCAGTTGAAGTGGTAGAGGCTAAAACAGTAATTGAATTTAAGCAGGCATGGGATAGGCATAAGGCTATCCTAAACAAAAGATAAATCCAGGTAAAGTATCCATGTAATTGGGCAGACTAGATGGGCCGAAAGGTTCTTATCTGCCGACATTTTTCTATGTTTCTATGTTTCTATGTTTCTATGTATTTGTGGTCCCACTACAAGGAGACCAGGTGATACTTGCAGTATTGCAATATATGAATACAAACGGTATTACTAGCAGCCTCCACTGAGTTTTCTGTTTTTGGTGACCAAATATTACTGGAATCAGGCAATGACACTTTGAGGCCCATGTTTTATTGGTATTAAGACTGGAATGGTGGCTCGTGTTTCCAGATACTGTGCATCTTAAATATATGGTCCATGATAAGGAGACCAGGTGATACCCAGTAGACCTGTAATTATTACCACGAGTGACAAACCATCGTGGGGCAAATAAATGTTTTTTTTTTGTTTTTTTCTCCTTGGGAATATGGTTAGGGCACTGTAATAAGTGCAACTTGCTTGCTATACCAAACCCATGAAAATACTCTGCAATTAATATTACAGCCAGTACCAATATACCCAATTCGGGGCAATTCTGAGGAATGAACTAAGTACATGCACAAGGTGTTCACAATTGTGTTTTTAAACACATTTTAATTGTTGTTAAGATTCAATAAAGAAAGTTTTGAAATTATGAAATTATAATTGTATGTATGTGGTCATCCGGCACCGACAGTGAGTTCATTTTGGTCTCACGGAAAGTTGTTCTTCTTTATTCATATCACTAATTATATGGGTTTATCGCCCCAAATTGATGACGGTACACAGATCCCTAATTTTGGAGAAGTCTTGCACAGAGTATTTCCCATTGTGCAGGTAATTTCTCTTATCCTGGAGATGCCAGATAAACAGTCACTGACTTTGGAAAGGACAGGAGGAGAGAGATCAGGGGTGGAGAGGTAGATCTGAGTGTCATCAGCATACAGGTGGTAATTAAAGCCAAAACTATTAATGATTTTGTCCATTAACAGTTTTCTTTCCAAAGTCCAAAGGGAATACTTTTCAATAGGGTTGCACCGATACCACTTTTGAAGACCGAATACCGGCGCTCGGTTTTTCGTTCACTGTTTATTGCCAGTAAGATTACTAATGCCAAGTCTCTGAATGAAGTGTATGAGAAATTCGATAGAACAGCCACTGCGTTTGATGCTATTAATGTTATTTCAGGAACCTCTACGAACCTTCCACCCCACCGTGTTCATATACAAAATGTCGGAGGTCCTCTGGCTTTGGCTGCAGCCCACCTTGATCTTACCTTAATCTCTTGTCACAGAAACCCTTTCATATTGTAAAAGAATTTATTTCTGAGCACTGTGATATTTGGACACTCTCAGAAGTGGCATCAATGATGTACCCAAACACTTTCCCTAGTACCTAGTCAAGGAACCTGAGAGGCACCTTGTTATTAGTTGCCTCCCACCTGCATCACTTTAGATTGGACAGGCTTTCTTTGGAGCACAATCCCCATGGTCGTATTTTCATCTCTCCAGGGTTGTAGCCTGGCCCGCTCACTGGGAAGGAACCACCAGCCACAATCTCGCGAGATCCCGGAGTTCACGAGATCCATTTTACAAAAACAGAAAGAGAGAAAAAGAAACAGAAACATCGATCGATAACTAAAAGACTTTATTTGATCTATAAACGTTATTGCGCCATATGGTTCTCTTTTTCTGTTTATGTTTACAAATAGGATAATCTCAACAAAAGTGGACAGTTATCTAAAAAGAATCTGACATCAGATAAGTGACTCTCTGAAATATTAGTGTGTTATAAGAACACCACTGTGATTGGTATTGTGCTCTTGCACTGGGACTGGTGCCCAATTGTTTGGTTAAATTATAGGATATGATGGAAATAATGGTATTTTTAGAAAGTCCATTTAATTGCGGGGAAAACGGTGTATAATATGTGTGGGTTGATTAAACGAGTAAGAGGAAAATTTGACCTAAACACTAACAGGGTTATCCAAAGAGATTCGAAAAGTCACCGCAGGTTCGGTGACTTTTCGTTCTCTTAATTCGGTTCCTTTTGCCGATTGCATTTCGGTGACCCTGCGGTGTATTCAGCAACAGCACAGGGTCCCCGAATTGCAGGAAAAGTTGCCGCAACCTGACGAAAACTCACCGAATGCACGCTGAAAACAAGCAAAAACATCTGGATTAACCTTCGAAAAACCCGAACAGGAGCCGAAAAGGAGCCGAATCACACAGAGCCGAAGCAGCTGTGACATAGGGAGGCAGTGAATAAATTAGAAAAACCATTTGTATGAATCTGGGAAAATGAAACGCTGTTTGCAAAGAAACTACTGAGCGAAAATGTCTGAAATTTTCACAGGAGGTCCAGGGAATGATAATAAAGAGGGCTGTTACAAAAAAAATAAGCCTGAAAAAAAAAAAAAAAAAAATCGGACTTTTAACTTTTTTTTAAAAAATTCAGAAAAATGCTTAAAGTATCCTAAAAAATCTATAAATAAAGAGACTTTTTGCTGCAGAATTTTATAATGAACGGTTTATTAGATATTGAATTAAAACAGGAATATTTTTAACATTGAAGCCTATGGGATTCTCCTGAATAAACTTGCCGAATTAACCACCTAATGGCAGGGCATTAGGGAACCTTTCACTGCTGGTTTGTGTTCTCTGAATAGCCGAAGCAGTGCTTTTTCATGGGGATTTCACTGCCCTCGAACAGGCACCGAACAGGCACCGTATGTGCAGGCAATTCGCCAGGATTTGGCGAATTGCCTGCTCTCTGGATAGCCGAATGGCCAGGAAAGGTAACCGAACGCTGATTTTCAGCGTTCGGTTACCTTTCTCAAGCAATTCGAATCTCTTTGGATAACCCTGTAACACCGCAGAAGCGTAAAAGCAGCAGCGGGCACTAAAGGACGGATTTGCATAAAACCGCCCGGTCCCTAAGGGGTTAATATGGATTAATGTTCTGCTACAGTTCCGGTTAGGATTCCCATACGTCTTTTAGTATTGGGTGTTTTTTCTCATCGTAATTGTGTATAGGTAGTATACATACAGGGTTATCCAAAGAGATTCGAAAAGTCACCGCACGTTCGGTGACTTTTCGTTCTCTTCAATTCGGTTCCTTTTGCCGATTGCATTTCGGTGACCCTGCGGTGTATTCAGCAAGCACCACAGGGTCCCCGAATTGCAGGGAAAAGTCACCGCAAACCTGACGAAAACTAACCGAATGCACGCTGAAAACAAGCAAAAATCTGGATTAACCTTCGAAGAAGCCGAACAGGAGCCGAACATGAGCCGAATCACACAGAGCGAAGCAGCTGTGAGGTAGAGGAGGCAGTGAATAAATTAGAAAAACCATTTGTATGAATCTGGGAAAATGAAACGCTGTTTGCAAAGAAACTACTGAGCGAAAATGTCTGAAATTTTCACAGGAGGTCCAGGGATGATAATAAAGAGGGCTGTTACAAAAAATAAGCAAACTGAAATTTTTTTTAAAAAAAATCGGATTTTAATTTTTTTTTTAAAAATTCAGAAAAATGCTTAAAGTATCCTAAATAATCTATACATAAGAGACTTTTTGCTGCAGAATTTTATAATGAACGGTTTATTAGATATTGAATTAAAACAGGAATATTTTTAACATTGAAGTCTATGGGATTCTCCTGAATAAATTTGCCGAATTAAACCACCGAATGGCAGGGCATTAGGGGAACCTTTCACTGCTGGTTTGTGTTCTCTGAATAGCCGAAGCAGTGCTTTTTAATGGGGATTTCACTGCCCTCGAACAGGGACCGAACAGTCACCGTATGTGCAGGAATTCGCCAGGATTTGGCGAATTGCCTGCTCTCTGGATAGCCGAATGGCCAAGAAAGGTAACCGAACGCTGATTTCAGCGTTCGTTACCTTTCTCAAGCAATTCGAATCTCTTTGGATAACCCTGTAAGTAGGGATGCACCGATACCGATACTAGTATCGGTATCGGGGCCGATATTGCCGTTTGCACGAGTACTTGTTACTCGTGCAAACGGCCCGATACATCCCGCCGATACCGGAAGCCGGCGCTGGGCCGGCTTGCCGGTATCCGCGGGGCTGGGGAAGCTGGCCGCGTGCATGTAAAGTACGCGGCCAGCGTTCCCCTCCGGCGCGCCAAATACTCACCCTTCCTGAAGTTCCGGTCGCTGGGCAGTGATGCGTTCCTGCGGCCACTGGGTGCTCCTGTGACGCGGCCTCTCGGCTGGAGGCAGCGTCACAGATGCGCCCGGCGGCCACGTGACCGCATCACTGCCCAGCGACCGGAACTTCAGGAAGGGTGAGTATTTGGCGCGCCGGAGGGGAACGCTGGCCGCGTGCTTTACATGCACGCGGCCAGCTTCCCCAGCGTTCGAGCTGGGGCAAAATCCATGAGACCTGGGGGCCAATCCATGAGACCTGGGGGCCAATCCATGAGACCTGGGGCCAATCCATGAGACCTGGGGCAAATCCATGAGACCTGGGGGCCAATCCATGAGACCTGGGGGAAAATCCATGAGACCTGGGGGCAAATCCATGAGACCTGGGGGCAAATCCATGAGACCTGCCTGGGGCCAATCCATGAGACCTGGGGGCCAATCCATGAGACCTGGGGGCAAATCCATGAGACCTGGGGGCCAATCCATGAGACCTGGGGGCCAATCCATGAGACCTGGGGGCAAATCCATGAGACCTGGGGGCAAATCCATGAGACCTGGGGGCAAATCCATGAGACCTGGGGGAAATCCATGAGACCTGGGGGCCAATCCATGAGACCTGGGGCAAATCCATGAGACCTGGGGGCAAATCCATGAGACCTGGGGGCCAATCCATGAGACCTGGGGGCCAATCCATGAGACCTGGGGGCAAATCCATGAGACCTGGGGGCAAATCCATGAGACCTGGGGGCCAATCCATGAGACCTGGGGGCCAATCCATGAGACCTGGGGCAAATCCTTAAGACCTGGGGGCCAATCCATGAGACCTAATCCATGAGACCTGGGGGACATATCCATCAGAGCTGGGGCAAATCCATGTGAGCTGGGGCAAATCCATGTGAGCTGGGGGCAAATCCATGTGAGCTGGGGGCAAACCCATGTGAGCTGGGGGCAAACCCATGTGAGCTGGGGGCAAATCCATGAGACCTGGGGGCCAATCCATGAGACCTGGGGGCCAATCCATGAGACCTGGGGGCAAATCCATGTGAGCTGCGGTCAATCTCATATAAATTTTTAGGAGGTCTGTTCCTATTGCAAAGCGTCACATGACATTAAATAAAAGTATCGGTACTCGGTATCGGTGAGTACTTTTAAAAAGTATCAGTACTCGTACTCGGTCTTAAAAAAGTGGTATCGGTGCATCCCTAATACTAAGGTTAATATCTGGAGTTTATGTAGTTTATATATATATGCAGGGGAATTGTGAATGAAGTAAAAGCACTTATGATATCTTATTGTGCCATTCATGTATACAGCTTCATTGTATGCTGTGTTTAACTACATTTTCTATTTTGGGTTATGTATGTCGATATGGG
This sequence comes from Leptobrachium leishanense, assembly GCA_009667805.1. NCBI lineage: Eukaryota > Metazoa > Chordata > Amphibia > Anura > Megophryidae > Leptobrachium > Leptobrachium leishanense. Next base: position 400,110,064 of record CM019063.1, read on the forward strand.
CATGCATTTTCCCGTATTGACGCAGGTTGAAAGATGCCGGCTCCATCAGACTTTCGTTCCGCCCCTTAATAGCCATGTGAGGGATTTGTGGGCAAAGGATTTTTAAAGATGGAGTATTTCTGGCAATAAGCGGATGTATCGTTGTCCAAGACGGATGTCGGGCACGGAGGATCTGGCGCACGCTCAAGGAAGTACATCCGTCCAGCACAGCTTGTAATGGAGGAAGTGAGGAAGTGCCGGATATCCGCTGAGAAGAGACGCCGGATCCTCGATGCAAGGAAGCCAATTGTGAACTTTTGGGACTAATTGGCCTAATTGGGGACACCTGCAAATGGGAGAATGTTTATGTATATATGTGGCATCTATTTGTTTGAATGTAGGATCGACTGATGAATCTGTGAAACAGCGAAACGCGTATCGACCTACTATTTGTTTTTTATATCTTTTATTTTATTAAAACCTTTTAAACCACATTGGAGAAGTGTCCATTTGGCTGAAGGGCTGGTGAACCCTTTAATTTACATCGCAAGTGTATATACCGAGCCAGTGATTACTCCACAGTCTCTGGACCGTGTAAGTTGACTGCGTGAAACAATTTTACAACATATGCTTATATGGAGTTACGCTATGGTCCCTTGTTCTTTTTGTTTTTCCTTGATTATATGACACGTCGTGAGAACATATGAATAAGGACCGGGTCATCCTTGAAGGGGCCCACTGCGTATGAATTGAGTCTTATATTGTCAGGCTCTGACCCATGTGAGTCATCACCTGTATATGTTTCTATACCTTACATTGGCATTTATATATTGCGCAATTGGGTTTTTTGCATTTTTTTCTCATTTCATGATACCGGGATGCTACTAACATGTCACCCCAGCTACGGATGCCAGTAGGGTAATAATTCCTCTATACTCTGCTACGTGTCGGTGTGGTTAATAAGGACACCATTTCACCTTAAGGAGTAGTAGATCATTGTCTTTGGTTATTCACCTATTACCATTTTCGCGGGATCACACAGGCGCGTCTCCCTCTTTTTCTTGTGTTTAATATGGATTATGTTTATTACTGTGGCCCATATTGCGACACATCTGGTAATGGAGGGCCACTAAAGGGAGCTGCTATGTTAGTGATTCAATTTTTTAAAAGAATGATGGCAAAAACAGCAGTATTCGTAACAGGATAGCGCTGCTAAACGATACTGGCAGTGGTGCCATGCACCGTTGCTGTTACTCGCTCCTGAAGTCCATGGGACTCCATGGAGAAAAGTGTAATCCTGCAGAAGTTCTGCAAAGTTGCAATGGTGCTGCAGATGAATACTTGGAATTATTTATTTCCTGGGTTCTACTGTATATTATTATTGTCATCATTTATATAGCGCCAACAGTTTCCGCAGCGCTTTACAATAACCAAAGGGAATGAAATACATATAAACGGACATAGGATGGAAACAAGAGGTGTAGAGGACCCTGCTCATAGGAGTTTACAGTCTAGAGGGATTGGGGTTGGGGAAGACAAGAGGTATTTCACTAGATAGCAGGATCATTAGTGCCAGTGGTTTGGGAATGGTGGGGCCATAAGAGCGGCTTCAATCAAGTGTGCGTAGGTGAGCAGAGGGAAGAGTTGCATCAGTGATGTGGTACGCTAATCTGAAGAGATGGGTTTTGAGGGATTTCTTGAAGGCCTGAAGGTCAGGGGAGAGTTTGATAGGGCGGGGCAAGTCATTCCACAGGACTGGTGCTGCCCTTGAGAAGTCTTTGAGGCAAGAGTTGGCCGTGCGTGTGTAGATAGATGACAGGTGGAGATCACCTGCTGAACGGAGTTGTCTAGATGGGACGTGCTTGCAGAGTAACGAAGACATGTAGGGAGGGGTTGAGTTATTGAGTGATTTGAACGTGAGCATCAGGAAGCCAATGGAGGGACTGGCAGAGTGGGGGAAGTACGCGAGGTGCGTTTAGTGAGAAAAATAAGCCTGGCCCCTGCATTCATATGGTCAAAGGAAGTAGTGGATTGCTCCATCTTTTATACCAGAGGTCAGCAACCTTGGCCCCCTGGTGTTTTGGAACTGCAATTTCCATGAGGTTCATCCATGGAAATGAGTGGCTGAGCATCATGGGCGTTGTAGTTCCAAAACATCAGGAGGGCCAAGTTGCACAGTGGGACCATAGGAGATTAAAATAAATATCAGTTTTTCTAAGTGATAATTGATTTTGCTTTGGCAAATTCATTTGAAACCTGGGAGTCTGGGTATTCGTTTTTGAATACCGATTTGAGATCAGAATAAAGACCTGCCATGGAACAGCTCACTAATAGCTAATGCTACCTATGCAAAGTATAGGAAACTCTAAAATACAGTAAGGAGTAGGTACAGCCAAGCTGCAAGCAAAGTTTAGAGGTTCCAGCCATTAAATTAATGAATGGGGCAATCAATCTTTGCCATTTACTCACTACATTTAATGGTTAAATCAGAATAGGGTCCTGTGATGGTGTAATGGTCACAATGGCTTGCTTAGTATATTGAATTCTGTAAAATCACATACCACGTCCACAAACGCTTACAGGGTTATTCAAAGAGAGTCGAAAGGTCACAGCACGTTCGGTGACTTTTCGTTCTCTTCAATTTGGTGCGATTTGGCAATCCCATTTTGGCGACCCTGCGGTGTATTCAGCAAGCACCACAGGGCCGTCGTAGTGCAGGGAAAAGCCGCCGCAAACCCGCCAAACACTCACCGCAAAACCCGTGAACGCACACCGTGCAAAGAAACTACAGAACGAAAATGTCTGGAATTTACATATAAGGTCCAATAAATGATAATAAAAAGGGCTGTTAAAGAAAAAAGAAAAAACAATTTTAAAAAAGTTTTCGCGAAAAAATACTGAAAAATGAAAGATCCTAAAAAAATCTATAAATAAAGAGACTATTTACTGCAGAATATTATAATCAACGGTTTATAGGCTTCAATGTTAAAAATATTCCTGTTTTAGTACAATATCTAATAAACTGTTTATTATTTTAATCTGCAGTAAAAAGTCTATTTATTGATTTTTTTTAGGATCTTTTATGGATTTTTTCGGGATTTTTTCTGCAAATTTAGTTTCCTTTATTTTTAATAACGGATTTTCTTTTTTCTGTAAGAAACCTTTTTATAATCATTCATAGGACCTTTTATGTAAATTCCAAGCATATTCATTCAGTAGTTTTTTGCAAACAGCGTTTCAATTTTGACACTTTCAATCGTATTTATGTTGCATATTGGCAAGCATTTCAGACTGGGTTTTTTGCCTTCCTTTGGATCAACAGCAGTAGGTGATGTGTGAGAGGCTGAACCCGATGGACGCATGTCTTTTTTCAGCCTATGTAACTATGTACAGTTGCAAGAAAAAGTATGTAAACCCTTTGGGATTACGTGGAGTTTTGCATGAATAGGTCATGAAATGTGCTCTGATCTTCAACTAAGTCACAACAATTTGAAAAACACAGTCTGCTTAAAATAATACAACACAAGCATTATATGTTTTCATGTGTTTATTGAACATAACATGTAAACATTCACAGTGCAGGGTGGATAAAGTATGTGAACCCCTAGCCTAATGACTTCTCCAAGAGCTAATTGGAGCCAGGAGTAAGCCAACCTTGAGTCCATCAGTGTGATATTATTGGATGTGTTGCTGAAAGCTGTCCTGCCCTTTAAAAACTCACACCAGTTTTGGGTTTACTAGTTTCAAGAAGCACTGCCTGATGTGAACCATGCCTCGCAGAAAAGAGCTCTCAGAAGACCTACGATCAAGAATTGTTGACTTGCATGAAGCTGGAAAGGGTTACAAAAGTATCTCCAAAAGCCTCGATGTTCATGTGTCCACGGTAAGACAGACTGTCTACAAATGGAGAAAGTTCAGCACTGTTGCTACTCTCCCTAGGCGTGGTCGTCCTGTAAAGATGACTGCAAGAGCACAGCGCAGAATGCTTAATGAGGTAAAGAAGAATCCTAGAGTGTCAGCTAAAGACTTACAGAAATCTCTGGCACATGCTAACATTTTTGTTGACACATCTACAATAAGGAAAACATTAAACAAGTATGGAGTATATGGGAGGACACCACGGAGGAAGCCATTTCTGTCCAAAAAAAATATTGAAGCACGTTTGAAGTTTGCAAAAGAGCACCTGGATGTTCCACAGCACTACTGGCAAAATATTCTGTGGACAGATGAAACCAAAATTGAGTTGTTTGGAAAAAACACACAACACTATGTGTGGAGAAAAAAAGGCACAGCACACCAACATCAAAACCTCATCCCCACTGTAAAACATGGCAGAGGGAGCATCATGGTTTGGGGCTGCTTTGCTGCCTCAGGGCCTGGACGGATTGTTGTCATTGATGGAAAAATTAATTCCAGAGTTTAGGACGTCTCCAAGTCACCGCAGTAGCTGGCGGCAGCCTGAGGATTAGTGTTGCGCACATCCTCTTGCCCGCAACACTAATCCTCAGCAGAGGGAGCTGGGAGGAAGCCTGCCGATTGGCTGGCTTACGTGAGAGGCGAGCATGCGCGCCTCTCACGTAAACCATTAGCCAAGTGGAAGAAACAAGGACGGGAGCGGAAGAGGAGGGAGGTGAGTATATAAAAAAAAAACGCCGTTGGAAAGAAGTGGATTTTAGGGTAAGTATTACATTTACAAAAAAAAAAGAGATCCCTACCTATTTATTAAAAGAATAGGGATAGTTTAATGTAAAAAAACAGGGGGGGGGGTATTTTTGACTAGAGTGTTCCTTTAAGAGAGCGGTTCACACCAGACATCCCAAGAATATTGCTACACTGAAACAGTTTTGTGAAGAGGAGTGGTCCAAAATTACTCCAGATCGTTGTGCAGGTCTGATCTGCAACTACAGGAAACGTTTGGTTGAGGTTATTGCTGCCAAAGGAGGGTCATCCAGTTATTAAGTCCAAAGGTTCACATACTTTATCCACCCTGCACTGTGATTGTTTACGTGTTCTGTTCAATAAAAACATGAAAACATATAATGTTTGTGTTGTATTATTTTAAGCAGACTGTGTTTTTCAAATTGTTGTGACTTAGATGAAGATCAGAGCACATTTTATGACCAATTCATGCAAAACTCCACGTAATCCCAAAGGGTTCACATACTTTTTCTTGCAACTGTATTGTTTTTTTTACAGCTTCGTCGACTTTTCTTTCCAGCTGGCCGGCGCTGTGCTCGGCGGCTGCGTTTGGCGGCTGTCCGGCATGTTTGCAGCAGATGTTCGGCAGGCGATGGGTTTGTGGCGGGTTGGCAGCGGCATTCAATGGCAATTCCCTGCACTTTGGGGACCCTGCGGGGAATTGTGAATTCACAGCAGGGTGTGGAATTTTGATTCCCGAAGTGTGGGGAATGACGAAGCACCGAAATGTCGGCAAAATTTCAGTGCCCTGTGAATAAGCCATTAAAATTGTATATACTGCTTAATTCATCATAAGGAAAGATAAGAACATGTAACAAACACTTTAGTATCTCCGTTGAGTTAAGAGAGAGGGTGTTAGTGATTATGAAGAAGACTGAAAGGTTTTAGAATAGTTAAAGAAGAAACCTGCCAGTGTTTTCCTTCAGGGATTTTCTCCAGCTCTATTGTCTGTAGAATTACAGACACAAACCTACACATCAACTGCAGCCCCAGGTGAGTACGCATATTTAGAGTGACAAATCATGCAGACTGCAGTAATCCCTCTGGCACTCCATAGAAAAGTATCCTTGGAGATAACAATCATATTGACTACCAATCACTTGGCATATCTACTAAGTACTCAAGAGAGGTTACTAGAAAAACAAGTTTGAATAGATCAGAAAAGAATATACTGTATCTTTTATCATAAACCAATTCCTAATAATTGTATTACAAAAGGTAACAGACTATTGTAGTGTGTGTGTGTGCAGGGGCGGACTGACAACTAATGGGGCCCCTGGGCAATAGGAGGTCATGGGGCCTCACTTGTTCTGCACCCACAGGAGGTCACACCCATAAAAAACACCCCCTACAACGCAACACCCACATGTACATTATTGTGCTAAAGAATTTATTTCTGAACTCCTAAGAACAACCTTTTTGAAAATCCACTTGGACCCAGCAGCGAATTGTGCCCCCCCCCTCAATACTTACAGATGGCCACCGCACTGCTGCAGCAGCCATCACCCACTCATTGCAGCTAAGGCTACACCCCGGCACAGAAAGTCCCTGTGGAAAATGTGGGAAACTGCCGATCACTTTAACAGATACTGTAGAATCCTGACACACTGCACATTACAGAGCTCCACAGCAATTAAACTCCCAGTAATGTGCAGAGTGCATAAGCGTATTACAGCGCTGCACAGCAAAAAACCTCACAGTAATGTGCAGTGTGTATGAGCATATCACAGAGCTCCACAGCAATAAAACCCACAGTAATGTGCAGCTCACACATGGATATACTGTATATTGCCCCAGCAGCTCACACGTGGATATATATTGCCCCCAGCAGCTCAAACATGGATATATATTGCACCAGTAGCTCAAACATGGATATATATTGCCCCAGTAGCTCACACATTGATATATATTGCCCCAGTAGCTCACACATTGATATATATTGCCCCCAGTAGCTCACACATTGATATATATTGACCCCAGTAGCTCACACATTGATATATATTGCCCAAGCTCACATATGGATATATAGTGCCCCAGCTCACACATGGATGTATAGTGCCCAGCTCACACATGGATGTATAGTGCTCAGCTCACACATGGATGTATATTGCCCAGCTTACACATGGATGTATATTGCCCAGCTCACACATGGATATATACTGACCCCAGCAGCTCGGTTTTGTAAGGGACATTCCAACTTCCGACCACGGCGGCGCACTAAAAAAGCGCCTCATCGGCGGTGCTCCAGTGGCCTTCCTGGGCCCCACGTGCACCCTGCATTGACGCCGCCCCCCACATGATGCGCGCGCTTCATGTGAGGGGACGGCATCAATGCATGGTGCACGTAGGGCCCAGGAAGGCATGCTGGAGCGCCGCCGACGAGGTGGCTTGTTAGTGCGCTGCCGTGGTACCTTACAAAACCGGGCCCCCACTGACCCACGGCCCCTCGGGCAACCCCCGAGTGCCCGATGGGTCAGTCCGTCCGTGTGTGTGTGTGTGTGTGTGTGTGTGTGTGTGTGTGTATAGATGTAGAACAAAATATGGAGCCCTCAGGAAAGTGGATTCAAGTAATGAAACATCTTTGAAATGTCTTATATAATGAATGTTAATCGATTGTGAGAACACACTGCACCAAATACAGCTGGACACAGTAGCAGCTAGGCTAAAAGGACACATTACCCATCCTGGGTCTGACCACTTTATTGTTTTAAAGTGGTCAGGATGTGAGGAGTACCCCCTTCTCCCTCGGTCAGGGAAAATGCTGGGTGAAGTAGAGGCGTTTCCTCCATCTCACACAGGGTCACCAGCGGCCAGGATTTTTGCATCTCCTGGCTGCCGGTTAACTGATCTGTCAATAGCGATGGCAGCACAAAGACACCTTCTCTGAGATCACCCACTGTAGCGAGCGGTCTCAGGAAGGGAGAGATGTATTGGATCTGTGCATCCATGTGTAGCCCCCGATCCATCAATCTGGCTGGTGCTACGGAACATGCGCACATAAAATGCGCAAGTCCGAAGAGGTGCATAATTTGCGGCTCTTTCGATATGCAAGTTGCGCAGGAGTGCAAATTGCGTTATATAGCTGTAGGGACTTCCAGGTTCAGGTCCCTGAGCTGAAGAGGAGGAGATACACGTGGCGAGAGACAAAAGGTGAGTAAAAATACCCAGAATAAAAAATAATATTAATTGGGCAGAGGCTGTCAGCATCTCCTGCCCAATTATTTGAGGGCAAAAAGTGAACTCTATTTTTAATAGAGTATGCCTTTAAAATATCATTGGTTTTGGTTATATCACTCTTTTTTTTCCCTTTGAATTCTCAGCTACCCTCCTGGAGTTAACAGGGTATAAAAGTGTATTTTATTCACCAGACGAGAAACTCTGATTGGCACTGGAAAAGATCTATGATACTACTGGGAGTGCAAGTGAGCAGCAATGCTTTGCCGGACTGCTTTGACATAGAAATAAAAAAAAACAACAACAAAAAGAAAAAGTATGGATAGATCTTCCTTCACTATAGCCGCAATTCTCAATGGTACAATAAAGGGAATTGAATGATTTATAAAAGAAAGCTGTTTGGGAGACACGTGAACAAAGGAAGGAGGAGATAAAGTATTTCAAATTAGGAATTTATGTATATATTTTAAAAATATGACATTAGTTTGCGGGTTAATACTCCTTCTTTCTTCCTTTTCGTTTTCTATTTTACAGGAGCAAGTTGAGTGCCAGGCGATTTAAAGTTCATTTCGGAATTGCATTTACATGACATTTGGGAGTGATAAATAACGGATTTTAGAGTACATACATCTGCTTGCAAATATCGCCCTTGGTTCCTACGGACATTTGCATACTCTAAGAAATTCTCTGTGTGGAAGTGATACTGGATAGAATTTTAATTCTGAATATTGAGTATGGAAAGGATGAAAAACCGTCTCCCTGCCTATATAAATTTCAGTGGGAAGCATGTAAAATTAACCAAATCTAAACAGCAATAAATAATGCAGGCATTGCAAGCCACATCTACGAAAAAGTGAAAGACGGATGAGAATTTAATTGAATTATGAACAATAAAAACAAATTTAATAACAAAGCTAATCTATTATTTAATCTGATCCTGTTTATTCCTCAAACTCATGTAAACCATGGATTCCTTGCATTCTTACAATTTTATATTAATCCCTGTAGAGATGTTATCAATGCCTTCAATTTAAGATTGCAGTTCAAACAATTGCTTATTGATGCCTCTGATAATCTTAACGCTAACATTAGTGCTCAGCTATGTGAGCGGTAACGTAAGGTTAAGTGGCCCTAGCGCAGGCCGCCCATATTACAATCTGAATGCTTATGGGTTAAAAAAAACCATTAGCACGTCAGTAATTGCGCGCATCAGGGATTACGCTCCCTTCCGCGAATTTACTGTACTTTGCGCTTCCTATACTTTACGTGAGAAGCGCAAAGAATAGTAACCGTTAGGATTACACAGTCCTAACGCTAATTACGCCCTGCTGCGGTTAACTGAAAAGTTAGCCACAGCTAGAAGTTGATGCTGATTCCACTTCTGTAGAATCTGTCAGCACCAGCTTAAATTCCCCACAAAAATCAGATACTCATCCCTCATCCTGCGGCAAGAATTTTTGGTCCGATCCGCTGCTTCTGCCCTCCTGGAGCAGAGTGAGACTAGGGAAAAAAATCCCCAGTCTCCCTCCATGAATCACTCCGCAGACCTGCAGTATCTCTCAAAAGCGAAATCCTGCAGGTCAGCTGACCTGGCAGCACAAGCCTCCATTGAGTCTCCTATGGACTCCAGGAGGTGATACAAGAGCTCAGCACTGCATTACAGGGCAGGCTGCTGAATCTGCGTCTGCCCTGTAATATGGTGCTAAAACAGAGACCCTAAGAGGAAACCTGCAGGCGAAGGTTTTCCGCCTTATCGTTTCCGTTTTAGCAGCAGTAATGTAATACTGCTCTTACAGTGTTTGTCATAGCGCTTTGAGTCTGCTTTTGAAACAGCATTAATAAAATATTGACCTGCATTAAACGGGCAGATTTGTAGGGTCCCTTATAATTGGTAATGCTACAAAAATACACATAATAATTATAATAACAAAAACTCCCAGTTAGCTGACATGGTTAACTCTAGCAGTGAGCAATGCCATATATTTCCATCCTAATGAGTGTGGGGCAAGAATATTTGTTTGCATTCCTGCCCAGCAAATTATAGCAACACAAAAGGCCCTATTCCCTGTGAACGCTAAAATGGGGGCACTAATGGGGAAAAAAAGCACCTGCAGGTTTTCTGTAGCGTCCTCATTTTACCGAGATATTCCAGGGCAGGCGCTGTCTCAGCAACTCCCTGGAACGCAGCACTTACTGCTGGGATAATCAAGGTAGCGCTCCAGCTCTACTGCAATTATCACCTCCTGGAATCCATGGGACTCCATAGATTGTTGCACTTCCGTGCCACAGGCCCTGTGCACTCTCACGAGAGTGCGCAGGCCTGCAGAGTGATCGCGGAGGTAGACTGGGAACTATTTGTTCCCCATTGGGCCACCGTTCTCACCGCGAAATGAGAGGTAAGTATCGGATTTATTGGGGGTAATAGAGGGTATTAAATGTGTTTGAAAATGCAGAATCAGTTAGCACCAACTTTTAGGTGTAGGTAAAATTTTGGCTTGCGCGTCCCTTAGGTAATTAGTGCTAGCTAATTACTTTGTAATACCTTACTAAGGCTAGGGTCAGACGAACGCATTTTCGCGTTGTCTGTGAAAAAGTGCGTTCGAACGAATGGACGCATTTTTTCACGGAGTACGCGATAGCGGTCATACTATGCGCATTTGCATCCGTGATTTTGTACGGATCATCAATAAAACACTTTGTGCGTCTGGACGTTATGTTGGCCGGACATTAGCAGCGTCTGACATCTCCAATTCACGCACACACGCCGCTAGCCGACGCAGCGCACTCTGTACGTCAGTACTAGCGGTTTTACGTTCTCGACAAAATGCGTTCGTTTTCCACTTGCGTTGCGCAGCCGGACTTTTGTGCGACCGTACTTCGTATATTGGCCGTCATTGCCTGGCACTTGCTGCTACTACGGCCGTGATTAAGTGCGCCTGCACGCGCGTTCGCACTGCGCTCGTCTGACCCCAGCCTTATTGAAACACTAATTAATGATTGTGCTCCCCATGTTAAGTAGAGGATGCGCAAAGTACAGAAAGCTTGCAGAAGCTAGCGCAAAAAAAACAATGCACTAATAGGTCGACTGCTTCCATATCAGAACACTAATGTTAGCGTTCACCAGGGAATAGTGCCCTAAGTCCTACAGGGTTATTCAAAGAGAACCGAAAAGTCATTGCACGTTCGGTGACTTTTCATTCTCCTCAATACGGTTCGATTCGGCAATCCCATTTCGGGAACCCTGCGGTGTATTCAGCAAGCACCACAGGGTCCCCGAATTGCAGGAAAAAAGTCACCGCAAAACCCGGCGAAGGCTCACCGAAAACCCGCAAAAACATCTGGATTAACCAGCCGAAAACGCTGGATAAAACCTGAGTAGGAGCCGATCACCCGCAGCGCAGCCGACGGAAAAACCCCACACCGCAGACGAATGGAGTGAAAAAAAAAAACGGTTTGCTTGAATGTTTGAAAAGTGAAACACTGTTTGCAAACAAACTACTGAGCGGAAATGTCTCATATTTACATATGAGGTCCAAGGAATGATAATAAAAAGGACTGTTACAGAAAAAAGAAAAAACGTTTAAAAAAAAAAAATTCTGAAAAAAAAATTTGACAGACAAATCCTGAAAAAAATGCTTAAAATATCCCACAAAATCTATAAATAAAGAGACTCTTTACTGCAGAATATAATAAACGGTTTATTAGATATTGAATTAAAACGGGAATATTTTTAACATTGAAGCCTATGGGATTCCCCTGAATAAATCTGCCGCATGAAGCCACCGAATGGCAGGGTAATTCGGCAACTTTTCACTGCTGGGTCTTGCTCTCTGAATAGCCAAAGCATTGCTTCTCTATAGGGATTCACTGCCCTCGAACAGGCACCGTATGTACAGGCAATTCGCCAGGATTTGGCGAATTGCCTGCTCTCTGGATAGCCGAATGGCCAAGAAAGGTAACAGAACGCTGATTTTCAGCGTTCAGTTCCCTTTAAGCAGCCATTCGGATCTCTTTGAATAACCCTGCCTGTTTTTTCATCATCCTTACAAGATGTTAAACTCTCAGGATCCCTCTTCGTATGATGTTTACATGATGCCACTGTGCCCTCCCATGACCCTATAGCTCACCCTAACATCCCTTATCTTTATTTCATTTCTTTCTTTCTCTTACTTTTTGCATATGTCAGCCAATATCTTGCAGGTATTTTGTTTTTTTAATTAACTGAACTTCTTTTCTGCTTTTTACCAAAGAAGCAGTGGTCTCTAGATCAGTGTTTTCCAACCATGTCCTCAAATACCCCTAACAAGCCAGATATTATGGATATTAGCTTGAGGAAATGCAGACTGAAACTTGCAATCAGTGAGCAGCAAATCAAATCACCTGTGCTAAGCTTCAACTATCTGGCAAACCTGGCCTGTTAGGGGTACTTGAGGACAAGGTTGGGAACCAGTGGTCCAGTTCGTAATTTGATTTACTGTTCCATTTAAGGTTACCTAGACATTAAATTCTCAGATGCTTCTAATTTTGGAATTGTGATTCTGCTAAGGATACAAAAGCTTTCATACTAAGGATGAAAAAGCATATTTTGAGTATTTTGTATATATGTGGATATAGTGTAGTAGATAAAGATCAGAAGAATAGCCTAGTTTATTTATTTTTATACAAATGATACACTCAGACCAACTCATAGTAACAAAAAAGATATTCCCACCAAAACATTGCAAATTAGATTTTATATCCTGATCCAAAGCAGTTATAACATAAAGGGTTGCACCGTTACCACGTTTTAACCCTTTCGCTGCTGAGGCATTTCCCGCCCCTGTGCTGAGCTCATTTTTACCAATTTTGCTCATCATGTTTAAACGTGTTTTGAAGCCTTATTTTAGTATATGATCCAGACATATTATATATCGTTCTTTCCGTCAGACTCGGCAGATTCATAATATGTCATTATTATATGTATACGTCATGACCTGTCTGTATATTATAACAAAAAATGCAATAAAATATGAATTTTCAATAATTTACAACGTGTAAAGTGTTTTTTTTTCACATTTTAACATGCGAGCAATTGCGGTTATATTTTGTATGGGGTGCGCTTGTTAAAAAAATTAGAGATGGGGTCTCGTTACATTTATTTTTGGGGAAAATTACGCGATTTTTATCAAACGCATCGCATACAAAAATCGTTAGTGCAGCATTATTGTTCACATTATAATTGAAATGGGAACAATATTGCTGCATTAACGAACCAAAAAAAAGAAAAAAAACTTGTTTATTTTTTTTTATAATTTTTTTTTAAAACTTTTTCATAGTCAAGTTTGGTATTGTTGGAACGGCCATGCTCTGGCCGATCCAACAATACCAAACATTAACCCCTAACTGCCACGGATCGGGAGATAGGGGGTTCATTGGAACCCCCTATCTCCACCATTGGTGGCAGCTGGGGGTTAACTCCTGGACTGGCGTCATCGTGCTATGCACAATGACGCCAGTCCTCAGGGGGCATTCCTGGAAGCTTGGCCGACATCCAAGATGTCGGCCAGCTCCGGGAAAGGATCACGAACCGGCGCTTTTCGGCGCCGATTCGTGATCCGGCCCCCATGGGGTTAATGCCAGGTACCATTTGGAAGGGCAGGCTGTGCCCTTCCAAACGGTGCCTGGGTTAACCCCCTGCACGCCGCCGATCGGGAGGGAGAGAGGTCCGAAGGGCCTCCCCCCTCCCTTTCAGGCACCTCCTCCGCACATGCGGGGGGGGCACCTGAATTAGGTGTCATCGCTCCCCCGCGATGACACCTAATTACTCCGGCGGTGGTTCCGGGTGCTGGGCTGACATCGAGGATGTCAGCCCGCACCGGGGGGGCCAGTGATCGTCCGGAACCCGGCCGAACGCTGGCCCCAAAGTGAGGACGCGCTCAGCGCATCCACCGCAAGGAACGTACCTGCGGGTGGACGCGCTGAGCGCGTCCTCCACAGCGAAAGGATTAAGTACCGACACTTTTTTTCTGGTACTCATCAATACCGAGTACCGATACTTTTATTTAAAGTCACGTGATCACTTTCCAATAAATAATTTAGGATATTGCTGAAAACCTGTCCAGTTTAAGTTAATCTTGAAATGTATGGCCAGACACCCCATTTATCCACTGCACAGCCTGACCACACATACCACACCACACCTCATCTCAGATATATGTATACCAACTCAGACATCATATATGTATACCCACTCAGGCATCATATATCCCACTGAGACCCACTGAGATACATGTATACTGGCAGACCTCAGGCAAGATATACCCATTCATACATGTATACAGACCTCAGACCAGATACACCCACTCAGATACATACATACCAGGTTTGCACTGATACCACTTTTCTAAGACTGAATACAAGTTCTGATACTTTTTTCAGGTACTCACCGATACCGAGTACTGATACTTTTATTTAATGTCACGTGATCGCTTTTGCTGGATTTTGCTGAAAGCCTGTCCAGTTTATGTGAACATTGAAATGTGTGGCCGGACACCCCATTTACCCACTGCAAAGCCTTCACACACACAGGCCTCAGACACATGTATACCCCACACAGACCTCAAATTATATATATATATATTCCACACAGACCTCATCATAGTGTATATATAAACCCCACACAGACCTAGATGTGTATAATCCCCACACAGACCTCAATATGTATATACCCCACTGCTAGCAGAATGCATTAATACACCCCTGGAAAATCTGTACTGTATGCACCATTGGCTAAATACAGTATATAACCGTGGCACAATACCCAACTGTGACTCACAGTAAGCACCTGCATGACTATAATGATGAAAACGCTAAAGTCTCATGTAAGACACCTCAGCAGGATCCCTGTTTACACTGCCTTTCTACAGCCTGTGTGTATTTCTATATGAATGTAGTAAGATGGGATATACAAAGAATATAGCTGGCAGAAAAAAAACAACTCCAATACAAAAAGGGGACCTAACCAACCTCAAAACAACATCTGGTAGCTGGTACCACAGCTTTCTCATGCTCAGCGATCCCCGCATGATCACGGCTGGAGGCTGCGTCACAGGTTGGTGCCTGTTCAGACTACCACGTGAGGTGGCCAGCCAGCGCTCGCCTCGGACCATACGGCCAGCAATGAGAATGCAAGTGGAATGCTCTTTATGCATTCTGCTAGCAGCCCCAGACCCTCGGATACCGGGAAGCCAGCCCAGCATTGGCTTCCTGGTATCGGCAGAGATATCGGGGCATTTGCACAAGTACAAAGTACTCGTGCAAATGCCGGTATTGGCACCAATACCGATACTGGTATCGGTGCATCCCTAATTACATGCCATTAAATATAACTCCAAAAGCTTGATATTGATTATGTTGAAGAACAACAAAGCTATTTTGATGAACAGTACAACATTCTGTTTTGTAGTTTAGGTCTTATTTTTATATATCTGTGCAGAGTAAAGTCACAAACATGCAATTCCAGTTATGGGGAGCAGGGAGGTTCCATAAATTGAATTGCAACTTACTATATAGATTTTTTTTATATATATATATTTAAATACCAAAAAAGAGACTGAAAAACACCTGTATGGGAAAACAGAATTGAAAAGCATTAAACCAATGCATTGGTCTATCTTGGTACCCAAACGGTTAACGTGCAGGTCTGGTTTTAAGTGTATATTTACCAAATCAAACAAAGCTACTCAGCATTTGCTGATGGATGTCATCTCCCTGAATAGACATCCAGCCATCGACATTCTTCTGATGTAGTTAATAAAGTCAATTTCCCTGTGAGTGAAGCGTTCACAGCTATAACGAGCTAATTTTACAATATTTTCTCTAAATACATTAGACACATAAAGAAAGAAACATTGGCAATTGGTCAAGAATATTGTGATGCTGAGCATTTAATATCCTTGTTATTTGAAGCCATATTGTAAAAAAAAAGTGCAAGGTTTCATATACAGTATATGATTTATATTCGCCTTTACTTGATATTCTATTAAAATACAGAAGTATAACTTTGATACAATTATATCACTGACAAAAAAGAAACATGAGCAAAGAAAAATTGCCACATTGGCAGAAAACTCAACCGCACCATTATCCTTAATCCTAATACTAACCTTGATTGTAGAACTAAAACTAGTATCTTTTTTGCACAGTACTCATGTGATGTGTATGATGTTAATGTGCATAGAAAAATAGCTGTCAGTGCTTCAATTTTTCTCACACAATTTTTTTTAATATTTCAGAATTTACACTGCCTTTTTTAAAAGGAAACCCTTTTCTACGCAGTAATGTTATCCGTGCCCACAAGGTGGCGAATTAGAGGCAGTGCAACCTATATTAAGAAAGGCAGACTACCAATATTGTTCTACATACTAACTGCATTTCATAAATGTCTGTTATAATTAAATACATTAAATAAAGTAATAGGGCCCTATTACAATCTTCACGCATACGTTTGCGCCCGCGCAAAAATGCATTAACGCGAGGGGCAAAACCCTTTGCGCTGAACGTCGTATTACAATATCAGCGCAACAAACGCGCATATATACGTCTACCGCGGGTGAACCTGCGCGAACGCTATGCAAACTTACTGTACGTCTCGCGTCCTATACTTAACATTGTGAGCGCAAATGCGTTTGTGCGCTGGTACGCGGATGGTATTACAATCTATGCGCAGGAATGAACGCCTAGATGTTGCTCGCATAATTTTAGCAACTCCTAAAAGCTGGTGTTAATGGAAATTTCTATCGACCTGGCCGAAACCAAATACACCAGCCCAAAAAAAAATGCAGCAAAGTATAGTTGTACATTCTACACATACCAAACCAATAAATTTGAGAAGTTGTATGTGCATTTTTTCTTGATGCAGCAAATATGCGCAGATTGACTTTGACAGACGTAAAAATTTAAGTGAGATAATTGTGGTTCTTAATTCTGATTGGCTGAATCACGTGAAAAAAACAGTCCGCACACTGATTTCTGCACGCAATGTTGCTGCGTGCACGTTTGTGCATGTCCATTTTACGCGCGTTATTGCTCGACGGATGAAAAAATGTGCGAGGATTGTAATTCCAGCGTTGATTTACGTGCGTTAACGTTTAACGCTGGGCGCACAAATTCACATGTTGCGCGTGCGTTTTTGCGTGCAGAATGTAATAGGGCCCATAATGCAAATGGCAAGAGAAAACTGCCAGCAAACTAAAAGACTAGATTACCACCCAAGATGTTTTGAAAAGATGCAGAACAAGTTTTACTTGTTTTGAGAATTTTATAAGAATATAAGAATTTAATAAGTAGTTTTTGCATTTATTTATATTCTAGCAAACCAGAAAAGGATTCCGACAGATCTGCTTTCAAATAATTTGTAGATTTTTTTCAGTTATTTATGATGTAGCAATGGTTATGTTCTTTAAACCTCTGGCAAGAACTCCTATGTGACGAAAAATCCACAGGCAGGAAAGAAAACATTGGCTATAAATTTGGTAACATAAAAAGATCTGTCAGTTGAAAATAAAACTTTTATTTTTAATGAACAGAAAGCATTGCACAGTATAATCCGAGAATCTTAATATTTGCCTAGAAACTTTAATCAGCAAAGGGCTCTGGCACCTGTTTTTCTACTTAAGTATTTAGATGTTTTAAAGAATTTTCTATATACTTAAAGACAATGTCAAATGCAAGAAAAAAAAAATTTCAATAGTCGATCTTTTGCTCGGTCCATTTCATTAGAATGTGCACTCACTAAATTATTCATTGCACATTTCGAAATAGAAAACTATACATAAAAAAATATAAATTTTTTAGCAATAGTCAACTGTATACAGAGATACAGGCATTTATCTCGATCATTATCATGGACCCAATGAGACAAACTTGAAAGGTGTACATAGAGAACCAACTGGGGTATAAATGAAGTGGAAATAGGCTGGAAGATGGCCGCCATTGTACACAGGCGGCCATCTTGTTCAGAATATTGGTTCACTTGTATATAACTAGACAGGTTTGTAGCTGAAACTAGAATGAGGTATACGTAGAAATTTAGGAATGCGTTTAGATTAGCAGAAAAGCAATTAAAGTTTTATGAAAGATCTCTGCTGTTCCTGGCACGGAGGAGAAAAGCGACTCAAGGTCGTTGGGGCCCGCAGAAAGACAAAGGAGTATAGAGATTAGGCCAGGTGCCATCTGTAACAAGTGAGTGTAGGCGCAAGGGAGGAGGGCGCAGGCCGGAACAGTAAGAGCAATTAATTATGATTTACTGAAACTAACACAAAGTTTGCCAATTTACAGCCAATTAATGGAATGTCTTTATATTAGCCAAAGGGAGGTATTAACCCACGTGGGGTGGAATAAAGTGTCATTGGGAGGTGGGCTAACTGGGATGTACCTAATTATGTATTTTTGGGTATAAGATCCCTTGCACGGGTGAAAAGGGGGGCTCACTCTTTGCGATTCAATCCTGTGTGGGCACTTGTGTGACGACACAATAAAGTTTGCCTTTCCTGAAGAGACTCGTGTTCTGACAATCCTTACTTGTGCCCGGTCCGGCGTCGTCTTGAAAGTGAATCTGTTTTTGTCCGCCTACATTTTTGGGGGCTCGTCCGGGATACGGGCCCTTTCCGGGCACACAGTAATGGGCTGCTGTGAACACAGTGCAGTGCTTGACTGCAGCGGGTGCGAGAATCCCGATGGTTGGGCGTCCGTTGAAGGTGAGCTGACATCTGCAGGCGCCAAGCAGGATTTCCTGTTCAGTGGACCTCGTCTCGTCCCAAACGGACCCCTGACCCGGGACACCACTGAGTCTGAGGAAACAGCAAGCAGCGCCGGCGATAGGTAACGTGTCTTCTATGTTTTGTATGTCTAAAGAAGATACCGGTATCTAAGGGAAACGTCCGACTGAGATAGACGGATAAGAGGATGCGATGACCACCATCCTATTGGCATATCTAGCCCGCCGCTGATAGCACTGACATTGCTGAGGAGCCAGAGTGGCTAGCGGGTGTCTGGATTCGGGGGAATTGAATGCCAATCAAAGTGTAGTTCTGTAAGAGAGAGAAAAAGTAGCCACGTGGAGTTGCATAAGTCAGTAGTCAGTGTTTGTAAACAGAGCTTCACCACGTGGATAAAAGGGAAAGGAGGAGGGATTTTCTGTGACTGGGCTGAGAGCCTGAGTCAGTGCCTAGTGTGTACGCCGTGTAGTGAGAAGGGCTCATAGTGGAGCCAGCGGTAGCTGCAGAGATAGTGGTGCTAAGTGGGTAGATTATCCATAAAACAGATTGGAATTGCAGACGGAAGTGTAGATAAGGAACGGGGTGCACATAATCACAAGCAGTCAAAAGTTAAAGTTCAAATTACGGGGTATAAGGAGCCACAGAGGAAGAACTGAGTACCCCTCGGCTAGTAAAAAGAGTTGAAGTGTTTTATGTTCTGTTATGTGATGAAAGCATCTGATACGGTATGTGTTGTGAATGAATTGACTCGAATGCTGTGAGTGAACGTGCGCCTACTCGCTCCGCGAAGAAGCAAATACGAGTTTTGACCCCGAACGTACGTTTCCGGCTCAGGCGACTGCAGACGGCTACTGAAGGGGGAAGCGCCTGCAGACACGGATGAATTGTTGACTGAAGTATCAGACTGTAAATTTTAACTGTTGGTAAAATAATATATCTGTATTGCAAAGAGTACTGTTTTCAAGAGTAATAATGGGTAACGGGTCATCTAAGCCCAAGAAAGTGAAGGAAGGTAAGACGCCCCTAGAATTTCGAAGCATTATATAAAACTCATAACTATGGTATAGAATTAAAAAAAAAGAAATTAAAAGTAATGTGTACAGTTGTGTGGCCGTTATTAGTCCCAGGATGGCCAGAGCAGGGGTCAATGGACCCGGAGTTGGTACAGAAGGTACATTCCCAAGTCACAGAGCAGTACGGACATCCTGAACAATACCCGTATATAGATATATAAAAATATTGTATTAAAAACAAGAGTCATTTTATAATGATAACGGGGAGAAATAAGAAGCAGGACCCCCAAAATAATGGAGAGAGAGAGAGAGCGGTGTTAGTAGAACAACCGGAAAAAAGTGATGTTTTACCCCCGTCCTATCCATCATGTTATGGAGCAGCTAGGGAAGCTTTAAGTGCCGCGGTTGCGCGGGCGGAGAGGGGGGAGCGGGCAGCTGCTGTGTCTCGGTCAGCTCCCTCTGCTCCGTCCTGTGTGACTGAGGAAGAAGAGCAGGGCGAAGCGGGTGGAGGGGACAGAGAAGCTCCACCAGAGAAGATTAAAATGCCCGATAGAAGTATATATATATTAGTGCCCCACGGGAATGGTGATGATGAAAAGGAGGATGAGGACCAGGAAGTTACCACACGCGCAGCGAATAATATATATAAACACCGAGATCCGTACCAACACAATCCCTACAAAAGCGCTATGCAGATGCCTTTGCGGGAAGTGCCAGGCCCCCCTTTAGCGGATGGGAATCCAGGGCCAATGCAATACACATACGTCCCATTCACAACAACAGATCTTTTTAATTGGAAAACACACACACCACTGTATTCCACAAATCCCGCAGCAATGGCCAGTATGATAGAGTCAGTTATGCTCACACATAACCCCACATGGGCAGATTGTCAGCAATTAATGTTGACAATGTTTACCACAGAGAAGAGAGCCCGAATAAATAGTAGCGCGCAAAAGATTTTACTCGCCCAAGCCGTAGCAGATGCTAAGCCTCATCCAGAAGCATGGGCGGAGGAGCATTACCCCAAAACAGATCCTAAATAGCCGTACAATACAGTTGAAGGAGTTGCCCAT
This sequence comes from Leptobrachium leishanense, assembly GCA_009667805.1. Lineage (NCBI taxonomy): Eukaryota > Metazoa > Chordata > Amphibia > Anura > Megophryidae > Leptobrachium > Leptobrachium leishanense. The sequence goes on from CM019063.1 coordinate 400,130,761, forward strand.
CTGCAGACATACAGAACAGCAGTAATAATGGGTGTTAAAGCGGGAAAAAAGAAGCCCACAAACATGGAAAAAATAGCAGATATGATACAAGAGGTTAAAGAATCCCCAAGTGCGTTTCTAAAAAGATTGCTGGATGCGTACAGGATGTATAGTCCTATTGATCCTGAAGCGGCGGAAAATCAGAGGTTAATTAACTCTTCGTTTGTGGGTCAGTCACAAAGGGATATACGGAACAAAATACAGAGAATAGATGGGTTTTTGGGAAAAGGTATTAGCGAGTTAGTTGAGATCGCTAATAAGGTGTATCATAACCGGGATTTAGAGAAAATAAAGAAACAGAAGAAACATACCGGGGTGGTTGGATACATGGGGAATAGTGGAGGACGAGGTGGCCCAGACAGAGGAAAGGCAAGAGGTAGGGAAGCTAGAAAAAGAGGAATAGGAGCCCCTAGGGAACCCCTAGGACCCAATCAGTGCGCGTGGTGCCGGGGTGAAGGTCACTGGAAAAACGACTGTTCTGCATTTTTGGCTAAATTTAGGGGAAAAGATAAAGTTGGAAAGACGGGAGGTCAAGCCCCTAATGGCCAGGTAACAGACGGAAGGTATGAAAGAAGTGAAAAAAATAAAACGGAGTTTGTGGGACTGGCGGGGACATCATTTGAAGGACAGGATGCATATTGACAGGAACCTGAGCCCATCCCGCTCGGTAGCCACGAGCCCACGGTCACAATGAGAGTGGGAAATAAAGATGAAGTTTTTATGGTTGATACCGGTGCCGAATATTCTGTTGTAACAAAGCAAATTGCACCTCCAATGGGAAATGAGGTTGATATTATAGGAGCAATAAAAATGTCTGCTAAATATCCTTTTCTTGTTTTTAGAAAATGTAGTGTGGGTGAGCATAATGTTGAACATGAATTTTTGTATATGCCCGAATGTCCCATCCAACTCCTGGAGCGGGATATCCTGTGCAAATTGCAAGCCCAAATTACGTTTTTTTCCAGGGGTCACGCTCAATTAGACCTGCCCGAGAGTGGCGGCTCTGCTCGGCAGCATAATCCAGCCAGTCCGCACAATCCACAATCTGTGAAAATTGCAGTAGTTATGCCAAGGGAGGAAGAATGGCGCACGGCACCTACTCTGCCTGCCGCGCCGGATCCGCATGCACTACTCCTTGAAATTCCTGGGGTATGGGCGGAGGAGAACCCGCCAGGACTTGCCATAAACATACCCCCGGTATATGTGGAATTAAAGCCCGGTGCAACGCCTGTGGCCCTAAGACAATATCATATCCACAAAAAGCCAAGCAGAATATACAAATACATTTACAGAGACTTAAAGATAACGGCATATTAAAATTCTGCGTGTCACCATGGAACACACCCCTATTGCCAGTACTAAAAGAAGGCACACAAGAGTACCGCCCTGTCCAAGATTTACGAGCTGTCAATGAGGCCACAGTAACATTACACCCTGTGGTTCCTAATCTATACAATTTACTGGTGTTAATTCCCGGAGATACACAATATTACACAGTGCTTGATTTAAAAGACGCTTTCTTTTGCATCCGTCTGGCTCCAGCAAGCCAGCCCCTTTTTGCATTTCAGTGGGAAGAGTCTACCACGGGGGCGCGCCATCAAATGACGTGGACGCGCCTCCCTCAAGGTTTCAAAAATTCGCCCACGATTTTCGGGTGCGCGCTTAGCCAAGATCTCCTCGCCTTCAACGCTCAGCCAGACAAAGTAGTGTTACTACAATATGTTGATAATTTATTACTAGCTTCCCCCACAGAAAAAGACTGTTTATCTGCCACAAAAGCCTTGCTACATCTGCTAAGCCAAGCAGGTTACATAGTTTCTAAAAAAAAAGCACAAATATGTAAACGCAGTATAAAATATCTGGGCTTCCAGTTAACAGGTACCAAACGTGCACTGGGAGCAGAAAGAAAAGAAGCAGTGTGCCGCATACCCCAACCAAAGACCAGGAGACAAGTCCGTGAGTTCCTGGGAGCTGCAGGCTTCTGCCGCCTGTGGATCCCCAACTTCGCCGATATTGCCAAGCCGCTTCATCAGGCCACCAAGAAAAAAGAACTAGACCCCTTTCATTAGGAAGAAGAGCAAACAGCAGCGTTCCTGAAATTAAAGACTCTGCTAATGGAAGCTCCTGCACTGGGCCTGCCAGATCACAGCAAGCCTTTCCAGCTGTTCGTACATGAACATAATCAAACAGCGACAGGAGTATTGGTCCAGACCTTTGGCTCATGGCTGAGGCCTGTGGCCTACCTCTCCAAGCAACTCGACTCTGTGGCCTGCGGCCTACCCCCATGCCTGAAAGCAGTGGCTGCCACCGCAATGCTGATAGCAGAAGCAGACAAGCTGACCCTTGGACAGGTTCTTCATGTCAAGGTGCCCCACGCTGTCAAGGCTCTGCTGGATGTCAAAGGAGGTTACTGGTTCAGCAACAGCCGGATGACGAAGTACCAAGCCATGATGTGTGAAAATCCACGGATTCATTTGGACCTCATCGCTACCTTAAACCCTGCTACTTTACTGCCTGACTGTGAAGAGGATCCAGATCATGAATGCCTCCAAGTTATGGAAGAAGTGTTCAGTAGCAGGCCAGATTTGAAAGACGTACCCCTAGACAAATACGATCTACAGCTATTCACTGATGGTAGCAGCTATATGGATGATGGGAAGAAAGTCTCCGGCTATGCAGTAGTCTCAACAGAAGAAGTTATCGAAGCAAAGCCACTGCCAGGCCATACATCTGCACAATTGGCTGAAATAACAGAGCCCTTGAAATTTCTGAAAGCAAAAGAGTAAATATCTATACAGATTCCAAGTACGCCTTCATGACAGTCCATGCACATGGTGCACTCTATAAAGAAAAAGGCCTACTCACGTCTTCAGGACAACAAATCAAATATGCGACTGAAATCGCGGCCCTCCTGGAAGCAGTGTGGAAACCAAGTGCTGTCAGCATCATGCACTGTCGTGGCCACCAAAAACGCTGTGATGAAATTCCAAAAGGTAACAGACGCGCAGACCATGCCGCAAAAGCAGCTGCAAAACCACCACCGCCAGCAGAAGACCAAGCTAAAGTATTGATCTGCAAGCAAGAACCGCAATCCTCTATGCCAAATTACGAGTTCTACATGAATTTGAGAAAGTTTGAACCCCACGGCGAGTTCATTGAAATAATATTGCACAAATGGCAAGATGATTATGAACTATTAGAACTCAATCATGATTACATTCAATGGCTTTTCCCAACTCGGACACAAGGCCGAAATTTCTACTCTACTCCCCTAAATCCGCAAGAGACACGCCTAATGGTTAACACCTCAGAAGTTCAGCAAAGACTGCGCAGAGCCTACAACATGATGCTGAAATTCTTCGGCGTAAAAATAGTGGGGGAGGAGGAAGACAAAGAAATAACCGAAGTTGAACGAGCAGAAAATTTTGCGTCACGTTTTGAAAATTTGACAATCAATCCTCACAATAATCTACGGATCACACGAATACTGCACAGTCTGGGAGAATTGGGAGCAGAAGAATATCAAGTCCCACTGGTGAGGTTCTTCCTCAAGGAGATCCTTATCAAGAACAGACTGCCAAGAATGAAGAAAAGTGCAATGAACTTTTTCATACCTGCAGTAAGAGATTCACAAGACAGACAAGATTTGTTATTTTTCGCATGGCGATACTATTTCCCAAAAGAAGAATTCATCTGGGGAAATCATGGAGAATTGGCACGATACAAACCAAAACCAGTGGTAGCTGCACTTCTACCGGCGCCACTGAGCGAATGGACACCTGTGTACTCAGAGAAAGAAAAGAAGTGGCTGACAGAAGAACCCGGAGGGTATGGAGAAGATGGATGGTTCCAGATGGAGAATAGACGAGTAGTCCTACCAGCAACACTGGCTCCTGAAATCGTAAGAGCACTTCAAGCGAGTACCCATGGAGGGAGAGAAATGATGGAGCAACAGTTGGAGCCACATTTCTACGTACCAGGATTGTCAGCAATCTGCAAAGCAACAGCTCAGCAGTGTGTAACATGTGCCAAAAACAACCAGAGAACAGGCCCATCTCAACCCCCAGGGAAACAGCCAATCGGGCTATCCCCAATGGAATCATTACAAATAGACTTTACAGTGCTGCCACCCTGCAAAGGATACAAATATTTATTAGTGATGGTGTGCACTTTGACAGGATGGGTGGAAGCCTTCCCAACAAGAACTGAAAAGACTACAGAAGTAGTAAAAAGTCTGATGAAAGAAATAATACCACGTTACGGGCTTCCACTCGAAATAGGGTCAGACAATGGCCCCGCATTCATCCAGAACTGTTTACAACAACTTGCCCGGCTACTGGGTATCACCTGGAAGCTACACACTGCCTACAGACCCCAAAGTTCGGGAAAAGTTGAAAGAATGAACCGTACCCTAAAGACTTTGATGTCCAAACTGTGCCAAGAGACGTCACTAGGCTGGTTGGACTTGCTGCCGATAGTCCATTTGCACATTAGGTGCAGACCAACCCCCCAATTGAAGCTAAGTCCGTATGAACTTATGTTTGGACGGCCAACCCCTCTAATTAATGGACTAAGGGGGGACCTTCGGGCATTGGGAGAAACTAAACTAAATAATCAGGTAGTAATGCTGGGTAAATCAATGCAGAAATTAAATACTTGGGTGGGGGATAATATACCGCATTTTCTGTATCCTTCACTGCATAAGTATTGTCCGGGTGACTCAGTATGGGTAAAAGAGTGGAAAAATGATCCACTAGGTCCAAAATGGAAAGGTCCTTATCTTGTCCTGTTATCAACCCCCACAGCAGTAAAGGTTGCCGAGGTGGTCCCGTGGATACATCACTCCAGAGTGAAAGCAGCTGCAGCCAGTCCTGAACCAGCATGGAAGGTCGTTACCAACGAGACCAACCCGCTGAGGCTGAAGCTGACAAAGACCACAGCCATGAGCACCTAAATGATCCTAACCCAGATAATACAGAGGATCAACAAGTGGGTGTTTTGATGGGCACAGGTCCTGACCACCCGCCAACGGGGGATACCCACAGGGTGCTTTTTAGGGGCCCGGCCCCCACCCTTGATTATCCAGAAATGTTTTTTATTTTTGAAATTCCGGTGGGGAGGGATTGGGTTTATGTGACTGTGAAAAGAATTGCCCAAGGAATTCTGACATTCGGGGCATTTGTGGTGCTGATTTTATATCTTGCTAATTTGATTTATGGACTCTCGCGTGGAGCAGGCCTTAATTGTACGGGCAATGTGGGGAAAGTGAATATTTCCCATATCTGGAATGGTACGCACCCGGTGATGGAGAACCGTACCATGTGGAGACAAAAACGAGAGGCGCTATCTGGAACCAACCCAAGAGGACATTTACTTGTGCAATTCAAATATGACTATGCTAAAAAGTCTGGGCAAACCGCATGCTGGGTGTGTAGTAGACTGCACCCAAAGACAATTCATATACCATTTGCCTCTGTTCCAATGAATTTGAGTATGTTTGTATCAGGGAATGTCACAATACATGCTGTCGATGCACCAAGGAAAAAGACAGAATCAGTCAGTCCCGGGTACCCCATAATAGGACCAGTGTATCCACCAGAATGGTGTTTTCAACTAGGACCAGATAAAGAAATAAATAACGAAGGTGGGTTATGTAACTCAAGTCAGTTCAACTGGACATCATACATTTACATATTCAAAACAGGACAAAAGGCGAATTATTTATACATACGATGCAGGCAACTCACTAGAGACCAAGAGGCGGTGATTGGGAATGTGACCAATGGGAGGCAGGGTGCAGTGGATATGATGAGACGGCTGAGACACCTTGCGATAGAGATATCAAAGGGAACACTACATTCATCACCATTTATAGTGAAAGGAGGGTACCAGGTGTGCTGTGACAGGGTGTGTTACACATGGGTACCACCAACAATAACGGGAATGTGTTATTTGGCTAAGCTGGTCCCAATCCAGAGACTAAGGGGAGAAGACACAAACACAGACACAGAACTACACCCTAGGTACCCACTGGTGTTTGAAAGACCAAAGAGAGAATTGTTCGCGAAGATGGATCGAATATGGACATGGTTGCCAGCGTGGACTGGATGGGGAGGAGAGATGATGAGGAGATTGAATAGCTATGTCAATTTGATGGATAAGATTCTGAATAGAACCAGTATGGATATCCAGCTGCTGAATCTGGAAATACGTGAGTTACGAAAGGTGCAGATGATACATGATATGGCGCTTGAGCAGATCAGTGCGGCCTTGAATGGATTGTGTGAAATAACAATGCACTATGAATGTTGCACCTTCATCAGAAACACTACATATGAAGTCCCAGATTATTACCGGGTAATTCAAGATCACCAAGAGAAGGTAGCACAGTTGCAGGGTATAGCCAGGAGGATTGCTGCCGAAGGCTGGAATCCGCTCCGTGGGTTTGGAGCAATGGGAGAATGGTTTGGTTCCATCTTGAGATTTATCTCACGGATTGGATCCATGATACTCATGATAGTAGTGATCTTGATCATAGGGATACTGATATACCGCATAGGGCTATGTTTATGGCCACTGTGCAAAACAGCACTGACACCTACACAAACACAGAAGATACCACTGATAATTCCACAGGGTATGTTCCCAGTGAAAGAAACCCCCCCCCTTTTCAAGGAGTTTCAGAATAGTGGAGTGTAATGGCTACAAGTGCCAGGAAAAGATCCTGACACTTGAGCCAAGGGGGGAATGAAGTGGAAATAGGCTGGAAGATGGCCGCCATTGTACACAGGCGGCCATCTTGTTCAGAATATTGGTTCACTTGTATATAACTAGACAGGTTTGTAGCTGAAACTAGAATGAGGTATACGTAGAAATTTAGGAATGCGTTTAGATTAGCAGAAAAGCAATTAAAGTTTTATGAAAGATCTCTGCTGTTCCTGGCACGGAGGAGAAAAGCGACTCAAGGTCGTTGGGGCCCGCAGAAAGACAAAGGAGTATAGAGATTAGGCCAGGTGCCATCTGTAACAAGTGAGTGTAGGCGCAAGGGAGGAGGGCGCAGGCCGGAACAGTAAGAGCAATTAATTATGATTTACTGAAACTAACACAAAGTTTGCCAATTTACAGCCAATTAATGGAATGTCTTTATATTAGCCAAAGGGAGGTATTAACCCACGTGGGGTGGAATAAAGTGTCATTGGGAGGTGGGCTAACTGGGATGTACCTAATTACGTATTTTTGGGTATAAGATCCCTTGCACGGGTGAAAAGGGGGGCTCACTCTTTGCGATTCAATCCTGTGTGGGCACTTGTGTGACGACACAATAAAGTTTGCCTTTCCTGAAGAGACTCGTGTTCTGACAATCCTTACTTGTGCCCGGTCCGGCGTCGTCTTGAAAGTGAATCTGTTTTTGTCCGCCTACATAACCACATCAATTGACCCTAAATTAGGGTGTACATGGGCAATCTAGAGGTACCGACTGTGTATGCCTGCATTATTAGTTCTATATGAAAAAGTAGCTTGCTTTATTTATAATTAATACACAACAGTCCTGCGTCTGTACAACCCAAATTAAACCATTAGACGTTTACAAATGACAAAAAAAGTTATCACCAATTAAACACAAACATCTTTGGAAATTTACATTATCATGGAACCAGATTCCTCATTTCCCCCCCCCCTATGCTTTACGTAAGAATGGATTAGTCCACTCTCCTTGTCTAACTCACATAGTTTGGCCCAGCCCCATTTCCTGCTTAGCAAGCTTCTCTTCCTTTTCAGTCTAACCATAGAAGCATGTGAGTAACCAGCTTGTTTACACTGGGCTATTGCATCCAGTTTTACCTTACTCCCATACCAAAGCACACCAGAGAAGCCCCCTATATCTACAAGACACCTTTTTATTTGTTGTTACTTTCCCAATAAAGTGAAGAAAATATAAAGGACTTTGTGTGCTTTCAAAAGAGGATGAGATAAGCTATCTGACTTTAATCATATTCTGCATGTGACATTCACTTCTTGCATATGACCCTGGAGTTCCAGAATATACATAAAAAATCAGTTCCGTCAAAGCTCAGACATGGATATACAACTTTTCATCTGAATTTATGGCATTGTTATTGTGAAAGGAAATGGTAATGAGACATAATTTTATGGGATATCTGTCAGGGCGGCACCAGGCGGGAGCCATGGTGAGACCCATAGTTCAGTTTTATCCCAAGCACGGGGTGAACAGGTTCACAAGGCACTGGACACAGTAACACTGGTAATTATAGATGTATTGATGATAAGACACGGCAAAAGATGCTAAGTAACACAGTCAATGTAGTTCACCGGATTAGCCGTTAAATACAGATACAGTCCTGGAAGATGGTATTGTCAGCACTGGAAAAGATACTGGATCACTGGCACTCACAAAGTCCCAGGGCTTGACAAATTTGCTTTGAATCTAGGAGCCAGCTACAAAAGTTAGGAGCCAACGTTTCGGCGAGGATTCGCCTTTATCAAGGTATACCTTGATAAAGGCGAATCCTCGCCGAAATGTTGGGAACCTTGCCTCTGCGTCTGGGAGTTGGTTTGTACTGACCCAAATTATGATTTTAGCTGCTTCTATTTATTTATCACTTTGTTACCTGGTGCTTTTTGCTGTTAGGTATTTTTTGTGCATGTGGTCTTTTGGCTACTTTTTTGAGCCTAGAAGTGTAGACCATTGCTTCTAATATCAGTTTGGCTGCTCTGATAAAGAATATATATACATACAGGGTTATTCGGAGAGCGTGAAAAGCAGGAGAATGACTGGAGAATAACTGGAGAAGTGAAAATTCTAGGTCAAAATAGCCAAACCAGAAAAATTCTCCCTTTCATCTCACTTTCCAAATCGGCTATTTTGACCTAGAATTTTTCATTCTCCAGTTATTCTCCAGCTTTTCACGCTCTCTGAATAACCCTGATAGTTAACATCTGTACATTGTGACGTTGTGATTGTTTTATTTGTTTACTTATTTTCTTTGCTCTGTTGTCATTGGACGCCCTATTTACCCACTGCAGACACAAATACACACAATTAGACCACATATATAAATATATACACCAGGGCTGGATATATTTACATTAAATGTAGGAGACAGGAAGAAAACATTGAAGCCAACTAGATGTTTTTAGATTGGTGTAAAATAAACTGGAAATTTAGGAGCCAGGAGTAAAATTCTAGGAGCCAGTGGCTACCAGGCTCCTGCCTTTGTCAGGCTCTGGTCTATAGGCACTCTGGATGATAAGTCGTATAGTGCAGCCTGCAGATAGGGATACCCAGGCTTGAATGGTGATGTTGACAGCATTGATGCAAAATAGATAGCTGGTATTCACAGAATCTATACACAAGCTGGATCATGAGCCATTTAGTGCAAGAATGCAGATGGGATTCACAGACTTGGATGGTGATATGATCGGCGCTGATTCAGATAGTGGATTTCTGGCAGCCACAGGTAAAGCCTCCTAGCACAGCAGATAGTGGGCAATAAAGTACAGGTCTACAGACAGAATACACTGAACAGAAACCAGGAAGGACAGACTTAGGGGTATACATGAAACAAGACTAGACATAGACAAGAGGATACAGGACAAGGAAAAACAAAGAATAATGCAAGGTAAGTAAATCAGCAAGGAGAGGGCGCTCACAGGACCTCTTAACATGGGCAGGGAGTAAACAGAATGAGAGAGCAAAGAGGGAAGGGTGTGACCACTATATATAGCAGGCTCAATTGGATAATTGCGGAATGCAGTCTGTCACGGGAAACCCTGTAATGGAGGCAAACCAGGAGTAGGAAGGGAGAAAAGGTGGTTCAGACTAGGGTGGAAGGCAAAAACAACAGAACTATCAGAGACTCCATGACTGGAGCATGACAATATCATTGGAAGAGCCACTTAAATGGTAAGAATATCTTAACACCAACTGAAGTGGGTCACTCTGAGAAAGATCCAGTTGTGTCGATCTCAAAGAGACATGTAATATTAAAAGTCCAGTACCCAGTACCACTCCATAAAAATTGCGCAAGAGTTCAACCAGTGGGGGGGGCGAGGCCGGCTTTGAAGGTGATAGGACGTGTTACTGGAGAGCTTCGCTTGTATTGCTGACAAAGGTGGATTTTTGGGTCAGATTCCCCTATTTTTTCCTCGATCTTGGAGTCCCTGTGCAGCTGGCCACCGGCAGGAACACTCCAGAGTCCTTGTTGTTCCCCCCTCCGGAGCTGAGACACGGGTACCGCCTTTGTTCACAGGCAGGTACGTGACCGTCGGCCATTTTGAGGCCTGCTCCCTGTGATTTTTTTTGGTGCTTTCCTCCTCGTACCTCTTTCTGCGGAGATTCCTTGCCCAGGTGTTCTCTACATGAGGGCCTTGTGGATGGAGGGCTCCCATCTACAGGCAGCTGTGGATGTTCTTGCGGCACTCTGATCCCACTCCCCCCTCGGAGGCCTGGAGGCAGCGCTTACGTGCCTAGTAGACTTCCTGGAGCTTCTGGCGGTGGGCGAGGGGAGCCCGATCACAAGAGGGACCTGGAGGCAGCTAATGGAGGTGATGGGAGCTGGCCGAGAAGCGGTCCCTGTAGTAGGACCGGAGTTGGGAGCGGACTCACCTGACGAGGGCACAGATGGCACTTCCACTGCGGCTGGTGGTGTGATGCAGGGAGCTGTCTGGCAACTTCAGTATTGGAGCTGGGCTGGCGGATGCGTGGAAGGCGGCTGCGGAGCTTCCTCTGGGGGTTGTGCTGGTGGCGTCGACCAGGACTGTTCAGCCTTACACTGCGGGGGCAGTGTTGGCCTTGGTCTCGTCAGGTGGCTGGTGCGATTGCTGGGGCAGCCTGGAGGCTGGTCGCCCGTCGTGTCCTTCATTGGAGCAGCTCTTCTGCCCTGCTGACCCCACTCCCTTTTGTCGGGTGTGTGTTTGCTGACTGGCCTGGCCTGCCCTGCATCGCCCTACCTGTCTCCCAATTACGGCTGTTCAGGGATGCCAGCTGAGTGTACCCCAAGCGACACTTTCCTCGATCGATGACACCTCTTTTTTTATTGATGTCTCCCGGTTAGAGATATCTCTGCAGAGACTTTTTGTTTAATTCTTACTTGCTGAGGATACCCTTTTTCCATTTGTGAGTGCACCCTCTTTTTGAGACGCTTTTCTGAGGACGTTCTTTCTGCTGTTCCTTACTGTGGACAGATTTGCCTGCGATACATACGGACGTTTTGTTTCCTGTTTCCTTTTTACTTTAACCGCTGAGGACACTTGCTTACTTCTTTTGATATTATTTTTGGACCCTCCCCCTTATATATATGATGCTTATGAGTATATTTTTGATTTCCCGCTGAGTTCACCTTTCTTTGATGACATTTATTTTTATTTTTTGTTTTCACTTTTCCATGTGTTTTAGCAGATATCATGCTATGGCCCTGAGTGGCCATTTTTTTCCCCATGTGTTTGTTTTCTTTGTATATGCAAAACCCACAAATAAAGAATTATAATTAAAAAAAAAGTTCATCCAGTGAGCCCTCTTAATAACACTTGATAAAGGTTGGTCTTTTGTAAAAAAAAAGTGTTTTTTACTTCAACAAACAACACAAGACTTTTTTATGGAGGGGATACTGTACCATCATTATTTTGAGTAGAGAAAGATGAGCTGTTTTGGAAACGGTTCTGGGCTGGGCCCTTGTTATGGGGCAGTGGGGAGATGGATGTAGCTGGTATCAAAGAGTTGACAATATACAGCAATGTCCTGACCGCCCATGAAGAGCCCACCCACTTAGACGATAGGCCACTAGGCATTTGCCTAATTTACCGAATGAACTGGCTGGCATTGGGCACTATTCCCTAGTTAATGGGAACGTTAGCATCTAGATGTGGAAGCGTTACCACCAGAATTAGTGTGTTTAACACATGCAACCGATAGAGTATCGTGTTTGCACTAGCTTCCGTGAGCGCACTGTACTTTGCGCATCCTATACTTCATATGGGGAGCGCAATCATTAATTAGCAGTTCAATAAGTAAGTTATTTCCAAGTGCTAGTGCTAACGTCGGAATGCTCAAGCCCAAATATTAGCACATGCTAAAAGCTGGCGCTAAATGATTCTGCAAATGCAAAATCATTTAGCATCCCCTAAAAAGCCCCCAATAAATCCACTACTCACCTCTCATCCTGCGGCGAGAAGGGTAGCCCGATCCGCCGTTTCTTATCGCATTTAGCAGTGTGAGACTGGGAACAAATAGTTCCCAGTCTCCCTCCGCACTGTAGCATGATCTTGCTGGGCTCATGGCATGAAAAGCAACCTTCCATGGAGTCCTATGGCCTCCAAGAGGTAATACTTGCAGTGACGTGGAAGTACTGCGTTCCAGGTCAAGGTGCTGAGCTAGCACCTGCCCCGGAATATCACATTAACACGGAGACGCTACGGGGAAATCTGCAGGCACAGATGTTTCCCATTAGCATTCACATGTTAGCGCGAAGAAGGGAATAGTGCCCTTTGTGTTTACATTTTCCCCTGAGACTGGGGATTGTCTCCATATATTGTGGGAATGTCTTTCACCTGTCCCATTTCGGTCCAACAGCCTTATTAAAATGATCACAGGTTTAGAGATGAGATGAGTCAAAACCCTAAACTGGTTTTATTGTTTTCATGATTTAACAAAAACGTATTGGCAATCCATTTGTTATTTGGAGCCAAGTCTGTATTCAAAATCCACACTTTTCGAAGTGGTCCCAACCCCCACCCTCCCCTTGTCTAGGATTGGATTGACTCATTTTAAAGAGTTTGTGACTTGTTAAGATCTACATTATGTTTTCTGAAGTAAACATGATCTGTTCTAAACTACATGGGATAGATAAAAGGACAGATTTCAAAGAAGATCCTAACCTATCATACCCACACTAATCCATGGGGCTCTAGCACACACAACTAAATCCAATTTCTCCAGGCCATCCCTTTGCTACAGATCTTGGTTATCCAAGCTCTGTATCAGGAATTATAATGTAAAATACCCTATAGATACCTACATTCCTGTGTGGTAACTCCTCTTGTCTCTTTCATACCCATGAAGCAGTCAACTCTATTGATTCAACGTTGTGACCTTCTCGTTCTGTTTTCTCCTCATAATGGTTGTCCAGTGGCTATATTGCTTGTCATTTATAGTTATAGCAATGGGTATCTGAGTCTAATCTTGCCTGGGACTTTGCTGTTAACACTCATTACAAAAAGAATTTAAACAAAAAAAATGTCCTCTGAGGTTAATGGCATTGTTTTAAGCAGTTAAGCGCATCCTTATTAATAAAGTTCATACTCGGCTTGCCATTTAGAGGAGCATTTTATTTAATTTGATCCTGTAAGGATTAATCATTCCTCAGTGAATTGTAATGTATTGAAAACCAAACTCACAAAATATAATCTGAAGTAACTTTTTTGACAGTAAAACCAATCAATTTATCTGTTTGCCTAACATAAATAATTTTGGTTAATTTCAATAAAATCTAATATTCATTTAACACAATCCTCTAAATAGGGAATATCGTATTTCCTGAAACAGATACATTCTACTTATGCTGGGAAAACTCCTCAAGAACTGTTCTGTGAATTCATGCTGCTGTCACGATTCAATACCATGATCAGGTTTAGCCTGTGCTGAGTCATTCTGATCAGAAAGCAGCCTGACATTGCTGTACCATTGTGTGCTAACCTTGGTCTTCAATGAACATCTCGTGAGGCACAGCATTCTCATTGATGTAGTAGACGGAATATGAAGTACAGTAGAGATGTCAAATTATGCTGTTTGATCAGTGCTCACCTATTAGAGGCACTGGTAGGATTCTACAAAAGTAAATCAGAAGCCCATTATTTGAAAAGCTATTACCTATATGCAGTCTGTCAACACAAGTAGGGTCGGCTTCTTAGTACTCAGTGACCTAATAGACTAACAGCAATTTTTAAGTATAAGAGTGAAATGCATACACTAACATTATTATTACCATTCATCTAAATTTTTTACATTATACCACTTCAGGAGCCAATATTATTTAATTTCTCTGAAAAGAAGTTGGATACTTTATCTTGTCACTATACACAATGCAGATTTTAAGATTTCTAAGTCTTTGCCAAGCCTCACTAGAATTCACAAATTAGTCCCTATTTCAACCCAGTCGTTAACAGCTGTAGCCGCTGCTTTTGGCTCTCAGTAAGCGGCAGGTTACTGTAATGTTAATAATGGCTCAGCACGAGATATTCCATGGTAACTCATAGTTCTTGACTCGAGGCGGTTTTTCCTGAAAGAATACCGGCTCTCCGCACCTGGTGTAAAATGATTTTGCAAAAAAAATAACAAAAAAACCCTGTAGAAAAAAATCTGAAAAAGTGAAGAGGCCATCATCCCATATTGAATAATAATGGCTCCTTTTCTTGGTACATGAGCCTTTAACCCCTTCGTGACCGGGCAGGTTTACAAAAGTCCGTCCGAAAGTGCCCGCTGCTGTTTTTACGTTTCTGCGCTGTTTGTGTTTAGGTCAAATTTTCCTCTTACTCGTTAATGTAACCCACACATATTAAATACCGTTTTTCCCACCATTAAATAGACTTTCTAAAGATACCATTATTTCCATCATATCCTATAATTTATTATTAAAAAAATATATGAAATACGATAAATAAATGGAAAAAACACACTTTTCAAAATTTAATCCCCAAAATCAACAGCCGCCAAAAAACTTTGTCCTGAGATTAGAAATACCTAATTTTTACATGTTTTCGCTTTTTTAACCCCTTCACTGCTGAGTCATTTCACCTCTGTGCGCTGAGCTCATTTTGACCGTTTTATGCTCATCATTTTTAGATGCCAGCTTAAGTCCTATTTTATTAAACCCTCCAAGACAAAATAATATTTTTTTTTAAAAAAAACATTTTTTTAAATTATTTTGTCATTTAATTTAACATGACACTCTAGCTGCCACGGATAGGGAGATATGAGGATCCAAAGGATCCCCATATCTCCAATTGGCACACTGACATCCTCACACATATAGTGGGGATGTCAGTGGGTGGGGGGTGACCCAGAGGTTCGGCTGATATCCAAGATGTCAGCCACTTCCGGGTTTGAATAGTGATTCGGTGGCGATTGCCACTGAATCGCGATTCAGCAATGAATGTGTTAATGGGAAGACTCTCCCCTTTCCAGGAGTAACATTTGTTTTTTTTTAACTTGCACGGTTCGGAAGATAGAGGGCTCCAAAGGAGCCACCCCTCCCCTTTCTCATTGTTTACTGCAGTCGCCGGGGGCTCCTGGCGATGACATCATCACGCACCGTGATGATGTCATCGCGCCTGCTGGGCCCCCTGAAAAGTCGGGGCAGGCTTCCAGCCTGCCAGACTGCCACAGAAGCCCAGCGAGAGAGGTGAGTATAGGGAGGGAGGTTAGCAGACCGTGATGTAATATGTACGTCAGCAGGTCTAAAGGAGACTAGAAGGAAGGGGTTAATAATGGTTTTACTCAAATTTCTCAAAATGGTATTTCTGAAAGAAATCTGTTCATGACTCCCACTTGTTTCCATGTGAGCGGTTAATACATAGGCAGGGACAGGCACGGACCAAGGCTGTGGCAGACATTTTCCAAATTACAGACCTTAGTGAAGGACACCAAGGTGCATTTCAAATTAAAACCATCAAAAACACTCTGTCTAGTCTCTGGCCTAGTATATTTATCTAATTACAGAATATTATTAAAATTTACTTTATTAAAATTATAATATAATTAAATAAATTATTTAAATATATAATTAAAATAATTAATTATATATATAAAAATAAACTTAAATATATTAAAATATTTAAAAAAATTAATTAGTGCAGCGGCATTATTACCTTTATAAAGGGGGGGGAAACAATGCCGCTGCTTTTAGAACAAAAAAAGTTTGGTTTTTTAAACTATTCTTTTATTTAAATATTACATAATCATGTTTGGTATCATTGAAAAGCCCAGATTTTGGCCTGTCCTGTGTCACCTGACTTGACCTTTCAGGGTGAATAGCATGGAGATACAGGGGTCCAAAGGACCGCCATCTCTCCTTTCAGCTTGTCTATTTCACGTAGCAGTGTGTAATAACATACTTCGCCATCGCCTAGACAATGGTGACGTTGTAGAACAAAAAAAAGAATGTGACTTTTATTATTTGTTTTTTTCTTTGCAGATTACGTGTAAATGCCAGACTCGTGCCCTTCCAACAATACCTCAACTGTCCGTGTAAGACATAATGATCTGGAGTTACAGGGCTCCAAAGGACCAATGCATCTCCTGTAATGGGATCCCCTGCCGGGCATGGGGGAATCCACGTTTTTGATGTCATCACATACATGCGCAATGACTCCCAACGCCCGAGGGGCAGTTCCACAGTGAGGGTGACATGCAAGATGTCTGAAGCCCCTGTACAGAGCCAGATTGGCACCGAACAGAGACAAAACAGGACATGCGTCCTCCATGACGTAGAGGGAATCCCCAAGATGGTCCATGCAGGTCCACACAGTGCAGAGGCAGCATGGAAAGTTGATGGGGCCCCCGACCGGCAAGTCCACCCCAGACCGGTGCATCGCGTCAAGAAGGAGACAGGACCAGAACTCATCTCTGTTCTGCTCCTGCCTTTCCAGACCAACTCACAAAGGCCCACCAGAAAACGGGCGGCCGCGGTGGCACTCCATGCAAGGGCCACTCAAGGACACCATTCTTGTACATCGGTCTCTTTAGAATTAAGACGGTAACTAGGAGTCACAGGGTTATTGACTTGCATTAATATTTTCCCTTAGCGACTCCCTGTTACCGACGAAGGGTTAATGTTAATTCTGTTGGTTTTTGGAAAAAAAATATTGTCTGGTTGTGGGTGATATTTTTTTCAAATTATCAGCTGATTTAAAAAATTTGCCTGGAGCTAATATTCGAAAAATGCCGCTGCTCCAAAAAAAGAAAAGAAAAAAAAAAGATGGCCTTAAAAAGCTTATTTTCGGACTGTATCATACAGATTTGTGCCTTTAAAAAAGCCCGATTGAAATCTTTTTTTAAGCACCAGATATTTCTATCTAATTCCCTTTGTGTCCCGCTCTGAAAATCCACTTAGCAACCACTTTAGCATTTGAAATTTTTTTCAGAAATCGGCACACCGATAAATCTAATTAAATTGATATAACCAATATTTCCATTAAAATGAAGCTGATATCTGACTCTTTGGGCCCTATTACACTCCTCGCGCACAATTTTGCACTTGCGCAAAAACGCATTAACGTGAGGGAAAAACCCTTCGCGCTGAACGTCGTATTACGACGTTCGTGCACAAAATGCACGTTAATGTCTAACGCAAGTTACCCTGCGCGAACACTGCGTGAGCGAAAGTTTGTGCGCGCATCCCATACTTAACATTGTGAGCGCAAATGCGTTCGTGCACTGGTACGCGGATGGTATTACAATCGATGCACAAATTTCTACGAACGACGTTTGCGCGCATAATTTTAACGTCTTTTAAAAGGTGGTGGTAACTGCAAATCTAAACGTTCTGGCCGAAACCAAATACACTAGCACGAAAAAAAAAAAAACAGCACAGTATAGTTGCACATTCTACATATCCAAACAATAAAATTGATAAGTTGTGCGTGTTTTTATTATTGCTGCAGCATATATACTCAGATTGATTTTGACAGGCGCAAAAACTGAACGTGAGTCAATTGTGGTTCTTAATTCCGATTGACTGAATCTCGTGAAAAAAACAGTCTGCCCACCGATTTCTGCACAGCAATAATTTGCGCGCGTTTTTGCGTGTATTTTTTAAGCGCGATATTTTCGGACAGATGAAAAGATGCGCTCGGATCATAACACCAACGTCAATTTACGCGCGTTAACGTTTAACGCTGCGTGCAAAAAATTGCGCTACGCGTGCGCTTTTGCGCGGAGAATGTAATAGAGCCCTTTCTCGGAAGTCAAAATGACGGTAAACCCCTATTTGAATCTTCCAAACTGAAAAACGGGCAAAAAAGTCCCAATTTCGACCATCGAGCCAAATTAAATCGAGCCCAAGGTTGAAATAGGACTCATAATTTGAAATGGCTTTTTAGTCAGATTAAAAAAAATTGAATAAATCGGAAACAAAAAAGATATTTATTTTTTTATTAAGAATGCCACTTGTTTTATATCCCTGAGTGAAAGTAATTTTGTCAATATATTTTGTTATATATTGTGAATTTATACATATACTTTCAAATGTATTAATTTATTATGTTTGTATCTTTTCACAGTGTTTATAAAAAGAATAACAGTTCCCTCATCCTATAACCTCCGATCCAGGACCAGCACCTTACTTGCAATACCACAATACAAAAAGACAGTGGCTCGGTCCTCATTTTCCTACAGAGCACCACAATTATGGAATAACCTCCCAGACACCATCAAATCTTCCAGTCTTATGTCACTCAAGAGCTCCTTACTAACATACCTCAATACAGAATGCACCTGTAAACATGTAACATAATGACTATTTTTCTACATATTTATTTTCTGTTAATCTGTATATTTGTGTTATTTTCTTAATATCTTGCATTGTATTACTTTGTATTTCTGTAACTGTAACACTTCAATGTTCTTGAACCCAGGACATACTTGAAAACGAGAGAAATCTCAATGTATCCTTCCTGGTAAAATCCTTTATAAATAAATAAATAAATAAATAGCAAAATGTGTGGTGATCATTGAGACTCAGCCAACATGGAGATAACATTTGGCAAAGTGAGACATGCTTCAATAAACCGGTTGATCTACTATAAATCTGTATCTGTCAGGATGTAAAAAGCAGCAATCATACCATAACCACTGTATTACTCACCAGTTACTGTTTAAAGTACCAGTATTTACTTAATAGTAACTGAACAACAACACAAAAAGGCAGTTTGAAAAAATGCAAACTCAGCATTTTTGTTTCCATTTTTGTTTGTTGTCACCTCGTCAAGTCCGTAAATCTTGAACTTTATGATCAGAAAACAAGCAATGCAAAAACAATAGCAAAAAATTCCAGTTAATTGATTCTATACACAAGTGGTTCCCAACCGCTGTCCTCAAGTACCCCTAACACGCCAGATTTGCCAGATATCTGAAGCACAGCACAGCACAGGTGATATGATTTGCTGCTCAGTGATTGCAGGATTCAGTCTGCATTTCCCCAAGGTGATCTGCAAAATCTGAGTTGATAGTGGTACTTGAGGACCGCGGTTGGGAACCACTGCTATACACAAACAAGAAGGGCATGGGTTGTGGAATATTTTCCCCAGCTTTGTTATGATTTTAAATGTATAATGAGAGCCTTCGTAAAGTATGTTTGGCAGGCGTCAATTTTTGAATAGGTCTGTTAGGCCTGGACATAGGGAGGATGATTGGATGAGGCAGCAATAGTAGCCTAATGTCCTTTCTTTCTAGAAATCAAATATATTTGAGGTGTACAGATGTATCAGAGAGCTGCAAATCAAGAAAACCCCCAGAAATGAGTCTCCAAACTATAATATATGTTAGAAATGTGGAAATATATATTTTTTTCATCCTTAGTATATAGCAGGGGTCAGCAACCTTGGCCCTCCAGATATTCTGAAACTTCATCTTCCAAAATCCTCATCCACTAAGTATATTGACTGGGCATCATGTGGAATGCAGTTCCAAAACATTTGGATGTCCCTTGGTGTAGAGGATATCCCCGATATGGACCACTTGTTCAAACTGTTTAGAGAGGCATCAGCTACATCCTCATGAGGTGGCCTAAGGAGGCTGTAACGTGTCTAGGCAGAAACAAGTCGAAATACAGCTCTTATGTTTGGCTGTGTTAATCTGAGTGTGTGTTTATGTGAGGGCAGAGCAATGGCCCCTATTCTGGGGAAGTTGGCGGAAGTCAATAACCCTAAGTGGATCTTTAGTAATGGCTTTATTACGAGTAAGCCAATACAGCAGAGGTTCAGCGTGGAAAAAAGAATGTGCACCACTGCTGGCACCCTACCTCTTAACAGAAGTGACTTGCACTGCCCAGCACAAAAACTATTTGTTCCTAGTTTCCTTCTCTATGTAGCGTGATGAGGTGGTAGATAGCATTATCCTCTGCACGTTGGGAATAGATATAAGTAAAGAATTACAGTTTTTGTTGTTTTAAAGTGTTAAGTGATTTAGCAAAATCTCTTAACACCAGGGTTTCTGAGGTGGTAATCTTGTTTTAAAACTGGCTTTACCTTGACTTGTTATTTTCCAGCTGCCTGCAAATTGATGTTTCCAGTACAAAGTGTAGAAAGCCTCAGAGAAAGTGGGCGCTTTAAAGTATGCCCACCATGTAGGCAAGCTCCATTATGTGTAACAAGCGAAGTGTATACAGCAATGTATAGGTGACAAATAATTTACAGTAGGAAACCATTACAGCTGAGTTGCAAGGAAAGTTTAGCAACTCAAACCATTAGTGCCATTAGTGTTAACGAGTGAGCCACTGCATACAACAGCCCCAATCGTCACGTTAATAGCCCAGTCAACAGTGGACCCAATTTGAGTTAATTTCTTAAAAGATAAGGACAGTATTACAAACATCACGCTAAAACGGGACAGCTAAGAAGAAAAACATGTGCCTGCAGGTTTCTCCTTAGCATCCCCATTTTAGCGTGATATTAAGGAGCAGGCACTATTCCAGCAGCCTGCACCGTAACCTGGCGCTGAGCGCCGCCATGAGCGTCCCCTCCATGAAGTCCATAGGACTCCATTGAGGCTAACACTGCCAGTCAAATGACCTTCAGGATCTCGCCTCGTGAGATCCTGCAAGTCGGCAGAGTGATTCGCAGAGGGAGACTGAAGGGACTTTTCCCCCCAGTCTCTCTCTGCTCCGGGTTGCAAGAAGAGGCGGATGGAGCCACTGTTCTCACCGAGGGGTTTCATCTGGTGCTGACTGATTCCACAGAAGCGGAATCCATTAGCACCAGGTCCTAGCTGTGGTTAACGTTTGAGTTAACCGTAGCAGAACAGTAATTAGCGTTAGGATTTTGTAATCCTAATGCTAATTAACACTTTGTGCTCCCCATGTTATGCATAGGAAGCGCAAAGTACAGTAAGCTTGTGCTGAAAAGCGCAAGATCTGAATCGCTAACTTTTTTTAACCTGTTAGTGTTCGGATTGTAATGTGGTGCATCCGCACTAGGGCAAACAGAGCTAACGTTAAAGCTCACACAGGTGAGCGCTAACATTAGCGTTATGAATGTAATAGGGCCCAAGGTCTATGTAATAAGGGCCATATTACGATCCTAGCATTAAAACACGGGCACAAGGGAGGAAAAACTGCGCCCGCAGTTTTCCCCCTTGCGCCCGCGTTTTACTGCTAGATTAGAATGCAGGCGCAAAAAATGCTGCCTGCATTGTTACCACGCGCTACGGGACAGGATGCTCGAGGCCCTGCCGGTCACATGACCAGCTAGATTTCGCCTCGCGAGATCTGGCCGGTCAGCATAGCGATACGCAGGGAGAGATTGGGGGGACTTTTTCCCCCAGTCTTTCCCTGCTCCCGCCAGACGGAGGAGACGGTCGGAGCCGCGGTCGGAGCCGCGGGACAGGAGGTGAGTATCTGACTTGTTTTTTGTTTTTTTAGGCTGGTGTTAATGGATTCTGCAGAAGCGGAATCCGTTAACACCAAGTCCTGGCTGTGGTTAACTTTCTGCTAACCAGAGCCGGACGTTAATCAGCGTTAGGACTTTGTAATACTAACGCTGATTAACACTTTGCGCTCCCCATGTTAAGTATAGGGAGCGCAAAGTACAGTAACCTCGTGCTGAAAAGCGCAAGATACCAAACGCAAATGGGTTACTTAACCCATTTGCGTATGGATTGTAATATGCAGTACACACCGCAGCTAACGATAATGCTCACGCAAGTGAGCGTTAATGTTAGCGTCAAGAATGTAATGTGGCCTTAAGAGTCAGCAATAGAAAAAGGCAAAATGAAGATATGTAACCTCATTATTATAATAATTATTATTATTATTAAATTACTTCCAGTTAAAGAGAAATAGTAAACGTATTTTTTCTATTTAGAAAGAAATAGTAAATATAAAACACAACCATACATCCATGCAAATACGTGCAGTCCTACTTTGTGCAGTTTATCTTGAGAATGTTGATTAAAAACCGGCTCTTTGAAGTTTCAATTACAATGAGAATGACTATGCCTTTTACAAAGATGAAGGACAAACACCTGTTATTGTACTGAAGTAATGTGTAATTATATGAATGTCTGTTCAGAATGATTCCCTAGGAAATAACATGTAAAGAACTCATGAGGCTGAAAAGAGCTACTGAAATTATTACAGGTCATGAGAGTCAGCGTTTGCCATCCCATTAGGAAATCTTTAATGAAAATTCATCGACTGTGGTCTTTATATGGTTATGGATTATGAGGCCCTCTGCTCCTGTTTCCATGTACATATTTGCTATAACCACAGAAATTCAAATAATATTTGAGATATCTTAACACTTTTCATTGACATCAACTCTGATTTCACCTTGCTGGTCATGTGCCATAAGTACCCACATGCTCCAGTAGAATACTTTGAATGGGCCAAAGCTCTTCATATGCTCATGGTTTTATCTATAGAACCATTCAAAAAATACATGAATGTGGAACTATCATGGCTATATTGATTGAAGATAAAGACCTGACCACATATGTAGCAAGCAAGCTAAAACCTTGTGAGACCTGAGCGGGCACCCACCGTAGAGCAGGCCACTAGTGCTGTTGCTCGTCCTCAGGACCCTCACAAACCCCCCTTTCCCTCACTATAAGTTTACAGGGTCATCCAGACGTGGACCCCTTGCTTGATGTGCCTAGAGTGGTGTCAGCTATACCCTCCTGATGAGGCCCAATAAGGCCGAAATGATCGTCGGGGGTTGCTGCCCCTCTTGTGCAGGGATGACGTCCTTGGCAATCAGTACTGGTTACCCTTTTTGGGTGAGAACAGACTGATTTGCATATGGATCATACATCCCTGTAATGGCACAAGCAAGCTAAAACCTTTTTAGACCTCATTGGACACCCACTGTAGAGCAGGCCACTAGTGCTGTTGCTCATCCTCAGGACCCTCGCAAACCCCCCTTTCCCTCACATATGTAGACAGGCCTTAGCAGCCCCTTAAACAAAATCAGAAAGAAAAACCATGAACGAGGCCCTCAGAAGAACTGGGTAGCGTTAAGTATCCCTGCCATGTAGGCAAGCTCTATAATATTTGTAACCAGTGAGAAGCTACAATATTGCAAAAGTGACAAGTAACTAACTGCGCTATTTGCACTTATAAGTTTACACAGTTGGTGAAGATCATGATTGAGTTGAATTAAATATTATTTATTTGCGCCATGAGCAGTTGAAGTTTGCTATACAGCCCCCAGCCATTTGCGATGCCCTCGAATGTCACAGTGGGATGATGTAAATTGAATATCTCTGACTCCTTTACTGCACTACCAAGATACATCACAGCAATCACATTATACTGTGAATCTTGTTATACAGTTTGAAATACATTAAATGGTCATGGCGCCTAGGGTGTGCCTTTAAATAGGGCTAGTTAGAATCTATTCATCCAGGCTCTATCACTGTTCTCAATACTACAATCACCATCAATCTCTCCGTATTATTCTTCTGCAATACTTATTATTATCATTACAGCTGAGCTTCTGGTGCCAAGTGTCACGGCCTTACCAGCAAGCACATCACAGTAATCAGACACTTACATGTCCATTAGTTCCAGTGGCTGGTTCCTAGCTTAACTATAAAATGAACCAAGCAGAAATATATACAGTATACATTTATGTGTCGCAAACGTATGTCATTTGTCAGAAATTAGGGAAAGGGTGATATGTCAAGACTGGGAATAGTAAAATCATGCAAATTCTGGCCTCTGTCAAACTGCAACATATACACGTATGAAGCTTTATGCACTACGTATTACCACAATATTCTTGTTTAAACCTGTACCATAGAAACATTGATGGGAGATCGCATCTCACATCACGTTATAGTAGTTAGACTATGTTTGCATTAACAGTACTGTTACGGCCTCTTTTGTCAGCAAACACTAATCCATCAGTACATAATCTCATAGCAGTGTGAAACAAAGACACAGTTTAGAATCCACACACTGTGCGAAAACAAAAAAAAAAATAGTACAGCACACTTTCATATTTCCTGAGTTCAGTGAGTCCAGTGTACACCACACTGATATTTACTATCTGTTTTTGCACATAGGCGGGTTGGGTTGGCGAGTAGAAGGATGCTTTCGGATTAAGTATTTAGAGTGCACGGCACAAAAACTCTCCAAAATAACTCTTCCAATATGTAAACAATGCTGAGTAAAGGTGAATACAACACCACACAAACAACGCATCTCTGTTTTTTATCTTATTATTGTATTTTAGCATATTTGTGTGACTTTGTATAATAGTAACAATTCATTATACTGTATATTTTATATCTTGAGTATAACCTTTGCCCATTTATGAATTTTCATCCTGCATGTGCATAAACTAGAATGGTCTGATCCATAACGTGTGAGTCTGAGGAACATCACAAAGGTGAGGTGTATCACGTTACTTTAATAAATGGCGAAGCAAGAGACGAAGAAAGCTCCGCAGATAACAAAGAATAGAGAGGTTATAAAAGTCATAAATGTAATCCTAACCCTTAATACGAATGCATGCGATTACACAACTAGAGGGACAGAACCACACTCAGTAACAGAAAACAACGCACAACACTAAACCATGGATGACAGATACAAACAGAGAGTGATACATGTAGAATAAGAGCAAAAAAAAGCACGATACCTGAAC
The DNA here is from genome assembly GCA_009667805.1 of Leptobrachium leishanense. Lineage (NCBI taxonomy): Eukaryota > Metazoa > Chordata > Amphibia > Anura > Megophryidae > Leptobrachium > Leptobrachium leishanense. The sequence continues at coordinate 400,155,679 of CM019063.1, forward strand.
ATAGACTGCGAGATGCGACAGTTTAAATAATAATCCTGAGATATCCAAGTTGTCGTGCAGAAAGTTTCCTTGTGTACGCTCGCCGCAGACACACACAGGATGCCGGTCAACAGGTCTCTTGGATTCGGAAGAAAGTACAGCTGACAGGTAAACCCTCCTGAGCACAAGAAAAAAAAATGTCTTATGGTTTTATCCTCGCAGATACATCAGGATTGCCGCTAGGACAGCAGCCTAAACCAGTAAGCCGCTAGTGTTTATGTTCACCCTTCAGAAAACCTGAAATATACAACAGCAGCTTGCATGGGTGGGGATGAAAGCCACAGGATTAGTAACACAGGCTGAGAATTTGTTTCTGAATTAGGAACAGTGAAGGCCAGAAGGGAGGGGGAGAGGACAGCACAGGGAGGAGTCGTCTAACCTGCAGATCCTCGGCTGAGGTGTGTGAAGCAGGCACCACGCCTCCATCTGCAATATGAAACTAATGTACACAAGGCTATCTACAGCATACCTGCCATGCAAAGCAATAGGATATAGGCGGACATAAACAAAGGAATTAATGGAACACTGACTGGTGATTCCACAAAAGAATCCTGAAATTGAACAAGGAAATAAACATTAACACCACTGCCTCTATCTTGCCTATTTCACATATACCTTTCTTGTATATAAAAAAAATAATAAATAAAAAAAAACAGTAAAATCTGAAATGTAAGTACACTTTGCAGAGCTTGTGATCGCTTCACAGGTACGCATATATTTTTGGATTCACCAAAGAATTTTTGTTTTTTTAATACATTGTCATTTAATTTTTATTCGATTATTAATAGCTATCGTGTGAAAATTCATGCAGCAATATTCCCCTAATGATGCGTATGCATACTTTCAAAATCCAAGTGATAATGAAGAGACTGCGGGAATTGCAGAAACTGTGGGAATTTCACCAATCAAGTCACAACAAAGCAATAATAAATTAAATGAATAATCAAAAGAAATAGATTTTGACTTTTAAACACTAAGGGCTGTATTCGCATTCGCAACTTGAAGGGTTATTCAGAAAGCACCAATATTTTGGTGCTTTTTCATTCAACGTACTTCGGTGCACTTTGGCGATTCAAATTCGACCCTGCAGTGAATTCACTATTCACCACAAGGTCCCCGAAGTGCAATGAACGTGGAGCCACTGAAGACCGCCACTGACCGCTGAACATCGCCGAAGAACCCTGGTCAGTCTGCCAAACACTGCCGAAGTGCAATGGAAGAAACGGAACTCTGCCGTTCTTTAAAAGGTGTTTAAAACCATAGAAATGCAAGAACACGTGTGGAAATAATAAAAAAAGGGTCCTATAAAAAATAATAAAAAAGGCCTGTTACAGAATTTTAAAAAAACACCATTAAAAAAGTGGGAATCAAAAATGTTGCCTAAAATAAGAATAAAATACCAAAAAATCCAGAAAATAAATAAAGACTTTTTGCTGAAAATGAAAAGAAGAAACTGTTGAATAATAAAAGAATAAAACCGATAATATTTTTTTTACATTCAATCCTATGGGATTCACCTGTTTAAACCTGTCGAACTGAACTACCAAAAATCAGGGCATTTCACTGACACTTTGGTGCAGTTTGGCATTCTCTGAATAGATTAACCATTATGATTCTATGGGACAACTTTACTGTTGCTGAAGACTGCTGAATTGCGGCGATTTGTGGTGAACTGCACCCTATTTCACGTTCAATTTCGCCAAAATAAAAAATAAAAAAATATATTAAAAAAAATTAAACAGTTTTTTTTGTTTTGTTAATGCAGCAATATTGTTCCCATTTCAATTATAATGTGAACAATGTTGTTGCACTAACGATTTTTTCCTATGGGGGGCGTTTGCTAAAAAGCACGTAATTTCCCCCCCAAAAAATGTAATGAGTCCCCATTTCTAATTTTTTTAACAAGCGCAATCCATAGAAAATATAATCGCAAATGCTCACATGATAAAAAGAGAAAAAAACACTTTGCACGCTGTAAATTACTGAAAATTCTAATTTTATTGCATTTTTCGTTATAATATACAGGCAGGACATGATGTATACATATAATAATGATATATTATGAATCTGCCAAGTCTGCCGGAAAGAACGATATATAATTTGTCTGGGTGGTATAATAAAACGTGGCTTCAAAATGCGTTTAAACATGATGAGCAAAACCAGTAAAAATGAGCTCAGCACACTGGCGTGAAATGGCTCAGCAGTGAAGGGGTTAAGGTCACCAGGCTAGATCACATCCTAGCCATGGACGGCAAGATACAAGAGGGAAAAAGCTCGGCCCAGGGTTTGATCACTACTATCCCTAGTGAGGTGAACCAGATCTTTACTGCATACTTTGAGCAATTGTACAACCACTCCCTTGATCACTCCCTCCGAAATCCGGACCATGTGCGGGAGGTGCGGGAGTTCCTGGCCTCATGGAAGGGTCCGGAGCTCCCCCCTCTTGCTGGAGGGGATCGGGTCGGAGGTCTCAGAGGCCGAAGTCGCATCGGTGATTAAACAAATGAAACCCCATAAGGCCCCTGGTCCGGACGGTTTCACAGCTTTTTACTATAAAAAGTTCACTCCCCACCTGTGCAAATATCTAGTTAAACTATATAATGGAATTTTGGAGGGACGACCGGTGCCTCCGGATTTCCTCCGATCCGATGTGATTTTGATTCCTAAAGAGGGCAAAAACCCTTCTTACCCCCACAACAATAGACCAATCTCTCTACTGAATGTTGATAAGATATTTACGAAAATTCTGGCCAACAGACTGGGAACAATTCTCCCCTCCGTTATTCACCTGGACCAGGTCGGGTTCATCCCTACGAGGCAGGCATACGAAAATACAAGGAGAAACGTGGTCCTGATCGAGAGAGCTCGCGAGACGGGGACGCCTTCTCTGCTCCTCTCTCTGGATGCAGAGGTGTTCGACAGGGTGGACTGGCCTTACTTGTTTCAACTTCTGGAGCTTCGGGGTTTTCCCCCTAGCTTTTGCACAGCTATCCGGGTCCTTTATGATTCCCCCCTTACGAAAATAATCACCATGGAGGCCTCCCCAGAGTCCTTCCCCATAGGTAACCGAACATGGCAGGGATGTCCCCTGTCACCCATGCTCTTCGCTCTGGCCCTTGAGCCCCTGCTGGATGAATAACGGTCCTCCACGTACATCACGGGTTTACAGGTTGGGGGGAGGAATTCCTGGTGTCAGCGTATATGGACGACCTTCTCCTCACCATCACAGACCCTGTCCGATCTGTGCCTCATTTGCTTTCCCTTCTACGAGATTTTTTGGAAGTTTCCGGGTTTAAGGTCAATATAGATAAATCTCGCGCGATGCCTGTAGGAATACCGAAGGCGGATGTCGAGCGGTTGCGTATCCTCACAGGGTTTCAATTCTCCACCTCCTCTCTCACATATCTAGGAGTGAAACTGACCAGTGACCCCGCAGCCTTGATTAGAGCCAATTATGATGTAATGATCCAACGTCTTATAGCTGATATGGACACGTGGGATGCCTTTAATGTCTCCTGGGTGGGTCGTATTGCTAGCGTGAAAATGAATCTACTCCCCCGAATCTTATACCTGTTCCAAACTCTCCCTGTGCCTGTCCCTCCGGCCTCATTGGCGCATCTGCAGTCCCATGTGGACCGGTTCATCTGGCATAATAAACGACACAGAGTGGCAAGAAAGGTGTTACATAGACCGAGGGCGGTGGGAGGTTTGGGAGTTCCAAGTTTGTTACAATATTACCATGCTGCCCAACTAGCACAGTTTGTTACCTTTCATGCACCACCTGGTACGCACCGTTGGGCGGACTTAGAGTCGCATCTTTTTGCTCCTGAGTTGCCGCAATTCTATTTTTGGCTTCCCAAAACCTATAGTCCAATCCTCCGTTCCACCTGCACTGCCACCATTAACTCTCTACAATGACCTCGCCCTTTCGCGAATCTGGAGGACTTGAGCCTTCAGAGGATCCACCACCTCTATTCAACGGGCGCACCACTTCAGTTTGCCGACATTCAACACAGGGGTCCAGTTGGACCGGCGGACTTCTTTCGCTACTTACAGGTCATGGACTATGCGTGGACACCGGAGGTCCGTACGGCCACCACGTCTTCCTTGACGGCGTTTGAAGCTCGCTGTAATGACGCTCGCATCACGAAATCGATGATCTCTTTGCTATATGTCTCCCTCTGTTCCGGCTCTCCAATATGGGGGACCCAACTTATGTCGCACGCTGGGAGAGGGATGTGGGGATACCCTGCCAAGTGAAGAATGGGAAGATATCTGGGGCAATGTGGCACACTGCTCCATCAACGTGGCCCACCAGGAACAGGCTTACAAGATGTTGTTTCGCTGGTATGTTACCCCCTCACAGCTTTCTCACATGAACGGGTCTTCCTCTGACTTATGCTGGAGAGGTTGTGGCATTAAGGGCACGTTTTACCCCATGTGGTGGACGTGCCCCCTGATAGGACGCTTTTGGCTTAGGATCCATGCCCTCATCCAAGACGTCCTGCAGTGTGGAGTGGTTTTTGACCCGTGGACATTCCTTCTTCACCGCACCCAGGAGGCCCTATCGAGACCGGAGAACAAACTGTTGCATAAACTGGTCTTGGCGGCTAGAAGAGCGGTAGCCCAAGGATGGAGATCTATGTCCCTTCCGTCTATGGCACAAGTACACCTTCGGATCAGAGACAATATGGACATGGACCGTCTATCAGCTCTTGTACATGACACCACGCCTCAATATAGTAAAATCTGGAACCCCTGGTTGGAATTTGATGTGGGCTGAGGACTGGACTATCTGACTTTCTTGCGGGTTGTGATATCTGGGTTTTTTACTCCTTTGGGGCGGCACCCTATCCCCTTCCCCCCTCCCCTTCTCCTGTGGTCTTTTCCTCTTTTCCTTTCCTCTATGTTTGTGTTACCTTCGATCTTTTTATTATTTTTTCTTTTCCCCCCTCTTGGGGGAATAATCCCTGCGGTCTCATGGCAGGGGCTTCTCGGGGCTAACCAATAGCAGTCTCTAAGAATGTGTTTCTGTTGTATGATGCCCTTTGTCTTTGAAAATGGAAAAATAAAGAATTATAAAAAAAAAAGGGAAAAAGCTGTGAGAACCTATTCCCATTTGTGATTCACCATTAATGGCTCAATTGCGTCTGACGTAACAGCTCAAGCCAAAATATTTTCAAACCACTAACCAATACCTGTAACGGCACTATGCACTGCTATAAGTATTGGCTCTTGGAGGCCATAGTACTCCATGGAGCTCATTGTAGCCCAGTACTGGCTTACGAGCTTGCTAGAGCCATGGATGGAGTTATAGAAGAACAGTGGGGGAACTATTTGTTCCTGGTCTTCCGCTACTTGCAGCCAGAAGAAGCAGTGAATTGCACCGCCCTCTGCTCCATCAGATCTCAGGTAAGTCTGGGATTTTTCAGTTACATTAGACTGGTGGTAAGTGATTTTACAAAAGCAGTTTTATTATAATTTATGTGACTACTTCCTCTGAAGGAGAACAAGCTTGTTCTCCTTCTAGCAGCAAATGTACAGTTCCAATACAAAGAATAGGTTAATAGTCACAGATACAAGTATTTATAAAGTGCTAACAAGTTCCGCAGCGCTCTACAATGGGTATATTATTAATTTATAGTGGCATGCCAAAATATCCAACCAACGTTTGCTCCTTTGCTTTCGTATCAGTTTGATTAATTAAAATAATTATTGGAGTCATTAATAATGACTAATATTGTAATTGATTCAACACCACAGGGCAATTGACAGCAAAATACGGTGCAGTTTGGCGCACTTCGATGGGAGGGAAATTGTCCCATAAAGAACCATTGAATGATTCCTCTATAAATATGTAGCCCTGTTGTTGTTCCTGCTCCTTTAAGACTGAAGATGTTACAACTGCAGGTGGAGCCAGAGAGTGCAGTTTTGTGGGGATTGTGTGCACAGCTGAGGAGAAATGCTATCAGACTATGTGTAAGTGAACTACATCTCCCAGAATGCTACAGGAAGAAGGGGAAGTGGATGTTTGGCGCCAGGAAGTTGTTGCTGTGGAGAGTCCAGCGCGAGGAGACAGAGAAGGCAGACTGTCATCTCTTCCCTGAGTTGTGCAGCTGGCGTGTGGAAAGTCCAGCGTGAGGAGACAGGGAAGGCAGACTGTCATTTGTTCCCTGATGTGTGCAGCCAGAGTGTGGAGAGACTGTGCTCACATGTCACAGATTCAGTTCCTGGAGTGACATCTGCTACACAGAGTGGGTCGCTGTTTGTTCCTGCCTGGAGGGCGATCTTGGGAGGCTGTGGGTGAGGTGACATCCTGCAGAGAGCAGATTGCTAGCAGTGACTTGGCACAGACGGACATCCCCCCTCTGCATATGGGTGAGAGGCCTTCAGCCTATTCTTGTTCATAACAGTACACACCGGTTTTACACCAATTGCATTGGGCCCCAACATTGGCTAGCTGAAGAAACTGCCACTGGCCAGTGGTTTAGGTACCCGGGTACATTGGGACTAAGTTTGTGCATAGTTTGATTACGGTCCGGTAAATTCATGGTTTAGAATAATTATATTGTCACTTATTGTGGTTATGTTTATGTCTCACATGCAGTCTCAATGTCATACTGTGCAGAGATAAAGGTCAAATCATATGCATTGTTATTCAGATTATTACACGCAGTAAATTATCATTTAAAACCTCTTAAGGTGTGCTGGTGTGCTGTGGATTTTCATTTGCGGCCTATCACAGAGACGGAAGTACCCGATTATACAGCGGCTCCTTCGGGGGTGAGCGCTACATATAGATTGCCGAAATGCACCGAAGTGCGTCAAAATAAATATCAGGGTCTCATGGTGAATGTTCAGAATCTAAGGGTCTCCGGGTGAATGTTCAGAGTCTCGGGATGAATGTTCAGAGTCTTAAGGTCTCTGGGTGGCTGTTCAGAGTCTCAGGGTCTCCAAGTGAATGTTTGGAATCTAGGGTCTCTGGGTGTGTTGAAAATCTCAGGGTAAATGTTCAGAGTCTTAGGGTGAATGTTCAGAATCTCAAGGCCTCTGGGTGTATGTTTAGAGTCATAGGGTCTCTAGGTGAATGTTCGGAGTCTCGGGGTCTCTGGGTGTATGTTCAGAGTCTCTTCGAAAGAAACTGAATCCATATATAACAAACCACTTCAGATTAGTTAATTATATAACAAACTTACTTTGTCCCCAAAGCCTACAATCAACCCAAAATAAAACACTTGGGGCCCTATTCCCTAGTGTGCGCTAAAATGGGGACGCTAACAGAGAAATTCTGCACCTACAGCTTTCCCCATAGCATTTCCCATTTTAGTGCGATGTTCTGAGGCAGGTGTTACCTCTGCACCTTGTCCCGTAACGCAACGCTAACCACTGGGTTAATCACAGTAGCGCTCCCGCACCGGCGCAAGTATCACATCCCGGAGTCCACAGGACTCCATGGAGGTTTCCAATTCTATGCCACGTACTCTGAGATTGCAGAGCGCCATGGAGTGATTGTGGAGGGAGACTGGGATCTATTTCTTCCTAGTCTGGCGTAAAGAAGCGGCGGTCAGGCCTCCCTTCTCGCCACATATGTATTGGATTTATTGGAGGCCCCTTGTTAGGGGTGCTTTATGATTTTGCTAATGGGAATCATTTAGCTTTTAGGTGTAGCTAAAATTCTGCCTTGCACATCCCTGCAGTAATTAGCGTTACCACTTTGTAATACCTTATCTTAATGCTAATTAAGGATTGCGCTCCCCATGTTAAGTATAGAATGCACAAAGTACATTTATCCTGGTGGTAACATTTACAGAGCCGAATGCTTACATTAGTGTTCACTAGGGAATAGTGCCCTTGCCCGGCACATGCAAAAAATAAAAAAGCCCGTATCGCAAATCGCAATAATTACCGGCAAACTAAATGCAAGATACAAGGTCAAAAACAATAAAAATAGGCTTACATAGGGAAACATACTAAAGGGACCTTGTCCCCAAACCTTGCAATTGTCACGCACCAGATCCCGGGACTCGCAGGGTCTGGAAAAAGACTCGCTCTAAACTCAGCCCTGTAGTGAAATAATCTGTGGCAGCACCTTTCATGCTGCATATTCCTGTTCTGATATGCTATCTGCACCGCCTGTTCAGAGGGAAACCTCAGGCACTAATAGGTTAACCCATGGGCTTCCTATTTAAAGGAGCTGCCCCTAGTCTCAGAGCCTTGACATCTACATTCATGACTAGACCTCTGTTATGTATGTTTATGCTACCCTACCTGATTTCAGTGGCCGCTCTCTAAATTAGGCTAATTAGGTGGCCACCTAAGGCCTCACGCCTATGGGTGGCCTCACAGCGCCTAACTTGCCTGCCACTACTGTTAGTGCAGGTGGGAGATGAATGACACCGGCTGAAGAGCTGAAGAAGCATTAGAACAGGAGCGCAGAGTCAGCAAGAACAGGAGACATGCAGCCAGAGGGATACATCTTAGGTAAGATCACACAACCCCCACACAGCAGCTCTCCCTCTGATCTGCTGATCCTCACTGGATAGGAACGAGGAGGGAGGGAGGGAGGACATGCAGGGGTCAGAGAGAAGTGAGAGAAAGGGGTCACAGAGAGAGGGGGTCACAGAGAGAGAGAGGGTCACAGAGAGAGGGGGCCACAGAGAGAGGAGAGGTCACAGAGAGATAGAGGGAGGTGTCACAGGGAGAGAGAGGGTCACAGAGAGAGAACAGGTACAATTAAAGGCAGAGAGCCAAAGAGAAGGGTCACAGAGAGAGTGGTGTCACAGATAGAAAGGGGTCAGAGAGAGATGGGTCACAGAGTGAGAGAGTCACAGAGAGAGAGAGTGAAGTGTCACGGGGAGAGAGAGAGGGTCACAGAGAGAGAGCAGGTACAATAAAAGGCAGAGAGACAAAGAGAAGGGTCACAGAGAAAGGGGGTTACAGAGAGAGAGGGGTGTCATGGAGAGAGAGGTCAGGCCAGAGAGAGAGAGAGAGAGATAGAGGTCACAGAGAGGGGTTTACAGAGACAGAGAGAGTGGTCATAAAGAGAGGGGGTCACAGAAAGACAGAGAGAGGGGGTCACAGAGAGATAGAGAGAGGTCACAGATAGAGGGGTGTCACAGAGATAGAGATGGGGTCACAGAGAGAGGGTCACAGAAAGAGAAAGGAGTCATAGAGAGACACAGAGTTGGGGTCACATAGAGAGAGAGTAGGGATGAGCCGAACACCCGAGTTCGGTTCGCATTCGAACTCGAACTTTCCAAATGTTCGAATTCGAACTCGAACTCAAACTCAATACAAGTCAATGGGGCTGAAAATTCGATTTTTAGAGTGCCCTCCAAGAGGGCATATTTGCTATATATTTGCCATAGAAGGTGTATGGGGGTCCGGGTAGTACCCTGGGGGACAGGAAACAAGGACAAAAAGTAAAAAAAAAAACGTTTTTAAAGGGACAGTGAGTTTTCCATGAAATAAGGGTTAAAAATAAAAACGAAAAATTCCTTCAAATATCGTGCCTAGGAGATCCCCATAACCTGCCCGTAAAGTGGCGGATTTCTAGGATGTATAGAAACACTTAAAAGACAAAAAATGACATTTCAAATTACGGTAAATGCTTTTCCTTTAATCTATCCATAAACAACTGCTTGGGGCGGCAGTCTGTATGAAAAGAGGAGACATTTTCGGACACGTAGAAAAAGTTTAGTGATTTTTTGGCTAAGTTATTGTGAAACTTATGCAGGCTTTGGATGAAAGTAACAATAGGTGCTTTAAAATTGGTCCTTTAGCGTCGGCAACAGTGTCGTCACACAGTAACCCCTCTGAGGATATGAATCTGATACAGGCGTCAGTGGCAGTGCACCCAAATATTGTGCTTTTGGTGCCAGGCCAGCAAGTGCATTCATACAGTAACCCCTCTGTGGTATTGTGGAAGAGTGCAGGGGTGGACCATGCAGTCCTATATTAAAAGATATGAATCTGTTAAAGGCGTCAGTGCACCCAGATATTGTGTTTTTGGTGCCAGGCCAGCAAGTGCATTCATACAGTAACCCCTCTGTGGTATTGTGGAAGAATGTAGGGGTGGACCATGCGGTCCTATATTAAAAAGATATGAATCTGGTAATGGGCGTCAGTGCACCCAGATATTGTGCTTTTGGTGCCAGACTGCCAGGCCAGCAAGAACTATCATACAGTAACCACTAGGTAGTATTGTGGAAGAATGCAGGGGTGGACCTTGCGGTCCTATATTAAAAAGATATGCATCTGGTAAAGGCGTTAGTGCACCCAGATATTGGGCTTTTGGTGCCAGGCCAGCAAGTGCATTCATACAGTAACCCCTCTGTGGTATTGTGGAAGAGTGCAGGGGTGGACCATGCGGTCCTATATTAAAAGATATGAATCTGTTAAAGGCGACAGTGCACCCAGATATTGTGCTTTTGGTGCCAGGCCAGCAAGTGCATTCATACAGTAACCCCTCTGTGGTATTGTGGAAGAGTGCAGGGTTGGACCCTGCGGTTCAAAAAATTAAAATGATATAGATGTGGCACAGGCATCATTGCAGCCAAATATTGCGCCTTTCATGGCAGCAAGTGCCTTCACACCGTAACCCTTTTGTGGTATTGTGGAAGAGTGCAGGGTTGGACCCTGCAGTTCAAAAAATTAAAATGATATAAATCTGGCACAGGCGTCAGTGCAGCCAAATATTGCGCCTTTCATGGCAGCAAGTGCCTTCACACCGTAACCCTTTTGTGGTACTGTGGAAGAGTGCAGGGTTGGACCCTGCGGTTCAAAAAATTAAAATGATATAGATGTGGCACAGGCATCAGTGCAGCCAAATATTGTGCCTTTCATGGCAGCAAGTGCATTCACACCGTAACCCTTTTGTGGTATTGTGGAAGAGTTCAGTGCTGGAGGTTTTGTGAATGCAGAAGACATCCCCGATCTATTCCGTTACGTCAGCATCAGGGGATTGATAACTGCTGATCCAGGACTGATTCATTTTTATAAATGTCAGCCAGTCTACAGAGTCGGTGGACAGACACACTCTTTTGTCTGTGACAAAACCTCCAGCGGCACTGAACGTCCTTTCAGAAAGCACGCTGGATGAAGGGCAACCTAGTAGCTGCATAGCATATCGGCTAAGTTCTGGCCAGTGATCCAATCTCAACACCCAGTAAGCCAGTGGATCATCTGCTGGAAAGGTATCCAGGTCTGCCCTTGCCCCTAGGTAGTCCTGCACCATATGGTGAAGACGCTGGCAATGGGTGCCTACATTTGACGTCCCTGGGCGTCGTGGACTAAAAAAATGTAAAAATGCATCAGTCAAGAGGCCCCAGCCTTCACCACTATTCCTCTGATCATCCGCAGCCTCAGAAGCACCTGTGTCGGCACTTGGTAACCTACCAGTGCCTGGAAAGGTGTTACACAAGTGTCGCTTTAGAGTGTCCAAGTTTTTTCATCCTTTGCTCCCTCTGTGCGGGCAGGATGAGCTCTGCAACTTTACCCTTGTATTGTGGATCAAGAAGGGTTGCCAACCAGTAATGATCCCTCTCCTTGATAGCACGAATCCTGGGGTCCTTTAGCAGGCTTTTGCATTATAAGGAAGCCCATGCAGCGTAGGCTGGAGGTGGCATTAGCTTCCAAGTCTTCCTGGTCAATGAGGATGACTGTATCGTGCACTTCCTTCTCCCAGCCACGCACTAGCCCTTGTGTTTCTGGTCACTCAAAACCCTCCCTTGAGGAATCCCCACCTTCAATGCCCCCACTACTTAAATATTCCTCCTCATCCTCCTCCTGTCTGATCTGAGGAGGACCCGCTGGAATGCTGTCTGCGGAAAGACTGGGGCCTTGAGAGCTAGGGAATGCCTCCTCTTCCTCCCGCTGCTCTGCCTCTAGAGCCACATCTATAATTCCCTGCAGAGTGTGCTCCAGCAGGAACACTAAAGGAATTCTGTCAGTGATGCATGCACTGTCCCTGCTCACCATCCTCGTTGCCTCCTCAAATGGTGACAGTACAGTGCATGCATCCTTGATCATCAGCCACTGGGGGTGGGGGAAACAAGTTGACCTGAACCTGTCCTTGTGCCATACTCACACAGGTACTCGTTGATGGCCCTCTGCTGCTTGTGCAGACGCTGCAGCATTGCTAATGTCGAGTTCCACCTGGTGGGCATGTCACAGATCAGACGGTTTGTGGGAAGGTGGAATTCTCTTTGAATTTCTGCCAGGTGAACGCTTGCTGGGAATGACTGTCTGAAGTGGCTGCAGACTTTTCTGGCCTGGCTGAGAAGCTCTGCCAGCCCTGGGTACGTGGTTAGGAAACGCTGGACCACCAGATTTAGGACATGTGCTAGGCATGGTACATGCGTCAATTTAGCCTTGCGTAGGGTGGAGAGAAGGTTGCTGCCATTATCACAGACAATCATTCCCAGCTCAAGCTGGTGTGGTGTTAACCATCTCTGAACCTGTCCCTGCAGAGCTGACAGAATTTCTGGCCCGGTGTGGCTCCTGTCCCCTAAACAAACCAGCTCAAGCACAGTATGGCATCTTTTTGCTTGAGCCATTGCGTAGCCCCTGTCAGGCGTCGATTTAACTGCCACTTCGCCAGAGACACAGAAGGAGAAGGAGGAGGAGGAGGAAGAGGGAGAGGTGGTGGTGGAGCAGACAGACCTCATACAAACAGATTTCTGGAGGCGTGGTGGATGAAAAAGCTCCAGCACAGAGCCCCGTCTTGGATCCCTCCCAGCTGCAATCAGAGTTACCCAGTGTGCCGTGAAGGAGATGTAAGGACTCTGTCCATGCTTGCTGGACCACGTGTCTAAAGTCACATGCACCTTGCTGCTGACTGCCTTTCCCAATGACTCGATAACATTGTCTTCCACGTGCTGGTATAGTGCTGGAATGGCCTTCCGTGAAAAGTAATGGCGTTTTGGAACCTGCCACTGTGGTACAGCACATTCAGCAAATTCACAGAAGGAAGCAGAGTCCACCAGCTGGAAAGGCAGCAGCTGCAATGCGAGTAATTTTGCTAAACTGGCATTTAGACGCTGTGCTTGGGGATGGTTGGGACTATATTTTTTCTTACGCTGCAGCAGCTAGGGCAACGTAATCTGACTGCGTAAATATTCAGCTAATGGGATGCTGTCACATTGTGAAGGAGCTGGTACATCCATTACTGTAGCATCATCCCTGTCAGTGGAGGTTGTAGCAGGCAATGACATGGCAGGAAATACAGTGGGGGTATAGACAGATGAGGAGGAGGAGGACCTACGCAAAGTTTTGAGCCAACAGGATGTGTGGCCGGAGGTCATATGTCGCCTCAAGCATGTGGTACCCAAGCGTCCGGTGTCTTTCCCACGCGTAAACCTCATCTGACATAGATTACAAATAGCAACAGTGGGGTCTGCTGCACATTTCTTAAAGAACTCCCAAACAGCAGAGTTCCTGCATGTGTGCTTTGAGACAACAGCGCTCTGCCCCGGAGCAGCTCTGACACCTGATGCCTTGGACTCGCTAGTGCTGGTCATAGAGGATGTTGTGCCTCGTGTTTGCTGTGCCTCCTCCTCCCCCTCCTCCTCACTTGATTCCTCTGTTCGATCTGGCACCCAGGTGGAGTCAGTGACCTCATCATCATTGTCATCATCACCCCCTATCTCCTCGTCACTGGAGCCAACTTGGCAGTATGCTGCAGCTGCTGGGGCAACATGAGTGCCAGTTATTTGTGCGTCATCACTGGCACCCCCTTCCTCTAGGTTGATTATACTCCCTTCCTCAACCTCAGAGATTGAATCAGAGCACTGTACTTGCTGTGCATCCTCAAGTCACTGTCATTGTAGTCAAACAATTCAGCTGACTCCTCCGTGTGTGATAGCGAGGCTACGGCAGGAGTAGCTGTGGACATGGAGGCTGCATTAGATGCTTTGGCAGCTGAGGTGGACTGTAAAGCACTACAAGCCTGGCTGGCAGAGGACTCGGAGGTTGAGGATGGCCTGGTTAGCCAATCCACCAAATCCTCTGTATGTTGCTGCTGCTTAAGACGGCCAGCATCAGTTAGAAAGGACAAGCGTGCCCCTGCAGAGGATGCACCACATCCACCATGACCAGAGGCACAGCCTCCCGACACAGGGGCTGCTTGCCCTCTTATCTGTGTTTGGGAGCGTCTTCCTGTCCTTTTTGTTCTTTCAGACATGGTGAGTGATATATAGATTAAATATATACAGAACTCTGATTCAACTCTGGTATAAAGATTAAAGATTTACAGAACTCTGGTATAACTCAGTGAGACACCCTGATAGCTAGCAGCCAGTGACAAGACACGGATTACAATTCCCAGAAACCTCCTATAAATCAGTGAGACCCCCTGATGGGTGGCAGTGAGAAGACACAGATTACAAGTCTCAGAAACCTCCTATAAATCAGTGTGACCCCCTGATGGGTGGCAGTGAGAAGACACAAATTAAAATTCGCATAAATCTGCTAGAAGTATGTGGGACCCCCTGATAGCTGGCAGTGAGAAGACACAGATTACAAATCTCAGAAACCTCCTATAAATCAGTGAGACCCCCTGATGGGTGGCAGCCAGTGAAAACGCACAGATTATAACAATTCTGAAATATTTTGTAGAAATTAGTGACCCCCAAAATACTGCGTGGTACTGGCTGTGTGACAAGACACAGATCACCTCAATTCCCAAATGTTTTGTAGAAATTTGTGACCCCCAAAATACTTGCTGGCAGTGACAAGACACAGATCACCTCAATTCCCAAATATTTTGTAGAAATTTGTGACCCCCAAAATACTGCGTGGTACTGGCTGTGTGACAACACACAGATCACCTCAATTCCCAAATGTTTTGTAGAAATTTGTGACCCCCAAAATACTTGCTTGCAGTGACAAGACACAGATCACCTCAATTCCCAAATGTTTTTTAGAAATTTGTGACCCCCAAAATACTGCGTGGTACTGGCTGTGTGACAACACACAGATCACCTCAATTCCCAAATGTTTTGTAGAAATTTGTGACCCCCAAAATACTTGCTGGGACTGAGCACAAATATTACAACAATTCTCTGATATTTGGTAGAAATGAGACCCCCCCCCAGTAGCGTGGCAGACCGGCAGTAAGAACACACAACAACAATCTCCTATGAAATCTCCTCTCAAATGCGTGGTGAAGCGCTGCGTGGAAACCTTATATAGTGTGCTGCGGGACTTAGCTCTGTGAGCCCATGATTGGGCAAAATTTGCCCAATCAGGACTCTGAGCCGTGATTGGCATAGTGTTGAACCTGTCTTGCACCAGACCTGTGGTCAGGTGCAAGACTGTAGCCAATTGCGAGTTTCAGGCCAGTGGAAAAGTGCATTGTGGTCCATTGTGGTGCGTTGTGGGCGAACACGCGGCGAACACCCGGAAACGTTCGTAGTTCGCGAAGAAACAAACAGGCTATGTTAGATGCGAACTCCGAACCGATCGAACCGAACAGCTCATCCCTAAGAGAGAGGGGGTCACAGAGAGATAGGGGTCATGGGGAGAGGGGGATCACTGTCAGAGAGAGAGATAGAGGGGTCACAGAAAGATAGTGAGAAGGGGTCACAGAGAGAGCAAGAGAGAGAGAAGGGGGGCACAGAGCATCTCCTGATGAAGTCTGGATAGACGAAACGCGTCGAGCAGTACCATCCAGTGATCTGACAGGCCGTGGAGTTGGTGATGTTGACATGTTTAACTTGTTTTTAACATTGCAATTCATCTATCGGTGATCCAAAAAAAGAACCTGAGATGAGCCTTCTATCAATTGGTAGTTTATGAGTGGCCGATTAAGTGTGTGAATTGGTTAAGGGGGTATAACCCTATGTATTTTATCTCTATTTTGTTTTAGATACCTGTGAGTTTTATAACTGTGGAGCTCTGTGATACGCTCATACACACCGCACATCACTGTGAGTTTTATTGCTGGGGTTTCGGTGATACGCTCATACACACCACACATTCCTGTGAGTTTTATTGCCGTCGAGCTCTGTGATACGCTCATACACACTGCATATTACTGTGGAGCTCTGTGATACACTATATGAAATTAATTTAAGGGGGAGGGATGAAATTAATTAAAGGGGAAGAATGAATAAAGAGGAAGTAAAATGAATTGAAGGGGGGGTCAATTGAATTAGAGGACAAGGACCCTGCTGCCAGTCTGCTGCTGGAGACAGACTGTGGACCACAGCCACAGAGTAAGAGTGTTAGGTAGCAGGGTCACAGGGAAACAGTGGCATTGGCAGGCAGTGTGAAATATGTGGGTATATTGACACAGCAGAACCAGGGGGCACCAGCAGGCCACATTGCAAATCTGTGCAGTGCCTAGTGCCCCTCCTATTCCATATTGCCAAAGGAGGGGCACCACGCACTACGTAGATTGGCCCTGTAGCACAGGAGGGGCAGCAGGCACAGCATTGATTGGCAATGTGTTAGGACACCAAACACTGCCATAGCAAGGATGGGGGGGGGGCACCAAAACACACCTTCGCCTGCGTAGACAAAAATGCTTGCACTGGACCTTTCAAAAAATGCCTGCATGGGAGGCTGGCCTCTCATTGATAGGAAGGGGCACAGGCAGCTCCCTCTGCTGACTCTAGTGGCAGATACAGAGTATGACAGGCACAGAGAAAACAGTGCTGAATCCATTAGATTTAGCACCACAGGTCAATTGACAGGGAAATACAGTGCAGTTCAACAATGAAAATGTCCCATAGAGCACCATTGAATGATTCCTCTATATACAGATTGCCGAAGTGTGGCGAACTGCACCGTATTTGCTGTCCATTGCTGAGAATGCTGAAAATGGATTTGAATCGTTCCACAATACGAAACTAAACTTCGGATGAAACAAATCAATATTAAATAAATTTCCGTTTCTACCGAAAAAATTTGTGTGTTAAACTAAACAAATTTTTCATCCCTGCACATTACTAATAGATATGCTAACAGAATCCTTATACAAGATTATGGTAAAAACAAAAGTACTAACCAGTGGCTTACTGCACTATTACCCCGGATAGCTGTAAGATTTTCATCATTTATCTGGTTGCCCATTTAATGGATATAGGTAAAAGCTGGATCCATGACGTTTTCATTGAAAAAGTGCTAGCTCCATGCATTGTTTTGATAAATTGCCCACACCCTCTTAACCGGTCTGCCAACATTTTTGGGAAGTTCACTGGATGCATATCCACCATTAAGTTCAGACATTACATTAAAGGAGTGTATTTGTATTGCTCTTATCCTTAAAATGCAGCAGCTGAGTAAAGGGTTAACTGGG
Organism: Leptobrachium leishanense; assembly: GCA_009667805.1. Lineage (NCBI taxonomy): Eukaryota > Metazoa > Chordata > Amphibia > Anura > Megophryidae > Leptobrachium > Leptobrachium leishanense. The sequence continues at coordinate 400,173,020 of CM019063.1, forward strand.
ACCTTATAAATAGAGTTGCCAGATCGGCAATGTTTTCCTGGACACATATAACTATTTTATTCATAGGGTGAATGCCTGGAAACATGCCGGGCTGCAACATGTATAATTCATATACTGCAGGTAGGAAATCAAGGCAGATCACCTGGTATTCCTTTTTGATTTCTTACCTGCATCATATAGATTATTCATGCTGATGGGCAGTGCATTAAAAATGCCACGCCGCAGCATGTATAAATTATATGTGTCCAGGAAAACATGGCCAACCTGGCAACCCTACTTATAAATGAACTAGGGCTGCAACTAACGATTATTCTTATAATCGATTAGTTGGCCGATTATTATTTCGATTAATCGATTCATCGGATGAAAAAAAAGGAAAACTAATTTATTTACTTAAAATAAATCTTATGTTAAAAAATAATTATACCACAACCTTCCCCCTTTTTTCATAAGCAATTTGCGTAGTGTATGTAACTTTCGTACGTACATATGCAAATTGCATATCTTACGTACTTTTCACACAAGGTATGCGAGTGCTTGGTCAGAGGGATGGGTTGATGCTGCATGCGCAGCTTAAGCCCATGTTTGCTTTCTCAAATGAACACAGCTACAAGAACTTGGTCATAGATGATGATGTCAGCATGAAATCGGAGTTAATAAGCTAAAGTGGTCAGGGTGCGTAAAGTGTCCCTTTTAAATAATTTTGTGAACTGAGTGGGAGGAGGGACTGGAGGTGGAAGGGAGTGACTTTTGCTCAAGTGACTTGACCTGAGTGTGAGAGGGAGTGGGTATGGACAAAAGAACGGATCTGAGTGTGGGAGTGAGCTTGGGGAAAGGGACCAGACCAAAGGGAGGGAATGGCGGTTCCCGACCAAAGAGGGTGGGGTGGTGGTACAGGACTCCAGCTTCAAGTAAGGATAAAACACAGACATACAGCTCTTTCACCCAGTGGCAGCATCCTATTGTTTGTGTTATAGTTCTGCTACTGTTGTAAACAGAATAAAGACAAACAGGTTGTGTCTGACATAACCCTAGAACTAAATCATACCTAGTAAAGCAGTGGCGCTTCTTCTCCAATCAGCTCCGAAGCTGAGGTTATTTACCTTTAACTCATTCTGACTCTAAACAGTGTGTGCTGCACACGGGACGATTAATTGACACTGATTAATCGATGATAAAATTAGTTGTCAACTATTTCCATTATCAATTAGTTGTTGATTAATCTATTAGTTGTTTCAGCCCTAAAATGAACTGACAAAAATATGTACTGACCCTAATAGCCAGCTCAGACATGCTTTCCTGGATGAACATAACTTCTACTTGACAATTGGTGACATATTAAAGAGAGCCCTTAAAGTATGTAGAATCCATCCATAGATACACTCCAGGAACAAAAGCACGTTGCCTAACAGGTCTATTCAAAGAAAGGTGAATATTTGGATAATTGGCAGGGGAAGAGAACAATTTAGACCAAATAGCTGATTTGGAAAGTGAGATAAATGGGAGAATTTTTCTGGTTTGGCTATTTTTACCTAGAATTTTCACTTCTCCAGTCATTCTCCTGAGTTTCACTTTTCTTTGAATAGACCTGTCAGTGAAGTGATAATGACAGAACAGTGTACTTTAGATACAGAAACCAGGGAAAAGGGAGGAGATAAGAGGTAGGTATTTATTGTAGGTTTAATTACACTTTGCTTCACATGCTCTTGTTGTTCTTATGCCTATATTAAGACATTTATATATTTGTAATATATAATATTAAAAGAGATATTTGGAAACTGTGTCTCTGGATCATCGTCCAGATCTAACGCTTGCCAGCTTGCCCCTAAATGGCCATGAGATGTGCAGTGAAGTGCTCAATTATCTTGATCTGTCCTAAAGAAATCATCTCATACAATGAGCAATAGTAGTGTATTGATATTACATTTAAAATGCATCTTGAATCTGTCTCATTATAGCAAACAGACCTGCAAACTAAGCATTTTCTAGCTATTGCTTACAGAAGATATCCAGGCGATAGTACAGGAAATTACAGATAATTTGAAAACTGTAATAGGAAGCGTTTTGCATGTCTTCCAAGAATTGAGGGACATTAGCATTAAACTATCAGATAAGGGTAAAAGCGCTGAATTCTGTTAAGTGAATATGAGGGGAAAAAATGAAACTTGATTAATTGCTTGAATGTTTAAAGGGATACGCTATGTAAAAGTCTAGAGCTTGATTCCATCTCAACGTCAATGTGCTCCATTATGACACTTTTATGCAATGTATTTTTGTATCAGAAATCCCATTGTGTTTTCCTAAGTAATGTGTTTTTAAAATCCTATATTAACCCCTTCACTGCTGAGCCATTTCACCCCGTGTGCGACTGCAGAGAGAGGGATAACAAAGGGAAAAAAAGCACAGAGACACAGCAAGAAATGGTAAAGAGAGAAAGACAGCAAGATAAAGCAGAGGTCCACAGGGCTGGACTGGCCTACCGGGATGTCGGGAGGAATCCCGGTAGGCTGCTTCACTTTTGGGGCCGCTGGAGGCCGTTTTTATAATTAAATCCTGTTTAAAACGTTTTTCCCCACGTTGGTCTGCAGGCTGCCAGTAGCATACTGTGGGTGGGTGGAGCATCGCACCGGCCCCAGAGACTGACTGGCTGAGAGGGGGGGGTGTATGGCCAGGTGTCAGAGTGCAGATGCAGGCAGCCAATAGTGCTGCCCTGCTTGAGTGCATGTGGCACGTGGCAGGCTCAGGCTGCCTGCAAAACATTGTGGCCGGGCTGTCATGTGGTGGGGAGGAGCCATGAATCCTGAACTGTGCGTCTTCCGGCAGGAGCAGGAAACTGGTCCTGCAGCATATCCCTGTGACAGGCAGCATATCATCATGCTGCCTGCAGTATAGGGATTTCTACTGTATGGCAGCACAACCTGTACAGGGGTGCAGTAAACTCTGCCTGGCATGTGACCAGAGGCCCCTGCTGATACCGGGAGACAGTCAGAAAGAGGAGCAGCTGAACTGAGAGAGCTGGAAACAAGAGGCAGGTGAGTATGGGGGAGGGGGAGGTTATTCCACCTATCTCTCTGTCCTTCTGTGTGTCCCTTTGTCTGTCTTTCTCCCTGTTTATGTGTCTGTCTTTCTCCCTGTTTATGTGTCTGTCTTTCTGAATATGTTTATCTGTTTTGTCATCTGTCATTGAGATTAATCTAATTTTCTTTCTCTATTTCCCCTCATTAATATTCTCCTCCCTTTTACTTTTTCTCCCCCATCTCTCCTTGTCATTTCTTCTCTAGCACTCTTTCACTTTCACTCTCTACTTTCTAACCCTAACCTGTACCCCTATTAGCTTCTAACCCTAATCTGTGCCCCTAATAGTTTCTATCCCTAATCTGTGCCCTTAATAGTTTTTAACCCTAATCTGTACCCCCTAATAGTTTCTAACCCTAATCTGTACCCCTAATAGTTTATAACCCTAATCTGTAGCCCTATTAGCTTCTACCCCTAATCTGTGCCCCTAGTATCTTCTAACCTTAATCTGTGCCTGTGGCAGATTAGCTCTGTATATCTATCGTGATATGTATATAAGTATCTACCTGTGTATGTATCTATATGCCTGTACATACATATCTCCTCTACATAGGCATATTCATATCTGGAAAGTGCCCAGTTACCACAGCTGCCTTGAGTAGGTGCTAGAAATTATTTAGAATGGTTATCTGTTTTTCCCCTGGGAGGGATGTAACGGGTGGCTGCGAAGTGGAATTTCTATGATACAGGATCAGGGTGGAAATCACCCATTTGGTGAAAGGGAAGGTCCTGTGTCTTCTATTCACACCTTGAAGTCCTTGCTGAAGATGGCGCGGCACCAAACTGCAAGGGGCCATGCCTTTCAAAGAAGTAATCACATCCTTTGATCACTAGAGGGGGTTTTTGGAGATGATCGATATCTTTGGGCAATTAGAATTAATGAAGAAGTGCACTGAGCGTGCCCAGGAAAGGGGAATGCTGGGACATGTAGTGCAGGGGGCTGTACCATTTATGGGTTTTATTGAATGACCAGGAGACCCTATATATTCTGGAACACACCATGTGGCTGTGCGGGTCTAAGTGGGTTCACTCTACGTGATGATCTGTCCATGCTTCAATCTCCAGCCCCCGGAGTCACAACGGTCTGATTAGCTTATTGACATGTAAGTAAGGCTCTTTGTTTTGCTTGTTTTATTTTCTTGCTGTTTGTGTGTAATTGATTTATCATATCCATTTTTCTGTAACAAATGCACTGAGATAATTTTTGTTATAATAAATACAATTTATTAAGTTCTGTGTTCTGACTGATATTCGCTCCACGCTAACTGAAGGGACTGGATTATTGTTTTTTTGTTTTAAGCTCGAGTATCTACTAAATTGTGAGTTGCGGTGGCTGGGGACAGTTGGGTAAGCGCTCGAGGGGGATTGTTGTCCGTGTAGTCATTATTTGGGTCTAGGATAGATAGTGAATTGCTTAACCCTGCATCTTTCGCTGTGGCACGCATAGTGTTCGGGACAACTGGTGGCAGCATAACGAATAGAGTAAGAAAGTGGGTGTAAGGATTGTGGGAAACGTAGTCACTACCCCAGTTCGAGAGAAGACGGGTACGGCATTGCAATCCTGGGACCACTTCATCACGCTCTACGTGCCTGTTGTGAGCGGAGGCGTTACTGGAACGGCTGGGTAAGCGCGCGGGGGATTGTTGTCTGCGTAGTCATTATCTGGGTCTAGGACAGACAGATAGTGAGTTGCTTAACCCTGCATCTTTCGCTGCGGCGCGCGTAGTTGTCGTGACAGTGCCCCTAATAGTTTCTAACCCTAATCTGTACCCCTAATAGCTTCTACCCCTAATATGTGCCCCTAATAGCATCTAACCCTAATCTGTGCCCCTAAAATCTTCTAACCCTAATCTGTGCCCCTAAAATCTTCTAACCCTAATTTCTAAACAAGGCACATTTCTGTGAGGTTCATTGCTGTGCAGCTCTGTGATACACATATAGACACCGCACATTACTGTATTACAGAGCTGCACAGCAATAAAACTCACAGTAATATGCGGTGTATATGAGTGTATCACAGAGATCCACAGCAATAAAACTCACAGTATTGTGCAGTGTGTATGAGTGTTAGGGATGAGCCGAACACCCCCATGTTCGATTCGCATTCGATCTCGAACAATTTCAAAAGTTCGAGTTAGAACGCGAACACGAACACGAACATGAACCAAACTCAATGCAAGTCAATGGGACTCGAAAGTTCAAATTTTAGAGTGCCCTCCAAGAGGGCATATATGCAAGATATTTGCCATAAAGGTGTATGGGGGTCCGGGTAGTGCCCTGGGGGACAGGAAACAAGGACAAAAGTTTAAAAAAAACATTTTTAAAGGAACAGTGAGTTTTCCATGAAATAAAGGTTAAGAATAAAAAATTCCTTCAAATATCGTGTCCAGGAGGTCCCCATGACCTGCCCGTGAAGTGGTGGATTTGTAGGATTTATAGAAACATTTAAAAACAGAAAACTGACATTTCAAATTACGGTAAATGGTTTTCCTTTAATCTATTCATAAACAACTGCTTGGGGCGGCAGCCTGTATGAAAAGAGACATTTTAAGACACACGGATCAAGTTTAGGGATTTTTTGGCTAAATTATGGTGAAACCTATGCAGGCTTTGGATGAAAGTAACAATAGGTGCTTTAAAATTGGGCCTTTAGGGTCGGCAACAGTGCAGTCACACCGTAACCCCTCTGTGGTATTGTGGAAGAGTGCAGGGTTGGACCCTGCGGTCCAATATTAAAATGATATGAATCTGGTAATATAGGCGTCAGTGGCAGTGCACCCAAATATTGTGCCTTTGGTGGCAGCAAGTGCCTTCAAACCGTAAGTAACCACTCTGTGGTATTGTGGAAGAGTGCAGGGTTGGACCCTGCGGTCCAATATTAAAATGATATGAATCTGGTAATATAGGCATCAGTGGTAGTGCACCCAAATATTGTGCCTTTGGTGGCAGCAAGTGCCTTCACACCGTAACCCCTTTGTGGTATTGTGGAAGAGTGCAGTGGTGGAGGTTTTGTGAATGCAGAAGAGATCCCCAATCTATACAGTTACGTCAGCATCAGGGGATTGATAGCTGCTGATCCAGGACTGATTCATTTTTATAAATGTCAGCCGGTCTACAGAGTCGGTGGACAGACGCACTCTTTTGTCTGTGACAAAACCTCCAGCGGCACTGAACGTTAGGGATGTGCGTTTCGGGTTTCGGAATTTCGGAATTTTCACGAAATTTCCCGATTCGGGTCTTTCGATGCTGCCGAAATTCTGAAATTTTTTAGGTCCGAAAAAGTCGAATCCGTCTCCGAAATGTTTTCCGAGCCGAATCGAAAAATTTTCGGAATTTTCGAATGGACTTGAAATGTGTCAAATCGAAATTTATTTTCCCTCTATTCATGATTTCGGTTCCATTCGGGATTTCGGTTCCATTTCGGTAATTCTGAACATCTTTTATTTAACTATTATCGGTTATATCGCTGATTCTGTAAATTTTGTCTTTGTAAATGTGCTGGGGCAAATCAATGAGCTGGGGCAAATCCATGTGTGAGCTGGGTCAATATCCTATGAGCTGGGGCAAATCCATGTGCTGGGGCAAATCCATGTGCTGGGGCAAATCCGTGAGCTGGGGCAATATCCTATGAGCTGGGGCAAATCCATGTGTGAGCTGGAGCAATATCCTATGTGCTGGGGCAAATCCATGTGCTGGGGCAAATCCATGAGCTGGGGCAAATCCATGTGCTGGGGCAAATCCATGTGCTGGGGCAAATCCGTGAGCTGGGGCAATATCCTATGAGCTGGGGCAAATCCATGTGCTGGGGCAAATCCATGTGCTGGAGCAAATCCATGAGCTGGGGCAAATCCATGTGCTGGGGCAAATCCATGAGCTGGGGCATCAATGTGCTGGGGCAAATCCATGTGCTGGGGCAATATCCTATGAGCTGGGGCAAATCCATGTGTGAGCTGGGGCAATATCCTATGTGCTGGGGCAAATCCATGTGCTGGGGCAAATCCATGAGCTGGGGCATCCATGTGCTGGGGCAAATCCATGTGCTGGGGCAAATCCATGAGCTGGGGCATACATGTGCTGGGGCAAATCCATGTGCTGGGGCAAATCCATGTGCTGGGGCAAATCAATGTGCTGGGGCAAATCCGTGAGCTGGGGCAATTGTCACGGTTCCCGGATCCCACCACGCAGTACTTAACCCCCAACACTCCACAAAACCCAGAAGCTACCAACAGTGTAGCTGTGAATGATCCCTATCTGTCTGGTCCTTAGAATTGGCCAGGTAAACTAGCTAGACAGAAAAGGGTTAACAATACGGAGAGGAGTCAGCCGAGCCAGAATCAGGAATACAGAGTTCAGAATGGTCAAATGGAATAGCCGGGTCGGTATCAGAGCAGTAGCGTAGTACAAGCAAATAGTCTAGGGCAACAGAAGGCAGAATGGTCAGAACACAAGCAGAGGTCAGTAACAGGTTAAAATCAATATAGCAGTCAGGTACAAGGAGCTCAGGATGGATAACCACGATCTGGCAACTTCTGAAACTATACTGAGGGTTTTTAAAGACCTTCACCAGACCATGCCCCCCACTCAAGCCACACCTCATGCAATCACCTCCCTGCCTGTCTCCATTTAAACCAGGCAGTGGTCAGCGAGCCGCATCAGACTTGCTGTCCTCAAGCACACAGGTAGGGCTGGAAGCCCCCAACGTTACAGTACCCCCCTCTCCACGAGCAGACGCCGGATGCTCAAAAGAGGACAACAAGAAAAATGACAAGAAAATAGTCAATGGGTCTTGTAGGCACGTAGAGCCCTCGCGTACACCAGTCACCAAAGTCCCCTGAGGTCCCAATCAGAGTCGTCATCCTCCTCAAGACGCCCCCGTCTATGAGGGTGGGAGCCAAAACTGGGTCCAGGTTTGAAGACACTGGCACCAGTCCTTTTGCGTCTCCTACCCCTGGTACAGGACGCGGAATGGACAGCAACAGTGTCCTCTCTGCACTGCGGCAACATGAACACGGCACCAGTGGTACGGATCTGCGGGTCAGTGACCCCGGCACGGCTCTGCTGCAACTTAGTCATGGCGGCAACAGCACGGATCTGTGGGTCAGGGACCTTGGCACGGCTCTGCGGTGACTGGACTGGAACCACTGGGCTCGAAGACGCCGGGACAGCTGGGCTCGAAGACGCCGGGACAGCTGGGCTCGAAGACGCCGGGACAGCTGGGCTCGAAGACGCCGGGACAGCTGGGCTCGGTGGGGCAGCGCCCTTGGTGTGGACCGGTTGGGTAGCACCCTTGGCAAGGACAGGAGGGGCAGCGCCTTTAGCACGACTCTGTGGTGACTTGGACATGGCAGCAACAGCACGGCTCTGTGGGTCAGTGACCTCATCACGGCTCTGCGGCGACTCGGTCCTGGCGGCGGCAGCACAGATCTGTGGGTCAGCGACCTCATCACGGCTCTGCGGCGACTTGGACATGGCGGCAGCAGCCAGCTCGGGTGAGCGTGGCTTGGCAACAGCCGGCTCGGGTGAGCGTGGCTTGGCAACAGCCGGCTCGGGTGAGCGTGGCTTGGCAACAGCCGGCTCGGGTGAGCGTGGCTTGGCAACAGCCGGCTCGGGTGAGCGTGGCTTGGCAACAGCCGGCTCGGGTGAGCGTGGCTTGGCAACAGCCGGCTCGGGTGAGCGTGGCTTGGCAACAGCCGGCTCGGGTGAGCGTGGCTTGGCAACAGCCGGCTCGGGTGAGCGTGGCTGGGCAACAGCCGGCTCGGGTGAGCGTGGCTGGGCAACAGCCGGCTCGGGTGAGCGTGGCTGGGCAGCTACCGGCTCGGGTGAGCGTGGCTGGGCAGCTACCGGCTCGGGTGAGCGTGGCTGGGCAGCTACCGGCTCGGGTGAGCGTGGCTTGATCTCACAGTGCTTTGCAACCACCTTGGCTTGGCACTGTGGAGCGGTGACCCCAGCTTGGCACTGTCTCTTGAACTGCTGTGCAGTGGACTGGCTCTCAAACTGGTTAGCGGTGGACCAGATCTCGCACTGTTCGTGCTGCAGGGCAGCACTCTTGACTGGAACTGCTAGCTTAGGCACAGTAGACATGGACAGGACTTGAAGCTGACAAACAGCAGACTCAGATTCTTTGTGCTGCTGAGCAGCCACCTTAGATTGTTCATGCTGCAGGGCAGCACTCTTGACTTCCCACTGCTGGGCATTACACCTGGTCTCTCCCTGTTGGGCAGTAGATTTTGGACATCCTGCGACGTGCAGGGCAGTGGACTCTGGGACCTGGTAAGGCTGGAACATGGAGGGTAACTTCTGGGGGCGCAATTGACAGTCCATTCTTTTATGCAGGAAAGAACCGCAATAAAAGCATAAGCCCTGAGTCTTCCTCCATACCCTTTCCTCCAGGGTCAGGGGTCCTCTGGAACCTTTAACTGGAACTGGAACAGGCTCCTTTGGGAAGACGTCCCTAGGAGGTTGCAGCAAACTTGCATACAGGATATCCAGGTGCTGAGTAATGAGCTTGTTAGCCCCTCTCAGGATCTCCAGCACCTCTAGAATTACTGCTCGCTCACTACGTACTGGCTGCCTCATTATGTGTACCTGGGATGTCTGAACGACAGGGGGCACAGGTATAGCAGGCGGAGGTGCAACCCCAACTGGTTCCAGGTGTGCAGTACGATTCAGGATAGTCTGTAAGGCAATGGCAAACTGATCCATCCTATGATCCTGCTCATCCTGTCTGGATACAAAGGTAGCCAAGTGCTGTGTTAAATCTGCGGGATCCATATTGGCCAGATCGTAATGTCACGGTTCCCGATCCCACCACGCAGTACTTAACCCCCAACACTCCACAAAACCCAGAAGCTACCAACAGTGTAGCTGTGAATGATCCCTATCTGTCTGGTCCTTAGAATTGGCCAGGTAAACTAGCTAGACAGAAAAGGGTTAACAATACGGAGAGGAGTCAGCCGAGCCAGAATCAGGAATACAGAGTTCAGAATGGTCAAATGGAATAGCCGGGTCGGTATCAGAGCAGTAGCGTAGTACAAGCAAATAGTCTAGGGCAACAGAAGGCAGAATGGTCAGAACACAAGCAGAGGTCAGTAACAGGTTAAAATCAATATAGCAGTCAGGTACAAGGAGCTCAGGATGGATAACCACGATCTGGCAACTTCTGAAACTATACTGAGGGTTTTTAAAGACCTTCACCAGACCATGCCCCCCACTCAAGCCACACCTCATGCAATCACCTCCCTGCCTGTCTCCATTTAAACCAGGCAGTGGTCAGCGAGCAGCATCAGACTTGCTGTCCTCAAGCACACAGGTAGGGCTGGAAGCCCCCAACGTTACAGCAATATCCTATGTGCTGGGGCAAATCCATGTGCTGGGGCAAATCCATGTGCTGGGGCATCCATGTGCTGGGGCAAATCCATGTGCTGGGGCAAATCCATGAGCTGGGGCAAATCCATGTGTGAGCTGGGGCAATATCTTATGTGCTGGGGCAAATCCATGTGTGAGCTGGGGCAAATCCATGAGCTGGGGCAAATCCATGTGCTGGGGCAAATCCATGTGCTGGGGCAAATCAATGTGCTGGAGCAAATCAATGTGCTGGGGCAAATCCGTGAGCTGGGGCAATATCCTATGAGCTGGGGCAAATCCATGTGCTGGGGCAAATCCATGTGCTGGGGCAAATCCATGAGCTGGGGCAAATCCATGTGCTGGGGCAATATCCTATGAGCTGGGGCAAATCCATGAGCTGGGGCAAATCCATGTGCTGGGGAAAATCCATGTGCTGGACTGCTGGGGCAATAGAGTTAGACAGCTTTGAAACGAGGAGAACAGATGTTCCGAAAAAAACGAAAATTTCCGAAATAGCGAAAAGCCGATAACCAAAAAACGAGCAAAGTGACACGAAAATACGAAAAATAGTCGATATATACCGAAAACCATGTACAATTCCGAAAAACGAAAAGTTCCGAAATAACGAAAAGTCGATACAGAAACCTAGTCAAGTGACCCGAAAATACAAAAAATGGTCGATATTCCGAAAAAGAAATGTACCCGAAAAACGAATCGAGCCGAACCGAATCGAAACAGAAAGCAGTCGAAACGAGCCGAATCGAAAAGTTTAAAAATTCGAAAAATCGAATCGAATCGAAAAAAAATCGGTGCACATCCCTACTGAACGTCCTTTCAGAAAGCACGCTGGATGAAGGGCAACCTAGTAACTGCAGCCATATGTGACCAAAACACCAGCTTATCTAAGAGACAAAATGCAGATCCTCAAAATAATTCAGGGATCGAATGGGGAGAAGACTGTTTCCTAGTAACAAGTGATGTGCAGTCTCTGTACACTATTATTACACATGACCAAGTAATGGAGGCCACTAAATTTTTCCTAGAAAAGGCAAAGTTACTTCTGCCAGAGCAGATAACCTTTATCTTGGAAGGTATACGACTGATCCTTGAAAATAATTATTTCTGGTTTGAAGATAGATTTTACTTACAGACCAGGGGAACGGCAATGGGAACTCATTTTGCGCCAGGATATGCAAAATTATTCATGGCGGAGTGGGAGGAAACATTTCTGACGGAATGGCAGCAGCATCTGATGGTGTATAGGAGATACATCGATGATGTGTTTTTCATATGGAAAGGGGAGGAGAATAAGCTCCGAGAGTTTCTGAATCTCCTTGATAACAATGAGAGAGGAATTAAACTCACTACAGTATGGAGTAAAACGGAAGTGACGTTTTTGGATTTGGAAATATATGTAACTTCGGATCAGACTGCATTGAAGACAAGGACCCAATTTAAGCATGTTGACTGTAACAGCTTTATTGCGAAGAATAGCTGTCATTTAATCCAATGGTTGGAGAATGTCCCGAAAGGACAGTTCTCAAGATTGAGAAGAAATTGTACTGATGTTGATATTTATGATGACCAATCAAACAAACTCCTTAGAGATTTTGAAGATAAGGGTTACAATAGAGAGAGATTAGAAACCACAAGAGGGGAAATAAGGTCTATTGAAAGAGAGTCCCTTTTGAAAGAGAGATCCTCAGTAAAGAGAAAAAAATAAGTATCTGGCGCCCCCTAGTGGAAAACTGAACAGTGCAACAATGGTATGAAAAAAAGAGTCCGTACTAGGTAAATAGCAGTTCAATAGTCAGCAGCAGAAGTTCACACACAAGACGGTTTACCTCTAACCGTCAAATACTCGAACAACAGAAATAAGTGGAGAATCTCTGCGCTTCCCTCTTTAGTGTTGAATAATTTTCAAGTGAAAAGATCTTCTTTGGATATTATAAGGTCGCTTTTCACAACTGGTCTTCAACCCTCAAGAAAAGGGGAATAAATGGCAACATAGTGTGATCCATTACAACATCAGTGCCCCCCAGATAATTGTACAAAGGTTCAACTCACATGTGGAGGTGTCATAAATCCGACACTAGATGTACTGTGCAACCGGTATTTTTAGGAGATACCGGACTCCCCTTTAGCGTCTCTGTTCCCACACAATATCCCGCGCATGTGCAGTGGAGGCTGCCGGGTTCCGAGAAACGGGCGTTTCGCCATTCAATTAAGTTAAGGACACCAGGGAATATAAGGACACTGCAGGATAAGAAAATCATTTACTTTTTGCCGACTGAGGAAGCGACTGGTTCGCGAAACGCGTTTTGGCGTTCGAATTTTAATCTATTTCGAATTGTTTTAATAGTTTTATGGAATAAATCTTCATTTACCTTTGCTTAAGGTCCTGCAGCTGTTTTTATTTTTTATTTCTTGGAGGAACACCTGGGAACAGAGACGCTAAAGGGGAGTCCGGTATCTCCTAAAAATACCGGTTGCACAGTACATCTAGTGTCGGATTTATGACACCTCCACATGTGAGTTGAACCTTTGTACAATTATCTGGGGGGCACTGATGTTGTAATGGATCACACTATGTTGCCATTTATTCCCCTTTTCTTGAGGGTTGAAGACCAGTTGTGAAAAGCGACCTTATAATATCCAAAGAAGATCTTTTCACTTGAAAATTATTCAACACTAAAGAGGGAAGCGCAGAGATTCTCCACTTATTTCTGTTATCCTCAGTAAAGAGTATGAACGACAATGTCCCTTTCATATTCACCTATAATCCACATAATAAGAACATCAGACAGACTATTAGAAAGTATTGGCCCATCCTACGTCAAGACCCTGTTCTGAGTGACGTTCTGCAAGAGAAACCCAGAATTATTTGCAGGGGAGTTGGAAATTTGAAAATGGAGATAACACAGGATAGGGGGAGGAAATCAGCTGTTAATCATTTTGGGATCACAAAGGGGTTCCATAGATGTGGAAATTGTCTAAATTGCAGGAATACTAGAAGTAAAAAGGAGATAGTGACTGAAGTCCAGAGGAAAGGAATGAATGTAAGAATTAAAGAGGTGATCACTTGCTTTTCACGTAATGTGATATATCTATTAACGTGCCCATGTGGGCTTAATTACGTAGGTTGTACAATGATACCTTTAAATGTACGCATACAGGAACATGTGAGGAACATTCGGAAGGGAATGGAGAATCATAGTGCGCCGCTACATTTTAAACAAAAACACTCACAGAATCCAGAAGGATTAAAGTTCATAGGAGTGAAGAAATTGACACCCTCCTGGAGAAGAGGTAATTTTGAAAAAGTGCTTGGCAAGGAGGAAATGAGGTGGATTTATTTGATGAACTCATTACAGCCTGGCGGCCTAAATGCTGATTTCGAGCTGTGTCACTTTTTAAATGATGGGTAATACACTAGTTTTGTCCCCCCCCCCTTTATTTTATTTAATTTATTTTATTTTCCCTCACCCCTTTCTCCTGGATCTTCCCTTTTATCTAATTAGTTATTACCATTATTCGAGTTTTTACCTCTCTAGCCCGACCCCTGTTTATTAAACCGACAATATTTATATGATAGGAATTTGCCGTTGCTACTTACACAACTAATATTGCTATAGACTTTGACTTATATCTATTAAGGTAATTCTTTTTAATTTACCCAGCTATTAATATAGTGTCTGAATAAGTTTTTAAGTAGACCTCTTTTCGCAATATGCAGCTATATATTTTTAGAGTCCTGACTGCTGTCTTATGTAAAACGATGCTGTTGCCATAAACAGGTATTAATATTATTTGCGGTAGAATAGATCTTTAAACTAAGGATTTGTACTCTATTTTAGCATTTTAACTTGATTACTCTAATCAATTTTTATGTATTTTATATATGCTGGTTGTCATTCGGTTTGTCGCTGTAATGATTATTGCCTCGATTATTAAGTTCACATTAAGTTTGCATTGAGAGACATTAGTACTTTTTTTTCTCTCCTTCTGACCACAGAGGGCTGCAATTAAACCTCATTAGAGGACTATAAGTAAAGGGAGGTATGCAGAGTACTCCATACACTGACTGATGAAGGCATATGCCCAAAACGCGTCTCAGTAGTTCTTGCTATTTTATGCATTTATTTTAGATGTATTTTATCCATTAAATGTTTGATTTTTTACCTGTTGGGCCTCTCTTTGGAATATTGAGCCACTATATCCTGGAATCAACAACCAGAGGGGCATTTGTAGGTGTTTTTGCCTAAAAAAGAAACACCCATGCGTATGAAATGAGCCTAATGATCTGACAGGCTCCATCCTCGGTGAGTGCTAATTTGGCTGTAGTCTCTATACGATTTTCTATATAAGGAGTTATTGCGCTATGTGAGGGCTTGTTTTTTGTGCTCTCTTTGAGTGATCCACATTGCAAGATAAGAACAAGAACGGGAGAACACTGCGGGTTATTTCGGAGGATTACCCGAACATTACCCGAATACCGCTTCCTTTCTCGACTTTTTATCTGCCCCACCTCTTGCTTGCATCGGACTTTTGTCTGGACAGTGGACATACCTAAACCTCCAATCCTGTATTACCGATAAGTAATATCCGAAGTTACTGCTGTATATACATAAGGAAAATATTTTTTGCGCTATCTGGTGATTTTTGTTTGTACTACAAATAGTATACACAAAAAAACAATCTTTCTTGTGAGAGTTTTCATTGTACTGTATCCCAGGGAAGCAGCATACCTGAAGTGGATTTATACCCCTTCCCTATTCTACAAAATAGATAAATAGGTGGGGTAACAATTAACGTTGCTAGTAATTAATTGAGCGCCAGCACACAAACCTCTTTGTTTTTCTAGGTTATGCTGCCCCAGCTGCTGCAGCGTACGAAAAAATATAGTTCCAACCATCCCCAAGCACAGCATCTAAATGCCAGTTTAGCTATATTACTCGCATTACAGCTGCTGCCTTTCCAGCTGGTGGACTCTGCTTTCTTCCGTGAATTTGCTGAATGTGCTGTACCACAGTGGCAGGTTCCAAAACACCATTTCTTTTCACGGAAGGCCATTCCAGCACTATACCAGCACGTGGAACACAATGTTATGGAGTCATTGGGAAAGGCAGTCAGCAGCAAGGTGCACATGACTTTAGACATGTGGTCCAGCAAGCATGGACAGGGCCATTACATTTCCTTCACGGCACACTGGGTAACTCTGATTGCAGCTGGGAGGGATCCAAGACGGGGCTCTGTGCCATACTGTGCTTGAGCTGGTTTGTTTAGGGGACAAGAGCCACACCGGGAAAGAAATTCTTTCAGCTCTGCAGGGGCAGGTGCAGAGATGGTTAACACCACGCCAGCTTGAGCTGGGAATGGTCGTCTGTGATAATGGCAGCAACCTTCTCTCTGCCCTACGCCAGGGTAAATTGTCGCATGTACCATGCCTAGCACACGTTCTAAATCTGGTGGTATAGCGTTTCCTAACCAGGTACCCAGGGCTGGCAGAGCTTCTCAGCCAGGCCAGAAAAGTCTGCAGCCACTTCAGATGGTCATTCCCAGCAAGTGTTCGCCTGGCAGAAATTCAAAGAGAATTCCACCTTCCCACAAACCGTCTGATCTGTGACATGCCCACCAGGTGGAACTTGACATCAGCAATGCTGCAGCGTCTGCACAAGCAGTAGAGGGCCATCAATGAGTACCTGTGTGAGTATGGCACAAGGACAGGTTCAGGTCAACTTGTTTTCCCCCCGCCCCGCAGTGGCTGATGATCAAGGATGCATGCGCTGTACTGTCACCATTTGAGGAGGCAACGAGGATGGTGAGCAGGGACAGTGCATGCATCAGTGACACAATTCCTTTAGTGTTCCTGGATGTGCGCTCTGCGGGGAATTATAGATGTGGCTCTAGAGGCAGAGCAGCAGGAGGAAGAGGAGGCCTTCCCTAGCTCTCAAGGCCCCAGTCTTTACGCAGACAGAATTCCTGCAGGTCCTCAGATCAGATAGGAGGAGGATGAGGAGGAGGATGAATATTTAAGTAGTGGGGGCATTGAAGGTGGGGATTCCTCAAGAGAGGGCTTTGTGTGCTCAGAAACCCAAGGACTAGTACGTGGCTGGGAGGAGGAAGTGCACGATGGGGTCATCCTCATTTACCAGGAAGACTCGGAAGCTAATGCCACCTCCAACCTACGCTGCATGGGCTCCCTTATCCTGCAAAGTCTGCTAAAGGACCCCAGGATTCGTGCTATCAAGGAGAGGGATCTTTACTGGTTGGAAAGCCTTCTTGATCCACGATACAAGGGTAAAGTTGCAGAGCTCATCCTGCCCGCACAGAGGGAGCACAGGATGAAATAACTTGAGGACGCTCTAAAGCGACACTTGTGTAACACCTTTCCAGGCACTGGTAGGTTCCAAGTGATGACACAGGTGCTTCTGAGGCTGTGGATGATCAGAGGAAGAGCGGTGAAGGCTGGGGCCACTTGACGGATGCCTTTTTAAATTTTTGAGTCCTCGACGCCCACGGACGTCAAATGTAGGCACCCATTGCCAGCGTCTTCACCATATGGTGCAGGACTACCTAGGGGCAAGGGCAGACCTGGATACCTTTACAGCAGATGATCCACTAGCTTACTGGGTGTTGAGATTGGATCACTGGCCAGAACTTAGCCAATATGCTATGCAGCTACTAGGTTGCCCTTCATCTAGCGTGCTTTCCGAAAGGACATTCAGTGCCACTGGAGGTTTTGTCACAGACAAAAGAGTGCGTCTGTCCACCGACTCTGTAGACCGGCTGACATTTATAAAAATGAGTCAGTCCTGGATCAGCAGCTATCCCCTGATGCTGACATAACGGAATAGATCGGGGATCTCTTCTGCATTCACAAAACCTCCACCACTGCACTCTTCCACAATACCACAAAAGGGTTACGATGTGAAGGCACTTGCTGCCACCAAAGGCACAATATTTGGCTGCACTGACACTGACGCCTATATTACCAGATTTATATCATTTAATTTTTTTTACCGCAGGGTCCAACCAAGCACTCTTCCACAATACCACAAAAGGGTTACGGTGTGAAGGCACTTGCTGCCACCAAAGGCACAATATTTGGCTGCACTGACACTGACGCCTATATTACCAGATTCATATCATTTTAATTTTTTGGACCACAGGGTCCAACCCTGCACTCTTCCACAATACCAGAGAGGGGTTACGGTGTGACAGCACTGTTGCCAACACTAAAGGCCCAATTTTAAAGCACCTATTGTTACTTTCATCCAAAGCCTGCATAA
Source organism: Leptobrachium leishanense (assembly GCA_009667805.1). Taxonomy (NCBI): domain Eukaryota; kingdom Metazoa; phylum Chordata; class Amphibia; order Anura; family Megophryidae; genus Leptobrachium; species Leptobrachium leishanense. Next base: position 400,190,731 of record CM019063.1, read on the forward strand.
GTTTCACCATAATTTAGCCAAATAAATCACTAAATTTGTTCTGCGTCTCCTAAAATGTCTCCTTTTTTAATACAGACTGCGCCCCAATAGAAGAGATTAAAGGAAAACCGTTTACCGTCATTTGAAACTTCATTTTTTTGTTTTTAAATGTTTCGATACATCCTACAAATCCGCCACTTCACGGGCAGGTTATGAGGACCTCCTTGGCACGATATTTTAAGGAATTTTTGGTTTTTATTTTTAACCCTTATTTCATGGAACACTCACTGTTCCTTTAAAAATGTTTTTTGTTTACTTTTTTTCCTTGTTTCCGGTCCCCCAGGGCACTACCCAGACCCCACCCCCCATACACCTTCTATGGCAAATATCTTGCATATATGCCCTCTTGCAGGGCACTCTAAAAATTGTACTTTTGAGTCCCATTGACTTGCATTGAGTTCGTTTCTTGTTCGCGTTCGAACTCGAACTTTTGAAATTGTTCGAGTTCGAATGCGAATCGAACACGGGGGTGTTCGGCTCATCCCTATTCTAGACATGCATATCCCTTTAACAGGTTTCTCAGTATATTTAGATCATACTACCATTGGTATATTTTCCATCCAAAAATAATAAATTGCTAATAGATTGGTAAACATATAAGCTTCAGTTTGTCAACAATTATATTAACCTCTAAATAATTTCAAGATTTGACCTACAAATATTACATAAATTACACAATACTTGTGGAAATAAGGATTTAGTCCTTTGGTGAATTTCCCTTCATTAGTATGATAATTTGTAAGAAGGTTAGGAAACTAGATTAATAGAACATTTGAAGATGGTGGAAGCAAAGTAATGAGTGTAAACAGTTTTCCATGTTACAGTGCATCTCAGAGAAAATTTTTTAAAAAGTGGAGATTTTATTAGCTGGAAAATTCATAGTAATTTCAGTATTACATGTTGAACAGTTTTTATGCAATAATTTTGTTTTTAATTTTTTTCACGTTATGTTCTTTTTTTATGTGAAAATATATATACCTTTACTTATTATTAAGATTAAGTTATTTATTTCAACCTCTCCCATGGCACACTATTTGTTTTTTCATAAGATATAAAGGTGATATTGGAAACCCATATTCAGTGATGAAATTAATATTTGAGAGTTGGGATTGTGAGATACTGTATATATTGAGTTATGCTAACTATGTGCAGTGATTGGAATCAAAATTAATGATTTTGGTAGAAAGACTTAAATATAGGGATGCTCAACTGTGGCCTGAAAATAGCAAAAGGTCTCTGGAAGCATGTATATTGATGACATTTTAAAAGGATTATGTTGAATATCCTTAGTAATCTACTCTGTGCCTGAGCCCTAGAAATAAAACCACTAATTAGACTACGGTGTTTATTCAAAAATCTCTGCAGTTTGCAGATATTGCCAGAAACGGCAACAAACACTGTTGCTTCACAAATAGCAAGAATCTTCCTTGTGAAGTACAATTATTGAAATTTAATGCAAGCACCGTCCCTTTCTGAATAAACCCCTAAGAGTGAGAATTACCCTCCTATATTGAGAGAATAGAATGCAGGTACATTGGAGACAAATGTTCATAATGTTCAGTTGTACCCCATATTTATTCTACCTCCTAATAAATTACATCTTTAAATATTCGTAAAGGATTAAAAAAAGTTATGTTTTTTTTACATCCTTATTTTTATAGCAGAGAGGATTATTCTTGTCTTCGTTTGCCATCACATTTCCTACATGTTTCTGTAACCTAATCTCAATCGCCTCCTTCCAATCTCCTCAACAACAAAAAGCAACAACTCCCACCCCCTACTGTGATAAAATAAGAAAAGGATCACAGAGTTGACTTACTCAAAGCACTGAAGGCTACTGAATAATGAGTACTTTTTGTTGCTAAATGTTTTTATGAGAGTGGATTTTTTAAAGCATACTTTCTATTTTAATGCGTATTGAATAGCCAGGGCTTTAAATTCAAATTAACATGGAAGTTAGCATTGGTATGGAATAACCTAACAAGAGGATGAGATGATAGAATGTAAAATGAGTGACTGGTCCTGCAGTATGTACTTTTCGACTCTTATATAGATAAACACAGTTAATAGTTAATAAACTTTCAAGATGAACGATTATCACATGTGTATTTGTCCAAGGATAGGAGAATCCAGAGCAAACAAATTGGTCACATGAAAAAGGGAGCAACTTGGGAGAGCAATATACAGTAAATACTGAAATACGGTATTTTTACATAAACTCCATTCATTGTTTTCAATATTAATAATGGTTAACACTGAGAAATTCTTTGACTAAAGTTCTCATGGGATCCTGTGAGTATCTGATTCTATTATTAATATTATCATCATCATCATTTATATAGCGTCAACAGTTTCCGCAAAGCTTGATCCCACTCAAAGGGTTAACGTCAATTTTAAATTACCACATTTGCCACAGCTCAGAAACATAGTAATTGCACCCACAGACAACAAGCAGGGTAATTGCATAAATTGTGTGTGAGTACTGCATTTGTTTATACCCTGTACATTCTTGGTGTATATACACATATATTGTGTGTGTCATTACAATGTGTGTATACTTTGCATGTGCACTGTGTGTCTATACTGTGCCCACCTTTACGTATGTATACTGTGCGTGTATTCTTTGTACTGTGTATGTATATCGTATGTGTGTGCATTCTGTATGTGCTATGTACATAGAATGCATAGTGTGACGTGAGTGCTATATGTGCAGTATGTGCTTTGTATGTAGCTCTGTATGTGCAGTGTGTTTGTACTTTTGTTTTATATATGGAGTGTGTAGTGAGTAAAGTATGTGTAGAATGTGTAGTGTGTTGTGTATAGGGATGAGCTGTTCGGTTCGGACGGTTCGGAGTTCGACCCGAACTTAGCCTGTTCGATTAGATCGTGAATAGGGATGAGCCGAACACTCCCCGAGTTCGGTTCAAGCCCGAACCCGAACTTCCCATTTGTTCGGGACCGAACCCGAACCCCCATGCAAGTCAATGGGGCTGAAAATTCGGTTTTTTAGAGTGCCCTCCAAGAGGGCATATATGCTACATATTTGCCATAAAAGGTGTATGGGGGTCCGGGTAGTGCCCTGGGGGACAGGAAACAAGGACAAAAAGTTTAAAAAAAAACATTTTTAAAGGGACAGTGAGTTTTCCATGAAATAAGGGTTAAAAATAAAAACGAAAAATTCCTTCAAATATCGTGCCTAGGAGGTCCCCATAACCGGCCCGTGAAGTGGCGGATTTCTAGGATGTATAGAAACACTTAAAAACAAATAAATGACGTTTCATATGACAGTAAATGCTTTTCCTTTAATCTATCCATAAACAACTGCTTGGGGCGGCAGCCTGTATGAAAAGACATTTTAGGAAGCAGAGAAAAAGTTTAGTGTTTTTTTGGGCTAAATTATTGTGAAACTTATGCAGGCTTTGGATGAAAGTAACAATAGGTGCTTTAAAATTGGGCTTTTAGCGTCGGCAACAGTGCCGTCACACCATAACCCCTCTGAGGATATGAATCTGATACAGGCGTCAATGGCAGTGCACCCAGATATTGAGCCTTTAGTGCCAGGCATGCAAGTATCATCATACAGTAACCCCTCTGTGGTATTGTGGAAGAGTGCAGGGGTGGACCATGTGGTCCTATATTGAAAAGTGTTTTTTTTTATCTGTTAATGGGCGTCAGTGCACCCAGATATTGTGCCTTTAATGCCAGGCCATCAAGTATCATCATACAGTAACCCCTCTGTAGTATTGTGGAAGAGTGCAGGGGTGGACCATGTGGTCCTATATTGAAAAGTTTTTTTATCTGTTAATGGGCGTCAGTGCACCCAGATATTGTGCCTTTAATGCCAGGCCATCAAGTATCATCATACAGTAACCCCTCTGTAGTATTGTGGAAGAGTGCAGGGGTGGACCATGTGGTCCTATATTGAAAAGTGTTTTTTTTTATCTGTTAATGGGCGTCAGTGCACCCAGATATTGTGCCTTTAATGCCAGGCCATCAAGTATCATCATACAGTAACCCCTCTGTGGTATTGTGGAAGAGTGCAGGGGTGGACCATGTGGTCCTTTATTGAAAATTTTTTGATCTGGTAATGGGCGTCAGTGCACCCAGATATTGTGCCTTTGGTGCCAGGCCAGCAAGTATCGTCATACAGTAACCCCTCTGTGGTATTGTGGAAGAGTGCAGGGGTGAACCATGTGGTCCTATATTGAAAAGTTTTTTTTTTTAATGGGCGTCAGTGCAGCCAGATATTGTGCCTTTCATGGCAGCAAGTGCCTTCACACCGTAACCCTTTTGTGGTATTGTGGAAGAGTTCAGTGCTGCAGGTTTTGTGAATGCAGAAGAGGACATCTGCTATCTATTCCATTACTTCAGCATCAGGGGATTGATAGCTGCTGATCCAGGACTGATTCATTTTTATAAATGTCAGCCAGTCTACAGAGTCGGTGGACAGACGCACTCTTTTGTCTGTGACAAAACCTCCAGCGGCACTGAACGTCCTTTCGGAAAGCACGCTAGATGAAGGGCAACCCAGTAGCTGCATAGCATATTGGCTAAGTTCTGGCCAGTGATCCAATCTCAACACCCAGTAAGCCAGTGGATCATCTGCTGGAAAGGTATCCAGGTCTGCCCTTGCCACTAGGTAGTCCTGCACCATATGGTGAAGACGCTGGCAATGGGTGCCTACATTTGACGTCCCTGGGCGTCGAGGACTAAAAAAATTTAAAAATGCATCAGTCAAGAGGCCCTGGCCTTCACCGCTATTCCTCTGATCACCTGCAGCCTCAGAAGCACATGTGTCAGCACTTGGTAATCTAACAGTGCCTGGAAAGGTGTTACACAAGTTTCGCTTTAGAGCGTCCTCAAGTTTTGTCATCCTGTGCTCCCTCTGTGCGGGCAGGATGAGCTCTGCAACTTTCCCCTTGTATCGTGGATCAAGAAGGGTTGCCAACCAGTAATGATCCCTCTCCTTGATAGCACGAATCCTGGGGTCCTTTAGCAGACTTTGCAGGATAAGGGAGCCCATGCAGCGTAGGTTGGAGGTGGCATTAGCTGCCGAGTCTTCCTGGTCAATGAGGATGACCGTATCGTGCACTTCCTCCTCCCAGCCACGCACAAGCCCTTCTGTTTCTGAGCACACAAAACCCTGCTTTGAGGAATCCCCACCTTCAATGCCCCCATGTTAGATAAGGAAAGGATTGAACTTACTGTTCGTAGAACCCAATAGCAAGTGCAGCGCGGCCTTGTTACACGGCAAACAGGAAGCAGGATCCAGCTGGTTCGATGTTATTAATAGTCCAGGAATCGCAGTACAGTTGAAGGGGTTAATCAAGGATGCATAAGTCAGGAGGCAAGCCAGGTCAGCATTAACAGTCCAGGAGTCGCAGTACAGTTGAAGGGGTTAATCAAGGATGCATAAGTCAGGAGGCAAGCCAGGTCAGCGTTAAAAGTCAAGGAATCGCAGTAAAGTTGAAGGGGTTAATCAAGGATGCATAAGTCAGGAGGCAAGCCAGGTCAGAGTTAATAGTCCAGGAATCGCAGTACAGTTGAAGGGGTTAATCAAGGATGCCTAAGTCAGGAGGCAAGCCAGGTCAGCGTTAATAGTCCAGGAATCGTGGTACAGTTGAAGGGGATTAGCAGGAGGGTAATCGAGTGGTATTCCGGGTCTTAGGTATGGTGATGGTCTCAAGTATAGCTTTTGGGAAATCCTAACGATACTAGAACACTGTCGCATATGGTATCTAGGGTTTTATAGTTTGGCCCTCCTAAGTGCGCGTCTGTGATGTCAGACGCTAGGGAGGGGTCACCGGAGACAGGCGCGCATGCGTAGTAGAACCCGCGGCAGAGGTTTGTGTAGATTCTGATCGCACATGCGCGAAGGGCTCCTCAGACGGGCTCGTTCCGGCAATGGGTTGCACATTAATGACTCTATGTAAACGTCTTGAGCGGCGAACTCCGGGGGGGTCCGGCGCACTAGGGAAAGGGGTATGACACCCCACTACTTAAATAGTCCTCCTCCTCCTCATCCTCCTCCTCTCTGATCTGAGTAGGACCCGCTGGAGTGCTGTCTGCGGAAAGACTGGGGCCTTGAGAGCTAGGGAAGGCCTCCTCTTCCTCCCGCTGCTCTGCCTCTAGAGCCACATCTATAATTCCCCGCAGAGTGTGCTCCAGCAGGAACACTAAAGGAATTGTGTCACTGATGCAAGCACTGTCCCTGCTCACCATCCTCGTTGCCTCCTCAAATGGTGACAGTACAGTGCATGCAACATTGATCATCAGCCACTGCGGGGGGGGAAAAAAACAAGTTGACCTGAACCTGTCCTTGTGCCATACTCACACAGGTACTCGTTGATGGCCCTCTGCTGCTTGTGCAGAAGCTGCAGCATTGCTAATGTCGAATTCAACCTGGTGGGCATGTCACAGATCAGACGGTTTGTGGGAAGGTGGAATTCTCTTTGAATTTCTGCCAGGCGAACGCTTGCTGGGAATGACCGTCTGAAGTGGCTGCAGACTTTTCTGGCCTGGATGAGAAGCTCTGGCAGCCCTGGGTACTTGGTTAGGAAACGCTGTACCACCAGATTTAGGACGTGTGCTAGGCATGGTACATGCGTCAATTTACCCTTGCGTAAGGCGGAGAGAAGGTTGCTGCCATTATCGCAGACGATCATTCCCAGCTCAAGCTGGCATGGTGTTAACCATCTCTGCACCTGCCCCTGCAGAGCTGACAAAATTTCTGACCCGGTGTGGCTCCTGTCCCCTAAACAAACCAGCTCAAGCACAGTATGGCATCTTTTTGCTTGAGCCATTGCATAGACCCTGTCAGGCGTCGGTTTAACTGCCACTTCGCCAGAGACAGAGAAGGAGGAGGAGGAGGAAGAGGTGGTGGTGGTGGAGCAGACAGACCTCATACAAGCAGCTTTCTGGAGGCATGGTGGATGAACAAGCTCCAGCACAGAGCCCCGTCTTGGATCCCTCCCAGTTGCGATCAGAGTTTTCCAGTGTGCCGTGAAGGATATGTAATGACCCTGTCCATGCTTGCTGGACCATGTGTCTAAAGTGACATGCACCTTGCTGCTGACTGCCTTTCCCAGTGACTGGATAACATTGTCTTCCACATGCTGGTATAGTGCTGGAATGGCCTTGCGTTAAAAGTAATGGCGTTTTGGAACCTGCCACTGTGGTACAGCGCATTCAGCAAATTCACGGAAGGGAGCAGAGTCCACCAGCTGTAAAGGCAGCAGCTGCAATGCGAGTAATTTTGCTAAGCTGGCATTTAGACGCTGTGCTTGGGGATGGTTGGGACTATATTTTTTCTTTCGCTGCAGCAGCTGCGGCAACGTAATCTGACTGCGTAAATCTTCAGCTACTGTAATGATGTCACATTGTGAGGAAGGACCTGCTGGTACATCCATTACTGTAGCATCATCCCTGTCGGTGGAGGTTGTAGGCAATTGCATGGCAGGACATACAGTGTGGGTAGAGACAGATGAGGAGGTGGAGGACCTACGCAAAGTTTTGCCCTAACGGGATGTGTGGCACTTGTTCATATGTCACCTCAAGCACGTGGTACCCAAGTGTCCAGTGTTTATCCCACGCTTCATCCTCCTCTGACATAGATTACAAATAGCAACGGTGGGGTCTGCTGCACAGTTCTTAAAGAACTCCCAGACAGCAGAGTTCCTGCATGTGTTCTTTGAGACAACAGCGCTCTGCACCGGAGCAGCTCTGACATGTGATGCCTTGGACTGGCTAGTGCTACGGTTGGTCACAGAGGATGTTGTGCCTCGTGTTTGCTGTGCCTCCTCCTTCTCCTCCTCCCCCTCCTCCTCACTTGATTCCTCAGTTCGATCTGGAACCCAGGTGGAGTCAGTGACCTCATCATCATCAATGTCATCTTCACCCCCTATCTCCTCGTCACTGGAGCCAACTTGGCAGTATGCTGCAGCTGCTGGGGCAACATGAGTGCCAGTTATTTGTGTGTCATCACTGGCACCCCCTTCCTCTAGGTTGATTATACTCCCTTGCTCAACCTCAGAGATTGAATCAGAGCACTGTACTTGCTGCGCATCCTCAAGCAGCATGTCACTCTCATTGAAGTCAAACAATTCAGCTGACTCCTCCGTGTGTGATAGCGAGGCAACGGCAGGAGTAGCTGTGGACATGGAGGCTGCATTAGATGCTTTGGCAGCTGAGGTGGACTGTAAAGCACTAGAAGCCTGGCTGGCAGAGGCAGGGCAGCCATTAGAAATGATGGGGCCCCTTACTAAACCTCACGATGGGGCCCCCCAGGGCCCCCCCCTCAACCTCTAACAGCTTTTCTCCCCCTTCCAAAAAAAAGGACATAACATAGCACCACAGCAATAAAACTCCCAGTAATGTGCAGTGTGTATTAGCTTATCACAGTATCCACAGCAATAAAACTCACAGTAATGAGCGGTGTGTCTGAACATATCACAGAATCCACAGCAATAAATCTCACAGAAACGGGCTGTGTATGATGGCCTTTGGGTCTGGGTCTGGGCCCTGGGTCTGGTCCCTGGGACTGGGCCTTGGGGTCTGGTCCCTGAGGTCTGGGCCCTGAGGTCTGGTCCCTGGGGTCTAGCCTGGGCCCTGGTCTCTGGGTCTGGTCCCTGGGCCTTGGGGTCTGGGTCCTAGGGTCTGGGCCCTAGGGTCTGGGGTCTGGGCCCTGGGTCTGGGCTTTGGGGTCTGGGCCCTGGGTATGGGGTCTGGACCCTAGGGTCTGGGCCCTGGGTCTGTATTTGGGCTTTGGGGTCTGGGCCTTGGGGTCTGGGCCCTGGGTTTGGGCCCTGGGTTTGGCCTAGGGGTCTGGGCCCAGGGTCTGGGCCCTGGGTTTGGGCCTAGGGGTCTGGGCCTAGGGGTCTGGGCCCTGGGTCTTAGGGTCTGGGCCCTAGGGTCTGGGCCCTGGGTTTGGGCCTAGGGGGTCTGGGCCCTGGGTCTGGGCCTTAGGGTCTGGGCCCTGGGTCTGGCCTTAGGGTCTGGGCCCTGGGTTTGGGCCTAGGGGGTCTGGGCCTTAGGGTCTGGGCCTAGAGGTCTGGGCCTGGGTATGGGGTCTGACCCTAGGGTCTGGGCCCTGGGTCTGTATTTGGGCTTGGGGTCTGGGCCTGGGTCTGGGCCCTGGGTTTGGCCTAGGGGTCTGGCCCAGGGTTTGGGCCTAGGGGTCTGGGCCCTGGGTCTTAGGGTCTGGGCCCTAGGGTCTGGGCCCTGGGTTTGGGCCTTAGGGTCTGGGCCCTGGGTCTGGGCCTTAGGGTCTGGGCCCTGGGTCTGGGCCTTAGGGTCTGGGCCTTAGGGTCTGGGCCCTGGGTTTGGCCTAGGGGTCTGGCCCTGGGTTTGGGCCTAGGGGGTCTGGGCCTTAGGGTCTGGGCCTAGGGGGTCTGGGCCAAGGGTCTGGGCCCAGGGTCTGGCCTTAGGGTCTGGGCCCTGGGTTTTGGCTTGGGGTCTGGGCCTTAGGGTCTGGGCCCTGGGTTTGGGCCTAGGGGGTCTGGGCCCAGGGTCTGGGCCTTGGGTCTTGGATCTGGGCCCTGGTCTGGGCCTTGGGTCCTGGGTTTGGCCTAGGGGTCTGGGCCCTGGGTCTGGGCCCTGGGTTTGGGCCTAGGGGGTCTGGGCCCAGGGCCCTAGTGTCTGGGCCCTGGGTCTGGGCCTTGGGTCTGCGTCCTGGGCCTTGGGGTCTGGGCCCTGGGTTTGGGCTTAGGGGTCTGGGCCCTGAGTCTGGGCCCTGGGTCTGGGCCCTAGGGTCTGGGTCCTGGGCCTTGGGGTCTGGGCCATGGGTTTGGGCCTAGGGGCCTGGGCCTTTGCCCTGGGTCTGGGCCTTGGGGTCTGGGCCGTGGGTCTGGGCCCTGGGTTTGGGTCTTGGGGTCTGGGCCCTGGGCATTTGCCTTGGGTCTGGGCCCTGGGTCTGGGCCTTGGCCCTGGGCCTAGGGGTCTGGACCCTGGGCACTAGGGTCTGGGCCCTGGGTCTGGGCCTAGGGGTCTGGACCCTGGGCACTAGGGTCTGGGCCCTGGGTCTGGGCCTTGGGGTCTGGGCCTTGGGGTCTGGGCCCTGGGTCTGGGCCTTGGGGTCTGGGCCTAGAGGTCTGGGTCCTGGGTCTGGGCCCTGGGTCTGAGCCTAGAGGTCTGGGCCTAGGGGTCTGGGCCTTGGGGTCTGGGTCCTGGGTTTGGGCCTTGGGGTCTGGGCCTTGGGTCCTGGGTTTGGGCCTAGGGGTCTGGGACCTGGGTCTTAGGGTCTGGGCCTTAGGGTCTGGGCCCTGGGTTTGGGCCTAGGGGGTCTGGGCCCTGGGTCTGGGCCTTGGGTCCTGGGTTTGGGCCTAGGGGTCTGGCCCTGGGTTGGGCCTAGGGGGTCTGGCCCAGGGTCTGGGCCCTAGTGTCTGGGTCTGGCCTTGGGGTCTGGGTCCTGGGCCTTGGGGTATGGGCCCTGGGTTTGGGCTTAGGGGTCTGGGCCCTGGGTCTGGGCCTTGGGGTCTGGGCCCTGGGTGTGGGTCTAGGGTCTGGGCCCTGGGTTTGGGCCTAGGGGTCTGGGCCCTGGGTCTGGGCCTAAGGGTCTGGGCCCTGGGCCCTAGGGTCTGGGTCCTGGTTTGGGCCTAGTGGTCTGGGCCCTGGGTCTGGGCCCTGGGCCTTTGCCCTGGGTCTGGGCCATAGGGTCTGGGCCCTGGGTCTGGGCCTTGGGGTCTGGGCCCTGGGTCTGGCCCTGGGTCTGAGCCTAGAGGTCTGGGCCTAGGGGTCTGGGCCTTGGGGTCTGGGTCCTGGGCCCTGGGTTTGGGCCTAGGGGTCTGGGCCCTCGGTCTGGGCCTGGTCTTAGGGTCTGGGCCCTGGCTCACCACTCGCTGTCTTCTATCTTCTTTTCTTCTGTCTTCAGCTCTTCTTTTCTTCACCTTTTCTTTAATTTTCTTCTCTTCTTTTCTTCTGTCTTCTTCCTGGTCCTCCAGCTCCGGCGCGCAGCTTCACTGAGTGGAGGGGCGGAGCCAAAGCAACGTGATTGGGAGGCCCCTCACACGCTGCTTGGCCCCGCCCAGCCAGGAAGTGAAGCTGCCAGGAGCTGGAGGAGACACAGTGTCTCAGTCTCCTCCGGCTCCTGCAGCAGCAGCAGGGACACAGCTCCGGATTCGGACTCATCGAGTCCGATACCGGAGCTGTTAAAGGGCGACGCCGCTGCCGTCGGGGGCCCGGGATCCTCCCCCCAGGCCCCAGCGGCCCGGGCCCCCACCGGGCCCGGGCCCCTTACGGCAGTATTGGGCTTAATGCCCTGATGGCGGCCCTGGGCAGAGGACTCGGAAGATGAGGATGGCCTGGTTAGCCAATCCACCAAGTCCTCTGTATGTTGCTGCTGCTTAAGACGGCCAGCACCAGTTAGAAAAGACAAGCGTGCCCCTGCAGAGGATGCACCACGTCCACCACGACCAGAGACACAGCATCCCGACACAGGGGCTGCTTGCCCTCTTATCTGTGGCTGGGAGCGTCTGCCTGTCCTTTTTGTTCTTTCAGACATGGTGAGTGATATATAGATTAATATATACAGAACTCTGATTCAACTCTGGTATAAAGATTTAAATAACTCTGGTATAACTCGGTGAGACACACTGATAGCTGGCAGCCAGTGACAAGAGACAGATCACCTTAATTCACAAATGTTTTAAATAAATTAGTGAGCCCCAAAATACAGTGTGGTACTGTATGTATGACGAGACACAGATCACCTTAATTCCCAAGTGTTTTAAAGAAATTAGTGAGCCCCAAAAAAAATTGCTGGCTGTGTGACGAGACACAGAAGATCACCTTAATTCCCAAGTGTTTTAAAGAAATTAGTGAGCCCCAAAATACAGCGTGGTACTTTTTGTATGACGAGACACAGATCACCTAATTCCAAGTGTTTAAAAGAAATTAGTGAGCCCCAAAAAAAATTGCTGGCTGTGTGACGAGACACAGAAGATCACCTTAATTCCCAAGTGTTTTAAAGAAATTAGTGAGCCCCAAAATACAGCGTGGTACTTTTTGTATGACGAGACACAGATCACCTTAATTCCCAAGTGTTTTAAAGAAATTAGTGAGCCCCAAAATACAGTGTGGTACTTTTTGTATGACGAGACACAGATCACCTTAATTCCCAAGTGTTTTAAAGAAATTAGTGAGCCCCAAAATACAGCGTGGTACTTTTTGTATGACGAGACACAGATCACCTTAATTCCCAAGTGTTTTAAAGAAATTAGTGAGCCCCAAAATACAGCGTGGTACTGTTTGTATGACGAGACACAGATCACCTTAATTCCCAAGTGTTTTAAAGAAATTAGTGAGCCCCAAAATACAGTGTGGTACTGTTTGTATGACGAGACACAGATCACCTTAATTCACAAGTGTTTTAAAGAAATTAGTGAGCCCCAAAAATAATTGCTGGCTGTGTGACGAGACCCAGAAGATCACCTCAATTCACAAATGTTTTAAAGAAAGTTGTAAACCCCAAAAAAAATTGCTGGCACAGTGACAAGACACACATCACCTAAATTCCCTGATATTTGGTAAAAATGACACCCAAAAAGACTTGCTGGCACAGTGGTGACAAGACCCAGAAGATCACCTTAATTCACAAATGTTTTAAATAAAGTTGTAAACCCCAAAAAAACTTGCTGGCACAGTGACAAGACACACATCACCTAAATTCCCTGATATTTGGTCGAAATGAGACCCCCCAGACCCCCCCAGTAGCGTGGCAGACCGGCAGTAACAACACACACAACTATCTTCTTTGAAATCTCCTCTGAAATGCGTGCAGAAGCGCTGCGTTGAAACCTTATATAGTGTGCTGCGGGACTTAGCTCTGTGAGCCCATGATTGGGCAAAATTTGCCCAATCAGGACTCTGAGCGGTGATTGGCATAGTGTTCAACCAGTCTTGCACCAGACCTGTGGTCAGGTGCAAGGCTGTAGCCAATTACGAGCTTCAGGCAGTGGGAAAATGCATTGTGGTCCATTCTGGTTAAACATGCGGCGAACACCCGGAAATGTTCGGGGTTCGCGATCTGCTCGAACAGGCTAAGTTCGGGTCGAACCCCGAACCGTCCGAACCCGAACAGCTCATCCCTAACCCACACTTCCTGAATATATGGAGGAGCACCTAAAAAGACATCCACACACCCTGAATATATGGAAGAGCCCCTAGAAGACATCCACACACCCTGAATATATGGAGGAGCCCCTAAAAGACACCCACACACTCTGAATATATGGCGTAGCCCCTAAAAGACACCCACACACTCAGAATACATGGAGGAGCCCCTAAAAGACACCCACACACCCTGAATATATGGAAGAGCCCCTAAAAAGACATCCACACACCCTGAATATATGGAGGAGCCCCTAAAAAGACACCCACACACTCTGAATATATGGCGTAGCCCCTAAAAGACACCCACACACTCAGAATACATGGAGGAGCCCCTAAAAGACACCCACACACTCTGAATATATGGAGGAGCCCCTAAAAGACACCCACACACCCAGTGGTGTATTTAGGTTTTGTGCTGCCCTAGGCCTGACTAAACTCGTGCAGCCCCCTAATTTAAATTTGAGGCACTCCTTCCTGTCAAGGGCACACCTCTTCCTGGTTAATCCCCACCCTTCCTCTTTAAGCTCCACCTTTTCCTCTCTTTATATTAATAGTGGATACCAAGTGCCTACTTGTATATTTTGTATACCATTTCAAATGTATCTATTGAGATAAATAAAATTATGAAATGTTTAAATTCAAGCATTTTTACAAAGAGCAGCCACGCATGTCAAGTATACTGGATCACAGCCGATCTAATTGGTTGAACAATAAACTCCACAAAAACGTGCACTGCATATGAGTATCACAGAGCTGCACAGCAATAAAACCCACAGAAATGGGCACTGTGTATGAGCATATCAGAACTGCACAGCAATAAAACTCACGGTAATGTGCAGTGTGTATCAGCGTATCCCAGAGCTCCAGGGCAATAAAACTCACAGTAATATGCAGCGTGTATCACAGAATCCACAGCAATAAAACTCCCAGCAATGCAATGTGCGGTGTGTGTGTCAGCGTATCAGAATTCACAGCAATAAAACTCACAGCAATGAAATGTGTGGTGTGTATGAGTGTATCAGAATCCACTGCAATAAGACTCCCAGCAAACCGAGTGAATATGAGCACACAGCAATTATTTATTCTATATTTACCGGCCTCCGTCCGTGGTAGGGCCATGTGCAGAGTCAGCAGGGACTGTGTACGGACTCAGCAGGAGGTCCCTCCAGGCCAAGTTAGGATCGCGGCTGTGCCTGTGCGTGGAGCCATCTTGTCAGCAGTGGGGTGCCACTGCCAGAGTGTGCACCGTAGCTTTGATTCCCCTCCTGGTGGGTGTTCAGTCCAGAATAGAGAGAGTCTGTGTTAACGAAAGGGCGGGCAGCTGCGTGTGTGTCACGTGGTTCAGCCAGTCAGGTGGTACTGAGACTGGTACCTGGGGCGGCCAGCCCTCTGCCACTCCCCTGAGTACACCACTGCTCTATGATATGCTCACACACATGTTTGGCAAACTGCCAGCAAGTACGGTGCTGTTTGAAGGCATTGCAAATCCCCATAGAGAAGTAATGGTTAATCAATTCTCGAGAACACCAAACAGCAGCAAAAATGGCAGTGAAATGCCCTGATGTTCGGTGGTTTTATTCGGCAGGTTTATTCAGGCGAACCCCATAGGTTTCAATGTTAAAAATATTGCCGTTTTTATGCAATATCTAATAAACCATTTATTATTTTAATCTGCAGTAAAAAGACTTTATTGATTATTTTTTTTAGTACCTTTTAGTAATTTTTCAGCCAAATTTCCCCCCCCTTTTTTTTAATAGCGTTTTTTTTCTGTAACAGAACTTCTTATTATCAATCATAGGATCTTATATGTAAATTCCAGACATTTTCATTCAGTAGTTCTTTTGAAAACAGCAGGCCACGGGTTTGCGGTGGCAGCATTCAGCGGCCGACTCCATGCACTTTGGGGACCCTGCGGTGAATGGTGAATTCACTTCAGGGTGGGGAAATTTTATTCCCCGAAGTGCAGGGAACTACAGAACACCAAAATGTTGGCGTCATTTCGGTGCTCTGTGATTAACCCATTTAGTGGTGAGGGTTTTTGCTGCCGCCTGGAAAGTGAAAGACTAGGCCTTGCCTACCCAGGACATACTTGAAAATTAGTGAAATCTCAATGTATCCTTCCTGGCAAAATACTTTGCAAAAGTAAAAAAAATAAAAAAAACGCCCCCTTGGAAAGTGCCGCCCTAGGCCTAGGCCTTGTTGGCCTAGGCCAAAATACACCGCTGCACACACCCTGAATATATGGAGGAGCCCCTAAAAAGACACCCGCACGCCCTGAATATATGGAGGAGACCCTAAAAAGACACCCGCACACCCTGAATATATGGAGGAGCCCCTAAAAGACACCCGCACAGCCTGAAAATATGGAGGATCCCCTAAAAAGACATCCACACACCCTGAATATATGGAGGAGCCCCTAAAAGACACCCACACACTCTGAATATATGGTGTAACCCCTAAAAGACACCCACACACTCAGAATACATGGAGGAGACCCTAAAAGACACCCACACACCCTGAATATATGGAGGAGCCCCTAAAAGACACCCACACACTCTGAATATATGGCGTAACCCCTAAAAGACACCCACACACTCAGAATACATGGAGGAGCCCCTAAAAGACACCCACACACTCTGAATATATGGAGGAGCCCCTAGAAGACATCCACACACCCTGAATATATGGAGGAGCCCTTAAAAGACACCCACACACCCTGAATATATGGAGGATCCCCTAAAAGACACCCACACACCCTGAATATATGGAGGAGCCCCTAAAAGACACCCACACACCCTGAATATATGGAGGAGCCCCTAAAAGACACCCACACACTCTGAATATATGGCGTAGCCCCGAAAAGACACTCACACACCTTGAATATATGGAGGACCCCCTAAAAGACACCCACACACTCTGAATACATGGAGGAGCCCCTAAAAGACACCCACACACCCTGAATATATGGAGGAGCCCCTAAAAAGACATCCACACACCCTGAATATATGGAGGAGCCCCTAAAAGACACCCACACACTCTGAATATATGGCGTAGCCCCTAAAAGACACCCACACACTCAGAATACATGGAGGAGCCCCTAAAAGACATCCACACACCCTGAATATATGGAGGCGCCCCTAAAAGACACCCACACACCCTGAATATATGGCGTAGCCCCTAAAAGACACCCACACACCCTGAATATATGGAGGAGTCCCTAAAAGACACCCACACACTCTGAATATATGGTGTAACCCCTAAAAGACACCCACACACTCAGAATACATGGAGGAGCCCCTAAAAGACACCCACACACTCTGAATATATGGAGGAGCCCCTAGAAGACACCCACATACCCTGAATATATGGAGGATCCCCTAAAAGACACCCACACACTCTGAATATATGGTGTAGCCCCTAAAAGACACCCACACACCCTGAATATATGGAGGAGCCCCTAAAAGACACCCACACACTCTGAATATATGGCGTACCCCCTAAAAGACACCCACACACTCAGAATACATGGAGGAGCCCCTAAAAGACACCCACACACTCTGAATATATGGAGGAGCCCCTAGAAGACACCCACATACCCTGAATATATGGAGGATCCCCTAAAAGACACCCACACACCCTGAATATATGGAGGAGCCCCTAAAAGACACCCACACACCCTGAATATATGGAGGAGCCCCTAAAAAGACACTCGCACACCCTGAATATATGGAGGAGCCGATAAAAGACACCCACACACCGTGAATATATGGAGGAGCCCCTAAAAAGACACCCACACACCCTGAATATATGGAGGAGCCCCTAAAAGACACCTACACACTCTGAATATATGGCGTAGCCCCGAAAAGACACCCACACACCTTGAATATTTGGAGGACCCCCTGAAAGACACCCACACACTCTGAATACATGGAGGAGCCCCTAAAAGACACCCACACACCCTGAATATATGGAGGAGCCCCTAAAAGACACCCACACACTCTGAATATATGGTGTAGCCCCTAAAAGACACCCACACACTCTGAATACATGGAGGAGCCCCTAAAAGACACCCACACACCCTGAATATATGGCGTAGCCCCTAAAAGACACCCACACACCCTGAATATATGGAGGAGCCCCTAAAAGACACCCACACACTCTGAATATATGGTGTAACCCCTAAAAGACACCCACACACTCTGAATATATGGCGTAACCCCTAAAAGACACCCACACACTCAGAATACATGGAGGAGCCCCTAAAAGACACCCACACACTCTGAATATATGGAGGAGCCCCTAGAAGACACCCACATACCCTGAATATATGGAGGATCCCCTAAAAGACACCCACACACTCAGAATACATGGAGGAGCCCCTAAAAGACACCCACACACTCTGAATATATGGAGGAGCCCCTAGAAGACACCCACATACCCTGAATATATGGAGGATCCCCTAAAAGACACCCACACACCCTGAATATATGGAGGAGCCCCTAAAAGACACCCACACACCATGAATATATGGAGGAGCACCTAAAAAGACATCCACACACCCTGAATATATGGAGAAGCCCCTAAAAGACACCCACACACTCTGAATATATGGTGTAGCCCCTAAAAGACACCCACACACTCAGAATACATGGAGGACTAGGGATGAGCCGAATGACCTCCGAGTTCGGTTCAGGCCCGAACCTGAATTTTTCCAAATGTTCGGGTCCGAACCCGAACCCGAACTCGAATCTCATACAAGTCAATGGGGCTGAAAATTCGATTTTTAGAGTGCCCTCCAAGAGGGCATATATGCTAGATATTTGCCATAAAAGGTGTATGGGGGTCCGGCCAGTGCCCTGGGGGACAGGAAACAACGACAAAAAGTTAAAAAAAATACGTTTTTAAAGGAACAGTGAATCTTCCATGAAATAAGGGTTAAAAATAAAAACGAAAAACTCCTTCAAATATCGTGCCTTGGAGGTCCCCATAACCTGCCCGTGAAGTGGCGGATTTCTAGGATGTATAGAAACACTTAAAAACAAAAAAATGACGTTTCAAATGATGGTAAACAGTTTTCCTTTAATCTATCCATAAACAACTGCTTGGGGCGGCAGTCTGTATGAAAAGAGGAGACATTTTCGGACACGCAGAAAAAGTTTACTGATTTTTTGGCGGTGAAAAGCAGGAGAATGGAAAATTCTAGACCAAATAGCAGATTTGGAAAGTGAGATAAATGGGAGAATTTTTCTGGTTTGGCTATTTTGA